>OX456523.1:205841374-206583874 GCA_949748255.1 Eustalomyia histrio | reverse complement strand
AAGAAGAGGAATAATTCTTACAATCGTTAAGAAAATTAAGAGCATTTGCTTCTTCAATATCAATTTAACCCATAAGTACAGATTACAATGGTGACTTCACCACAGCCCTATTGGTCAACAGACCTTTAGTCTATCATGCATTTATATTAACCATATTCACACAATACTGGTAAGAAGTCCAACCCGGACCTGGTCCAATTTTACTTTAGCTTAATTTTTAAATAGTTATTATTCATTTTTGAGAAAGAAAAAAATTGCAAAAATTTTGGCGAAATAGAACGAAGTTTTAAGAACACAAAAATCAGTACTGAGGACTCAACAGTTTCGAATACCAGGGCATTGAACGAAACTAACTGCTCCAGAATCACTCCCGAAATAAAAGATGATAATTAAATACAGTTCTTTACAATTTCAAAAAGAAAATTAAATACTTTTCCTGTATTTAAAGCGTTTTTTGTTTTCATCTACATGTAATTTTTTTATATGCATCTTCATAATATTCGAGTGTTGCTGGTTGGCAACACTGCGTTTGCGTTAATATTGTTTATTTGGTCTAAGTCGGTCTCTGTTAACGTCAGGTCATTGGGTGGTAATGTGGGTGTTTACAACGCAACTATATGTTACTTTTTTATGTTTCTTTTTTGGAACATAAAAACACATTGTTTGTGCAGAACTACTACATCATAGATGCTGATGTTGCCGCTGTCGCTGCTGCTGTAGCTGTTGTTTGATGTCGCCTCAATTTCGCAGTTGCGGCTTCAATTATTCTACATGCATACATACATACGTACATACATACGTACATAGATTGTGTTTATGTCGAGTGCTTGTGTATGTTGGTTGAAATTTCAATTCTTTTTTTTTTTTTTGTATAGTTTTAACAGCATTTTTGCTCTGCTCCACTCAATTCTATTAAATGGGGTCGTTGGGGTACGGGTTAACACGGGTAGGTAATACAACACACACCACACACACAGCGTATGTACATTCAGGCACATTTATAAAAGCCTGACTAAATGCCTGAGCCTTGCCTGCATATTCTGTTGATAAATTGAAGACAAAATTACGAGAAGTAAAAAAACAGCACAAATTTTAATATTTTGTTTGAAAAATCAAGTTTGTACGTGCTTTTTAACTAAAATTGGAATTTACTGGCGTTGCTATTTTATCCTGTATGTTCTCATTTTTGCTATGCAACATAAAGAATCCTCTGAAATCCTATACCCCCCCCTCCCCTTCTTTTTCACTACCTTTCTTTCTAGTTTTCATTTTATCCCAGTTGTTGTAAGTTTTACCGAAATATTCTTTAGCTACTGACAATATTTTTTAGTTAAGTTTTTTTTTATTATTTTAGCTTTAAAATAAGTTAAACAAAAAATTATTATTTTATTATACGAAATATTATGATTTGTGTCTTATGTTATTATTAGTTTTTTTAAAGCTTTAAGGAATTAATTCTTTCAAGCAAATTACTTAGAAAGTAAGAACATAAAGAGCGATATTTTTACTTTTAGTTGGGAATAAAATTCATAATGCTATCAAATCTTAAACTTTAAGGAAACCTCGCCTTATTATTATGATGATAGAAATGCCCTGAATAATTTTCGGATTTAAAAGTGTCATATTTCATAATCCCATACATGTATTCCACGAAAAATTTGGTGGCATGTCATAACCCCCACAAACATTATACACATTTTCGTTTTCCCAAACCCAAATGGGGAATATCACATGTTTAACGATTTCACATGTTTAACGATTTCTCTAAAAATATTCTCAAAATACTCGTCGCCAAAGGTGCTTTACACATTCTACCGCCGCCAATAGTTCCCGTCGCGTCACGCAGTAGTTCCTTTCAGGCTTCGAAAGTACTCGACTGTAATAGCCTATGACTTTTTCGGTTCCATTGATCACCTGCGAAAGCACACCTCCTATTCCGCATCCGCTTGCATCGCTATCCAGCACAAATTTTCCCCGGGCACAGGATATCCAAGAATGATTCGGAAAAACGTAAATTAATTTTTCACTTTTTTTAATTTATTCAAGTTTGCGGTTGTCCAATTTTAAATATACGCTAGCTTTATCAAACCTCGGAAAATAAGTTCTGCTTTCTTCTTCTTCGTTTCGTTCTTTTTCCCGGTAATTGTTTCCAACACAAACCAAATTCATCAGCGTTGTACAGCTGATAGTCGCATAAGCAGACACAAATAATGAGCCGAGTAAAAAAAAGTCTCGATATAATCATATGTGGCTTTATCTAATAATATATTATGATATATAAATACATATGACAGTATACATTACCATATATAATTATATATTACATATTTTTTTTTAAATTATCTTATATTTTGTCATATAAAGGGTGGTCCAACCATAATGCACGATGCTAATTGTATGTCACACCTTAACGTCAAGCTTTTTTGCCCAACTTAATTTGGCATTTCTTTGTTGCAGTGTTTGACAAATTCAACCATGAAGAGGTACACAATTGAACATCGCGTCAAGATTATTGACGCCTTTTTTTTTTGGTCCGCATAATCGACCAAATATGTCCACAATCGGGAGAATTGTGCAGAAATTTCAACAAATCGGATCTGTAGGAAATGTGAAAACGCCTGTGCATGCTCGCCAAGTTCGTTATGCTGAAAACATTGTTGTTGCTCGCGATACTGTGCCAGAAGAGCCGTCAATCTCCACGAACTTCTTGTGGCCAGACAAGAAGGTGCCACTTACAACACAGCCAACGAAACAATGGCTCATTTGCGCGTGAAATTCAATGTCCCTGTTATCTCACGTCGTGGAGATGTTAATTGGCCGCCACGATCATGTGATTTCACACCGTTTGACTTCTTTCTTTGGGGATATTTAAAAGAAAAAGTGTACGCCAATAAGCCAAGAACAATTCAACAGCTACAGGATGAATTAATTCGACAAATTAACGACATTGAACTTAAATTATGTCTCAGAGTCATTGAACATATGGACCATCGAATAGAGATCTGCCACCGGAACCATGGCCAGCATTTGGACGATATTTTGTTTTACACATAATTGTCATAGATCGTTCTATTATATTAAAAAATATTAAGATAATTCTCTGAAAGGGGGGCCACCCATTACATAGCAGTGTATAGCTGATTGCTTAACTCACTCCCCTCTGACAGACCGAGTCCAAGTCTTGGCGAAGGCATTGTATTTTCAAATTTTTAATATTTTTCTTTTTACTTTAAATATGATACAATTCGCTGTGACAATTTTCGGATAAATTTGGAAATTACTTAATCCATAAATATATTGCTGGTTCCAATTTGATCCCCCATTTTTCGGATCAATTTAGATCCTTCTAAATCCCCAAATATATTGCAGAATCTAATTTGATCTGTCATTTTTCGGATCAAATAATATCAGTTAGATATTACATCAGATATTAAAGAATATCAAATAGGATATAATCAAATATTGTGAAAAATATTTTTTTTTACTCAGGGAAATTTTAAGAAGTGTGTAGTGTCAAATGGAGATGTTTTAAAAATTCAAATAGGATTTCGTTATGGAGGAGAAGCACTTTTATATATCGTATGGATCTTTTTGAAAAAAAAAATGTTTGGAAGTTACAGGACCACAAATCTACTTAAAAAATGTGTTTTTTTTTTTTGCAAAATTTTAGTTATAATATCCCAAAAAACTGACGTGATAGGGCTATTATGAGGTCAGATTCGGATTAAGCACGTCTAAAATTATGGGGAAAGTATAGAAAAAATATAAAATTTCATCAAATTTTGTCAGCCTATGTTATGGATGAAGCGATAGGCTTAGCCTGACTGACTGTCACTGCAGATACGCCAGTCCCTCCATCCGTTATCGTTTATCCAATTTTACACATCGAAAATGGCACAAAAACGGTTGCCATTCCATCCATGGCATAAGAGTTTCTGTTTAAATCGTTCAAATTCCCAATGCATCCAGTACCTCTAGAGGTGATAGAGAAACATTAGTATAGAAAATATCAGAATACTCCACAACTGGTTCAGTTTTGTTGCCCCAGTCCTCTCTACTCGGAAAAATTATTACATACTTTCTGCCGAATTCGATATAGGTCATCGTTGTCAGAGTGAAATATAAGAAAGAAGCCTGAGCTTATTCCTTCTTAGGTATGTTAAAGAATAATCTGGAAACATTTTTGAAAGCGCTTGCTAATCAATCATACCTTACAAAACTGCTTCTGGGTAAGCAACATTTTTGGCTGGATTAATAAATAGGGATATCTTTGAAAATCAATATGTTTCAATAGTGAATGTTACAGAAAACCTTTTTTCTATTTTTTTTGAAAGGCATGATGTAAGTGTTCTGTGAAAATTGAGATATTTATTATTCTGATAAACTTTTACAAGAATTCAGTGAAACAAATTTGTCTGCACTTAAATTCTTGAGAGTGCATTCTTTTTAAAATCTGTTATACTACCAACTTTTTGGTTTTATACTTCTGTTAGTGTTTAGTCTTTGGTATGATTCTATTTCTTCATTTTTCTTTCTATCCTCTAGTCATTTTCACGTTAATATTTTTTTTGTCTGTTATTTAAGTTTTGTTTGTATGTTGTTGTTATTTTTTTTTTTAAAGAAAAGCTATTTTTCTTCTTTAAAACTTTTTTTTTTACTTTTTCCTTTAAATATTTTTTGGGTGTGTTTCATTTGAGGAAAAATTAAACTTTAATATTTTCTGTATTCTATAAAAAAATTATAACAGTTTTTTTTTTGTAACGAGGGAAGGCAGAATATGTTTGTTTTATTTTTGGTGGTTATAAAAGTAATAAGTCTATGAAAGTGATTTCAACCCCAAAAGTTTTCTTAATTAACTTTTACATTGTTATACATTTTTATTTGTTTTAAGCATAGTAAGCTGTTTAGATTTCACGTGAAAAAAAACCTGTTTTACTCCAATATAAAAAAATATATATATTTTTCACGTAAAAATTGTGCAAATTTTTTCCACGGAAATTTAATTTAAAACACCACAATATTTCTGGTGAAAAAGTGACTCAAAACGTCACTTTCTTATAATTACTTAACATTCAAAATTTAAATTACGATTTTACACCCTTAACCCTGTAACGCTAATGATAGAAAACATTTTATTTGATTAAAATCAATGAATTCCAAGTGTTATAGGTTTAAACTTAAACAAAATTAAAAAAATTATAATTTTGACTTTAAGGCTTGTTCTATTAAATCTAATGTTGTTTCTGTTTACACTCAAAAAAATGTATGTACTAACATTAAGTTTACACCTTACTACAATAACAGCTATTTTTTTTCTTAATTTAGGTTAAATGTTCTTTAAAAACGTAAGGAAAATTATTTCTTGTTTGTAAATAATCTTTAATGTTAAGAATTTAAACACTAAATCTAGTCTTTAAATTTAGTTCAAACATTTTAACTTATTTAAACCATTTCTTAAATTTAAAGAAATTTTTTCTTTAGCCCATACAATTCTCATTTGGTTTATAATAGTTTATATTGTATAACTAATTTAGTTTAGACCATCAATATTTAAGTTATAAATTTGAAATTGAAAATATTTGTATGCATTAACGTAAATAATATTCTAATCGTTTTTGTTAATATAAATATAAAAAAATTAAATTGATTACTTTGATTTCATAATGCTAACTAAAATAATTATATATCTAAAAGTTAGCACTTAATGAGAATTACAAATTAACGAAATTTGTGTGTGTGTATTTTGAATGTACATAAATAACATGAGAATAATTTATAAACTAAAAATAAAGTTTATTCAGCATTACCGCGAGTTCAAGCATATTAAAATTTACTCCTTTAAAAATAATTTTTACTAAATTTAATAACAAATTTATAACTTAAGTTTTTTAAGCTTGACTCTAAACGGAAACTAAACGGCATATAAAAACGCTGAGGAAAAACGCAATAAAAAAACTTATTTTATTTTTATTGCGTTTTCTCTTATGCTGTTATTTTTCTCCAACGTTGCCATATGTTTGCATAATTTTGTAAACAAACACATATAGCCCATAATCATTGTGAATATTTTATGAAAAAGAAGAAGCAAATTTGGAGGAAAACATTTTAAAAATTTATTCAAAATAGAGAAAAATTATTTTTTCGAAATAATTACAGAAGTTAAAAAATATGATTGAATAGATAATCAAGTTGGCTTATTAAATTAAGCAGAACCTTATATTGCAGTAAAAGGGATAAAAGTAAAAAAGGGATAAATGCAAACATTTATCAGTTTTTGTGTTTTTCAGTTTATTTTATTTAAAAATTTGTTCTTTTAAGAGATCTATCTTAGGTTTAATGTGTAAAATATGTAACAAAAAAAATAATATTGAAATTTTTAATTTAAAATTTAAAAGAAATCATATTCATCTTCGGGACATAAAATTGTCTTTATATAAATTTGCACTTTTCGTAAGTTTGGTTTGATATAATTTTTGCAGAAATACTAAACTGTATTTTATAATTTGAGCAACGGTAATTCCCCAAGCTTTTCTATATTTTTTTTTAACGAACGAGTGAACAAGTTGAAAGCAATTAAAAAGGGATAAATATAGCCCAAAAGGTGCTAACTTGTCATCGCTGTTGGGGAACGCTCATCCCCGTAGCTAAGTGAAAGTGTTATTCATCGAGCTTCTAAATTTGTTGTATGCATGTTCTATAAAACTCTTCTCCGTCTCTAGAGATTTACTGGGCGTACCCACGATCTCTTGTTATTACGAGGATCACAATCATGTTCCAATACTTTGTATAGTTTGAACGTGGTATCTACCACATCCAAAACTCTTTTAAGGGCTTCTACTTTTACCGACATTTGTTTATATATTTATAAAAAAAATGCAAAAGCTTGAAATACTATATAATAAAACAACACACACATAAATCATTTAAATTACATTCTCTTCCCGCAGCGTGAATCGTCGACGTTGCCGTAAGGTTCTGTTTAGGTTTTTATAAATAAAAATATTATTATTTATTTTTCAATATTTCGCTACTCCATTGTGTAGCATCTTCAAGAAATAATAATTATGACAAATAATAGAAAATTTTTAAAAGCTTTGATATATTTTTAAATTTAGATAAATTTAAAATTAAATTTATCGAAGCTTTTAAAAATTTTCTATTATTTGTCAATATTATTATTTCCTGAAGATGCTACACAATGGAGTAACGAAATATAAAAAAAAATATATATTTATTTATAAAAAGACCAACCTTAAACTCAAAAAATTTAAAAAGTTACAAATAAAAAAGGTTGAATTAAAGTTAAAAATAATAACAAATTTATACTAAATTTAAGTAAAAAATTTATTAAATTTAAGTAAAAAATTTACTAAATTTAAGTAAAAAATTTACTTAATTTAAGTAAAAAATTTAATAAATTTAAGTTAAATTATAAAAAAAATTTAAGAAGAAATTTACTTTAAGAAAAAATTTACTAATTAAGGTAAATTGTTTGTACTTCTTTTTAAGAAAATGGTATTCTTGACTTGAGTTAAAATTTCTTTGGAACCAAATCATTCCCAAATTTCTTAAAGTTTAATTAAATTACTTAATATTTGGTAAATATATTTCTAAGTGTAATTTAAAAAAAAAAAAATTTCGGTGTGTGTTGGTGTTAATTGAATGCGACCACAATTTTCAATTAATTTATGTTCATTTGAGGCGCTAGGTGCATTTCATTCGAAGAAACCCAGTTAATGTCTCTTATAAATAAAAATAAATTAATCGATTGCTCACCACAGCGTTAGAGCATTAGTGTTAATTTTTATTTGAATAAATGTAAAAAATGAGAAAAATGTTCAATTCAATAAAAATGATAATAATAATTTAAATTAAATTGTAAATTAGAAACATTAACATTAAAAACACGTGTAATCAGAGAAAATAATTCCAACTGCAATGAATAATAAAATATGCGCTTTATTAATTTGAAAATAATGAAATAGAAAGAATTTTAAATATAATTAAATAAACTGATAGCAGTCCATGTAAAAAATTTAAAAAATTATATACTTTATAGTAATGAGATGAAAATTTCAAACAAAGGGAGATTAATTATTTTATTCATAAAAAAAATTCTCAAGAAATAGTATTTATTAATATTTGTTTTTTTTTAGTTAACGTTACAAGTAGTAACAATAAAGTACATTACGTTACTTATCATTTTTTTTTTAAATTTGTAATTATCATTTTATTCATTTCTTTATGTGTTATTTGGTTAAACCAAAAAAAAAAAAAAAAAATTATCTATTTATGTTGTAGTCAAGGTTGTCAATTTAGCCAGTTTACTAGCTAGATCTAGCGATTTTTTTCTTCCTATACATTTTTTATCACCTTTCCCAATATGTTTTTGTGAGTTTGGAAGCTCGTATTCGTCACAGACATGAGCAAAATTATGCCCTGGATATTGCCACTGGGGCAGTTTTTTTTAATTTATGGTGCGGGAATCGATGATTATATAAACGGTTAAAAAAAATTAAACTTTAATCGCTTTTTTCGAAAGTTTTTTTTAGTCGGTAGTTATGAATTTTTAGAAATTAACCGATCTTGCTAAGTTTTACTACTTCTTTTTTGTTTTTTTCACAACTTATTTTATGAGTCAATTTGTGGTAAAAATTTAAACAAAAAATGGGACTTTTTTTCACAACTCTGTTAAAAATTCCATTCAATACAATTTTTATATTATTCCTTCGTTTAAGCACGAACTTTGTACATTAACTAACAGGAAAAATTTGTTTTTTTTTTTTTTATTTTCTTGTGAACCAGCCATCAGTTATCCTAAATACGCCGATAGAACTTTTTTGAGAGGTATACACAGAAAAAAATTAATATAAAACAACTTTCATAGAATATTTTTATTAATACATATAAAAAAAGTTTTAAAAAGGCACCAACAATGGAATTAGAAAATATTGGGTATACAAGTTAATAATGTCGACTTGGACAACAGATGACATTACTATCACATATGGCTGCTGAAAGTTATCGATTTGGTTGGTAAAAGCTTACACGCACCAACTCAAAAAAAAAAATTGTGAACGATGATTTGCACGATACAAAAGTGGTGATTTCGACACAGAAGACAAGGAGAGGTCTGGTCAGCAGAACAACTTTATAGATGATGAATTAGAATCATAACTCGACGAAGATTGTTGTCAAACGCAAGAAGAACTTGCATTATCGTTGGGAGCCATACAACAAGCCATTTTACTAAGATTGGGATTTATTCAAAAGCTGGGAAATGGTGCGATTTTGCATGTCGGAAATGGTGCTTGAACACTACAAAAGAAGTCATTTTTGCATTGTATTGTTACTGATGATAAATAATGGATACATTACGATAACCCCAAGCGCAAAAAATCATGTGTAAAGCCCGGCCAACCAGCCAAATCAACGCCGAAGCCGAATATCTACGGCACCAAGATAATGCTCTGTATTTGGTGGGATCAAAAGGGTGTTTTGTATTATGAGCTGTTGAAATCGGGTCAGACGATCACACGGACCTGTACCGAAAACAATTGATTTGTTTGAATAGAGCAATCAACGAAAAACGACCAAAATATTCGCCCAGACACGAGGCCATAATCTTCCATCATGACAACGCTCGGCCACATGTTGCCAGATCTGTCAAAAACTATTTGGAAAACAGTGGATGGGAAGATTTGGCTTACCCGCCTTATAGCCCAGACCTTGCCCCTTCTGGCTGCCATTTGTTTCGATCGATGCAGAACGCCCTTACTGGAATACATTTCACTTCAAAATAAGGTATCAGAAATTGGCTTGATTCATTATTTGCCTCAAAACCGGAGCAGTTGTATTGGCGTGGAATCCATATGCTACCAGAAAGATGGGAAAAAGGTTTTGGCTAACGATGGAAAATACTTTGAATATCAATTCACTTTGTTATTATGCATTTTACGCAACAAATTCAACATTATTAACTTGTATACCCAATACAAAAAACTTTTTGTTTTTTTTTAGAATATTTTTTTAGAAATCAAATTTGAATTTTAACAAATATTTTTAATTACTTAAAATTTTATGATAATTTTTACTGTCTTGGGAAATAAGGTCTCAATGGCTAAATTTTCAAAATTTTTAAATAAAGATTTCACAAAATACTTGTTAAATATCTATCTTTGAAACACAGAAAAATATATAAAATTTTAAGTAATTAAAAATTTTTGTTAAAATTCAAATTCGATTTCTGACAAGCAATTCTACAAACATAAAGTAATTTTTTATACAATTATATAAAAAAAAATAATTGTATTGATTAAAAGTTTCATGCACATTCATTCAGTTTGCAAATAAAATTCTCTCTGTATAAAATCTGCCCATTTTTTGTAGCATAGAGTTGGCAACATTGGTTGTATTTAGTATCTGTTTCTGGTTTTCAACATGACTTTTTATTTATGGTCTTCTAAATAATCAGACAATTTTTGTTTGGATGGATGTGTTAGTGAGTGTGTTTTTAATTTGTTTTAGGAAGTTCATTCAACTGTCAAAAAACAACAACAACAAACAAAAAACGTTCCAATACTTTCTAACCGAAAAAAGGTATTTAAAAATAATTTTCTTTTTTCCAATACAAATTTTTGATTAATCTTTCAATATTTTTGTTTTTAAAATCAAAAATTAATTTAAATTTATAAACACTCTCTGTGGATTTATTTTGTTTCGAATATTTTGTTGTCGTTTTTGTTTAATTTTTGCTTCTTTGTTGTTAAGTAAGTTTATTTTTTGTTGTTAAGTAAGTTTATTTTTAGAATTAAGTATTATTTACGTTTTTTTTTTTTGTTATACGTAAATACCCAGCAAAAAAAATAGTGATATTTAAGGAATCCATTTTTCATTGATTCCAAAGTATCATTTAGTACTTATTTACCTCTTCCAAAGCATTTCTTCTTCACAACTTCAAAAATGTGATTTTGAATAAAATTAACACTTTTCAATTCTATTTTAAAAACAAGCAAAGTAAAAAATTAACCACAGGAATTTATTTATAAATTTAATATTTATAAATACAAGTTATCAGGTTTGAGTGATTTGTATCAGGTTTGAGTGATTTGTAAATTCTTAAATTAGTAAATATCAATACAAAAAGAAAAAAGTTTCCAAGAATTTCGAAGAAAGTAATTTAACAAATAAGGGCGAATTACTGAATGTCCCTTTATAATTTATCCAACAGTCAAACTCAAACGACAGCAACAACAAATGTGTCAATTAAATTCCCAGGTAGAAGCTACGGATCTAAGACCTGATTTCTAATGTCCTGTTAAAATTTAAATTCAAAATTAAAAATATTTGGAAACATCAAAGACCTCATTTTTCACTAAAACCTAAGAACCGCTTTAGATGCAATAAAAAAGTATCATAATAGAAAACTTCCACCCTATGACACCCTTATGTAAAAATCATTGGTTCCGATCCAAATTTTCACAACACTGGAAACAAAATTACTGCTTCTTTTTCTCTTCTTTTGCTACTTTTTTTAGCTGAGTAACCGCAAAATTTGGAATTTGTTGGCTAAATGTTGTATTAAAAATAATCATCATCATATTCTGTTTCACACAATTGTCCTCAAATATCGGTATTAACTACTAGAACTGGTCGGTCAGGTCAGAAGTTTCGACTGAAATGTGGAAAAAAAACTAATTGGATATTTTGTTAGATGACTGTCCGTGCTTCTCAAAACCAATTTCAGTGGAACTGCAGCTGATCTCCTTTTGGAGAAAGTGGTTAAAAATAACCACGCAGCAAAAATATTTTAACATCAAGTAGAAATAACATTGAATTAAACAGAAACGAAATTGAAAGTAAACTATGTGAAAACAAAAATTTGTTGAAATATCAATTATACGAAAAAAATTATTTCAACTAGAATAATGTTTACTTTTATAAGATTCATAATAAATTTAAAAATCATAATAGAAAAATAAGGTGTTTACATATTGTAATTAATTTAACTACTATTGTTTTCTCTGTGTACACGTTAATGATGCATAAAATATAAAATTTTAAAAAATTTTGATAAATATTTTTTTTAAATAGTAATTTTGCATTTTTTAAAATAGATGCAAAAAAAAAACATCATAAACATCGTCCACAAAAAAAGATATTAAAAATAATAGAAGATAAATAATATTAAAGCGTTAGAAAGAAAATTGGATTTTATTTTTTTTTTTTTTTTGTATTTTTTGTAAAAAAGAAAAATTTACAAAATAAAAAAATGAAAAGTAACGCACGAATGCGCAAGTGTTGCTACGGTTTTTGGTGTTGGTGTAGTTGTAAATGCTTCTAAAGATGAAATTTCAGACTGGTTTTACAACATAAAACACTGACAAGGAAACTAGACCAAAGGATACCCTCAGATTTTAATGAAATCTAGATATGTTATAAGAGAAAAAAAAATAAAAAACTTTTGGTGTCACATCTTGAAGTTTATGGTTTAAAAAATAGTATCAAAGTTATTCGAAACTTTTTTTGTTTGAAAGCCTTTTTGTAATTTAAGAACTGCCATGTTCAGATTCTTTAAGACGATTATGGTTTATCATCCTAAATATCGGCATACAATTTTTTAAATATTGTTACAAGTTTGCTAAAATACAGTAATTTTCCACCTTAAAATTCAACAGTTTAGTAAGAAACTACTTTAAATCAATAGAATTTTAACTTCGAAATAGGACGACAATCGTTGCTCGTCTTATAGAATCTGGGCACAGATCATTAAAATACCTTTTGCTTGATAACTAAATTGTTTACATACTATATTTTTTTGTATTGAAACTTAAAAAATACTCTCATTTTGACCCTTAAAAGTGAGACAGGGCCGCTTAAACCAAATTAATATATATTTATTTCATTAAGCCATCACACATGAGAATTGTGAAAAATATACATATTATTTAAACAAAAAATATACATATTATTTAAACAAATTATATATAATGAGCAAAAGCAATTAAAAAGAGTTGTGAAAAAACAACCAGTTTTATATAAAAATAACGAGAAAGATGCAACAATTTTTAATGAAAGTTGTAACTATAAAAATTTTGTGGAGCCTGATAAAGATTTTACGGGGCCTATGGAATATTTTGTACAGTTTTTTGAAGATTCGTCTACTCCAAAATTAAATTTTGCGCGAAAAACATATTTACTTTAATGAAATTTATAAAAAAAAATTTATTAATAGAATTTCAAATTTTACGAAATAAATGCACATATTTAAACTTATTTTGCTAATGTGGAAATCAAGTAAAAAGTTCCAAAACTTTAGACTAGAATTACTAAAATATACTAGTGAGTCTCTAGTTCCAATGTCTACACCTAGTCAATAGTTGTGTAGATTCGCAAAGACAGCAAAGAGCGTTGGCTGGGGCATAATTAGTCAGTAGTTCTAGTGACAAAGTCAATAGTGATTCACTATAGCTTTACTATAGACATTTCCTTCAGGGTAGCTTCTAACCCGCATTAGCAGCACAAAACCAATACATGCACATTTTTAAAAACGTCAAACGTTAAATAAATACAAAAAACACTAAACACACAAAGCTTTGAATACGTATACTTTTTATTATGCCAGATGACAATCATTCTCGTGTGTGTGTGTTGGATCATTAAGAACAAATGGTACCCATGGTCGGTACCCATCGACGTAGTTTCCTTGTTAGATATTGTGTCTTTAAACTAAGAAAGAGATACTAAATTGTAACAAAACAAAAAAAATGTGTATATAAACAAAAACTCACAAACTGAAATTGTCTGTAATATTACATTTTACAAGATACGAAGATAATGACGATGAGTGTATTTTCATGACGACAATATAACCATGGCCCAAAACTACAACAACAACAACAACTGCGAAGACAGCAGCATCGGCAGCAGAATACTGCACATTAAAAAAGTATCTCTCTAAGTCCAATGAAACTCACAAAAAGCCCTGTAAACTTTTAAAAAGATAAACTACACATTTTTGTCATAACATAAAAGCAAATAGTAGAAGTAGAAAAAAAAATGAATAAAATATCATCAATGCAATCTCTATCATTGTTGGATTGTGGAGAAAGTTACTTCGTATAGCAATTTAAGTTGGAATAATTAAAATTGAAAGTCGTATAAAGTACACTCAGGGAACAGGCTTCAATATACATATTTATGAAAAAATTCATAGGTACGAGGAGTATGATGAAAAATTTGAAAGATTTGCATCCAACATTTATGTACATGAAGAAGTGTAACTAATATTTCTTAATATTTTTTAAGAAATTTCATCAACATGATGAAATTTTTTTTAATATTACAAACAGAATTCTGTATAGTTTTAATGAAGTAACTGCTTAAGGTGGTTTTAGACACTATGTGATACAAATTGTCAATTTGCAGACGGTTTATAATTTTTGCTTTTACACTTACGTTTTTAGTTTCATCTGACATAACCTATAATAGTTCATAACAGCTGTTTTCACTTTTTTTTTTATTTTTCGCGGGAGTTTTGTGTTCTTGAAAATAAATTTAAAAAAAATTGGAGTAAAAAATTCAATTTGCAGCGTTATTTTAATAATAGCTGCCATAAAATTGAAAAAGTTAAAGAAAAAACGTGTTTTATATTTAATGTTATTAGTATTATTGCCGCCACAAACAACTGACTTGCAAAACAGCTGATGTCAGGTGCTTTGTCAGATGAAAATAGAACACACTCTAATTTAAAATTTTTAAACTGTAATTGCAGGCTGACATTTACAGAAGTACAAGTACAAGGACACTGTAAAATACATAGTGTGTAAAACCTACCTTATTAAAATCAAAAAACGTTTTTTTCTTTGTTTTTGGTAGCAAATAGAAAAATTTACAAAATTCTGTTTTTGTAAATAAATTTTTTTTTCACCAACAATTGAATTTGTAAATAAAAAAGTTTTTGTTATTTTTTTGTAAACTGAATATTTATTTTTAATGAATTTTTATATGAAAAATAACAATTTACAAACATTTCAAAAAAACAAAATAAAAAATTGATAGAAATCGATTTTGAATTTTAACAAATATTTTTAATTACCTAAAATTTTGTTATATCTTTTTCTGTAAAAATTTTTTCGACTCTTCGGATGTTTTAAGTATTTTTATATTTTAAATTTTTGACGAACAAAGCACAATCTCATGATCTCTGGCACAATAATAATTATGGTAAAAAAAATTACCTGGGCAATTATAAGTGCTAAAAACCATACTGAACTGTGGTCAGGAAGGCGATTAAATTTTTAAATGTTTATAAAATAATTGAAAAGTATTTATTTGAAAAATTAGAAATTTCAATTCAACATTTTTAGATATAGAAAACAGAGGAGAGGTATTTATAACAGGATTTTAAAAAATCCAAACCTTATAAAAGAAAACAGAAATTACCACATTTATTCGTCTGCAAAAAGTTTTTAAATTTTTTTATAACCTAATTCTTAATGTCCAAATCTTACTTAAAACTTATGGAATTTTGACAATATCTTGTTCCAAAAAATTAAAACAAGTGATCGACAGAAACAATTTTATAACAAATTTAAATTTAATTAAAAGTTCATTTCGTTAATATCTAACGAAAAACTAATAAAAATCTGTTGGTATTGCAAATAGATTTCACTAAAATTTCGACAATTGTTTGATGCAAAAAGCACGTGGTCATGTGCGTAATACATTTCTTTGTTCACACAATTCACTTAGATGTGTAGATAATAGTATTAATTTAACTACGTAAAGTAACGAATATATCCATATGGTTGTCCCTTTCCAACTTATTCTTATCAGCTGATTCATCACGTTACGTTTAATATAAGTAATCATAGATTAATGATGATATATTTGTTTGTGTTTTTTTTTTTGCACAACACATTAAACCGATGCCTGCACCATTTTTTTATTTCCGATTTGTTTTTTTCCTTAAAATCGTTATTAAATATTTTTTTATAAATTAATATTCGATACAAATTTAAGTAGATATAGACTTGCTAAGTAGTTATATTTATAGCTGCTTAAGAATTAAGAATGTATAAAAATACTGCCAAGTCTTAGAAATTCTTGGCTTTTCTCTTTTAAATGTAAACAAAAATATTTGTCATAAAAATACTTGAAATTTTAGAATTTTTATTTTGATAAAATATTAAAAACAAAAGCTAACTTGTAAGTAAAGGTAGAGCAAGGCAAACAATACAATTGCTGCATTTCGCGTTCCTCCTTACAAAAAATAAAGAAAAGTCAGGTATGTAGGCATAGTTATTTTCTTTACAAGTTGTTATAGATATAGATATAAGATTTGAAAAAAGACTTATATTAACATAAAATATTCATTTTTACTCGCAAACTATAAAGTTATTTTATTAAAAAAAAGTAGAGCATCCTAATACCGGGTTTGCCGTATACCAGGTTTACCGGTTTGTTGTACTTTTTCCAAGTGTACGATTTTTTTATATTTTTTGATAAAATTTATATAATTTTATCAATTTTTCTATTATTTATTGTGCAGTAAGACAAAAGTACCAAAAACGTACCTTATTGTAGAAAGTAATAAAGGCCGTTTAACGGTCTACCCGGACGTCCAATCTAGATCTGTTTAACGTTAAAAACGGGTAGACCGGTGTAATCGGTCTGTCGGTCCAAATTTTAATTAAATTTGGATTATTGAACATGAAGTTTTTAAGTTTTCCAGTAAATAGTTTTGCTTTGTATATATCACTGGAATTTTACTTGATTTGCACATTAATTTTCGAAATGTTTAATTGGGAATAAGACAACAAAAATATAAGAAAAATATGTTGCCTCTATAGCTGTTGCAATAATCTAATTTTTTCCTAAGAGGTGCAAGCAAACAATTCCTATGCAAATATACACCATATTTGTACATTTGGATTTATTTTATATAAGGTTGCTGCTCTAGTCTTGTAGCAGCAAAATATTATAGCGTTTTTTTTTTTTTTTTTGTTTTTGTATAAATGCATGCACATAATGTTGCAAAATTTTTGTGTAAAATTTTTGTTTTGTTGCTTATGAAAGTCCAAAAGAAGTCAAAGTAGAAGAAAAAAAAAAAAAAAGAGGCAAAATCCTATAATAATCAAAAGTTTTTCAATGTGTACAACATCAGGCAAGCAGACAGACAGACAAACCAATACGATAGACCGTAAGAAGTACAGAGGGGCTGCTGGCTGACAGGCAGGCAGGCACGTAGTCTGTTAGTCAGACAGAACCACAAATGAATAGACAGATAAACAGTCATTTGTTTAGAGTCGTGTGAAGGCAAATAATATTATTTTTGCTGCTACTGCAAGACCCGGCCTGGCTGCCATTTGGCGCAGTTTGCTGTAGCAGCGACTAATGCCACCATAGTAAAGGAAATGGCAATAAACTGTTTTTCTGTATTTTGTTGCTGATGTTGGTTGTTTTTTTTTTGGGTTGGTTGGTATTATAGTTTTTTTGGCTTAGATTATGCGTTCATTTATAATGGTATTTTCTGTGTTGCTGTTTACTGATTCTATAGTGTTGTCGACTGGTTTTGGCAAAATTGTATGGGATTTTGTTTTGTTATTTTTAGTTTTGTTATTAATTTTCTGTTCTTAACATTTACCTTTTCATGTTTTTAAGTTTTAGTTTCTTTTGCTCACGGGATTTTTAGAATTTTTTTATGTCTTTCTTGGTATCATTTGTTGTAAAATACAACGACAAAAGTATATGGTTTCCAGAAATTTGTTTTTGTTTTAGTTTTATGTGCCAGACAGATAAGATATGTTGGCAATTTTTCATATTTTTTTTTCTCTTTCATATGACAAAGAAAAATGTTTTTAATCTGAAGTAATGTTACTTTAGGGCAGTAAATGGAACATTATTTATTTAAACATGTATGAAAGCTAAGATATACTAAATGTACGTTTTCAACAGGCTGTTGAGAAATAACTGTTATTACTTTTGTTATTTTTTAAAACGATATTTTTAGCAGAGGGATTCTGTGATAATATAAAATCTGTCTCCTCTGATTAATTTGACTTACAAGCAGTGATGTCAATTTGGTGCTTTTGTCACTGATTCTAATGCTTTTCACTTAATGGTTTTCCCAGTTTTCAATAATTTTTGCTTTTAACACCGACAAATCCCTTTAGGCATTTCACTAGCGTACGGTATAGATTGCGTTTTAGTAATTCTAAATTATTTTTTCGTATAGATGTAATGCTCATAAATTCAGAAGAATTTTTTTAAATATTCTAGTATTTTTCAAAAGGAAGATATATTTAGCTTATAACAAATACCAGCTGATACCAATCGGACATTTTATACCCTCCACCATATATGGTGAGGGAATATATCAGTTTGTTATTCCGTTTGTATCATTTCGAAATGTAAGTCTAAGACCCAGTTTATTGGTTATCCTCCCCAGTTTGGTATTGAAAATAAGCAAAGATAGTCCACTTCAAAAGATTTTTACATTATTTGTATCATAAACAGTAGAGACTATTTTTTAAGTATATGGGTGGAGGGTATTCAAAGATTCGGCACAGCCGAATGTAAATCTTTTTTTACTTGTTTTTATCCAAATAGGGGAATAATTGTATTTTTTACGAATTTTTAAACACCAAATTTTAAGATTTAATTTATATTTGGAAACGACATAGAGGGAAAAGTTAGAGAAATGTCGATAAAAAAAACATTTTGTTGATAGGTTGAAATTTTGGGTAAAAAATGACTTTCAAAATTGGTCAACACTTTTTTTTAATAAAAAAACGAATATTTTTTTACCCAGTTTTAAAAACAGAAATATCTTCCAAAAAGCTCCTTGTTGGGGATTTACTGTTTAATTAATTAGACAATAATTGACCCCTCGAAGTTGTTTTACCTTTAGAAGAAATTAAATACTACTTTAGAAGAAATTAAATATTACTAAATAAATAAATTAAAGCAAAAGAAGATTTTTTTTTTGTATTCCCTTTTTTACCAATTAAATTTAAATTTAATTAGTTTTGATTTATTTTTAGCAAACTAATATTATATTGTATTTAATTTTGCTTCTTAGTAGTAAATTCGCTATTTTAAATTCATGCAAAAACATATTGTCGGCTCATTATTGGTTTGACCCCTATGGCGTATAGTCGGTATGGAAAAAACCAATGGAAAAACCGTTATGGAAAAAACCTATGATGTAGATTTATATTAATTTTTTTTTTAATCTTCTTATTTTTTTTATTATTTCCTTTAATTGTGGCATATAATTTATACAGAAAAATAAATTTATATATCTTGTTATAGAAAAAATTAAAAATTATTAGCATTTTTGTGAAGTTTAATCTTGTTTTTTGATGCATATCAATTTTCCTTTCTTAGGGCCAAAAAGCTGATCTAACTTGAATTCATAAGTATTTTTGAAAAAGATTACTTTTTGCGGGCAACCCTAGTTTTGTGTGTACCTTGGGCTGTTTTTAATAAATTGTAGTTGTTGAAATATTTTCTTTTTCAAATCCAGCTATTTTAGTATTTACATCCTTTTTGTTAGAATATTACATCCCGTTTAATGCGGGAATTCGTAAGAAAATTTTTGTTGTTTTGAGTACCCATACTCTATGATTAGGGGACTAAATTCCCTTTCCAAAACCGCTTCCAAAGTTATGCATATTTATAAGTTATTTTTTTATTTTGCTCTAAAACCGAATGTGAATGAAGCAACAAAAAAAGAATACGTATGAGTGCGAAAGAGAAATAACAAAAAGCAAAAACTGTGTTTGCTTCTCTACAACAAAAATTGCATGCCAAAAAAAAGTCACCGTCTAAATTCGCTCTTAATTTAAAAACGTTCGTAAAAAATTAAATCTTAATTAAAATTTATAATAATTAATATATTTAAGGACCTTTGCTACTAACAGGATCGGGGGGAATATATATAATTGATATATTTATATTTTTTTTCTTTCTGTGTATGAGTACCCATACTTGCATGTTTATAGCTGCAAATGCTTTTTGGACCTAGATACGATAACAAATAAACAAATTTTTTTAATTCTAGAGGGGACTTTATACTTTTTTTTTGAGAAGTGTCGGAAGAAGTAAATTTCTGCCTATTTTGTTTATTATGAAAAGAAAAATACAATATTTAAATTATATTTTAAAATGCACAAAACATCCTTGCCCTGGTAAATAACTGTTTAGATGCTTTGCATACTTCCCTCCAAAATTTAAGTCATATTTTGTTAATATAACCTTACCTTTTTGCTGTTGTTGTTGTTGTTTTATCTAAATTGTTATATTCCACGTTTTTTTATTCAGCTTAAATTATATATTTATAAAATTCTAATTTTATTTCGCGCTCCGCAAGTTTTTTTTTGTATTTATCGTTTTGCTTAAACTGTAAAATTGTATTTTTTTTTCAAACACTTAAATTTTGTTGGGTGTGTATATAATTTTTACACAATTTCTACTTTTGTTGAATATTTTTTATGCTGATTTAGCAATAATTACTATTACATTCATTTTTTTTTTTTTTTTTGCTATTTGATGAGTTGTTGCTATTTATTGTTGGTTTGCTTAATTATTTTCAATTTACAATTTTTGCGTTAAACCAAATTGAAAGAATAAAAGAGAATAGAAAATTACAAAAAAAGAAATTCAATATTCAACTTGTATGTAGACTGTAATAATTTCTTAAGTATGAATATTTTGTAATAATTTGTACAATTTTTGTATTAATAAATTGATTATTTATAATTTATTGTATTTCTATTTAAATATTTTGAATTTTTTTTTTCCTTTAATTTTCTTATACACTTTTTATTATACATTTTCCTTTCAGACCATTCACTTTATAAACACACACACCTTTTTTCTTATACTTATTTCTTGATATTTTTCTATATTTTATGTATTTTTTTAAACATAAAAGTCACGTACACAATTTTTTTAAAGATTTCACTTCCACTTTGTTATAAACTTTTATGTTTAATACATTTTACACTTTATGAAAAATTCAGGGTTTCTGATAATTCAGTATTTTTTTACAAGTTTGTATGTTTTCTTTTGTTCTATAAAAAAATATTCACTTTTGTAATAAAATTCATTAATAATGGGATTTTTGTTGTTGTTATGTATATTTAATTTTTTATATTCTTGCTTCACTTGTTTTCTCACTCGTTTTTCTTTAATTTTTTCTCTTTCTTATTTTCTTAGTTTCTTTTTATAACTTATTTCTCCTTCTACCTTCATGTTTTTCTATTATTACCACATACACTGTACTTTTTTTTCTATATTGGTTTAATTGTAAAAAAATTGTTTTTGTGTTCCTTTTTAAAAAATTTAACACATTTATTGGTTTTGTTTGCTTTGTGTTAATTTTTGTTTAATTAAATCATCATTTTAGCCATTGATTTTAATTAAACCACACAGCGCCATTACAACCACCTACTTCTTCCGTCTAACTCGTTCGCCGTTAAAAAAGGAACTGAGGTGTTAATAAAAATTCGTTGATTTCTTTTTCTTTCATCAAAACGGCCATTTTGAATTTTGCGGGAAAGAGATAATTATAAAGTACATAAGTATCAAGAGTTGTATTTACAAGAACACAGTGTAGTAAATTTACCATGGTGTACTTAAGAAATATGGCATCATTATAATATTTTCATTTCCTCTTCGCAATTACAGAGTTGACACATGTAAAACAGTGCTGTTAACTTAAAAACAAAAATAAACTACCAACTAGAATCTGTTTTTCTGTTATTTAGATTTAATTAGTTTACAGCAATTAACACGTTCACTACATATTTCCAATATTTTCTTTTGAAAAAGACATTTCATAACGCCAATATTGGCACACAAAACAATCGTGGCCAAGTAAGCATGATAAATTTCCACTCCATTAAAGTTAATACAATTCTTAATCTATTACGAAAGCAACCACAGAACAGATATATATGTAATGCTGCATTTAAATCGATAATATAATCTAGAAAAAAGTGGATTAACTGTTTAATTTCAGTGCAACCATTAGCAGGTAATCCACTTTTTATCAGAATAACTCTGCAGTGGGAATTGACTATATCTCTTCTATACTATTTTAATTATTGGTAAAATTTGGCATTGGCAATAATTAAATAGAGCAAAGGTGTTGTCTTGTTATCACTGTTTTCTTATAGCTGATAATTTTAATATTTTATTTATTCAGCTAAAGATCTTTTCTTTTTTTTTATAAAAATTCTTATTTTATTTTCAATATTTCGCTAACAATTTGTTAGCATCTTCAGGAAAACAAAATTTTTTATATAATTATTATTAATATAATAATTATTTATTAATATAATTATATTTTGTTTTCCTGAAGATGCTAACAAATTGTTAGCGAAATATTGAAAATAAAATAAGAATTTTTATAAAAAAAAGAAAAGATCTTTAGCTGAATAAATAAAACATTAAAATTGTTTCCTAAAGTTATGCCCATTTAAAAATGATTTTTTTGATCCACTTGTTTATTTCTTCTATTTAAAATCGAAAGTGAATAAAGCAACGAAAGAAAGGTTCAAATGTGTGCAAAGAGAAACATCAAAAACATGCACAAAAATAAAAAAAACCGCGCTTATTTTGTTAGCCCGTTTGCTTCTCTACTCCGTTAGCCAATAAAGTCCCATTTCACATAGAGCAACTTTTGTTGCTGCAATTCTTGTCAATTCTCTTTTCCTCCTCTCCCACAAACTTAAGAGTTTCGCAATAAAAGTTGCTCTATGTGAAATGGGACAAACAAGAGATGCTTGCCATAATATCATTTAAAAAGTATCGTTTAATATTGAAAAAAATCGTCATTCGGTTATTTTCATATTAAAAATGGTCAAACCTGGCAGCACTGTTGATAACCCTGTTTCTATGCAAATACAACTATGTTTTATTTTTTTTATACCCATTTTCACAGCATTACCAGTTTTTATTTTCATAAATTTTGATTTAGAGTAGCAGGCCGTTCCATGTTAACGGCTTTAAGATATCTTAACGGAAAGCTCCGCCGTCAAATTACTCGACTATGAGACAACTTACACAATACAGTGACTTTGTTGCATGTAGAGTATTATAACAACCGATCGGTTTTGAATATTTTGTAAATTCGAAGAAAACCGAAAACCGGTCTTTTTGTTCGGTTAACCGGTTTTTTAATTACATCACCGACTGGGTTACTTGGTCTCTTTTTATTTTTTACGAACACTTTTATAATCGTTTGTTTGGTTATGAAGATTTAGATGTAAGTCTGATAGATTCCGATGAAGACCTTACTTTGGATATTCCAAATTCAAATAGTTTAATTTCTGATCTAAATAACACAATAAACAGTATTCAAAATCCTAAAAAAGAGACTGTACAAAATCATTCATCATTATATGAGGATTTCTTGATAAAAAGTTGGAAAATTTATATAATTGTTTCTTGACTATTTGTCCAACATCTACTATTAGTGAAAGAGTATTTTCCACTTCTAGCTTTATCAAAAGCAAACAAAAAAATCGTCTTAAAACGAAACATTTAATTGCATATTATTTCTAAAATATTATTTTAGAAGTGAAAAATTGATTTTCTTTTTACATATTTAAAATGTAATATTAAAAAAACTTATTTAATGCCAAACGTTTTAAACGTTCAAATTACTAACGTACTTTTTTTTACACAATTTACAAACTTAATGATCTCTATTCATTTGTTATGAATATAGTTTTATAATATTAATTTTTAAGATATTATATTAAAAAATATTTAAACCAATAAATAAAATGTTGAAATGAAATACAATAAAAAAATATTATAAAATATTTTTTTTTTCAAAGAATGTATTTTTTTATATTAAATTCCTTTTTTTTTTTGTTTGAATTTAAAATAATTAACAAATTATATAAGCTTTTTATTAAAATTAAAAAAAAAACCGAAAAAACCCGAAACCGAAACCGGTTTTTTTTAAATTCGATTTTTCGAAGAAAACCAAAACCGGTTTTTCCACAAGGCCGGTTTTTTGAATACTCTTGCTTTCATGCAACAAATTTCACCGTATAAATAGACATAACTTTGAAAAGGGAATTAAGAAAATTGTACGCAATCAATTGCATCGTATAAATTGGCTCTATGTTTTTGGTATTAGGTTAACTTGGGTGCAATTTTTGTTTGTTGGCGAACGGGGTAGAGAAGCAAGCGGGGTAACAAAAAACGTACGGTTTGTCGTTTTTCGTGGCTCATAATTAATATTAAACAGGAAAAATACTCCCATAACAAGATTTTATTTTTGTTGTCATTGCATTTTTTGTGTTTAAGCACCAATGTTAGGTAGACGTCAAGTAAAGGTTCAATCATTCTTATAAGACAAAAATCTATGCTTTTGTTATAAGATTTTATTTTCGACAATGTTAGATAGAACATGAATTAAATATATCAAAAACTTTTTTCGGCATTAATTTTAGTAATTCAAAAATAATTTTTCAGAATATTAAAAATATTTTAACTAAAAAAAGTTAACCAAAATCTGATAAGACGCCGCTGCCAAAAAGTTTACAATTCAGCCGACATTAAATATTTTAGTCAGCTTGCTTCTCTGATTCTGCTTTGTTTTCTTGTTTCCATTTTTTTTTTCATTTTTTACTTTACCTTATTTTTACCCTAAAGTTTAATTTTCAGTCTGTCTTTTCGTGCGCAGCCAATTTCATGAACTTTAGCAGTAGAAATTATTTTCTCGCGATGTTTTAAAATCGAAAAATAAGAAGTGGAAAAGTTTTCTTATGTATTATTTTTTAATAAATTCTTATGTATTATTTTTAATTTTCTATGCACAATAAGTGCAATAATTAGAAGAAACATACGAATAATCTATTAAATAAATATAAAAAAAGGTTTATAAAAAAATAGCCAAAGTAAAAGTGCACCAAAAAAGAAACTAGTTTTTTTGCATCATAAAAAATAGGAAAAAAAAGAAAAACGAAAGGTGTGTACGAATAGAGAAAATATAAGAATTTGTAAATTTTCACTTGATATATTCATGTATTTTTCATTATCTTCCTACTGTATTTGTTTTCTTGTTGCTTTTTAACAAATTGCTAAATTGTTTATATAAATACATTTTGCTAACATAAAATATTTAATAATAACAAAACCAACAACAAAATATATGGGGTGTATAAATACAAAATAAAGAATAAGTTAAAAAAATATTTTTTTAGAGTTTTTTAATGCATAAACTTAAAGAAAAGGTGTAACCAGTGCATAATATTTCATTTCCTAAATTTATTTAATTTTTATTTATTGGAATTTTAGAAAAAATACAAAATTTGCTGATAACGTCATTAAAACATTCAAAAAGGATTTTTTTTTTTAATTTTGCTGAAAGGTAAGTTTTAAGAAAATTTTAATTTTATTTCAAAATTATGTTTAAAATTCTAAATTTGTAAACAACAGGAATTATGAATTAATTCTTTTAGTTAATATTATATAAAATATTTGTTAAATTTCCCAACTTCATAATCGGTGCCAAAAACCAACCAAAGGTTGGAAAAATTTTCAGAAGTTAAGGTCTGTTGAATGAAATTTCAATAGGAATTTCTTATAAGAAATTTCATATTGGACATTTAAATTTTAAATAAAATAAATAAATTATTTCTTTTGATTAATTTCATACTGAATTAACACTACACCGAAATCTCGTTTTAATTTCGAGTTAAATTTAGTTTCAAATTACCACCATTTACAAAGCAGTAAAAACATCTTTAAATTGAATATATTTCTAAAAAATATAATTTTTTTTTGGCAGAGTGTAAGATAAAAGACACGATGTTAATATAGCATTTAAAATTGTTTTTTACAAGGGATGATCTTTTCGACAATGTTAAATGTTGTTTACAAAGATTTTGGGCTAAAATGCATTTTGTCCGCCTTTGATAAAAAAAAATTATATGACCCCCTCTGGAATAAAAAAGAAATTTTTTTTCTATCTTCCATTTTTTGGGGCCGGAGCCCCAGGGACCAAAAACTTGTACGCGCAGTAACATATAAGTGCGGGTACTTAAATAAAAGGAAATTTCCTCAGGATCTCAAATATGAATTTTGTTTAACGATCCATGGCATGTCGCTCCATCTAGAGCCCTTAAAGACCACTTTGTGGCGATTTCGAAAAAAATTAAAAATTTATTAGACAAAATTGTGCGATTTTTGCCAAAAAAAATTTTGCTTGTGGCGCCTTTTGATCTATTCAATACCACCTGGGCTCCATATAAAAAAATTAAAGAAGAAACTGATTTCCCAAAAACATTAAAAAAATACGCGAAATCGTGCCCATTTTTAAAATCGTGCGATATTTTAAAACATCTACTTTTTTTAGATGGGGGCCTGTGGGCGAAAGTTATAAAAAATATTGTTTGCCACCCTGAGTAAATTTTCTTTCATTTGAATACCCGTTCCCGGCCCCAAAAATGAAATATAGAAAAAATTTCCAAATTTTTTAAATTTTTATCAGGCTCGAGATCAAATTTTTGTTACTATAGAATAGTAAACTCAAATTTTTTTATTAAATGGAAAAGAAATTTGAGCAACGCCCGACAACGTGCAATTTTTGCCATATTTTCTTAGCCGAAGGCGAGCTGAATTTCTATTTAAGTTTTATTATAAAATGAAATGCAAAAGTAATCATGAAACAAAAATTTTAACATTCTGATTTTTATTTTGTAAAGTTTAACGATAGTCATTTGAAATCATTCACCCTTATTCTAGTTGTCGTTATCAATGTCGTCGTCGTTTTTGAGTCAACATCAGTTTGCTTCGACGTCGACACCACTTCGACACCAAATTGGTATTCTAAAACAGTGTTGTAACGACGTTGACAGTTTATCGATTTAAACAAAAACACATCTCTAAAAATTCAGTCGGCAGATTTATTTTGTTTATTATTTTTGCGAAAAAATGTTTTTTATGTGTAATTTAAATTCTGATACCAGTGATGAAGAAAATAAAGAAAATCTAGTATTGGAAAGAAGACTTCTCATACAGAAATCCAATATCTTTAATATGCCGGATAACAAGTGAATAGCAAAATCAAAGTCTGTTACTTTAGAGAATGTTAATCTTCTATTTTTTTTAAAAGGTTTGAAAGTTACTTTCGGCTGAATAAAACAGCCTTCAAAGATGTGCTGTAAACAATAGCACCTAATTTGAAAACCGGAATCAAGTCCACATTTATTTCCAAAACAATAAAGTTGGCAGCTACATTAAGATTTTTAGCCCAGGGGTCGTACCAGCTCTGTGTTGGAAACGACTTTAACTTAGGATTCAGCTGTTTCTGAAACTGTAGAAGATTTGCCACAGCTTCCTCCAGCGGGCTCAATATAAATTGCTTGAATCTTCCGCCACCTGTAGCATTACACTCGGCTTTGTTGGCTACCATTTTCTTTTTAACTTTAAATTTTAAGTCTCGCCAAACCTATAAATAAATTTTGTTATATTTTTATAATGCACTTTATATGATCATGCCATCCATCTCACATTATTCTCTGTGGGCCAAGTGCATTTAATAAATTTGATATTTCTTCCCATTTTTTCCGTTTTTTTTTCAGTCATTACTTTTCCTCAAGTCGTTACTAAAAATTGTGTCGACAAAATCAGAGTCGTTTCAAGACATTACGTCGTCACATTTTCTTACAGAATACCAAATACTTGTGGACAGTTATCAATTATTTTCGATAACGACAACGGGAATACCAATTTCAAAAAAAATCCCAAGACGACATTGTCTTGTGTCGACGACGACAACTAGAATAAGGGTGAATATATTTTTTTTTCTATTGATTTCTATTTCAATACTCTTCCTTGATGGTTTTTTAATATTTTACCTGAATGTCCCGTTAAAATTTAACAAAAAGTTAAAATGTGGTAGAATCTACTGCAAAAGGCGATAAAAGGATTTACCTTTATTGTATCAAAAATAAAGTTATGTTTAACAATTAAATTATTAGCAACTAAATTTTTTACAGTTAGTTTTTATATAAGCTATTACCTGTACCACCTCTAAGTGTAGATGTAAGTAACTATCAAAAACAACAGAAAAATAATAAATCTATCTGCCGACTCAGAATCACTTTCTGAGTCTTGTAATCACACTACAGCTCGCAAATATAAAGACATTGGCATAAAAGCTTCTCCTGGCCAAAGGATGAAGACGAAATTGGGAATTAAATAATCGTTCAATCATTGCGATATGATAAGAAAAATACCCTAACCAAAGTTAGAACAGTAGAAAATTGTTTTGGATTTTTCAAGTTATTGATTAAGTATCTGATAATTTTTTGAAGATTTTTGTGGAACAAATTCCTCAGAATGCGAGGGCTTTCTGTAGCAAAAAGTCATCAGAATTTGAGTTGTTTTTTTTCCAATGAAATAGGCTTTGGGAATAAGATCTGAGAATCAATGAATTTATCTGTAAAGAAAGAAAAGAATCTGAGTGTAAGAAAAAGTACCTACGATCTGATTTTACATTTAAATGAAAACTTTCCAAATTTTATAAACTCTTTCTTATAGAAAAACGCTCATTTTATATGAAGAACTTTTGGAATAAAAAAAATATACTCTGAGGAATTTTTTTGTAGAAAACCCAAAGAACCTAAGTACTTTTTCCTATAGAAAACTTTAAGTATCTAAAGAATTTTTTCTAAAGAATACACTTCAGTATCGGAGGGATCTCCGATTTTGAAGACTTTTTGATATAGAAAATCTCCCAGATTCCAAAGACTTTTCTCTACAGAAAACCCTCAGATTCTAATGAATTTTTTCTTCTAAAAAACCTTTAAATTCTGAGGACATTTTTTTAGGAATATCAAAATTTTCTGAACTTTGAGAACATATATTTAAAAAATAAATAAGAGCATGTATATTTTGCCTACAATAGAATTAAAAGTTTACCAATATGGTAATATTGCCGAAAAAATAAAGCAAACTCTAAGTTGCTTTTGAAAATAGATGAGATATTACCCTACAATATTAGACAATAAAAATTATAGCCAATATTCGTATCGAAATTTACAACTCTAATCTAGATACTTTTTATTCATTTGGCGAGAGCTGCATAAACAATAAAGCAACTCTAAAATTTTATTTATTTTTTTAAATTTTCAGAACTTTTATAATAAACTTCTTCAGAATCTAATAGAATTTACACTATGAAAATCAAGTTCATAACTGAATTTGATACCAACAACTCTCGTTTTTGTATGGGACGCTAGAATTTTTCCCATCGAGAAATTTATAGTCAAACTTTTTTATACAAGGTGACTTAATAGATAATAAAGTTGATGGTATTTTTACTGAAAATTTTTTCTAGCTTCTAACTTTTATAGCTGTGGCACATATAATTTTGTAATATTTCTTATTAAATTGAGATATAACAAGAAAACAGCGCCTTATTATCTTTTTTAAATTTATAAATATTTAATTGCTTGTGACTCAACCTATACAAAGCAGAAAAGGGTTGTTTTTTACATGTTTTTTGCGAAAACTAGATCGATGCAAGAAATTTAGAAACGAGCTGCAGATTTCCCATACAAGAAATCCAGTTTCATAACTAAATTTTCGGAAAATCTAGTTCCATTATTATGTTTGCACTGCATTCAGCTATGGTATGTATGAAAATATTGTAAAAATCTGGCATCACTTTGTGCAAAAATATGTAAATATTAGTTGTAGATCAAATAAAGTTGCTTTATAAACTTAATTAATAAAAAACTGTTCCAAAGCATTTATTTTATAATTGCTTCCAAATACAAACAGTCAATCCAAGAATGGCGTTGCCATTCTACCGACGATTGTACCACTGTATGCAGTGTTTTGCCAACGCTTTGTCGTTTGTATTTTTCTACCTGGATTGTATTTGTTTTATATATGAAAAATTCACAGAATTTTAATTTTATTTTTAAATGACCAGAATTTGTGAACATTATACCTAATCGTGGTAACTTTGATAGTTTTAATATAACATTTGCCGTAATTTCAGACTACGTCAATAATTCTAAAATTAGTCTCCAATGAAAACATTTCTCTAATAATATTTTGTAAATAATATCAAGGAAAATAATTTTAGCAACATTATTTTTAATAACTGCAGGTGGTTGGTAAATCTGTAGTAAATTCCGCGAAGTACAAACTGTACAATAACAAGTGTAAAAGTTCATTCGTCACACACAAAAAAACCCATGGGAAATAAATAAAAAAAAAAAAAAACTAAAAAATATAGAAACATTTATTCAAAAGACTACAAACAACATGAAAGATTTAATAATGATAATAATAATGCATAACAGACAATTGTACTAGACAACAATAATACGAGTAAGTATGTTGACAGTATTGCGTAGGTTGGAACGTAATAACCGAAAAATAAAACAGAAAATTGTAACAAAAATAAATCCATTAAATAATTATAGCAGCTACATATACAAAATATGATATTATCACTTGCACATAAAATTTGTTGTAAATAATATAAATTGTGTAAAAATCAGGGTAACATAATTGAACGGATATTAGTGTTTTCAATTCGGTTATTCGGTTAACCAATTCCTCTATTAATTGCCTCTATTTCGCTTAAAGTCGGAACAAATAATTTTAAACTCATATAATTATTCGACCCTGTTATTTTTTTTTTCAAATCTTCCAAATTTTTTTTAACTTTGTGTAAGAATATGTCAAGAAAAGCTTAGAGAAAAAAGTTTATTTAAAATACAATGAAATTCTTTTTAAAAATCAAATTTGAGATATTCTTAAAGGTAACTTTTTTTTATAGGTTTTTGATAATACAATAGATAATTTTGAATATTTGTTTTAACTCCTTAAAAAATTCTAATTAATGTAAATTATATTTAGATGCTTTTTTAGAGAAGGTTGCATTACTTTTTGATGTCATATAATAGACAATTGCTATTTTAAATCCGTAGGAATACGGCCCTATATTAAATCTCCCATAAAAATTCTTTTGAAATCGGTTACCAACTTCATTAATTCTAAAATTTGTTCTATTAGAACAAATTCCATTGATACCGGCTAATTTTTTTTTCTAACAAGCACTGTGACGTTACATATGTTAATAGTTGAATTAATTTTTTACATTAAGCACTATTTCGCATATTATCAATTCGAAAATCTTATTCTCTTAGAAACAGTTTCGTTAAAAATTATATTAAAAAAATTTTAAAACTAAAAAAAATGTTGATTTGTTACAAAAAAAATTATGAAAGTGGTGAAGAACTTAAGTAAAACGCAAAAAAGAAATCATTACAATTTAGTACGAGTAGTTGAAGACCTATGTGTATTCAAATGTTCTATTGACTAAAAAATCTTAAAAAAATTTCTTAAGACGATTTAAGTGCTTTGGCCAAAAGTACTAACATTGGCAGACTCTTATAGCTTTTTTAATAAAAAAAACTCTAAGTCTGAAAATCAAACCACTGCCACTGTTCACTGGGAACTTTGTAAATTTTTCAAAAATTACAAAATATTTTTAATAATTTCTTATTGAGTAATATTGAAAATTTTGTTTATTTATGGGGTTATTCAGTAACTGTATTAAAAAAGTTCGTCACATCGAAATATGCAACTATACCATATTTAGGATAGGGAGGGTCACTTAATGTTAAAATTTCCTAAAGGTATATACAAAAATTTACCTAAATAATATTTTAAGATTTTCACGTAGTTACAGAATAACTTAATTAAAAAATTGTCTAATTTCTCGACGGTGACAAATAAAGAAAATAAAAAGACCAGCATTATGGACAAAATATCGCACTGTGGTAAAAACTGTTTACAAGGATTTACTGCTACTGAACACTTGTGGCAACACTTCCCTTTTAAAAATTCCCTGAATTCCTTCCAAATCCTCAAAATTATAAGGCCTGATTCCTTAAAGTCTCAGATTGCTTAAAGTTACTCTGAACCTAACATCGGATATTTCACAAAACATAACCTGATATTTCACAAAACAGCAGTTCTTATTGATGAAATATATACCTTTAGTTCGCATTAAACGGCAAAACGATTAATCACTAATAATTCCGATTAATCGACCCGAATAACCGATTAATTAATTTTTCGAATAAAACCCTAACCGGTTAATCGGCAGTTAACTTTTTCCTATAGATTTCTAGAAATTGAAAAGACTAGAAAAATTAGCAAATTTAATTTTATTTCGTTTAAAAAAACTATATTTTTAGGAAAATTCTGATTTGTAAGATATTATCTATAGATATACAGAGGAAACAAATTAATTGTGATAACCTAATTTATTGTTAACTAAATTGTTTGATTGCAGCAACAATTATATGCATTCCTAGAACAATTGAAATTTATTGTTTCAACCGAATTTCTGTCGCCACAAACAAATCCATCTGTGGCTCCAACCAAACCATTCTGTGGGAAAAAAATTCGGTTGTCACAATGAATCTGTTTTATCTGTGTAATTTCTCAGTTACTTAACTTATACTTTCTTTAGAAACTCTCAATTTCTAAAAACAGTAAAATTAAAATATTTATCATTCTAAAAAAAATCTTATATTCTGAAAACTTACATATTTCATAATTTTTAATTTCGGAAAACAACAATGTAATTTTTATTTTCAAAGAATTTTTATATGAAAAAAAAAAAAACAATTTACAAACAATTCAAAAAAAAAGTTGTTAGAAATCCAATTTGAATTTAAACATATATTTCTACAGAACAGAAAAAAATGTCACAAAATTAAAAAAAAAAATATTTCCAAAATTTTTACGATTGTTTTCAATAGAGGAGTTATAATATGTTTGTAATACATCAAATATTATCTAAATTGATGGTTTTGAAAAACAATTATAAAAATAAAAAAATAAAATTTGTATAATTTCTTTGTCATATTAAATACCCGGCATTTTGCTACAATAACAACCCGCATTTAAATTCATAAAAATCATTCACATTATATTAATTTTATATGAGAAATTGCTTTCCTCTGAAATTGTTATTAAATAATAGTATACTGAAGGAAATATCTTCATTTTATGTATGAGATTTGAAACTTAAATAAAAAAATAAATAAAAGTGGCACCGTCCTGTTGAAACCAGGGTCATATCCTCAATTCCTGGCCACAATAAGTTCGTTATCATCTCGCGATAGCGAAAACCATTCACGGTAAATGCTTGGCCGAACTCATGACACACTATCGCGAACAGCAGCAATATTTTCCGCAGAACGAACTGTGCAAGCATGCACAGGTGTTTTCACAGACCCGGTTTGCTGAAATTTGCCCACAATTCTCCCGATTGTTGACACATTTGGTCGATTATGCTGGCCTAAAAAAATCACGAAGTGCACTTAATGCATTTTGATTTGAACGCCCATTTTCATAATAAGCCTGAATAACTTTGAAGCGTTGCTCGATTGTGTATCTTTCCATGGTAAAAATCGAGTTAGTCTGAAATTGAGAAATTTCAAATGAAATGCAGAAAAAAATTGACGTTTAGGTGTGGTTCACTTTCAACATCAGCCCTTAAAATTTAACCACCCTTTAGATTGTTTCAAACAAAATAAAAACAATAAAAAATAATTAAGACTTTACTAAGTAAAGCAACTGCAATTGCGGTTAAAATAACTACAACCGATTTACTACACAAATAACTGTCATGCATGAAGTGCAGAACTTTTCTGAGTGTCATAAAAGCCAAAACTGATAATGATAATCTTAAAAGGAGAAATTTATTTTATTTATTTATTGTTAAATATTATATCAATGTTTACAATAATGTTAATATGCTTAATAACGAGTTTAGTCACATTAGACTTTTCAACTTAGATATTTAAATATGAATGAAGTATATTTAATTTCCTAAAAATATTTTTACAAATAAAGGAAAATTTTCAAAAACCTTTAAACAAACAAAAAAAAAAAAAAAAAATTTTAATAAAAGCGGGAAAGTGAATAGTTAAAAGTAAACTTGTCAAGGACATAAATTATTAATATGTTGATAAGAGGAATTCGCACATCTTATAAAAAAGTTCTCAGTAATAATATTTAATTTATCCTTAACTAGTTTGATATTAGAGAGTGAGTGGAGACGACATGTTGAATAGTGAAATGGTAGATTATAGAACATTTTGAGAAGCTTGTTTTGGCAAACTTGTAGTCTTTTTAAGTGGCAGTCAGAGGCGTCGTGCCAAGCGGGAGCTGCATAGAATAACATTGCATGAAATACTACTTTTAATATCAGAATTTTATTCTCAATACTGAGATCGGACTTTCGATTTATAAATGGGTATAGAATTCTAGTAGTTATATTTATTTTATTAACAATATAACTGACGTGATCACTAAAAAGCAATTTCTTGTCGAGTATAACGCCTAAGTATTTTACGCTCGTCTCCCAAGGGACATCAATTCCATTAACTTTTATATTATATTGGGGTAAAAAGCAGTTTTTTCTTTTCCTCGTGAAGAAAATTGATTGTGTTTTAGTAGGGTTGACTAATATTTTCCACTTTTCAAAGTATTTAATTACTGAGTCCACGGATCTTTGAAGGTTACTCAAGATGTCGTTAGACAAAATATCTGAGCTCAGGATCGCCGTATCATCTGCGAAGATGGAAGACTCGCACCCTGATAGCAAGGGGAAGTCTGATGTGAAAATGTTGTAAAGAATAGGTGAAAGACATGAGCCCTGGGGGCATCCAGCGGATATACTATATACCTCGGAAAATTGTTTATCAATGTGAACTCTAAAAGTTCGATCCGACAGATAACTTCTAATTATTCTAATCGTATGTGTGTCCAACCCAATGTGGATTAATTTATGTACAAGAGCATCGTGCCAGACTGAATCAAAAGCCGATTTTATATCCAATAACACCATGGCCGTAGATTTACCTTGATTAAAATTATCCTTAATGATTTTTTTAATTCTAACTAACGGTTGTGTAGTATTGTGTTCCGTACGGAAACCGTATTGTTGGTAAGGAAGAATGTTTTTATCTTCGATATAGTTAACTATTTTCTCCTTTATAACTTTCTCAAGTATTTTGCTCATAGAGTTTAAAAGGCTTATTGGTCTATATGAATTAGGGCTAGAGTGGTTCTTGCCAGGTTTGGGAATGGCAATTATTTTAGATTTCTTCCAAACTAGTGGGAAATGACATAGATTAAGACAAGCGTTTAAAATACGAGTAAGTATTTCTAAGCCTTTTGTGGGAAGAGCTTTAAGACACTTATTGGAAACACCATCTAAACCAGGACTTTTTTTATTTTTTAAATTCTTAATAATATTTTTGGTTGTTGTGATATTCAGATTGGAATTATTTTGCATAGCACAGCTGTGATTATCTAAAACTCCTAAGGAGTTGGAAACAGACTGTACCGTAGCACAATCGCTCAAGTTCGTAGAAATAGAGTGGTTCAAAAAGAAATTTTGAGCTAATATTTCACATTTTTCAGCAATTGTTGTATACAAATTGCCATTGAGTTTGAGACTAGGAATGCATTTTGTTTTCCTCCGGATAATTTTAGAAACGTTCCAAAACTTTGGAGAGGATTTAGGAAGACCTTTCAAAAAATCATTCCAATTTGAGTTTCTAAATTTAGAAATATTATCATGAATAACATTGTTCAAAAAAGTTGCCTGAGATTTATATAAGGGAATTCTGTATCTTATCCAGTTTCGCCTGGAATAGTTTCTTAAAGATATTAGGTATAAAATGTGTCTAGGTAAACGCTTGATAAAACAGTTTGGCATATTTTTCTTTGGAATGCTTGAATCAATAGCATTTTGCAAGATTGAAGTAAACTCCACGATTGAATGCTCAATATCGTAGACATTGTTAAGCGGCATGTTCAAAAGAAGACTTGCATTATCATTAATATATTTTCTAAACACATTCCATTTCGCTTTTCTATAATCATATCTCAAGTTATCTGTAGACAAGTGTGCAGAACTTAATGTTGTACAAACAGGCAAATGGTCTGAACCCAACCTGTTGAGAGTAAGTGCCGCCGATAGTTTTCCGGGGACGTTTGTAATAAAATAATCTAAAACAGATGGATTTGCACTACTACTTGCTGGAATTAATGTAGGTTCTGGGGGATAGACAATACTAAATGTGTTAGTAGTTATTAAATCGTGAAGTATGTTACCCCAGCAGTTAGCTCGTAGGCAACCCCAGTTTTGGCTTCGGCAATTAAAATCACCTCCTAAAATATACTTATCCCTAATTCTCGCAAATTTTCTGAGATCAGATTTGAACTGTTCTTTTTTAACACCTAATGGATCCGAGGAACCACCAGGAAAATAACAACTATATATATTTATATTTGTACCATCGTTAAGATAAATACGAACACCTAAATTTTCTATTAACTCAGCATTAATATCCGGTAAAAGATCATGCCTAATAGTTTTACGAACTACTATTGCTACTCCTCCACCCCGGCCACATTCCCGATCCTTACGGTAGCAGAAATATTCCGGGTGGTTCATTATAATTTTACTATTCAACCATGTTTCACTAATTAAACATATATCAATATTTTCCCTTATTAAAAAATCAAAAAATTCATAAAGTTTGTTACGTATTCCTCTAGAATTCCATATTAATATTTTTATGTTAGCATTCATGGTAGAAATTTGAACGCTAATTCGGTTATAACATTGAATTGGTCACTTTTAGATTTACAATTTTTTAGATTCACTATTAATTCTAAAGTTAAAGTTTTAAGTTCTTCTAAAGAAAAGAGATCATTTGAAAAATTATTTGATGATGCACGAACGACATTAGCAAACGTGTTGTTAGTTATAGGAACAATATTACCAATATTAGTCTTACGGTTATAAACCATACGAGAAGTGGTTTGATGATTTGGCTTAGAAAAGGAGAAATTTCTATCATTTTTAATGAGTATTTTATGAGTAATTTCGGATACACTTTTTTTAAGTATTTTAGAAGAATAATTCTTTCAGTATATCATTCACAAAAATTAGTTTTTTGTTTAATTTCTACATAAATACATATTTTTTTTTCTTTTTTTTCAAAATTTCTATATAATTTAATTTTAAATGATAACAGCACTCATTGTCATTATACAATAATATATATAATTAAAGTACTTTCATATTGTTATATTTATTATATTGCAGCAGTCAGCTGTATGTAGTAAGTCGTCAGTTGTCTTTGAAATTTGAATTTTCTCCCGCTGCTTTTGGTGATGTTGTAGTTGGTTGGCACACATGGTACATCCAAGTGAAAAAGTCAAGAAACTAAGTTGAACCACTTGTAGAAAAATTACTTACAATACATACAATCGTCCCCTTGCTTCTGGTGGTGATGGTGTATTTTTTTTTTGTTTGTTTGTTGGATTTTAATAGTCATTTAAAGAAATCATTCATACATCCGTATAATGGTCTGCTTTTTTTTTGTTTTGTATAAAGATACTGGTACGAATACTGCTACTAACTGGCACTTAAGAATTATATTAAGTTTTTATTATTATATAAAGAAATTGAGATGGGATAGTGATGTTGTGTCGAATTAGATACACAATTCACCAAGGAGATTGAAAAGGACTTACACTATTGTTATTAAGTCACTTCATTAGCTTTAAATGTGTAAATAGGTTTGATAATTGAGAAAAATGTTTAACAATAGACCAAATAATAAGTAAAGTATAATAGTTCTTTAGAAAAAGCTTTTTTTAAAAAAAATACTAAAGTATTTTTTAATCATGTTTGAAAAACTATTATCCTTCACAATATGTTTTTAAACATGGTATATTAAAATATTAATAAATGTAAAAATTTTAAGAGTTTCTCAATCTTGTTGCAGAAACTATCAGCCTTCTCAATATTTTTTTAACATTCTTGTAAAAAGATTACTATTAGCAAAAATCATAACAGTTTCTCAAGTATGTTTGATAAACTATTCTTCTTCACGATATTTTTTCAAACTTTATATTATTATTTTGTTTCAAGTCCCATGTATGTTAATATTTCTTCGCCACTTATCCGTTTTGCTTTAATTTATATTTAAAAAAACTGTTATTGACTATAAATATATATTAAACATGCTTGTCATATTTTGCATTTTCTCAACAGCATTGTAAGTATGATAATAAAAGACTTATTGCAACCAACAATTTCTAAACTCTTTGAAGACTTGTTTCAGTAAAGTCCTGTTAATTTTACCGTAAGTTTATCGTTGAATATTTTGTATCGCGTGCATTGTCATTTCATTGTCATTCCTAATTTTGCTTCAAGAGAGTGCATATATGTTTTTGATGTTTTTTCAGTTATGTATTGTTTTAAGTGATTTTTAATATTTTTTAATTTAATGTTTAATGTTTTTTTGTGAATTAAAAAAACACTCAATAAAATGTGAATTTCTTATTTGTAAACATAAGCTAATTGTACAATTGTAGACATAAGCTTATTCTACAATTGCAAGCATAATCTTATTCTACAATTGTAAGAATAAGCTAATTCTATATTTGTAGGTATAAGTTTATTCTAAAATTGCAAGCATAAGCTAATTCTACAATTGTAGGTATAAGCTTATTAAACTATTATTTCAGTAATATTTTCACGAGGGTTCCTTTTTGATTTTTCTACAATAATTTTAAATCGTTTTTCAATAGTTTCTCAAGTCTTTAAAGCTCAAGACCTATACTCGCAAGCTTATTATAAATTATTTCTAAAAGGTTTTGGTCTATTGGGTTTATACTATTTTCTTTAAGACATATTCTTTTTTCTCACTTTATTACACTTATATTGTCTCACGTGTCCATCTCCAATATTTTTTTACAATTCATTTAATTTCATTACTGACTTTAGGCCGCATTGTTGATGAATGATTGCTGTCTAAGAATAGCATATAAATTGTGTTTAATTCAATTTATAATTCACAATGATTGCAAATGGAATTTATATGATTATAAGGTTCGTTGTGTTATTTTCTCGCAATTATAAAATAATCAAATTATTGTAATATTGAATGAAAATATTTATTAAACTGCAAAATTTGTTTTTGTTGAATTTTATTTGATTTTAGAGACAAGTACTACGATTTTGATTACGTGTGTTTTTGATTTTCATTAACTCTGACCAAATAGTAGTTATATCAAGAAAAATTGGCTCCCCTCATTTCGAATAGGAAAATAATTTTCATTCGACGACAATATACATGGACAAAATTTCGTTTTATTATATTTAACATCATTCATGGAATATTTTTGTAAATACAAATCAAAAATTTTTTAAAAAGGCACCAACAATAAAATCTGTAAATTCAAAACACTTTGTTAATTTTTTTTTTGTAACTTCAATTTTTATTTTCAAATAATTTTTATATGAAAAGTAACAATTTACAAACATTTCATACAAAAAATTATTAAAAATCGTATTTGAATTTTAACATATAAAGGGTGATTTTTGAAATCTTTGGGTTTTGAAAATTGAAAAAAAAAAACACGTAAAATATGCAAAAATTAATGAAATATATAAATAATGCCTGCCATTTACTTTTTAAAGATTATTTCATGTTAATGTTGTACGCGGCTACGCCGTAGATGTTCCATCCGTAAGATCTAATTTTGGTATTCTTTTTCCAGCATTTCGGTCTTTCTGGGCTGGAATTGTGACGGGCTTATCTCTGTAGATATCCCAAAAAAAAATCCAGTAGAGTCAAATCGCATGATCACCAACATCGCCTATCAATAGGTTCATCGTATCCCGTGCATATGGTACCGTCTTATTTAAACCACATGTCAACCAAGTCCAATTCTTCCACTTTGGTCAAAAGAAGTCGGTAATCATCGCACGGTACCTTGCTCCATTGACTGTAACGTTGCGATTTTCATCGTTCTTGAAGAAGTACGGTCCAATGATGCCGCCGACCCACAAACCGCACTAAACAGTGCAGGGTTCATTGGCAGCTCTTTTACTGCCTTCTGCTGCTCTTCACACGAAATTCAGCAATTTTGTTTGTTGACGTACCCCTTAATCCAATGATAGAAAAATAAATCTTCCCCCAACTTTCCTAAAGCCCATTCACTAAATAAATGAAGTTGTGGTACGTCACCTGGCTTCAGGTTTTGCAGCAGCTGTAGTTTGTATAGATTCATACCGAGGTTCTTACTTAAAATCTTCCAGGTGGTCGAATAACACAATCCCAATTGTTGACAGCGGCGACGAAATGATATCTCCTCGGTACACACTCTTCGCACTATTCGGTGGGTCGATTATGGCAACGATAAAATAAACGTAATTTACGAAACACATTTTTCAAAGAGCATTTATTTTGATAATAAAATTCAATTATTTGCAAGCGCTGTTCGTTTGTTTATCTGTTCTTTGTCAAATGGTTAATCTTACTGCATAGTTTTTACATTGCCACATGTCACGAATCTTTTTTTTTACACTGAAAATCCAAATTCCGTAGCGACTGGCAAGCAAAATATTTTCACTTGTTTTTTCACCAGTCGCTTAGAATTAAATAATATTTTATATTCAACTCAAATATTTTTCAACTGAAAAAAAAATTTTTTCTACCACAAAAAATTTTTTTCACCTCAAAAAATTTGTTTCACATCAAAAATTTTGTTTCACCAAAAAATTTGGTTTTCACATCCAAAAAAAGTTTTCCACCTCAAAAAAATTTTTTCACCTTCACTGGCAGTGATGCCATATGACATCACACGAATATTGTGAAATTTTTAGTACGACTGCTTGCTATGAACACACGTGAACATGTTTGGACCCGGTAGCAGCTCCATACTTTAGAGACAGGGCTTAAAATATATTTAAACCACCATCTTCTCGGGTGGGCACAATGCTTTATAAAGGACGTACGGTGAGGTTGTTAACTGAGTACTCTTTTGTTTGAAACTTTCTAGATGGGCGCTAGGTTCTGTTCTCTTTTGAACACATTTTGTGCATGCGTGTGATTTTTTTGTTTACGTCGTTCAAGTTGTAATGTTGCACACTATGTTTTAACATTTATTTTTGTTGGAATGTTCTTGACATATAATTTTTCTTCAACTGTAGGTTCTGTTTACATTAAATAAATACAGTTAGTGACTTACGTGCGAAAATATTTTAGAAACCTGGACAACATTAAAAAATGAAAAAATATGAAATATTTTAGAGAGTTCAGAGAACAACTCAGCCCATTAGAGAAAACGTTACTGGCTCTTCCCAACAAAAAGAAAATAATAATAATAATTTTTCACCAAATTTGTATTTGGGACATTCCATCAACCTCCTCTATGAAAACTAAGCATTAAATTCGAAAAATTCATGGCCGGCAAAATGCAAATTTGAATACATATCAAATTCCATATTTAATTCTAATAATATTATGTATTATAAATCCATTAAGTGTTACTAATTCAGATGCCTTAGTATTTTAATTAACCTCAAAATACATTTCTTTATCAATTGTAAAAGATTAAATTATAAAAAAAATTCAATGTCTTATTAATAAATCATATGTACTTTAAAATACATATTTGTATATAGTCGGTTAATGACGTAATCTAATCTATAATATTAATCTTTATTGGAAAAAGGGTTAAAGCACCTTCTGCTCTACCAAAAAGAACTAAATACCGGCCAGTAACAATATGTTTTACAAAAGACTCTCTCTAAATATCGATGGCTTAATATAAAAAGGCCCTAACTTGTTTTTTTTTGTTACTTGATAGGAGAAGGAAAAAACTTAATAAAATCCGTCAAATTTTAGATAAAAAAAAATTTAATGCAATTTCCAAAAATGTGTTGCCTCTTTTTATTAAAAATTGCATTAAAACTTTTTTTGTATCTGTATAAAATGCATACATTTTATACACAAAATCAACAATTTTTTAAAAATATTTTTATTAATTTTATAAAACTTTTTTAAAAGTCGAAAACAATGTAAATTTACTAAATGCGTTAATATTATAAAATTTGAATTTAATTAAAATTAACCTTATAAAACTCTAAATTCATTTTATAACAATTAACATTTATCTGTCAAACTTGTCGGAATGAAATATGAAACATAGAATTTGTGAAATTTAATGTATACAAAAAATGAAACCGAGGTTAGCTGTGGCTAACTGACGTAATAAAAACTTACTTACATTACAACTATCAACGGGTAAGCATCTCTTTTTTATCCCTTGTACTCTCTATCCAGGGAAAACCTAATAATTATATTTCACTTATTCTTTACTTTCCCGAACCACAATTACTACATTTGGAGCTGTTGGTCGATTTATAATTTCTCCAGCCTTGAGAAATTATAAATCAACTCATCATCCTCTTTTCTACTAGCTCTCATCCATTTTAAAGAAGATCAGCTTAGCCCAAAACAATATTGACTACAATGGTGTGCCAATAGAGTTTACCCCTTTCAACACACACCAATTGTATGCAGTATCTAAAATTTTACGTATTTTATTAAGTTTTTTCCTTCTCCTGTCAAGTAACAAAAAATCGAGTTAGGGCCTTTTTATATTAAGCCATCGATATACTGTTGCTAATTTTTTAGTGTGTTTTTAATATTCACTAACACAAAATGATGAGTTAAATGTTTTTTGATAAGAGCATTTTTAAAAGTATTAATATTATAAAATTTTTACCACAGAAACAAAAATAAAAAAAAAAAAAATGATTAATAATTTGTTCTTAGTAAAATAACACACCCGGAAATAATCATGTTAATGAATGAAGTTAATAAAAACACTATTAAAAAATTGTAATAAAAATATTGTAATAATAATCTAATTACATTGCTGATGTTATCTTTTTTAAACAAGATAATGGCCATAATCTTAAAATATTTGCGGAAAAAATTTTATCTTTATAATCTGGTAGATCAGTGCATAAACTTTTAAAATTGTGGCTACTATTTTTTTACAACTTTGTGTATGTACTACTACTACTTAAATGCAGCTATGCATTTTCTTGAATTTTTTTTATGTTGTTAACCTAAAACAAAGAAAAGTCAACATTTTAAAGTTTAATTATCTTAAGTAATCAAAAACTTTATAAATGTTAAAATTACTTAAATTTTTAACTCTATTAAAATTTCTTTCGGTGTGTTTTAGATTTTTGTCAATCCCAGTTAATATTGTTAATTTCAGACATGCAATCATTTGGTTACTATTCTACTAGACACAACTTTTATTTTATTACAGTTTTTCCTCGCGTAAACCATTTCCAATAATAAATTAAGAATTTTATAAATCAATCAATTTATTTTAAAAAGAAGAAATTTTTTATTTTTGAATTTGAATTGATAAGTCTTCACAGTAAAAAATAAACATTGCTTTTAGAAGCATTGCAGGAGTAAAAGTGCTATTTTATCGCTCCCAAAAGTACAATAAAAGAAGGCAGGGTGTTTGATGTTGTTGTAATTTATTGTTAGTAAGTGAGACATCGCGAACAAAAATCATGGTATATACCCACAATAAAAGAAGCTGCTTTCAGAAATGCTGTAAAAAGAATTAAGATTATTGCTGGCATATGACATCATTTTTGTTCGCGATGTATCACTTTGAAGCAGTAAATTACAACAAAAATACAACAACATCAAATACTCTGCCATCTTTAATTGCATTTTTGGGAGGGAAAGAAAAAATTTTTAAATTTTTCTATTTTTTTCCCTAAAATTTGTTAATGCTTTCAAATTAATAATTTTTTGTTTTTTTCTATCACAATTCTATTTGTTGTTTTTATTTGAGGCTTCTTTTTTATAATTGCCAAAGGAAAATGACAGTACTAACAAATACTTCTGGAGCATTATTACGACAAATTTGCCGGCTATAAAAATCGAGTGGTTCACATTAGCGATTTTTTTAATTTTAACATATGCTACAATTTATGTCAACATATTTATCGCTAGTCTAGATTACAAGTATGGTATGAACATTTGACAAGTCAAAAAAATTTTTTTTTTCGCAAAATGGCGGCCGTTTGAATAAAAAAATGGAATTTTTTAATAATAGTAAAATTTTTAATTTGATTTATAAGGTGTTTCCTCACGGGCTACTTTGGTCAATAATTGCTTATATTTGTAAATAAAAATTAATTTACTTCATATTATTGTTTAACGTTTCAAAGTTCTTCAGGAGCGTAAATTTATTTAATTGATTTTTTCGTCAGACGATAAAATATTTTATGAAATTTATTCATGTTATTATGTTCTTTTAAATTGAGCTTGAGATCTTTTTGTAAAAATAATAATGGTTATTCAAATAATAATAATAATGTTTATTTAAATAAAAGAAAATAAATTTAAATTTATTTATAAATAAAAATATTAAATTATGACTTAAGTAAGCATCAACCCATAGAGGAGTGTATGTATAATGTTCGTACCAAATCGCAAATAAATCGGTTCAATAGACTTGAGAAAATAACACAATAACTTGAAAAAAGTAGTTTCGGGAAAAACGTGTTTAAAGTTTCGAGACTGGTCGGATCAGTTTAGATGCCGAGTCACTAAAATGGTTGTAACTCGGTAAATAATTGAAAGGACGGACACGTTCTTGAATATGAAAACTTCCAAAAATATGAAAAATTTCTAGAATACCCCCTTAAAGACGCGTTCACATATATGGAGTGACTCTACGCTGTAGCACAGATAGAAATGTAAACCGTTTTAAATACAGAGTAGCGTTATTTCGAAACTTTTTTTACATTTTAATAACACTGTCCAACAGCATTTTTGGAACAGGAAAGCGACCCTATAATTCTGAAAGGGTATGTTGAGTAGATCATTTTTGTAAAACAAACTTATGGTCCAGCACGTCTGAGTTTTTTTTACAGTGGGGTCAAAGTTTTCTTTTTTTGGTCGAAGGAAGCATTATAAAAAAAGGAGCAAAAGAAGAGAAAAAGAAGCAGTGATTTTGATTCCAGTGTTGTGAAAATTTGGATCGGAACCAATGATTTTTACATAGGGGTGTCATAGGGTGAAAGTTTTCTTTTATGATCCTTTTTCATTGCATCTAAAGCCCTTCGTATGGTTTAGTGAAAAATTAAATTTTTTGTTCTTCCCAAATAAATTTTGAATTTTTATTTAAATTTTATTTTTATTTAGCTTTATTTACAAATTGGTGTCTTTGGTGACCCCCACTGAAATTTTCCGGCAAACATTTTCATAGAATATTTTAATCCCTAAATGTCCTTTTTTAAAGGATATTTTTTGATTTTCTCGAAAAAAGGGTCAAATTGACCCATAAAGAGACCAGTTAGAGGGTTAAGATCTTCCACAAAAATAATCCTCATACAATTCCACAATACAACTCTGACCATAAGAATTCTCTCAGACATTAACTTACAGCATTTTTTCATATAGTATAATGCTCTCTTCGACCAAAAAATGAAAACTTTGACCCACTGTAAAAAAAAAACTCAGACGTGCTGGACCATAACTTTGTTCTACAAAAATTATCTACTCAACATACCCTTTCTGAATTATGGGGTCGCTATTCTGTTCCATTCAAAAAGTCTTAATTTGTTGGACAGTGTAATTACTCCATATTATCGCGATTTTTTAAATCCAATCTTAAAATATTTTAGCTTTATATTCTTAGTTTAAAGAATTTTAAAATTATACATTTTTAATTTTATCAGGCTCAAGATCATAATTTTTTTAATGATACTAACGAACAGTAAACACTAATTTGTTCATTAATGGAAAAAAATTGTAAGGATCAGCGCTAGAAGGAGTGCACACTTTCGACCCGAGCGACCAGGTCATCTTCAGCCTCCTTCTGAACCACCCAACACAAATAACTCATGGTTATGAACAGGCATTTATATCACACACTCTAAGGAAAATGACTATTTGAAATTACATTTTTCAGTTAGTGAATGATAACCAATTGGGAATCTGGCATACTAATATGTTTTTCTTTCACAACATATTTGAGTGTTGTTTATTATATTAGTTTATAAATTACATCGTGCCCTATGTTTTTGTATGTAAGTTTTTTAATATTATTTGATCTTTCTGTTTTAATTATATATTTTTAATTTTATCAGGCTCAAGATCATAATTTTTTTAATGATACTAACGAAAGAAAAAATATTTGTATGCCAGATTCCCAATTGGTTCTCAGAAATGGAAACATTAACATTTGGAATGGCAACCCTGTCAATTTGTGCTTCGAAAATCGAAGATGGTTGCCAAAGGGTATTTCTATAAATAGATGGAAAAAGCTCGTTTGTACGGGTAATCATTCACTAACTAAAAAATGTAATTTCACATAGTAATTTTCCTTAGAGTGTTTAATATAAATGCCTGTTCATAACCATGAGTTATATGTGTTGGGTGGTTCAGAAGGAGGCTGAAGATGACCTAGTCCCTCAGGTCGAAAGTGTGCACTCCCTCTAGCGCTGATCCTTACAGTTTTTAATGAAAAAATTAGTGTTTACTATTCGTTAGTATCATTAAAAAAATTATGATCTTGAGCCTGATAAAATTAAAAATATATAATTAAAACAGATAGATCAAACAATATTCAAGAATTTTAAAAGTATTAACAAAATTGTATTTATTTAATATTTTCTTTACAATTAATTTTAAATTTGTTGACAATTAGGGATGTGAACAAATTAGAGATGTACTTTTTTTGGGTGATACAGAAAAATTTTAACTGTACAGAATGAATAAAATTTGGATAAATTTTGAAATAAAGAAGAAAGCAAAATACAAAGAAATTATTGAAAATAGTTTATTATGCTACTGCGTGGAGTACTCGCGTCTTTAGAATTAAAACTTGCAATTACAGATTTTGTAATATGCTATAAAATTGTAAATGGTGTAACTAGTTTACTTTTATTGTGTAAACGAGCTTGTTTTGAGGTTTAAGCATTTTTTATTGCGTGTCACAGGTACTTTTTTTAGGTCTATGTTGTAATCATATATCATTTACTTTAGGTATCATATAATAGAAAACATTTAATATTAAAATAATTCACCCTCAATACTACTAACCTTAACCGGTTAACAGACAAAGGCATTATGATCGATAAAATGAAATCTATTTAATTTTGAATCAAAACAATCAATCCAATTTCTTTGGTATGTTCTTTCAATATTTGAGTTATTTCAGGTTAATCCTGCTACTGACATATTTTTAACATATTTAATCCTGAATTAAGATTTTAGGTGAAAGAAAACCTAAAATCTTAGTAGAATTAAACTTTTTTTCACTCGTTTAAAAATCATTGAAATCTTATTTTGTATCCACTAACAAAAGGGATTTCTTAAGAATCGTCAGATTTGATAACAATACTTCGCAATTAAGTTTAAACAAAATGTTTATTTTAAAACAAAAATTTACTATCACTTTCGATTTAAGACAAATTTCAAAGTCATTCTATGTCAAAATTTTGATGAATTCGAAATAAATATATTTAAATAAACCCCCAAAAAATCTTTAAATATAATAGTACCTACACATACATTCAAATTTTTATATATTTTTTTTTTCAAATCCCTTTAGAGCCATATTCAACAAATATTTTTGGCAAATATTCAATTTTTTTAATCTTAACCAAAAACAAAAATTAAATTTAGGAAAATAGACACATTTGCAAATGACATTAGTAACAAAACAACATAAATGAAAGGAAAAGCCTCAATTTTGTGTCATAATGCAGATATTTAGGTGATAAATCAAAAGAAAATTTACCAGCCCTGTAAATTCTAACACAATTAACTAATTTTCAAATAAATTTCGCAAATAACCCATAGAAGGAAATACAAAAAAAAAAAAAAAACAATTCTAAGTTAATTAATAAAGAAACAAAGACATAAGAAATAAACAAAAACATTTGTATTTACATATTTTAATTTTCTAATGAAAATTAAATCATTCATATATTTTCTGGGTGTCATTAAAATAACAAAAAAAAAAAACAAAAGAACAAAAACTTTTAAGCAAAAACAAATGATAATGAAACCAACAATAATATATATATATATATAATAAAAACACGTGCTACCTGGTTGTCTATATAATATGTTGGATTTGGTGGTGGACGCCTGGTTTAATTTGACTTATTTTTTTATAAAAATCGTCGTACATGGAATGATGATGATTCACATAAAACAATTAAGTGATAACTAGGTCTAGGAAGTTTATGTAAACACAAATTTGTCTTCAAACCCATCAAATTACAATAAATACAAATCGATACATTAGTTAAAATTTGTTTAAATTTTTGTTCTTAGTTCCCTGGGTTAATTATTTTTTAATGATTTTTTTTTAAAGTGTCTTTAAAATTTTAATTCTTTTTATGTTTTTGGATTTATTTAATTTAAAAACTTGTGCTTAGGTCAGACTTTTAAAAATATAATTCCTTAAATTAATTTTCAATTCTGATTTAAATTTTGACGAATTAATTCATAAATTTATTTTTCTGATTGAATTATTTACTACCATTATTAAATCTTTATCTTATTAGAAGAATCAAGTTGATTTTAATAATTCATTTTATAAATCTAACGAAATAATTCAGTTTGAATAATTTAATTTAAAAAAAAAAAAGAATTATTTTGATTCTTGAAAATGATTTGATTCGCGAATTAAAACGATTTTTTTTAATCACATTTAATTTAGTTTTAAACCCGAAAGGTTTCATGTAATTTTTATAAAACAACCAAAGGGTGACAATTTTTTATTATCAAATTATAAATTTCTTTTCTCGTTCCATTTCGTTTCTATAAAATGGTTCAACTTGAGGCTGATCTCTTCCCTGTGGGGATGTCTTCCGGACCTATCGTATCTTATTTTTATTATTGCAGTATATTAATACTCTATTAGTTTTAGAGATGCCGGCCATTTATAAAAATTGCCATTTTATAAAATGGTGAATATCTCGAAAACTAAGCGAGATAGCGCAAAACGGACAAAATTTTTGTTAAGCTCGACGAAGGGTATCCTTCGATAGAATAGTGTCGGTAGGCTCCGAAGGGTTTCATGGTATTTTGTCGATTTTGTCCTATCTCGCTTAGTTAATTTGAATAAAAAATACCATTTTATAAAATGGCGAATATCTGCAAATAAAATCAATCTCTTTTTTAACTCGCGAATTAAAAAAAGAATTATATTTGAAATGATTTGATTCAATGGATTCAAAAAAGATTCACATTAAATTGATTAACCAATTATGATTTTAAATCTGATTTAATAAATTAATTAATCTGATTTAATAAAATATTGATAAACTCGCTGATTTTCAAAAAGAATTATTCTTTCGTGAATAATTCAATAAAGATTTATCTTTTTCAAGGTCTGCCTTAGGTGTCTCCTTGAGAAGCCGCATCTTAAAGTGTTTTTAGTAAATGTTTGAGATTGATTTCTGGCATAAAAATCTATCTACTAAAATATTTTGCTGGTAAAAATTTAAATTTTAACCATTTCAACAAAAATTTTGATCTTAATATTTCAACATGGAAAAAATGTGATTGACTTTAAGGCACATTTATATAAGATAAATTAATGAACTTCCTAAGCCTTGTGATGAGTTTTTATTTATGTTGCTCTGGCGATGGTTTACTTTTTAAAACCTAAATCATAATATTCATGAATACAACAAGAAACATATAAAAATACAATTAATTTGATAGACTGACACAAAATAAAAGAAACAATGTTATGTCATTTATAAAATTTATATTATTTTTTTTTTGTTTTCTCTGTGTGCATTTAACCCTAATATGCTTCTTTTGGTACTGACAAGAAAGGTCTCTTTTAACCCTTTCCCCACATTCAAGTGTGCAGGTCCAACGATTTTTGGGCGCTTACATATATCACTAGATTACAGCTATTAGCGTATTCCGGTAAGGGCGTTTTGAATCGATCGAAACAAATTGTAGTCAGAAGGAGTAAGGTCTGGGCTATAAGGCGGGTGAGCCAAAACTTCCCATCCACTGTTTTCCAAATAGTTTTTGACCGGTCTTGCAACATGTGGCCGAGCGTTGTCATGATAGAAGATTTTGGCATCGTGTCTGGTCGAATATTTTGGTTGTTTTTCGTTAATTGCTTTCTTCAAACGTATCAATTGTGTTCGGTACAGGTCCCTTTTGATCCTCTGACCAGATTTCAAAAGCTCATAATATAAAACACCCTTCTGATCTCACCAAATACAGAGCATTACATTGGCGCCATGAATATTTGGCGTTGATTTGGCTGGTTAACCGGGCTTTACATATGATTTTTTGTGCTTGGGATTATCGTACTGTATTCATTATTCATCACCAATAACAATACGATGCAAAAATTACTTCTTTTTGTAGCGTTCAAGCACAAGCAGCATTTCCGACATGCACGTCTCTCGGCTTCAATTCATATGGGACCCAATTTCCTTGCTTTTGAATAAATCCCAATACTTTTAAACGTAGAGAAATGGCTTGTTGTGTATCTCCTGATGATAATGCAAGTTATTTTTGCGTTTGGCAAAAATCTTCGTCGAGTAATGCTTCCAATTCCTCATCTTCAAACTTTCTAGGCGAGACCTGTCCTTGTCTTCTGTGTCGAAATCACCACTTTTAAATCGCGCAAATCATCGTTCACAAGTTGTTTGAGTTGGTGCATCTTGACCGTAAGTTTCTACCAACAATCGATATCTTTCAGCAGCCGTTTTCTTCAAATGAAAGAAGGTTAGGCACAAAATTCGACATTATTATAGCGATTGAAAAAAATGTGTGTTTACACTTTGGCGTCTATCGAATACTGAATTATGAAATACCCTAATTGTTATTATTGACACAAACCATATGTGTGTTGTCCAAATCGACATTATTAATTTGAATATCCAATAATTAGGTCTTCTGTCAAATCAAAACATACATATGGCATATGTGATGCACCTTATGGCCAGATCTAATCACATTTCATGCTTAAATTGGGTGATTTTTATGGTCAGATATGAGCAGATCTGATGTTAGATCTGTTTATATTAAAAAAGATGTACGAAATTTCGTTATCTCTTTGTCAATTACAATTAAAAAAAAAAATTGTTTTATTGTATTTTTTCGTAATGTACACACAGAGAAAATTTCTTATCAATCCTACGAATATTTTCAAAGTTACACGCACATTTGTAATAACGTGCCAGATTAAAGTGCTTTTGATATTTTAAAGGCGTTTTTGTCAAAACGGAAGATTTTTCGAAAACGGCTTAAACGATCAATCTCAAACTTTTACACAAGCTTTTTAAATATATATTTTTTTTAGTAATAAATCGAAGCTCTTTCCCACTGACAAATATTTTACATTTTATAAAGAATTTAAGGCCTAAAATTGATTTTGTTCTTTGAAAAACTATGAAACAGGATCTCAAATTTTTCGTCTGTAAGACCGCGCGCCGGTGTTACAAAAATTAGAGCGGGTGTAGGAAGTTTAAAACTTTGGTTGGTAGTTTGCTTATACTTGGTTCAGTTTATAATCATTCTATTTGAATGATTTATTTTTAACCAATCAAAATGTTTAAGAAAATTAATTTTTTTGTAATAAATCCGTATGTTTAAAAATAAAGTCGACTTTAAATTAAAATTTTTCTTTTTTAGTAAGTCCATTCACAAATTTGTTTTAAGAAGCTGTACCTTTTTTTTATTTCTACAAATTTTTTATTGAAATGTAAAGAACATGTAGAGTAAATAATACTCTCTCGAAATGACCATTTACAAAAATCTTGACATTAAATTAAAAAGAAATAAGAAGAATAAAATAACAAGGAGTGCCAATATCGTCTATTTTTTATTTAAACATATGGGTTAAAACCCACTAAAACACTATCTCTTTAAATCTATAAATAAAACAACAGCAACAACAATAAATGTAAACAAAACTTTTTTTAATTAAATCTATGTAAACAAAAAATATATGTAAAAATAAAAACATTAAAGAATTTTGTTGTTTTCAATATGACTTTATAAAGCAAAACCCGGAACAAATGTTTTAAAGTTCAAAATACAACAATGAAATAAAACTACGGAATCACAATGATGTTGTGTTTGCTATTGTGCTCTGTACATGATTTGTTATCAGTGATGTAAACTTTTGAGAAATCGAATAAACACAAAATTATAAATACTTAATTTTTGACCCACATACAAAAAATATCTCTTAAATTTAACAAATTAAAAAGTTAATTGAATAACAAAGACATAATCAATTAATTTTGTAATTGATTCAATTAAAAACTTATCAACATTTAATCTTTTACAAGCAATAGCCATCATTGATAATATTGTTTAATTGAATTAATTAGAGGATGAAAAAGTACAAATTTTCAATTGGGCTAAAAAAAATGTTAAAGCAGTGTCTTAAAATTATTTTTATTTGAATTTGTGTTTCTTTTAAAGCATCATTATAACAAAATACAGAGTTGCACACAATAAGTAGTAGTAGTTACAAAAAGATCGACCATAGTAAAATATGGTTAAATCAGCTAGTTTAGTGTTTGATTAAGCAATTAAACCACTTTTTACTAGATTAATTTGTCTACGTTAATAAGATATTAAAGAAAATTTAAATTCACAAATCAAAAAATAAAAAAATTCCAAGAAGTTTAAATTTTTAAATTACCAAAGATTTTATTAAAAGTGTGTTTTACGGAAAAGAAAATCACCAATAACTCAGTTCCCAAAAAGCGTCACATTGACATTATCGTTTGTAGTATTTTGAATTAAGGTCTGTCTGTTTCAGTTTAAAATTTATTTATGTTTTTAACTGACTGACTGACATAAAACAAAAACTAAACAAACCAACCAAACTAACCAACCAACCCGTTAGTTGAGTATTAGTCATCGTAAGATGTTTTCAAATTTCTGGTTTTTAAATTGCTGTAAAATATTTGTATGTATCTACTAAATATTCATTAATTTAATTTTTATGGAGTGATGATTTATTTATTCATGAAAAACGATTTTTGTTGTATGTTTTTGATACATATTTTTTTAATTTAAATAAACAGAAAAATCTTTGAAAATTCTGTGAGAGCTAAATAGTTTCTGGGAAGTCAGTTAATCTTAAAACAAATAAATGGCGCCTAACGTTTAGAAACCTACAATATATGTGGGAATTTCGGTCTTTGAGAGTATGAACATAAAGGAGCTAACCTACTAACCTGTAAGCAGTTTTGTAAAAGAAACAATTAAAATAATCCCTTATTATTTAAAATCAATGATATCACATATTCTACAATACAATCTGCATCCTTAATATTGCTTCTAAATATAAAGTTTTTACTGGGAAGTGGCAGTATTCAACTGCCTTAATGGTTATGTTTTTTTCAACTCGAGATGACTAAAGTTCTAGAACGAACACTGCAAAAATCATTTAAAAGCTAAAAATATTAAAAAAAGACATGAACTAAAAATTTATCCAAAAATTCCTTAAAAATAGTTTAAAAATTTTCCTAAATTTAAGTAAAATTTTATTAAAACTTAAAAAAAATTTCTCAAAATGAATAAAAATTCCTATGTGTGAGTAAAATGAAATAGTTTATATACTATTTCTTGATTTTAGGAAAAAAAAAACAAGTCTATTAAATAAAAATTTATCAATTTTTAAGAAAAACATCTTAGTTTTAAGAAATTTAAATACTATGTTAAAATATAATAAAAATAAGTTTAGTTCAAAAAAAAAAAAGATTTAGATAATTTACTCTTAAAAAGTTATAAATTTTTCCTATGTAATAATAAAAATTTATTTGGTTTTAGAAACTAATGAACTATTTCTAGGGAAAATTTTCATGCAACTTAGTTCAGAAAAATTCTAAAAGTTTTAATAAAAAATATATATTTTTTTAAATTAAAAGTTTCATAATTTTTGGGAAATAATAAACTTAGGTATAGGATTTTTTTCCCAAAAATTTCTTCAGATTAATTAATCTTGAGTAAATTTTTCTTAAAATTCAAACATAATTTACTCCCATTAAGTTCAAAAAATTTGTCTTACTTAAAATGAGAAAGTACTTGAACTTTATGTGTGTTCATTTTTTTTCGACGAGTAGTAAAATTAATTAAATTTTAGAAAGCCATTTCTAAATTAAATTTTTAAGTCTACCACTTTCTAATTTTCAAGAATTGATTTCTAAACATTCTTTCAGGCAATTAAAAACAAAAAGTAATAAATTTGTTTCTATGTAATAGTAAAAATTTATTTGGTTTTAGAAACTGATGTACTATTATAAGGGGAAATTTGCATGCAACTTATTTCAAAAAAATGTTGATAAAAAATTATTTTTTTTAAGTAAAAGTTTTCTAGATTTGGCGAAATAATAATATTAGGTATTAGGATTTCTTTCTTAAAAATTTCTTCATATTAATTTATCTTGAGTTAATTTTTAGTAAATTTTTCTTATTTTCAATATATTTAACTTATTTTCAAAGTATTTATTTCCAAAAAACAAGCATAATTAATCAAAAACAAACTAATACATTTTCCTAATTTTAAAGAAAAAAATATTATTTCAGGAAACAAATAAAAGTATCCATTAAAAAAAATGATCGTGCATGATTGTAATTTTCGACTCGTGATCGTGTGTGAGTCAATTAGATGCCAACTGCACATCTCTAATTCTTAAATATTGAACTTAAAGTATCTTAAATTATATTTTAAAATTTTGTTAGCAAAAGGTAAAAATTTCGAATTTGCGCTTTTATATAATAATTTTGTTTGCTGACTACAATACAAAATATCGCAAGCGCAATTGACGTTGCGCCTAACTTTTTTGTTTTCAGTTAATAATAAAAAAGTAAAATTTTGTATATGTTTGTATGTAATTTTGTATATATGTTGTTAAAGTTTAAGCTAAAAATGCCAAAAAATTAACTTATACAATTTTTCCATTTTCCAATAATAACAAAAACTTTAACTGTGATATTTTATATTTTTGCAAGGATTTCCTTAAATAGTTAATTTAAGAAGACAAAGGACCCCCAGTGTTCCTTAGCATAGATGCCGCGAATCACTTAGGGCGTCCATTTTTGTAGTTCTCTCAAGCAGAACCGTTAATTAACTACGAAAAGGATCTGACTTTGTCACAATTTATTACGTTTCAGGATATCCTGCAGTACATTTCCTTCAATTTGTTTACCATTTTGCTGATGAAATTTAATTTATATTTTAAATATAATTCAATTTAATTTAAAGATAAAAATGTATAGCAGAAGGTTTGCTTAAAGCAGTGTCCTCACAAAGCGGCAGTTCTCCAAAAGTGGGAAAATACTTATACAACGAGTGTAAAGTATTTTGAAATACATATATGTTCAAATATATTACTATTGTCATAGAAACAATTTTATATTTATTAGAAATTTTTTTTTTATCAAATTTAAGGATAATTTGCACTTAAAATAAGTGCTATTTAACTTGATGTTAGTAAATATTTTCTTATTTTTAGGAAGGTAATTCCTAGTTTGTAGTAAACAAAAAAATTATTTAATAAACTTAAATACAATAAAATTTTTCTTAAAACCAAGGAAGCATTTCCTAACTAACAGTAAAATTTAAGATCATGTGTGAACTAATTAAAATTTTTCTATAGTTTAGAAATTTTTACCAAATTTTAAATAAAATTTATTTCTTAATTACAACAAAAATTTTATTAAATAAAAGAGTCTTTGCCGTCGATTTCTTTTAAATTTTTCCTCTAAATAAGTTAATTTTTCTAAATTCTAGTTAATTTTTTTTGGGGTGTAATATTTACTGCTTTATAGCAACAGTCATATACAGAGTAGTACCTGACATACAAAAATTTGATGGACTTTTGTTCATATTGTACAATTTACTTTACTTAAATGGATTTGTTAAATGATTATAGCATGAACACGTTTATTTTCGAAGTACGTTAATTAAACAAAATAATATACTATAATTAAAAAAAAATGTACAAAATCACTAAAGTACTCATACATATATCGCTACAAAATACATAATTTTAATTATTTTTTTTTGTTTATTGTAATTCAATTTATTAAGGTCAGCTATCTCATATGAACAAAGAAATTTTGTAATTTTTAAAATTAAATATTATTAATGCATGATGTATTATGTAAAGTACAAAAACTTTAATTTGACACTTTTGCTTGATAACGGTCGATGACTGTTTAAAATCCCTTTCAAAATAAATATTTTTATCGCATACATCCCCACACAACAAAAACAACATACAATTACATTAAATGGGAAATTGTGTATGTATTTGATACAAATTAAACTTTGACTTTTAGTCTGTGTACGTCAACTCTTCCACAACTTTACGCTTAAAATTAAATTCTAGACATAATTTTCAGTAATTTTTTTCTTACAATATATTAAATTTAAAAATCTTTTTTATGGAAAATTTTAGAATACTAAATTTGTTAATTGTAATGTTTTAAATAAAGAAAGTGAATTACTGCGATTTTTGTTATTATTCTTTTTTCTTCGTTCAGGGTTGTTGCACTTGGATTTTCTATATTTAACACAAAACAAATCCATATATGAGTATTTATGTAAATGTGTGCATATTTAACAATAACCTAGTTTTTGTTTTTAATGTTAAATGTATTAGCATTAGCCAGAGTTGCCATAAAAAGTTTTCCCCAATTTAAAAAAAAAAAAATAAATAAATAATTTTACTAAAATTTCTACTAATAATGTTTTAAGTTAAAATAAGAATAAGTTAAAACAAGAAATATCTTGTGCTATTTTTTTTAAACTATCCCTTGTAATCAAACTTTTGGTCTCAATTCTGAATATAATTCGACGAAATTTTATACGTAGGTTTGTATTACCCCAAGGATGAAATTCCAAAAAACTTTGTTGTTCTTTCGTGGTTTTTACATTTTTTGATTTAAAATTGCTGGAAAGTCAAAGCTAGAAAGCTTAAAGTTTGACGTGTTAAGTTTTAGTGGTGAAAATTTAATTCACAACCTCCTCACAACCTTATCACAACCTTATCACTTGGATTCCGCGCCAAAAGAACTGCTTATTTTTTGATTTCAAGAATGAATCAAGCCAATTGCGGATACCTGGTTAAGGCAAAACTTCCCTACAACTATTTGATAAATTGTTTTTAAACGGTGTTGCAACATGTCATGATGGAACAGAACCCCTGTGATCGTCTGGTCCTATTTCAGCACCTTATAATAGATGGGGCCCTTCTGGTCCCACCAAATAGAGAGCATTCCCTTGGAGCCATGTAGCGACAACTGATAATTTTCTGGATGCAAATACAAATCTGAAGTCAGAAAACTTAGTCATGAATTTCTAAAATATAGGCCTTTATTTATTATCCAAAATATTTGGTTAAAATTTTTCACATATTTTAAAATATTACTCAATAAATTCGCAGGTTTTAACCCACGTTTATTTTTATTAAAATTTCATGTTGTTTAATTTTTTTTTTTTGTGTGCAAATTTTAAAGTTTAAAGGAAAATTCCAGAAATATTTATTATAAAAATACTTTCGAGGTTTCTAAAATACCCTTAAAAATTTCCCGACTTGGTTGTACGATACTTAAATGAATTCAAATCCATAAAAATACATTTTAATTGTGCGAATATCCTGGGATAGGGGTTAAAAACCCTGAGGCCCAAATGTCGGAAAGAAACTTTAATGGGAATTTTTTGAACTTTTTCCAACAACTTTCCTAATAATGGTGTTCCACTAATTTCAACGAATTGCTTCACCTTGGACACCGTATATGTTGAGTAACTAAATGCCCACCGATGCTATGCAACTCGCCATTTAATATGTGTTTTTCTGATAATTAGAACTCAATTGAGAGCCCTATATATGGAACACAATGTAATTATTTCTCATAGAAAGCAAATCCATATTTACAACCAAATTTGTTGCCAATCGTATGGTCGCAGAGTCGGTCTATTTTTTTTTTTTTTTTGCAAAAATGCCATTAAAACTTCATCATATTTCATCCCTGTCCCTGTAACGTACGAATACACATAGACAACTTTTTTTGTCAGTTTCGAAATTCGGTTTCTTCAACTAAAATCGGCTGTTACATCTGAATATTGGTATCCTCGCCAAAATTCGGTTAACAAAACTGAATTTTTGTTGGAAAATCCAAAATATTTAGCAATCAAAATTTTAATATGTTTGTGCCAACCTAATTTATTGAGTGTCTTTTTCTAATAATTCTTGATAAATATATAAAATCAAAATTTCTTTCTTTAACACATATATATTTGTTTTAAATATTTTCTACTTGGCAACTCTGTTGGATTTTTTATGCATATTTTTTACATTTTTAGCTTGAACGTAGCTCTTATGTCTAAGTTTATTTAAAAGCTTTGTACTTATTAACAAACAATAATGATAGCAATTATACTAGAAAATCTTATAATTTAAATACTTTGAGTATAGAATTTTTAATCTATGGAAATTATTACACTTGTGTCCTTTTATTGACATTATCGATTCAGTTATATGGTTGTTCATTTAAAAAAAAAAAAAAGGATGGTTCGAAAAAGTTATAAATTATTTTAATTTAGTAAATATATTTACAAGAATATTAAGAAATTTCTTTGATCTTAAGAACTTAAAGACACTTTTAAGGGTCTTTTTTTTTGTTGACTACACTTCTTGCAAGCATTTTTTATGAGATCATAGAAGTTTATAATAACAGCTTCCTTGTTCTCCTAACAAAAGGCCACAATATAACACATCGGCTGAAAAGCCCGTAGGATAACCATTCAAAAGCGATACAATCACCCCAACGCCTTTCTAACATTTCAATACGTCAAAATAGGCATCTGCTTCGGCAATCATCTCTTCACGCATCATATTCGAAGAGCATCATATATTTTTGGGTTAATGGTTGTGCCAACCATAGTGGTAAAATAGCCATATTTTTACCATAACATGGCCCCTAAAGTTATTTTATGATTCAAAAATTACCATATTTTGGTCTTAAATAAACATGTTATGATATTGAATTTATCATAACATGATCGCACGTAATCATAGTATGCTCAAAATGTTATCATCTTATAATCCCTCATAACTATATTATGATCCCAGGATTATCATTATGTGATCCCTAAACTAAGAAAATTTCTTAAAGGAAAAGTTCTTAGAAACTATCAAAGAGTTGTTTAAATTTAAGAATATTTCCTTTAGATATGCTTTTTCTAAAAAAAATTGATATTAAGGACTTTTTGAAGAAAAATTGTTAAGGAAAAAATCATAGTTTCTAAGAACTTTTCTTTCAAGAAAACTTTGATTCTTCGGACATTTTTTTAAGAAAAATACCTTAATTTATTTTTAAAATCTAATGGCTTAATTTTTAATAAAAAAAATCTTAGATTCTAACAACATTTATAAGATTTTTTTAAGAAAAAGTCTTTAGGATCTAAGAATATTTCTAATAAAAAAAAATCCTTAGAATCTAAGTATTTTTCATGATAAAAAGTCTTCAGAATCTATGAATTTTTCTTTTAAAGGAATGCCTTAGAATCTAAGTTTTTTTTTTTGGAATATATGAAGTATTCTAAGAAGCAGTTTGGAGAATATGAGAATTTTAGTTTAAGGAAAAGTTTATAGAATCTAAAAATATTTTTATCATATAAATTTATAAATATCTATTATTTTGTGTAAAAAACCTTTTTCTTATAAAAAAATATTTATTAACATTTTTAGAACTTTTTACAAGAAATTAATTATAAACATATATATATTTTTTTTTAATTTATAATTGTTACGGTCTGCGAAAACGATTTTGTGAACGTTTTTTGATCTTTTCCGGTATTACCTCTTCTTTTGGCGACCAGAGCGTTCAGCGTCATCGGTGTTAGTACTATCACGTTTAAAGTCAGCAAACCCCTTTTCTACCATTTGTCTCGATTTGTATCAAGCCATGCTTAGGCTTGAACAGTAATTTCCTCATTAAAAAGCAATGAGAAATCAACACATAAAATTGCTTTGAATCCATTGTTTTCAAGATCGCAAAAGTAGCATCACTAAAACAGCTGTTAACTAATGAACGAATTGTCATTAAATTCTGACAGGTATCATCTGTTGGTTGGTAGTTCCAAAAAATCATATGTCATTAGTGGCAAACACCTGTGTGTCATCTTACGGATTTTTCATCCGACTTGTTATATTCTCTTTTAGTTTTTAATTATTTTAATGCATTTTACAGCGAGTATAAAATTATATATTTGTCGTAAATTTGTTGTATTATATAAATATTTAGTTGATGCTATAAGTTGGGGTAATTGTTCTTTTCTTTTGGATTTCTTGTCTATTATGTGGTCAAATTACATTTTATCAGATAGCCAAGTATAAAATTTAATCTCTATTTTTTTTTTATTTTATTATAATATATTTTAAAATTGAATGTTTTAAGAGCAAAATCTTGATAAGATAAATTTCTCTGCAATGATTCACAATTTTTTCTACATGTATTATTAATATAACAATGAAAATAAAAAACATGTGTAATGCATTTAAAAATGATATATTATAAACAGAGCTGTGGCTTGCATGTTTTAATATATTCAAATTATAAATTGTGCATATATGTAACTCACAGCCCTGATCAAGAATAATAATTGTAAATAAATATTATTATAAAAAAACAACAAAGGACAGAGTTAAATTTATTTTAACGGATATTTAAAACAGTTACTAACAGGTGAATTTATTGTAATTATTTATTGAAAAAATTTATATAAAGTACAAACTACACATCGAACTCTTAGCAAACATTTTAAAAACACTGGAAATATACGTCACGGGTGTTAAATAAATTTGAGCATAAAAAAAAATCTTTTAAAATTAAGTAAATCTAAAAAAATGTTAATAGAAATTTTATAGATATTTGATAGCTCCGCAACTTTTTGAACTTGCCTCGTATTTAATTAAAGATCAACAATGCTCATCTATTAAACACTTCTGTCAAATGTTGAGCAAGCTGTTTGAATTAATTTCGGCCTAGAATAAGTAAGAACGCGACAAAGAACGATTGTTGCTGTGAAAGAAAATAGGCCCAAAACGACTTACGACTTCAATGGTTAAGAAGTAGTGTTTTCAATTATTCGACCCTGCCGGTTAATCGGTTAGGTCATTATTCGAAAAATTAAGAAAATTTATTAATCGGTTATTCGGGTCGAATAATTGCAAAAATTGGCGATTAATCGTTTAATGCAAAATAAATGTATTTCTTTCATCAATAAGAACACAAAGTTGCTTTTTGCTGAAATATCAAGTTAAGTCTATTGCATTGATTTCTAAAGTGTTTGTTTTTAGCAAAAATATTATTTTTTTTTAAATATAAAATATTCAAAATTTTTTTTACCAACCTTGTGTCTTTTTTTTTAGTAACAACGCAGTTTTCTTGCATATCAACAATACCGATTCGAAATACCATTACCATTATTCCTTTTGGTTGGTTGCCGACCTTCTTTTTAATAGTACAGTAAAAATATTAAAAAAAAACAAACATGATATTTTCGATACTTTTCAATACTCTTTTTATTTTTATTTGTTAAATAAACATTAACTTTAGGTTATTCACCTTTTTATTTAGGAATGATGATCATTATTTTGGCAATCATAAATTCTTCGAAGATACCATAATATCTTAAAATTTGTTGACAATATATAAAATAGGATTTCTAAGGAACTAATGTTTGCATTTATAAAATAAAAATTTTCTGACTAATACTTTGTTAGTGTTTTATATTTATAGAAACAATAATAAGAAGCTGTTGTATACATTAACATAGTACAGGGTGGTACAAAAATAACCTTCCGATGTTTTTTGGCTGTAATTTAAAAAAAAAAATTAAAAACTTTGATTCTTCTTGTGGATTATTTTTATTTGGTCTTTTAATTTCTTTTACATCAAGTCAAGAATATGATGTCATGTAAATGGCCGCCGCCACAGTTGATTGTCATTTGAGCCCTTTTTATGGCATTTTCCATCACTTTGGCCAAAACTTCCGGCGATAGGTCCTCACATTCTTGACGGATATTGTCTTTAAGAGCTGCAAGAGTCTGAGGCTTGTTGACATAAACCCGCGACTTCAAAAAGCCCCACAAAAAGAAGTCTGGAGCGGTCAAATCAGGCGATCTTGCTGGCCAGTGCAAATCGCCTAAACGGGAGATTAGGCGCCCGGGAAATGCATCCTTCAGCATATCGGTTGTGGCACGTGCAGTGTGTGGCGTTGCACCGTCCTGTTGGAACCACGTGTTTTCCAATCCCAATTCATCAAGTTGCGGCAAAAATAACTCGTTGATCATTTCTCTGTAGCGCTCACCATTCACAGTAACCGTTTGGCCCGCGAGAAAAAAGGTCCGATGACTCCTCCAGCGAAAACAGCACACCATACAGTGACTTTGAGCGGGTGTAATGGCTCTTCGTGGGTTACACGCGGATTTTCAGTGCCCCAGAAGCGTAAATTTTGCTTATTTACGTACCCGCTTAGATGGAAATGGGCCTCATCACTCATGATTATTTTTGATGAAAAATCATCTTCATTATTGCTCAAATAAATAGTCACCAATATTCCGCGTTCTGGAGCAGTGTAGCGTAACATTGTTTATTAACGTGTATTTCGCATGTGTTTACTACACAAATGTCAAAACAGAACTGACATTAGGGGCCAATCGCAAAATTTATAGCATTTTCTGATAGGAGGATTACTTTTGCGCACCTTGTATAGCAGGATTATTTCCCCGAGGTCACCGACTATTTTCGCTTAAATTTGGATATGTAATGGGGAGAGGAAATTTTTGTGTGGGAACATTTCTTAAATTTACGAATTTCAAAAAATCTAGTTAAAGTTCTTCAAAAAAGGACAATTATAATAACCGTATTTGCTAATAGTTTGGATCCAGAGCTGTCACCCATTTGAAATATTATAAATATGGGAGAAAATAGTGCATTTTAAAAACCTTTCAATTGTTATCCAATTTACTAAAAATAAAAAAAAAATAACTACAACTTCGAGTCAAAGTTTTAGGGGTTAAAATGTGTAGAAAAGTGAACTCTATTATCTAGCTGTGATTTAAAGAAATACGATCCCAGCAAAACTTTGGTAATGGGTGCGATATTCTCATGCGTTACCTTGTAACGATAGCTTGTTACCTTTTTCATAATTTGAAAGCATAAAGTAATAAGTTACTGATTATTGATTACGTAATATATAATTTATAAATGTAAAGTAATAATTGAAATATTTTTGAAAATCTATTTTTAGATACATTACTTTGTGTTTTTTTGTAAGCAAACGGAAATGTATGTTTGTTTTGACAACACTGGCGAAAAAACGAAGCGCAACAATTCATTTAAGTTTAAAGCAATCAAATACTATATTCGTCGATAGCTCTGTGGGTAGAGATCTTGGCTGGAAACCAGATTTCCCTGGTTCGATTCCCATCTTGACCAAATTATTTTTAATTACAAATAATTTAAATAAAATATTTGTAATAATTTTTTTTTAATAAAAATTCCTCTTTTTTAAAAATCTATTTTTAGACACATTACTTTTTGCATTTTCGTAACCATATAAGTAACCCCTTACATTATCACCTCTAAAGTAATGGGTATATACATTACTATGAGGCTCATCGCCTGTTAAATTCATCAGTGAAGTAAGGTGTAAAGTATTCCATGAGCCCCTTTGGCTACACATTTATAGTAATGTGTGGACAAAGGGGCTCATGGATTAATTTACACCTTACTACACTGATGAATTTTACAGGCGATGATCCTCAAAGTAATGTATATACTCATTACTTTAGAGGTGATAATGTATGGGGTTACTTGCCAGCAAACAATACGTACAGTTTACGTACCGATTTCATAAAAGGAATCCAACTCCGTTTACGTTCCGTTTTCTGGATTCGTAAACTGATTCGAATACGTAAAAAGTCCGTCAATGACGGACGGTTCACGGATCCGTATTCGTACCGTTTTTTTCAACAAAAAACGGATTTGTGTAAAGGCATATTATATTAATTTTTAATAGCAAATTTTTATTTTATTTTCTTTTCTTTAAATTTATTTACAAAAATATTTAATATAAAATAAAATAACAAAACATTTACAAAATAAATACAACAAATACCAAACAAAATTTCAAACAAATACCATATTTATCTCCAGCACAATTATCACCCATCTATCACTGCGATTGTGGCCTATTAAAAATCATGAAAAAAAAATAAAACAAAATTTTAATTTTGGTTTAAATGGTGGTACTTACGATATGATGAAGCAGACAATGTAAATTTGCAAATTTTTTTACAAAATCTATTACAAACTGTCGGGAAATATTTTTATATGCATATCTACATAATTTTGCACACATCATCGTATAACTTGTTTTCAGTTTCATAAATATTTACCTGAGGGATATTTAGGTATTCGTTTTTGATAACTAAACGAATCCAAAAGCAAGGGAAGAAAAACTGATGAAAAACAGTGGTCCTTATTTGACGGTACAGAAACGGATACACTAAAACGAAGTCAAAACGTATTGCTTACGAAAATTCAATTATACGGTCCGTTAATGTTCAAATTACGTACAAGCTTTGACGGATATGTATTTTCGGACCGTAAACGTACATTAGAAGCCGGATTCATGAATCCGTACGTATCAGAGTCCGTAAAAATGTTTCTTGGGTTATATGGTTACGAGAATGGAAAAAGTAATGTTAGGAAGTTATTTTCCCAACAACAGAAATCCACGCTTTTATAAAAAAAAAATAAAATTTACTTTTTATAATTAAAAATGAAAATCAAGTAATTTACACGAATTAAAAAATTAATATTAATCCGTGAATTTGAAACTATCGTGAATGTTCTGGAATTAGTGACTAATTAATAACACCAAAAAATTTTTAAATTCACCTAATTGCAAATAAGGTGTACGATTTAAGTGTTTATGTTCGAAAAATATTCAAGTTATTTTAATAATAAAAAAAACGTTTGCTTTTACTAAATTACATTCCGTTTAATGCAAAAAATAAATTCTAGTTTTTCTTTTTGAGCGAAAAATTAACCTTTTCCTAGGTTACACATAGGAGTTTTTCTTAACTTCGAAACCAGTAGAGATATTGAGAAACTCTTTGACGAATAAATGCATGACCAAATAGGCTTCTTATTGAAACAATAGAAATAACATCGGAGCACCAACAATATTTTATTTTAATGAAAATTTCCACAATTTCAGCTGTTTTGTTTTTTATATCAACAAAGTGTTAGGTGAAATTATCAGACTAGTAGTCTGTTGTTGCTGGTGGTATACACAGTGAAGGTCGTTTAAATTTTTTTTCATTTTTATATTATTTTTTTTTTGAAATAAGTACTTTTTGACAAAAGAACTTATTTGAAAAACACAATTTTTTCAGGAGTGCTAAAAGAACACATTTACTGTTGTATAAAGCTTGTATAAAAACATAACAATTTATAAATTATTTTTAAAAATCTATTATATGCAAAAAATTGCTTTAATAAAACGCCTAATGTTTCAACTGAAATAATTTTTTTTTGTCAAATAGAAATTAATAAAATTTTGTAATAATTGAGGGGTTCTGTATAAACAGAGCTACAAAGAATTAATTTCTTTTTTGAATAAATTCCCAAAAATTAAATTAATTTTTTTAATTTAAGGAATGAATTCATTTATAAGAAAGAAACAAAAGTTTTAAATTCGACTGTGTCGAATCTTTGAATACCCTCCACCAATATCTTAAAAATATTCTCTACTGTTTTTGATACAAATAATGTAAATAACTTTTGAAGTAAAATTATGGTGGTGAAAAATTTTTTTGAGGTGATAAACTTTTTTTGGAAGCGAAAACAAATTTTGTGATGGGACAAATTTTTTGAGGTGAAACAAATTTTTTGTGGTGAAAAAAATTTTAGTGGTGGAAAAAATGTTTGAGGTGAAAAATATTTGAGGTGAGTACAAAATATTATTCACTTCTAAGCGACTAATGAAAAAATATGAGAAAATATATTTTGTAACTGTCGATACTATGAAATTATACTAAAAAACACCAATTTGTTAGAGGTACCTTAACATTTTCACTGATAACTTTTTAACCGCTGGACCGATTTTGCTCATTAACTTTTTCCCTTAATTCCCCAAAGAAACAACTTTTTCTTTAATTCCCTAGGAAATTAAATTTTTGTTTAATTTCCTTCAGGGAATTAATTTTCTGACTGAATTATTAAAAATTCACGTCAAAAACGAATTTTCAAGAAAAAACTAGTAAAAACTAGCATGTACTTCTATACAAACAGGTATTATTTTATTTTCTTTAAAAAAAATCGTAAACATTTTGGTTTCAAAATTTGTCAAAAAATTGTCATGTCAGCCTTAGTAAAATGGTTGTTTTTTTAGCTCCTTTTAGCTTTGTTTATTCCCTCTGTAAAATATGATTTTGGAAGGTTCTTAAAATAGGCTTCCACTGCAGAGATGACCCATCTCGACACGCATCTTATCCGCCGAGCCATTTCTTAATGTTTGGAAACAGTAAAACGTCGCTGAGAGCCAAATCTGGAGAACATGGTGGATGCGGCAACAATACGAACCTAAACCCTTGTATTTTTGCTATCGGAAGTGCACAAGTGAGCAACCGAGAATTATCTTGATGCAAGATCACTTTTTGGCTAAATCAGTTCCTTTTGTCTTGATATGTTTGCTTAATTATTCCAATAATGATGAATGATATTTTGCATTTATTGTATTTCTCTTTTCCAAGTAGTAAATGCCCTGCGGGAAAAAGATCTATATCAGGACACGTCACGTGACCGGTTCATTGTGATAGGGACTGATCACTTTGACATTAGCTTGTCCTAGGTTGCGGAGGGAGGGTCAATTGACCTCAGTGACATGTCACAAGACTGATCTAAAAGAAAATGTCATAAATATTAAACCGGTCACGCTGTAAGTACTTTAGGAATCGGTCCTTTTTTCGCCTATCTCGTGATATGTATTTTCGGAACCGGTCCAGTTTTCACCTATCACGGGACAGGTCCCAATTCTCAACTGATACCCTTTTCCCGCAGGGTGTAGATAATTCCATGCATATCCCATTAAACTGTTGCCATAATCTTACGAACACATTTCACTGTCTTTGGTAAATCAATGTTTCATTAACAGTTATGTATTGACGAAGAATATTATCAGAATCGCGACGGAAAAGCTCTAAACCACCTGCTGAATGAGTCACACAATTGCTTTTTTTTGATTGTGAATAAACACAATACCCATCTTGCCGATTGCTTTTTTTTATACAATTTTTGAAATTGAAATCACTGAATCATGTGATATGCCCGTGCCCTCAACTATTTTCGAAGTAACTGCCTCAACAAGAAGTGTTAAACAATGTTCATCAATTATGTCTGCAGGGCCACGTTTAAACTACCCAGCAAAACCACACATTACCACACATTAATGTGTAAAGTAATGTGTAGCCATAGGGGCTCATGGATTACTTTACACCTTACTTCACTGATGACTTTTACAGGCGATGAGCCTCAAAGTAATGTATATACCCATTACTTTAGAGGTGATAATGTAAGGGGTTACCTGTATGGTTACGAGAATGGAAAAAGTAATGTGTCTAAAAATAGATTTTAAGAAAAGAAGAATTTTTATTACAAAAAGTTATTACAAATATTTTATTTAAAATATTTGTAATTAAAAATAATGTGGTCAACATGTGAATCGAACCAGGGAAATCTGGTTGCCAGCCAAGAACTCTACCCACTGAGCTATCGACGCATATAGTATTTGATTGCTTTAAACTTATATGAATTGTTGCGCTTCGTTTTTTCGCTAGTGTTATCAAAACAAACATACATTACCCTTTTTCTTACAAAAAAACACAAAGAAATGTATCTAAAAATAGATTTTCAAAAATTTTTCAATTATTACTTACATTTATATATATTACGAAATCAATAATCAGTAACTTATTACTTTATAATAATGAAAAAGGTAATGAGCTATCATTACAAGGTAACGCATGAGAATATCGCACACATTACCAAAGTTTTGCTGGGTCTCCGAGTCTTAAACACTATGAAGAATCGTTTGATGACAGAAAGAAATTTTTTTTTTTTCATTTTGCAAAATATCAAAAGTTGTTTCACCCAATTGATTGTTACAAAAAATTGAATGCCATATTTTTTAAAAAATTTCCCAGACTTGACATTTTTCAAAAACCTACTTTGTTTTAAATTCTTAGTACTCCCTATATGATTTTTCTAAAGACTTATTGACATTAAGAATTAATGTTATTACATTTAAGAATTAATTCTTTTAAATCTCTGTATACAGGGGATGTATCATTTGTTTTTATTAAATAAAAAAAAAACAACATTAAAATATGTACTGTGAATTGCTCTTCTTGGGGAAATAAGTTGTTAAAATAAAAACGTCAGAGTTAAAAACAAAACACAAAAAAAAAAATTAATTCAACAACAAGAACAACACCAACACATGCTCCTCATACACGTTTTTGAATTAATTTATTTTTTCGTTTGTTTGTTCATTGAACTTGGCATAGATTTTTATATTTTCATAAAACTTTAAATTTTAGAAAAAAAATAAAATATAATCACTTGGTCATGAAATTTTTAAACGTAGAAAAAGAAATTAAAATACTGTAATAAAAAATAATAAAATGCAATTATTTAATTTAAATATTAACAAAGTTTATTTCACACATATTTTCAGGTGTTTTAGAATTTGGTGAAGTAAATGGATGAGTCAACTGAAAAGCGACAGAAATGTGTCAATAAATATTAGTAATTATATTTTTCATACACTGAAAATAATGAGACTTGAATTTAACACAAACTGTTTTCTTTTTCATTTTTTAAAATTAGTAAATCTAAAAATTTTTTACAGATTATCGGTGGTTTTTATTATAAGCCGAGAATTATACAGTAATTAAAAAAAAATAGATAGCCTTATTATTTTAAGTGTTTTATATTTTTGTAACAAAGTATGAGTAAGAATTTGTTTCTCCATAACTTGGTTTTAATTATATTTTTTGTTGCTCAATTTTCTATTTATTTAATCTATTTGTGTTGGTGTTGTGGTTGGTGGCAATGTTGTTAAATGACAGAGCTGTCATAAATGCCAATTTTCCTGTCGTCGGTAGCTTTTTTAATCTTATTAAAACGATAACATTTTTACAATATTATCACATCATTCATTATTTGCATGTTCATATTCAGCTTTTTTATTTTTTATTTGCTTTTTTTTGGCGTCCAAAATCTGATATAATACGTTTGAACATTTTATTTAATGTGACACTAAAAATGTTATTGTCTTAACATATTCATGTATGTAAATTTGTTAACGAAATTGTCGGTAGTTTATATCCTATATCAGAGGTTCTTAAACTCGGAGTCTCCACATGCAATAAAATTATAGCAAGCAATTGTTAAATCAATAACTAAATAAAAGTATAAAAAATGTCAATTACGATAAGGATAACGATTGCCCATTTTATTGCAAAGAAATTTTATAATTTTTTTATTCGAAAAAAATAAAACAAAATTTTATCAAAAGTTTATTTTTTTTTCTACAAATAATAAATAATTAAACGTTTCCCTGCTTTTATTTACAGAAATGTATGTTATTTGTATTGCTAAATTCAAATGAAAACTAAAAGCGACATTTGATGTTAGATATCATGGCAAGAGCCGATTGCATGTGTCATCTCTTGAGATGCAATCACTTTGACAATCGCTTGCAATCATTTTTATTGCATGTAACGTGTCCGCAATATTATTTACTTGTAAATATTTTCTGAGAAAGATTATCGTAATTTAATTCCCAGCAAAACTTTGGTAATGGGTGCGATATTCTCATGCGTTACCTTGTAATGAGAGCTCGTTACCTTTTTCATTATTTGCAAGCATAAAGTAATAAGTTACTGATTATTGATTACGTAATATATAATTTATAAATGTAAAGTAATAATTGAAATATTTTTGAAAATCTATTTATAGATACATTACTTTGTGTTTTTTTGTAAGCAAATGGTAATGTATGTTTGTTTTGATAACACAAGCAAAAAAACGAAGCGCAACAATTCATTTAAGTTTAAAGCAATCAAATATTATATGCGTCGATAGCTCAGTCGGTAGAGTTCTTGGCTGGCAACCAGAATTCCCTGGTTCGATTCCCACATTATTTTTAATTACAAATATTTTAAATAAAATAAAATATTTGTAATATTTTTTTTTAATAAAAATTCGTCTTTTAAAAATCTATTTTTAGACACATTATTTTTTTCATTCTCGTAACCATAAAGGTAACCCCTTACATTATCACCTCAAGTAATGGGTATTTACATTACTTTGAGGCTCATCGCCTGTAAAACTCATCAATAAAGTAAGGTGTAAAGTAATCTATCGGCCCCTATAGTTATATATTTATATGTATATCCCTAATAATACTCCCTTCCTCTTCCCTACCTAATTCTTATTATTCCTTATTATTTATTTAATATATTTTATTTAGTTTTACGTTATGTTTATTAATTATCCATTGTTCCTTTATTATTCATTATCAACTATTTTACTTTAAATATTATTAACCGTTACATTTTAAATTACGTTTTTACTAACTCCTATTCTTATCGTTATTTATTAAATTATCTTAAGTAGTTTTAACCGTTATTTTAAATATTATAAAAGAGCTTTGAAAAATAGTCGTTAATTGTTATTTTGAACTCGTTAAGAGATCTTCAAACGGAATTAATAAAATAATATTTTGAATTCACACACTAATGTTTTATTTTAATTTACTCTATGGCTATACATTACTTTACCCATTATTTGGTAATGTGTGGTTTTGCTGGGTTGTATTAAAACTTTTTATTAAAGGTTTAAACAACGACAAATTATAGAAGTAAGGCAAATATTATTTTTTTTTTGCTTCAACGTATTAGTAATATGAAATTAAACAAGTAAAAAATGGCTTTAATTCGGCTGTGCCGAATCTTTAAATATCCTCCACCAATATCCTAAAAAAATTTTCTATACTGTTTTTGATACAAATATGTAATGTAAAACACTTTTGAAGTAAAATTATGGTGGTGAACAAAATTTTTTGAGGTAAAAAACTTTTTTGGATGTGGGGGTGTGTGTCAAACGGTAGCAAAGTGGCATGGTAAAAAATATTTTTTCTATGGTGAAAAAGTTTTAAATTTTTATGTGTGAAAAAGAATTGAATTTATTTATTTGTTTTGTTTTCATTTTGCTTTAAGAAGCTTTCAAACTTTAAAACTTCAAAAATTTTTATTCTTATGTCAAAAATTTTAATAGCCCTATTGGCAAGTGAAATTTTGTCCACATCAAAACTATCAAAAATTTACCAAAAAGCATACTTTGCTACCATTTAACACACACCCTGAAAACAAAATATTTGGTTTAAATTAATTTTGAGGTGAAAAAAATTTTTTGATGTGAATACAAAATATTATTCACTTCTAAGCGACTGGGGAAAAATATGAGAAAATATATTATGAACCAGTCGCTACTATGAAATTTTACTAAAATACACCAATTTGTATGGAAAATTTAGATTATCTTCACATAACTTCTTAACCGCTGGACCAATTTTGCTAATTTTCAATACCAAACTGCTCGGCAGGATATACATTAATCTAGGAAAAAAGGAGCACCTCTGTTTGCGTCTTCGTGTGGTGATCGCCATTTCAACAGACAGGCTAAATCGACTTAAAATTGCATAAGGATCACGAATATATATGGGGTCTTAGACCTATATTTCGAGATATTACAACGGAATGACAAACTGATGTATACCCTCACCATATATGGTGGTGGTTACAAAAATATTAATTATACGCACCTAAATAATTGTTATTATGATTTGTTGTAAACATATTTTTCGATACACTCATTAAGCTTTAAACTTCATTCACAATGCTCGAGTTAAAGTGAAGCTGCAGAGTGGAGTTTACTAAAATCGAGATGGCATGATACAAAAAATATGTAAGTGCGAATAAAAAAGTCAACTCTAGTCTTATGAATAAGGTTTTAAGCTTTAAAATTTGTGTTAAATTCATTAAAATTTATTTATATTTTTTTTATTATTATTATTTTTGTTTTTCTTAACTTTAATATTCAACATGTGCCTCCCATCTTATTTATTATATACATATATATTTACCTACATATTTGTTTATTTTATTCAAATACATATAATGCAAACACAGTATTTTTTTCTTTCAATCATTAAGACGCATATAATTGTTTAAATAAATAGTTACATTATAAAATCATTTCCTCTGTTTGCAAATTGTATTTACCATAAGTAATAATATGTTTGGAAAACTTAATTTTCAATAAAGAAGTCCGATAAGATATTAAATTAAATATACGATATGACAACTGTAATTGTAGAATTTTGAAATGAGTAAACAAAATTAATTTAATCTTTAGCAAGTAATTTTTAAACAAGGGCATGCACTGAAAAATGGTATCACAAAATTTAAAGTTGAAATTATAGTTGATTTAGCGTTTGGGTGTTTGGGTGATTTTATAATTTTGGGCACGTATAAGTGGGTAAAAATATAACAAAAAAAAATTGCTTAAATTAAATGAAATGTTTGTATTTACAAATTCCATTGTTGGTGGAAACTTAAAAAGATTTTTTATTTGTTTATATTTACAAAAATGGTGTGTGAAAGAACAAACAGAATTTTGTTAGTTTTTTTATGTGTATGTATTAGTGTTTCCAATTCGGTTAATCGATTAACTAATTCCTCGATTAATCGTATCTATTTCGGTTAATGTCAAAACAAATAATTTAAAAGTCAAATAATTATTCTACCCGAATAATCGGTTAATATAGGTCGATTAACCCGTTAAATTTTAAATATAGATTTTTCTGTTATTTTTTTCTTTAAACTTCCTAATATTTAAACTTTGGGCAAAAAATTAAAAAAGAAAATACAATGAAATTCTTTTAAAATCGACAGAATGAGATTCTTAAGGATTACATAACTTTTTGAGGATATACGGTAGATCATTTTTATTTTTGTTTCAATTCCTTTAAAAAATATAATTAACATAAATTATATTTTTAAGTCCTTTCACTACAAGGTTGAACTTTTGTCAAATCAATGTCGAGAATAAAAAAAAAAAGTTTTGAAAATAAAATAGATTCTATTTCACAACTGCAACGCTCGGCGCGTTTTTATTATTCTGTGCGGACACTAACTTTCAAAAATCCGATTCTGAAGTTATTTCAACCTTAGAATATGAGAACATTTTTTATTAAAAAAAATTTATTAAAACGTTTATTCTGCTTCTTAGCAATCAAACACTATGTTTTAAAATTATACTATTATTATACTAAAATTATACTTATATTTTAAAATTATACTAGAAAATTGCTAGCAATTTTATTTTCTTAAAATGTTTCCTCAAAAAATACAAATATAATTACATGGAACTTTATTGATTTATCAAAAAAAAAAAAAAGTTGAGGAACCTTAGGAGAAACAAGTTGTTTCGTGAAAAGTATTTAAGAATTCTTTTATTTAAATAATTTACTAGATAGGGGGTCCTCCTTTGGAATAAGAGTATTCAAAAGCTTTACTGATTTTTGTAAATCTTGGAAAATTTTTGAATTTCGACTATTTGAATGCAGCTATAGTTCATTTAAAAATTTTCTAATTTCTCGATAGTGACAAATAGAAAATAAAATATCAGCTTTATTGACAAAATGTTGTACTTCGGAATAAACACTGTCGACACTGCATTTATCTGTTTTAGGCTTAAGGGTTTACTCTCACTGAACATGTCTGACAACATTTTCTTTTTAAAGAGTTCTTAGATTGCTCCCAAAAACTACCGAGATTCTAAGGCATGATTCCTTAAAAAGCCTCAGGATGTTTCGAATATCGTAAACAAAAACTCTTTATAAACCAATGCAGTTGACGTAACTTGATATTTCACCTGCAAAAAAGCAGCTCATCGTTTTGTTATTTAGAAATGAAAAACTAACATAAATAAAATACATTTCGTTTGCATTAAACGGTTAATCGATTAATCGCAAATTTTTCCGATTAATCGATCCGAATAACCGATTAATAAATTTTCGTAATTTTTTAAATAATACTCTAACCGCTTAACCTGCAGAGTCGAATAATTGAAAACACTTGTATGTTTTAAGTTTTTTGATTTCAAAATAATATGTTAAAGATAAGATTAATTTATTGAGAAACAGCTGTACGATAAACAGTTAGAGTAACTGTATAATAATTAGTAGTATTTATTTTAAATGCAGATAATTAAATATAGTTAACTGATATTAGTTTCATAATAAAATTACTAACTACAATGTGAAAAAGAGAACGAAGTTCAAAAGAATTTAATATTTAGTTAATAATAGTTTAACTTATAAATTACACGGTTTATGCCCGCAAAAATTACATTCATTGGTTCCCATAACCCATCATAACTCTTTGTATTTCAATTATGGTATTGTAAGATTTTTTTTATTTTAGTAAATCCAGGTATTTTGAGAATTTTTTTTTTCGATTTGAATAACAGAATTCTAAGCCTTTGGTTAATGCCCGATTTAAAACCACGATATTATAGCAATTCTATCCCTTGTTTAAAATAGTTTTTCTGGAGCTCTATAAAATAAACCTTTACAACTGCAATTGCATTTTCATTCGAGGTAAAACACTTACCCTAAATATAATTTAAGTGTAATCCAGATTTCGACATTTCTATGGGAGGTACACCCAAAAAAATTAACTAGAATTTAAAAAAATTAACTTATTTGGAGGAAAAGTTGAAATGCAAACGGCGCCAAAGGTACTTTACCAATATTTAATAAAATATTCCTTGAAATTAAGAATCAAATTTTACTTAAAATTTGGTAAAAATTTCTAAATTATAGAATCAATTATGTTTGGTAGTGGTCCCTGTGATCGTCTGGCCCGATTTCAGTAGCTTATAATATATGGGACACTTCTGGGCCAGTCAAATACAGAGCACTACCTTGACGCTATGGATATACGGCTTTGGCTGGTCGGTAAAATTAAGTTATTTGGAGGAAAAATTTAAATGAAAATGGCGCGAAATATACTTTACCAATATTTAATAAAATTTTCCTTGAAATTATGAAAAAAATTTTACTTAAAATTTGGTAAAAATTATAGAATCAATTGTGTTTGGCAGTGGTCCCCTGTGATCGTCTGGCCCGTTTTCAGTAACTCATAATATATGGGACCCTTCTGGGCCCCTTAAATACAGAGCACTACCTTGGCGCTATGAATATACGCTTTGCATGGTTGGCCGCGTTACACATACGATTTTTTGAGCTTCGGGTTTTTGAATTGGAACGAATTTTTTTATATCCTGTAATGATTTGATACCTTTAAGCAACATTTTGGACATGAAAAATTCTTTTACAATGTCTCTCGGCTTCAACTCATATGGTATCCAATTTTCTTGCTTTTCAGTGGATCGTGCTGCTTGCAAAAATTCAAAAAATTTAAAAATTCAAATAATGCTTTGTTGACTGAAAATTCTACATTTTCGAATTAAAAAAAAAACTTTTTTGTTTGCAATTTTTTTTGCTCAATAACTAAATGAGAATAAATGACATACGTTTACCCTCCAAAATGTCATATAAAGTATCAAAGACACAAACCATGTGTACAAGATACGCCATCTGTTGTGAATCCCACATTTTGAAGTTAATACACCTACTAGCTTAATAACAAAACCTTTAATTCCGGCGCAAGCCGAAAATATTGAATAGAACTACAAAATTTTCTGTAAAAATGGAAATATTTCTTGTGTCTTCGCGACGTTATCGTTATTCTTACCGACGGACAATTCTAAATCGTATAAGTTCTTAAAAAATGTCACGACTATGTATTACAGGTTGGTTAAAAAGTTCCAAGAGATGGCACTGCTAGCTCCAAATTTTTTTTTTCTCTAGTTGGTATAACTGTCCTGCGAACACATGCAAAGTTGCAAATCATTCTGTCAATTCTTTCTTTGTTTACAAGCCTTTTGAAGTTGACGTGTCATGGAGTTTTTTTAATATGGAAAAAAATGAATATCGTGCAGTCATTAGATTCTTTGTTTTGAAGGTTTAAAAGCAAAGGAAATTTATGAACAATTGTTAGAAGTGTATAAGGAGTCCTCACCTTCAAAACGCACAGTTGAATTTTGGGCTGGTGAATTTAAACGTGGTCGTACCAGCCTTAAAGACGATCCACGCGAAGGACGACCAAAAACTGCAACCACAGCAGAAATCATTGAACAGGTACATAATATGGTTAGTGAAGATCCAAGTTTGACTAAGCGTGAAATTGCTAATGCCATTGGCATCTCAGACGAACGAGTACTCCATATTTTACATTAAGAATTACGTATGAAAAAACTGTTTGGAAAGTTAGTACCGCACACATTAACAATTCAACAAAAACTGGATCGAAAACAAATTTCTCAGCGTAATTTGGAGCGTTTTAAGCCGAATAAAACCGACTTCTTACGTCGTTTTATAACTATGGATGAGACTTGGATCTACCACCATGATCCTAAATTGAAACAAGAAAGTTTACAGTGGACTGAAGCTGGTTGTTCAGCTCCAAAGCAGGTGAAGTCACAACGAAGAAGGTTACGGCATCAGTTATTTGGGATGCAAAAGGAATTTTGTTGATTGATTATCTTCAGAAAGGTAAAACAATCAACTCTGAATATTATTGTAGCCTTTTGGAATTTTGTTGATTGATTATCTTCAGAAAGGTAAAACAATCAACTCTGAATATTATTGTAGCCTTTTGGAATTTTGTTTATTGATTATCTTCAGAAAGGTAAAACAATCAACTCTGAATATTATTGTAGCCTTTTGGATCAGCTGGATGAAAAAATTCGTGAGAAAAGACCTGGTTTAAAGAAGAAAAAAAAATAATTTTTCATCAAGATAATGCACCTGCTCACAAAAGTGTTTTGACGATGGCTAAATTCAAAGAATTAAAGTACGAATTGCTTGAACATCCACCGTATTCACCAGATTTGGCTCCCAGTAACTACTATCTCTTCAGAAATCTCAAACAATTCCTTCGTGGAAAGCATTTTTCGTCGAATGAAGAGGCCATAGCAGCCGTAGACGGTTATTTTGCAGAGCTTCCGGAAAACCATTATAAGGATGGGATAAAATTATTGGAAGATCATTGGAACAAGTGTATTGAGCTTATAGGAGATTATATTGAATAAAAATATATATTTCGTAACAAAAACAGTATTCTTTATTTCGAGCGCAGGAACTTTTCAAGCAACCTGTATATTTTATTGTCATAAAACTATTTTTTGATGTGTTACAAATGGAATGACAAACTGATACTGTCTCACATAATGGGGTGAAGGGTATACAAATTTTGCGATAGGTAGAGATGTGTTCAAATCTAAAATAGTGTAACTGAGTAGAATATATTGCTGACTGCCATCATTAGCGAAACATCACTCACTCACGCGTTTATCTCTAATTGGAACACACCTCACTAAAAACAACTGGCTTATATTCACTTATTATATTACAAATATTTAATTAAAAAACTTTTCTCAACTCATTTTTATCAATATATTTAAAAACTATGTCGAGAGGTGAATCAACTATGGACTTTGTCCTTCCTAAATTACACACTCTTCCAAACGGAATAGTTGTTGTTTAACAGAGATAAACAATACAGTACTAAAACCATGGCCTCATCATCACCCTCCATCACTGTTTTGGCTCACAATCTTTTTGTACGAAATAAATAAATAAAAAAATGTTTATTCAATTTATGCTGATTACATTTATTTATATTTCAATTAAACTGATATTTTTAACAACAATAACTCAAATAAAAATATATTTTCTATTATACGCCATACAAACATTCATAAATCTATAATCTTCTTTTTGTATTCCTCTTTTATTTCAGAATAAGTAATTTTTTCTTATCAACCCAGAATATTCATTTCAAATAACAAAATATGTTGGATTATTAGACATAATTGGAAAATAATTATTTACAGTAAATCCTCCTACAACAACAACAACAACTACAATAATAATAATAACATTTTGTATAGTATAAAATATTTTATTTTGTATTTATTTAAATATTTGTATGGAAGTTTGGAAAGTGCATCGTATATTAAATTATGGATGGTTTAAATCTTGGTAGTCAATTATCTAAAGATCAATTGTTGCCATTGCAATCATCAATTCCACAGCAGCAGCAGCAGCAACAACAACATCAGAATTTGTTATTACAAAACAGAACCGGAAGTCAGTCGCTTTTGCGCACAAGTAGATCACCATCCGCCACTCGCAGTACCGAACAAAGTAAGTCAGTGAATAATTTCTGTTCTTTTTAAAGTTTTCAAATTTATTTATTATTCATTTGTACTGCATTGTGCATGCATGCATGTATGTATGTTTATTTGTTTTTCCATTTACAAGTTCATTCAATATTCCTATTGTTTGGGTAATTTGTATATAAATTCAATGTAAACGTTTTATATTCACTTTGTATGTTTATTTAATGTTTATTTTCTTTTTTGTTGTTGTGTTAAAGTTAACATTTTTCATTACTTCTTGATTCAATCATATTAGAATAAAATATATGACCAGAGAAAGGATCTTCATGTTATAAAAACCGTGTTTTAAGCGCTAAAATATGCATGAAAAATGTAAATGCATTTTTGCCCATTATATAAAGTTTCTGGCTTCTAGCCAATGTTTTTTGTACTGCAGGCCATCATGGAGGCAATTCCACTTTTTTTATCTTCCCGCATGGATGTGCAAAAATTCCGTCTTTCCAGTTAATGTTTGGGCTTCCAAATTTCAACATTCTCCTAGTTCCAGCGGCTTTGGCAGGCATTACAGGGGGACAATTTTCCTCTGTTTGTATTTCCCAGTAGGATTTTTTTAAAATGCCTTTGCAGAGGAGGAACATTCACACTATATTTAAACTTCCTAGTTGTAGCGGCTTAGACTGACTGGAGTGAGGCTTTTCGCTATTTGAACTCACATTTTTAACGCATCTCTGGCGAAAATTCTAAAATATACCTTATCAATGAGTTAGCCCATACGCCATGGCATACATACTTCACATTTCAGGTTTCTAGGCAAGAGGGTTTGGATAGGCCTTTTTAACACTCCCCTTAGGAATTTCCAATTATATCATCTGAGTAAATGTCTTCGCTGGAGGAGGAACCAACTTCCTAGTTCCCCCCCCCCTTTTTCAGCCCGTACCCGTAGCAGTTTTCGGAATCCCGTCTTAGTTGCTGTTTATGCCGGAGGAGGAAACTTCATAACAAATTGCAACTTCCCTTAAGGACTTTTCACCCTTTGAATCGTATTTTTATCACCTCCTTGGCGAAAACTCCAAAATGTAACTTATTGATCAGTTAGTTTACTTTTAGGAACGCATATTTTAAATTTCAGTTTTTTAGCCAATGGAGTTTGTAGAATTTTCCAAAAATCCCGTCTTAGTTGACGACTAAGCTAAAGGATGAATCTTCATACCAAATTTCAACTTCCTAGGTCCAGATATTTGGCCAGGCTGTTAAGGGGGTGGATTTTCCTTTTTACCCCTTCCCGTAGGAATTTTCAAAAATCCCATCTGAATGGATGCCTGAGCTGGAGGAGGAACCTATAAACCGAATTTCAACTCTCTTACTCCAGTTGTTTTGGCAGGCCGTCTAAGAAGGAACCTATGTACCAAATTTCAACTTTCCACCTACTGCAAGTTTGCCAAGCCGCCAATGGGCAGATTTTCCCCTTTTTTGACCCTCCCTAAAGGATTTTACAATAATCCCTAACCTGGACTAAGCTGGAGGAGAAATCTTTATGCCAAATTTCAACTTCCTAGGTCCAGAGGTTTGTCCAGGCCGTTTTCAAAATAAACAAATATAAATTCATTTTGATAAAAAGCTAACTATATTATACTTTTGCTAGCTTAAGCAAATCTGCGAATACATGTAATCAAATGTGTATAACTATATTGTACTTAACAAACTTTTCGTTAAGTTTCGTCAAGTGTCATTTGCTTAAGCAAACAACGAAACTGACCGCACTTTACTTAAGGAATCATGTGTTTTTAGAAAAACTCTTTATGAAAAAAAACAAGTTTCAATGTACGTGGAAAATAATTTTATAGAAAATTTAATTGAAAATTATAAAAAACAAACGCATGTATCACAAAAGGATAATTTTTTGTTATTGTTTTTTCGATTGAGATGCAGGCACTGTTGCATTTTTTAGTACTTTTTATTTATGTTTGAAATCGTTTCTTTAAATTATTTAAAATAAATATAGATTTATTCATTAATTGTAAAATTTTTATAAATTTTACATATTAAATAATATTTTTCGAAAAAATACATATATTTAGGAAATATACACTCACCAAAAAAAGTCTGTAATGGCAACTGAAAATTTTGCTGTTATTACGGGAAATTCTGCTAATTTGAGCCCAGCGGTATTTTTTGCTAATCTTAGCAACACATGTCTGCTGACGTGTAGTACAATGAAATTAGTAGAAAAATTAATAGCCGCTACTAAATTTTAGTAGACTTTTTGTTAAGTGGAATTTAAAATCTGTTTGCTAAAATCAGCAAAAAAAATTACAAAATTTTATTAATATTAGTAAAAGGCTTTGAATTAATTTTTCTCATCGAGAATCAAAAATTTTGAATATATTTAAAAAAAAAAACGAATAAATCATTTTGTTTTAATTTGGTAATTTCTGTTTTGAAAAATATTTAGTAAATTTTTTTTTTACTTTTAAGGTCAAATTTTAATTGTTTTTAGGGCTGATTTTTAGAACTAAAAAAAACTTTTTAGTGCTATTTTAAGTGGATGTCCTATTTTCAGACATTAGTCGGTATATTCACTTCCGATCCCTTTTTTAATCTATGTAGCATTTTAAGGCAATTTAAGTTTGTAGGTGTAAGTTTTAATTAGAAATAACATTTCCTTCAATATCCACTTTTTTAAAATTAGTAATTTTTTTTTGCTAATTTTAGCAAATCGGTTTTCAAAAATTTGTAAAAAGATTTCTGAAATTAGCAACAAAAATTTGTAAATACAGTCGAAGCCCGGTATAACGAATACTCAGTATAACGAAAACGCGGTATAACGTACGACGTAATTGTTTCCAATAACTACCTTATATAACGAATATTTCTAAAAATTTATACTCGATATAACGAACAATTGGTAAAAAAATATAAAAAAAATGTTAAAAAAATAAAAAATAATCTAAACAAAAAAATAATTTGAGACTTTATTGTGTTTAAACCTTTTAGTGTAAGCGTGTTCCATTATTGCTGTCCTTTTTAATTTTTTAGTAATCTCAAAAAATTCCAAAATTCTAAAAATGAAGTTAAAATCATACAAAAATTTGTTGCGATATAACGAATATTTCAAAATAACGAATGGGCCTGACAATATATCATTAGTTATACTGGGCTTTGACTATATTCTGAAAAAATCTGTAATTTGTAAAATGTAAATAGCAAAAAGATTTGCTAAATAATAATTTTTTACTAAAAATCAGTACAAAATTAGTAGAGTGGGATTGAAAACCGTCTACAAATTTTTCGACTAAATTTTTTTTCTGAGTGTAAAAAAAAACAGTTTTCGCAAAAGTACAAATATTTGCAACAAGTGTAGTAAGTATTTATGTTTAAAAAGTACACTGCAGCCACCCAAAAGTTGTCAATAAGTTGATTAAGCATTTGACAGACTTTTCGTTAATTTTTGACAGTAGCTTAAGTTAGCAAAAGAATAATATAGTTAGCCCTTTAAATTGGTAATCTGCATGTTTTAGGATATTATTGTTTTTTTTTTTGTCTATTTAAATTTTATCATATTTCATTCAATAATTCTTTTATCACACAGCTTCATAAAATATAAAGATTTAAAAAAGGCACACACGATTTAAAGGCTACAACTCCAAACACCATTGTGTAGTTTGTTTAAGCGCTAAAATTGTTGAACAAAATTTGCTCACGCACACATTATTACATATTAAAATACAAAAAATATTCTACAAATTCAGCTCTTTCTCTATTATATCTCACACATACACGCTCTACTTTATATATTCTGTTATTTTGTATTGTAATTGCATTTCACATAAAAGTATTTAAGAAGCCTAAAAGTCTGCAATAAAAAAAGTACAATAATCAAACATTTTGTATACGATAAAATTTGTTTGCTTGTGTCATATAAATACACATTATAAATGTGCTTCTACGGCATTACAAATTGCTTACAACTGATTTTAAATAATATCAAAGACTAATTACTGGATTTCTCCAAACAACAAACAACAACAATTACACATTCAAATTGTGTAAACTGTACAAAACTTTACGCATGAATACAACAACAGTGTCGAGAGAGCGTGATCTTCATCAGCATCATCATCGTGGTGAGAGTGCCGAATCATCAACATCGGCGGGTGTAGTGGCAGCATTATCTACAGGATCGGCTGCTGCAAGTATAGCAGGCCTAACTCCGGCTACGGCTACTAGTGCAACAAGTAGTAGTGGCACCATGACGGGCAGTGTAGGTAGTGGTGGTGGTGTGGGTGTAGTTGGTGTGACCGCTTTTCGTGGTTTTCGCAGTCAATCACCCTCAAATCGTCGTAGTCGTGATCGTAATCGTACACATGCTCGTACCCATGGCTCCGATCAAGGTGGTCTTTTGGCCTATCATGGAGCCATGGGTGGTGGCATGTCTCTGGGAGGTGTAAGTGGCTTAGTAGGTGATTTAAATAATATGGATATAGGTTTAAGTAGTGCTGGTGGTTCTGGTGGTGTCATAGAAGATTCAAGATTATCAGGTAAATTTTAAATTCATAGTCTCCCCTTTGTCAGACAAATCAAATGGCATTCATTTATATTATTTCCTATTCCAGGCAATGAAGATCTTTGCTATCAATCATTTGCCTCCGATGATTTAGATGGTAATCCGAATGCTTCTTTTGGTGATGGCAGTAATAAAAAACATCATCGTCGTCATGAGCGCACTTCTAGTTTACAAGCTTTAGATCGTTTAAATACAAAAATCCAATGTACAAAAGAGTCCATACGTAAAGAACAAACTGCCAGAGATGGTATGCATGGAATGGAATTTTTAAGTAATATTTTATTGTTTCTTATTGTTGTTGTCTTTTCTTTTACTTTTTTTTTAGATAATGTTAATGAATATTTAAAGTTAGCCGCCAGTGCAGATAAACAGCAATTGCAAAGAATAAAGGTATGCATTTTTGTACACAAATAATAACTAATAACAAGAAAAGCTTTTTAATCCTTACACATCAATTTCGGTGAAAACTTGGACATTTTATTGAATCAGGTTTCATTGAATGGGGTTTATTGATGTTTATCAAAGCCCCATTTAGATACTTTTTCCAATACTTTGTCATATTATTAGTTAACAATAAGCAATGAAGCGATACACTCCTTAAGGATCTGAATTATTTGACTGCCTATTTCACCAATTTCCGCTCTAATGGCCAATTTCTGGTCAGATCGTCAGACTTCTTTTGGGAATGATTGAAATTTCACTTTTACCCCAACAAACCACAATCCTTTTAAGTCTTGAAAGAGATCATCGATATTTTAATGTCGTAAAATGAACACAAATGTGTCATTTTACACATTTTAATAAACTTTCCTTTATTAGAGCAAAATATATTTCGAACAATATGGCAGTCAATCTACATTAGAGTTAGCATTTAACCGCAATATTCCTTAAAAGCTGTTACGGATGCGGTTAAACGCGGTTAACGGCTAATCACACTCACTATAAACTTTTTTAACCTAATGTTTTTTCACAAAAAAAAAAAATAACAAATTTTCAATTTTATCGTTAAAGTATATCAATTTTATCGGCAAAGTATATTTTTAAGAGTCTATTTTAGTTATTAATAAAAACTACTTAAATAATATAATACCAGTCTAATTGAATTAGTAACATAAATTTTAATCAATTATTACACAAAGGACGGAGTTACCGTTCGTAATAATTTTTAATTAAAACTATTTAAATGTTTAAAGACATAGCGTGTTTCGAGGGCAAGTCCATAAGTCTTTACAAAATCAAAATATTAAGAATTTAAAACAGTATAGGTTTTTGGAAAATTTCAAGTTACAAAAGACTACTGCCAAATTTTTAAGAAACACTTAATATAGTTTTTTTTTGACAATCGAGTGTTTGAACCAACTTTTTGTTTTTTGTTTTAAAAAATGGAAATTAATTTTGTGCTGCCATCAAACGACTGTACTTGTAAGGAAAAACACTTAATACTTCTTTAGACTATCTACAATTGTGTACAGCATCAAATTGTTACCGCATCCATCTTATTCTCCAGATTTAAAAAGAAAAAGAAATGCAGTGGAAGCCTATTTTGAGAATCGCTGGCTGAAGAGTACACGCAAAGAAAAAACATGGTTGATACAATCACAATCGCAAACTATCACTAATGTTTGTGGTTATGATTGTGTCAAACACGTCTTAAGTAACAATATATGTTCCGATGTAATACTTATAGCTAATTATCTCAAACATATTATTATATTCACGAGAAAAACGCAAACGATCTTTCAAACCATGTTTCTATATTTCCCAATACCATTCAAAATGTCTATGTCAACATGTTATATGGTTCTCACAACAAAACAAAAAGAAAATGTAATTTCAAAGATTTATTTTTTATTAAAAAGGTATACATATATACATTAAAATATAAATTAAATAACTGCATTTATATATGCACACTAGACCGTACCACCTTACAGGCAAAAAAAAAAAAAAGTTCACCGTACACCCTCAAATATAAAGTATTTTAACAAGAAAATTTCGAAAATAATTTTTTTTATTTTTTTGGCCGAACGTAGGGGTCGCCATTTTATATTTTTCGTTATATCTTCGTTATTTACCGTCCGATCTTAAAGTTTTGTATATCAATGTTTCTTGTCTCGCGGAGGCCGATGTTTTCCTCGAAGGAGCCATTGACCTCAAGTAACCCGTTCTAGTATTAACCCACCAGATCTCAGTTGCTACCACCTTAATGTACTACCCTAATATTTTAAAATGAAAGCTCGCAAAAAAGCAATAAACTTTTGCTAGTAAAGAATTCCAATAATTCCAGCGGAACTATTATTTTATTTTTTTTTTTTAATTTTTTATGTTGCCGAATGTAGGGCATTTTTATTTTTTTGTCATATCTTCTGTATTTACAGTCGGATCTTAAAGGGTTATATATCAATGTTTTTGTCGCAATGATATTAATTTGTTGCATTAAAAATCATTGACCTCAAGCACCCTTTTATACTACTTAAGGGGTAACACCTATGTAAAAAGCCTATATATAAAAACTTCTTTTTTTTATTTTTTTTATTTACGGAGATGTGTTAACAAAGATTGGTTTTAAAAAGATTTATGAAGCAGTACAAAAAAATATTTGTTTTACACAAAGTTTTACAAAATGATAGTATATTTACAATAGAGGTCCACGGCACGCAGCATTACTTAATCAATTTTTGCTGGATTTCTCTGAAATTTATAATGCGTATGGAAAACTAAATTATGGATGCGCGAAGGAGCTTTTGATAGGTCAAATACTTTTTGACTTAGAGCTGTTTCTTTAAGAGTAAAAAAGTAGATATTTTGACTTTATCACTTCGCTGTTTTGTCAAAAATTATATACCCAAAAACTCATACGCTTTTCTGTAGATAATTTAGTTTTCTATATAAAGTGTATGTTTCAGAGCGATCCACCTAAAATTGGTTAAATTATGCTGAGTGCCGTGGATCACTTATAAAATAACACAAATTTTAATCAATCATATTTTGACGTGATTCAAGTTGGCTGTATTTTTGGCGGCTGTCAAGTTTGGAAAAAATGTGCCCCAGAAGATTCATGTACTACATGAACAAAACGATCGGTGTTTTGAGAATGGCACGGATAAGCTGTACATGAATCTTCTATGGCGGTCACCGATGAGCAACTAAATTATCTAGAGAAAAGGAAGTTTTTATTTATAGGCTTTTTACATAGGTGGTACCCCTTAAGTAGTATAAAAAGGTGCTTGGTATCATTGCGAAAAAAACATTGATATATAACCCTTTAAGATCCGACTGTAAATACAGAAGATATGACAAAAAAAAAATACCCTACATTCGGCAACATAAAAAATTTAAAAAAAAAATAAAATAATAGTTCCGCTGGAATTATTGGAATTCTTTACTAGCAAAAGTTTATTGCTTTTTTGCGAGCTTTTATTTTAAAATATTAGGGTAGTACATTAAGGTGGTAGCAACTGAGATCTGGTGGGTTAATACTAGAACGGGTTACTTGAGGGGAATGGCTCCTTCGAGAAAAACATCGGCCTCCGCGAGACAAAAAACATTGATATACAACACTTTAAGATCGGACGGTAAATGGCGAAGATATAACGAAAAATATAAAATGGCGACCCCTACGTTCGGCCAAAAAAAAAAAAAAATATTTTCAGAATTTTCTTGTTAAAATACTTTATATTAGAGGGTGTACGGTGAGCTTTTTTTTTGAGGTACGGTCTAATACACACGTACCTTTAATTTCTATTATGAAATCGACTGTATCAATATATTGTTGAACTGTTATTGAAAAAAATTTGGGGCTTATCACAAAATTCTGCGTCAAAATTTCAATGGCGTTTTTAATGTTGTATGTTTTTGTGGCTGCAAGAAAGACAATGTAATTTATACGTATTTATACATGTATAAATTTAGGTATGTATTTTTCTAATGATATGTATATACATTACTTACCTGTTTCAATAAACGTATAATAATTTATATCATTAAATTTGCAAGGCAGCATGGCCTTTTGCTCCCCGAAAAATGTTTTTAGTATTTTATACTCACTCATGTCATTAACTATCGCTGGCGAACGGAAAATGACGCGGCAGAAGGTTTTATTTGTTTTATAAACACACACTGTTTATTTTGACAATAAATATTTGCTCATTTAGAGAATGTGTTTAAAGGCAAACATAATTTTTTGTAATAAACATACACTTTTGTGTGCAACTAATATTATGATTTTGATTGTATAGTTGAAAACATATATATTATAGTAGCAAACATTTTAAATAAATTAATATTTATGGTGTAAAACACCATAAAATATTATTATGGTGAATTTAAAAATGCTTAAGACAAAAAATTTTTGTTCAATTTATTCTAGGGCTATAATAAATTTATTAGGGTAAACATTCATTAATCATGTTTTTTCTCTACGTGTATAGGGCTAATTGGGGGCTGTTGAAAAATCAGAAATAATCAGCCCAAAAAATGTGTTTTTCTATGTTTTTGTAAAGACTTATTAAAACATTACATTATTTAAAGAATAATGCTTAATTTCTCACTAAAAAGTTGAAACGCGAGTTAACTATTGGAAATGACAAAAGTTGTATATAAAAAACTTATGAGAATTTTATTTTTCATAAAAATTAAAGCGGATAAATATAAATTGTGAAATTCCTTTGAAGTTAATTTCCTTCCAAATAAAAATACTAAGTATTCTATCCTGCGGGCTTTGTCGATTTTTTTTTTTAATTTTTATTGTCTATAATTTACTAATAAAAATATTCATGTTTCTTTGCAATAAAAAAACGATTTATAAAAAGAATATACATAATTATATGATCTAAAATCCTATTTATACCATTTATTTAATTACAAAAATTATCTACAAGACCTCGGTTTTAAGAATTTAATTTTAACCGTAATCACACGATTTATGAGGTTACGGTTAAATGACGCGATTACGGTTAAAAACGGAAATGCAAACTCTAATCTACATTACATATTCCTGTTCGTTTACTTAGAACAAATTTTCCCTATTCCAAGCCTTTTTTCTGTTTGTATAAAAATAAACGTTTTTTTACAGCGTGAGCGCTATCGGTATGTGTGGTAAAAGTAGTAAGAATAAATAAACAAATAGACTGATTTGTCGCGCCTTGTATACATAAAGGCTTAAGATAGCAAAGACAAATCTCACATATCCCAGAGAAGAAAATTCTTAAATCCAGTGTTTATTTGCGGATAATGAGATTTTGATGATATTGGTCAACAAACCTTGTGAGGGGTAACTTTTCGGTATATAAAAAGATATTTTTTTTTTGTATATTTAAATATATGTGAGGATTTTAAGATAAGGTAAGATAATTTTTACTTCAATTATTTTTCTATTGCTAATCTTTACTGATTGGCTGTGGTTAGGGTTCTGTCAGTGGAGTCTGTGAAATCGAAAACGATTTTTAACTGAAAGAGGGTGATAAACTCTTATTTTGGCAGGGGACGTCTGAGGTTGATATGCGCTGATTAGCTGGCCAGGGATGAATCAAACCTGATCTCCGTTAACCTGCAAAATGCGACTCATTTTTGAATGAGGAGAACGCAGTTTGGACAATGGGTCACCAACATGCACAAGCAGATTTGGAATGGGGATAATGTTGGTGCGATCTCAAAGGTCCTGTGAGGGAGCCTGTTTTGCGGATGATAAGGGGAATCTTAAGGCTAGGGAAACGGGAACTGGCCAATGTGATGGGAATTCTCTCAGACCACTCACACTATGATCACACCTTTCGACATTAGGAAGAAGTGACGGTAGTGTATAAGGTCTGCGTGTAGGACAATGAGACGAGCAATTCCTTTCTTTTTTCCCGGCTCTTTCAAGAAGTAGGGTAAAGCATTGGCACGGGTATGTTACAGCGTCATTAGATTGGGAAAAATAAAGGAATACCTAAGTGCTACTGAATGCTTCAGGTAGACTGAAATGTTTATTTACGTAGTTTAAGAGAGCGCTCGACATGCCGATTCTCTGGTATGGGTGTATATCACCCATTTTTGAGTGATCATGAAGGGCAATAGCCCTTACTCTTTTCAACCTAACCTAATTATAATTGAATTTAATTTAAGATTGGTTATTGGGTTGTTGATGACGGGGTTAATGGAGAACAGGGTTGCCATCACTTCTTTGTTTACTGGTGTGAACTAAAAAACTTTTAACAGCGATTCTGGTCTTGAAAATATCCTAGTTAATAAAACCCCTAAGTCGGGATGAAGTCCGCAAAATTTTCAATGAACATAGTACAGAAATCTAAAATGTTGTAAAGATTATGTATATTATGTTAAGCTTTATGATTTTTTTCTTCTACGAATATGTTTCGCTCATATTCCTAAGTTTTACTGTGGTTGTTATGTTCTAAACGTTTTTAAACATAATACAATCTTCCAAGGTCTTCAAAGCGGCATGATTGTCCGCGAATGGATCCTGCTGCTCAATCAATTGCATTGTTGCCTGCTTGGATTACCCTGTATTCGCTTTTAAGTTGCATGGAAACCGTATTAATCAATTCCCTAGAATATATCCCGAACCTGTCTCGTCGATCAGAGTGGTAGACTCAGTAGCCCACTCATCCATATTCCGAATCATCACCTTAAAAATCCGCGCGACCTTCACGATCGATGATATTAACCCATTAAGGCCCGACCATATTAAGAGACTCGATAGACAAAAATAGATATTATATCTGAAGTCCCCATGGTCTAATTAAGAAAAAAAAATTTTTCCTTAAACTTCCAGGTGCGCAGGAGAGCCAGGGGGGGGGTGATGCGAAAACGCATCACTGGGCCTTCACTCTCTTTGAAGACATGTGAATAAGATCTCAAACACATGGGTGCATTGGAACTAACCTTAAATGACGACAGAAGCAACTCAACTTATGATTCATAAGTAGTTTTGATATTTGGAAAATTTTTTCAGAAGTTGCAGAAATTTTACGAAATCGAAAAAAAAAAATCGCAATGGCAACATTTTCCCATAATTTTTTCTCCAAGATACACTCGAGTTACAAACTGGCGCCTATGAGCAGTATTGTAGTATAAAATCTTAAGTTTTTGGAAACATGTTGATAATCGCTATAGTCCTAGCCGTTTTTTCTAGAGGTTTCCTACAAAATGCGATGCGTTTTCGCATCACTGGGCCTTAATGGGTTAAGCGTGTGTCGTGATAGAGAAATGTACAACCAACATCATGGAGGTTGGTACGGTGTTCTCAGGAGCATTGTATAAACGACTACTTACTCTGAGAGCTGCCTTAGCCGCTTTGGGAGGACTGTTATTTAAATGATATTTATATCCAACCGGTTCCAAAAATACCCAAATTTCTAACCCCTTTTAAATTATTAAAAGATTTTTTAAACGAAAATCTATTTTAAGATCATATCATAGGCCCACATCAAAAAATTTTTTGCGATAAAACGTTAGCGTAATCTCAGTCGTTTGAAGTTTTGAATCAGGAAATTTCTGGATCAGTGGTTCCAAAAATTAACTCAAAAGCTCAAAATTCAAAATTGCGGATCTAATTTATCGGCAAAATTGATTTAAGTCCGGTTAAACGAAAAATCCACTAATGTTAGTCAAAACAATTTCTTACGACTTAATGACCTTACATGCGGCCTAAGGCCACGTATTTTTATATTCAAATTGTACTAACGACCTTAGAATAGGCTGACAATTTAAAGCCGCCAAAGTTAGTGAAAACAATCGGCCATATTTGCGGTTGTCGTAGTCAAATAAATGTAGAATTAGCCATTCGTACCGTGACGTATCTCCACATGGTTATCTCGTTTTAATCCATTCATTTAGATTGAATCAGCTGTTTCGTCATGTTACGTATAAGAAGTTCTAGCTTTAGAGAAAAAGTAAAATTTGTTGAAAATTCGTTAAAAGCAGCAAATTGCTATTAAATTGTAAATCAGAATTTATTTTTTTTTTAATTTCCCATGTATACCACAAAGCCATTTTGTATTAAATCGAAAATTTTGACTAGAAATTTGACAACAGCAATTAGGCCTTAAATACCAATACAAATCTAGTAGTTCAAATTTTGTATTGAAGTAGTTTTGGCGACCTAAAAAAATAGCAAGTAAAATACGAAAACCTTCAAATATTGGAAATAAAATAATATTTTTAGTTTCCCTAATAAAACGATTTTGATTAAATGCCTAAAAATAAGAAAAAAGTGTGTCTTTTTTTATTGATTTTTATTTGTAAATAAATAGCTGCGATCCTTGGAAATCAAACCAGACGCCTTAAATCATTAACACACATTTAACAAGTGTATTTTAAAATGTATTTTGTAATTTAAATATTTAAATTTAACAGTTTAATTTAAGTTTAGATCTAATCCACAGTCTAAAAACTAGGCCCTCATTTTTTTTATCGCAATTCGGTTAAGTTATATAATAATAATTAAATACTCAAAGCAATGCCACTGTAGCGAACAGAACTTTTTAAAATATTTTCTTTAATGTTCTAAAGAAATTCAATATAAATTTAATCTAACTTTAAATTTTGTCTTATCACAAATAAACATTTAAATATATAATATATATTTTACAGGCTGTATTCGAAAAGAAAAATCAAAAAAGCGCACATACTATTTCCCAACTACAAAAGAAACTCGATAGTTACACAAAACGTGTTAAAGATTTACAAAATCAACAATTTCACAATAAATCACAGCACCGACAACCGCGAGAAGTTTTACGAGACGTAGGACAAGGGTTGAGGTAAATAAATATATTTAATTTAATCTTGCAATTGTTATCAAATTTAACTCATTTATCACTTTCACCCCCTCACAGGAATGTTGGTGGTAATATACGCGATGGCATTACTGGATTTTCAGGGTCGGTAATGTCAAAACCTAGAGAATTTGCACATTTGATAAAAAATAAATTTGGCAGTGCTGATAACATCAATCAAATGACGGGTAGGTTTTTGAAAAAAAAAATGTTTTGGCTTTTTTAGTAATTGTGGTTTATTTTATTTTTAGAATCTGAATTAAATAGTTTAAATATGCCTGTGAATCATAATGAGATGTTAGGTAGTACAACACCTAATAACATACCCACCGCATCAACGGGTTCTGGCGGTGGTGTCATAAATACTGGAAGTGGTAGATTTAATAGTGAAAATGGCAGCGAATGCAGCAGCGTCACAAGTGAGAGTATACCCGCCGGGTAAGAAATGTTATAATTAGATTTTGTTAAAATCCCTGTCTACCAGATTTTCTAGATCAATTTGCCGACGGGTTCAATTTGCAAATTAATATTTAATAATAGTTTTTGTATTGGGAGCATGTCTTTCTTAATCATTTTGTAATTTAACTTTTGTATTTTCCAATGTTTTTATTTTTAAATTTTAGCTCTGGAAAAAGTCAGTCGGGTGCCAGCCAGTATCATATTGTTTTAAAATCACTTTTAACTGAATTAGCCGAACGCAAAGCAGAAATTGAAAAATTAACTGAACGTGTAGAACGTTTAGAGGTAAGTTGCAACAAATATCTGTTTTGTTTTTTATTATAAAAAATATTATTTCACTGGTTTCTTTATTTCAGAATGCTCAAAAGGAAGTCAATAATTTAACCTCAACTTTAGAAGGAGAACGCTATCGTTCCGAAGGTCTTGAAGAACAAATTAATGATTTGACGGAACTACACCAGGTAAGAATTTTTTTTTTTCACTGATTACTAGATTCGGCTACAAGTATTCGGTTACTATACGGCATTCGGTATATTTGGGGCGTTTTTCATTTGGAAGTATAGAGAATTTTTTTTGTTACGATTTGCCATATCGCGAAAGTATTTATATGTGTGGTGCGAATAACTAGAAAGTGGCAGCATTGTCCGGAAACGTCTAGTGCAACATTAGTTGTGGTAAAGAGTTGCCATTGTTGGCAACTGTTTTATATTTCAGGGCTAGCATATGGGAATTACTGTTTATATAAGTAAATCTAATTTCCGTAACAATACAAAGATTTGTCCGAACTTTAAGAAAATAATTAATTAAAAATTTTTGAAAATCATGCAAAAGAGCCATCTATTGGTTTTATATAAGAACTTCTCTATATAAAAACAAAGTCCTAAATATCTGTGAATTCGCCAGTTATTTATTGCGGATTTTTTTTAACTAAAAGGTGTGCAGGATCTAAATTTTTGTTTGTATAAATAAAGTTTTCAACATCGAAGTTTTTGTTTGTTGCTTTAATCGCATTTATTTATATGAAATGAGTACACAAAGAGAAAAAAACATAATAATTAATAAATATGAATCTTATTAAAGTAAATATGATTTTAGTTAAAATAAATTTTTTCGTATTTAAAATAATATATCAACATTTTAAATTTTGTTAAAAATATATTTAGATTAAAAAAAAAAATAATTTCATATCAAAACTATTTAGTTTAATGTTTTTTATACTAGTGTATAGATAAATTCATTGCGACCATTCGTTATAACTTGTGTACGTTAAAAACGTACTTCACTGTATAAGTTTATATTGCTTGTGTTTCTCGTTTCAACCAGGACAAAGTGCGTGCGTCTCCTTCTTTTTCTAAGATGGGCGAAATAGTCTTCCACACACAGCTGTGATATTCATTGAGCAAATCAATCTCATTTTGAAGAAGAAGTTCTTTTTTTAACATTTTAGTTTGTTTTGGACATAATGTGATTGTCTTGAATGTTAAAGCACCTCGACCATTAAAATCGTATTTTGATTTAGCTGAAACAATTTGCACAATATCTTCAATGCGAATGCCAAATTCTCCATCCTGATAATAACCAGGTTCATTGGATATCATCATATTTTCTTGTAGTCCCGGATCGTCAGGCATCAGACGAATACCTACTCCCATTGGCCCTTCATGCACGTTAAGAAAATGACCAACACCATGGCCGGTGCCGTGGCCATAATCCATACCAACATCCCAAAGAGCTTTTCTTGCAATTGTATCTAACACTTGCCCCTTTACTTTTTTTGGAAAGACAGTTGAACCCAATGTTAGTTGACCTTTTAATACACGTGTGTATGCTTCTTTTTGAAAATCAGTTGGTTCTCCGAAATGCAGTGTGCGGGTTACATCGGTTGTTCCATCCATGTACTGAGCTCCAGAATCGCAAAGATACACTTCATTTTCGGTAATTTGGCGATTTGTTTCTGCTGCTGGATGATAATGTATAACTGAACCATTTGGACCCGATGAACTAATTGTGGGAAAACTTAAACCCATAAAATGTAATTTGTTTGATCTGAACTCTTCTAGCTTTGTTGCCCCAGAAATTTCATCCACATATTGTTTGTTCAAAACCATTTCTTCCAACCATGCAAAATACTGGCATAGTGCAACACCATCTCGAATGTGACAATTTATAAAGCCCAACACTTCAGTTTCATTCTTGATGGCTTTGTTAATGGCAATGGGCGTTATCTCTTGATGGCGATGTTTCCTTGGTATCAATGCGGTTAGAAAATAACTTGAACTTGGAGAAATCCAGATTTTCCCATTGTTGTCTTCAACAATTCGACATAGTTGTTGATCAATGGATTCATAAGGATAAATATTTATAACAACATTGTTATTGGCCTGATGTTCCTTGAAATTAGTAGGCAGCTTTGCAGAATCAACAAAGAGCATGAGCTCAGTTTGGGTTACAATCATATAGGCGAAAAATACGGGATTATAGTCAATATCTGAGCCCCGCATGTTTAAAAACCAAGCAATTTCGTCCAAAGCACTGACCACTAAGGTTTCAGTATTTTTTTCAGTCATTTGCATTTTAACATTTGTCCACTTTTCCTCTATCGTTTTACCAGAAAATTTTAAATCTAAGGTTATGATTGGGTTTGCTGTAATCTTAGGTTGATCGTCTCCCCAAACGAGATCGACTAAATTTTCTTCCAGGGGCATCAGAGTGCAATCCGAAGCCATTAATTCTTTCTCTATAGGCTTCCAGGCACGATATGACAACAGCTTGGGATCTACACCAACAGCACTGCCTTTGGGTATATTATTGACCAACCAACTGCCAACGCTAGGCGTCGAGGGTAGACCATCTTTCATCAGTTTCCAATTGGAATCTAATTGCTTTAATGCTTGTTGATAATATCGTCCATCTGTCCAAAGCAATGCATTTTCCGCTGTTATGACAGCTGTACCAGCAGACCCGTCAAAACCGCTTACAAATGCTCTGCGCTCGTCATGTTGACAAATATACTCACTCTGATGAGCATCGTCTGATGGTACTATATAGGCTGCTAATGACAATTCCGGTCTAGCAGGTGGATGCTGCATGAGGTGGCGCAATTTGCGTAAAATCTCCATTGTATCTTTCATCATACGCCCTTCTTTGTTCCAAGCTAGTTTGTCAAAATGTACCTGTGTCCACTTCTATATGAATTGAATTAATAATATATTCGCACTTTTATTATCAAATTTTTTTTATTTGCTGATAATGAATGGAGATTGTGAAATTAAATGTAGTAAATCAAGATAAATAAATACAAAGTGACCTCATTTAAATTGGTTTTTTATAAATAAAAAACAGATGTGAATGCCAATGCTACCAACATTTAGTATAAAATTTGAGACGCCATTTACTGAAAATTACCTTTTTTTGTGATGCCAGTTAGTTAAATTTGTATGGTTTTCCAACACTACAAATGAGCATATAACTACATCATACATGGGACTATGGCATTGATTGGCCTTATTGACAATTTTCATTACATTGATAGCAATGGTAATGAAATAAATTTCATTACCATTATTTGAATTTTTGGTAATGATTTCAGAATCTGATTTCATTGTTTAATGGAAATGTTTTTGAATTTCATTACCATTAATAATGCACAAATTAAAAGAAACCAATAGCATTAAAAAACTATCATATAATCCGTTAATTTTTATTCATGCGCGTTAACATTTTGTATATTTTATAATTTGTTTTATTATTTTCCGGTATGAAGCTACTTCGATAATTGTCAAATCGTAAAAACTTTTTTTGTAAACAAATGATTTTTCGATCAATTATAATTAGTCTTTTTATGCATTTGTGCTATTTCATTACCATTAGTAATGAAATTTTTAATGGAAAAAATTTCATTACCATTAAATGGTAGTGTATTTTTTTTTTCATTTGCATTAGTGTCAACTAATGTTAATGAAATTTCAATAAGAATGAAAAATGCCCAAGTATGAACTACATAATATATGCAAGCCGAAGAAACGTATATACAAAGAAAAAACAAAATGCATAATTGCTTTAGTGTCAACACTTATCAATAGGTGGCGCTCAAGTAAGATTAACCAGTACCCTGCACCATGGCTAGGGCGACATGACCTTGGATTTGGCTTTCAATTATTTTATTAACCAAAAATATCTAATTTAATACATATTTAAAATTCTAGTGCATTAAGCTGTTACTAGCAGATTTATTTTGTAATTGTAAAGTCAATTTTTCTAATGTTCAACGTAATAAAAGCATTTTTTCACATTTTTATGTTAAAAACAAATTTTTATATATCAAAATGGTATTTATGAGCATTAAAGCATTGGAAAATGTATATTTATGTTAATTTTTTCTTTGACAAATAAATACACATGAAAAAAAAATGCAAAACTGTGGTTTTAAACATCTAAAGGAATATTGTTTTAAAAAATTAAAGTAAAATATGCACCTAAAATATATATTTTTGCATAGTATTTGACAAATTTTCTTTTTTGTTACGAATGAAATAGATAATCAATAATACCCTGTTGCATATTGTACCACAATTTGGCTGCAGCAGAATATGTACGTTCTGATTCGCCACTGTAGGGACTCTTTCCCTACATACCTTTCATTCAAACAACAACTCATGGTTTGAACAGTCTTATATATAAAAACCTCAGTGGAACAGCAATATGCGAAATTGCAAATGTGCTTTTCCCGTCTATTTTTAGACTTTATTACAGAGACTAAAACCGAACCCAAACGGGTTCGGGTTCGCTGTTTATAAAAACTTTGAACCCAAACCCGCTGAATCCAAAAATTTAACCTGGTTCGGGTTCAAAAATATAAAAAAATATTCTTGCTGTTCATGGCGTGAAAAATGTTTGATAGCAAAATCATAAAAAACATTATATTTCTTGCATTCCAGTTTGCAGTGCTCGACACTATATCTAGTCCTTCTTTTAAGGAAATACTTGATCAATGCAGAGCTATTTGCAAAAAATTGCGAGCACCAAAAATTTCTTCTGTAACTAAAAAGCTAAACTTGATAAAACTGTACTAGACTGTCAAACTAGATGGAATTCCAGTTATGACATGGTTCAAGCCTTATTGGAATACAGAAGTTTTTGTTTGGAATTACTAATTGCTATGAATGTTAATATTTGGAATATTTGTGAAGAATTCTTACAAGTTTTTGAACCTGGTAAAAAATTACCGCTGAAACTACAACAAGAACAGATGACTTTAGGGGATTTTTATAGAATATGGCTTAGTTTTAAATTAGAGCTAATAAAAGATGACAAAACAAAAACATTTTCACAAAAATTATATTTAAATATTATAAAATGAGAAAACCACTTTATTAATAATCCACTTTTGATTGCAGCATTATATCTAGATAGCAGATTTAAGTTAATGCTAAGTCCCGAAGATGTTGAAAATGTAACATATTTTAAAAACAATTAAAATTTGCAAATGGAAAAAGAAGAAGAGAATTTTATGAGAGAAATAATATCTTGTTCTTCATAAGATGATGAAGATATGTTCGAACAAGTTCTAAAAAAGAAGGAACGATTTTCTAAATCAAATTCTTCAAATTAGAGCGCATTTTCAGCCTTGAAATTCATTTTGTCGTTACAAAAATTAATTTAAAAGAAGAAAACTTAAAGAATATATTAATTATAAAATTAAACGAAAATTTCTTGGAAAAATACATAAATTTTCTATTGATAAAATATTTGTACTTTTTTTAAACCGAACCTGAATATTTTATTTCGATTAACCCGAACCTGAACCCATTTTTTCATGGTTTCAGTTCCTGCTTTCAAAATTAAAAAAAAAAATCAAATTTTAAAAATTATTTAATAAAACTTAACAATATGAGATGTAGATCCAATAAAATTGCATTGTTAATTGAAAGTAAAGTGCAGCACTCAGTTTCTTATTTTTGCCTGCGGCAAAATTCTATCATAAACAAAGTCAAAAATCTTGCTTCCAAATAGTCATCCCATATAAGAAAAAGAAACACGAAAACTCGATTGTATAGTTCAAATTCAGTATTACATTTTCTATAATAATTTCTAATTGAATTCCATAGTGAATGTGATCGCAATTTAAAAAAAATGCAATCTATTCAAATTTATTTAAAAAAGTATCTTTTGCTGTACTTTTATATTAATTAAAAGTTGAATACAGTATTTAACTTTTAAAACCTTTCTTAGTGATTTGATTAAACCGCGTCTATTATTGACATCGAAGAAAACAATGATTTTTGATGTAGCAGTATTTTGGCAAGGACTTTTGTTTTGCACATATTTTTTTTCCCCCATAGTCTTTGAACATTTTTATTATAAAATATTCAAAAACATTAGAATCTGAAAAAATGTTATCATCTAATTGTATAATTTTTTAAATTTTTCTAGAACGAAATTGAAAATCTTAAACAAACTATAGCTGATATGGAAGAAAAGGTGCAATACCAAAGTGATGAACGTTTACAAGATGTTAATGAAGTGTTAGAAAATTGTCAAACTAGAGTAAGTATTCAATACAAACAAATCCAAATATTTTATTAATAAATTACATTACACTCATTTCTATAGATTTCCAAAATGGAACATTTATCTCAACAACAATACGTAACCGTCGAGGGTATTGATAATTCAAATGCTCGAGCTTTAGTAGTTAAACTTATAAATGTTGTATTAACCATATTACAAGTAGTACTGTTATTAGTAGCCACCGCAGCCGGTATTATAATGCCATTTTTGAAGACAAGGTGAGTTATGGGAAAAGTACAATTTAAAAAAAAAAAATTAAATTAATTTTAAAATGATGTGTTTTTCTTTTTGTTTTTTAGAGTCCGTGTTTTAACCACTTTTTTCTCAATATTTCTTATAATTTGTGTGATACGTCAATGGCCTGATGTTCAGGATATTGGCGCTGGCTTATTGCGGCATTTAAAACAGTCGTTGGTTGTTAAATAGAGTTGTATATTTTGTATAAACAAAATTCGGTCACACAAAATTGAAAAAATTTCTCACTTGTGTATACAACTCTTTTTTTTAAGCACAGTCCGTTAAATATTTAACTTTATATAGTAAAAAATTAAAACAAAAATAACTAAATTCCTAAACATTTGTAAACAAATTAAAAAAAAAATAATAAGAAACATCACTAAAATATAAATATCATAAAACATCACAATTCTTCATTCACCCTTTATCTTTTAGAAATAAATTCTAAAAAAATATTGTAACCTTTAGTTTTATAGTAAAAATAAAATTAAAAAAAATAAAAATTCAACTAAGATTAGTAAAACATTTTAAAATTGTTCATATTTTTTGTAAATTTATTTAAAAAAATATAAATTGTTTAACAAGAAATTTATAAAATAACTTATTTAAATTGTTCTCAAGGAAAACATTTTGAAACATGGACATCTTTTTCATTAAAAGATAGTTCAAAATTTAAGAATTTTGTTTATAAAGCGTCTTAAGAATTCTAGAAAAATCTGACATTTTGGTAAAAAAAAATTTTATTTAAAAATTTTAAGATTTAAAAGGGGTTTAAGTATGAATAACCATTAAGGTACTCATTTTAAAACCAATGAGTTTAAACAATTGTTTCAGGCCCTTAGTATTTTATATTGATGTTAAGACCACTTTCAAATTGATAATATCTTTAAAAATTTTTGTACAAAAAAGTCTAACAATTCTTGGTATTTTTTAAGAAATTTTGAGTTCTTCAATGTCTTCTCCTTTTACCAAGTTAAACAATTTGTATTTGTTTTTGTTAATATGCTAAACCAGAAACTTATAAGTATTTATTTTGCCCAAAACCTAATCTTAAACCCAACTGTTGTATATAAAATAAAAAATGTTCCAACAAAAAAATACAAACAACAAACAAACATGTTTAAAAATATTAATAAAATAATTTAGTTAAATGCTGTTTACCTTTTTCCAAATCAAAACCAAATCTTATAATAATAAAACTTAAAATTTATTAACTTTTCCTAAATGCTAAAACAAAACCTACCAATTTGTAAAAAAAAAAATATATAAAATTGACTATATAATTCAATTATTTATTATATAAGCTACAAAATTAAACATACAAAAAAAAACCTATAGCTTAAAACTTATACGACGAATATAGTTTTTAATTATATATAAAAATTTTCTAATACAAAAAACCTCTACCTATTACTTTTGTGTAGATCAAAAAAAAAAAAAAAACATTTAAAATTCTTTTTTTTTTGCTGATATATTTTAATACAAAAATAAACTAAAAATATTTAAGTTTAAGGTATTTTATTTTTTGAAGGCTCATTTTATGATTTGATATTTATAGATTATTATAATTATACATATACATGAAAATAATTTTTTTATTCTAATTTATGAATAGCAAGAAAAACATAAATAAATAAAAGAAATATTAAACAAAAAATTACGAAAAAAAACTGTGTTGTATTTCTTTAATTTCTAACAATTTCAAACAACATTTACACTATGCTCAAAAACTATTTTAAACCGTATTTTTCCAGTTTCTTAATTATGTTTATACAGCATTCTGCATTCTGCAATATTGTCAAAATCTGGCATCACCTCATGAAAAAATGTAAACCACATCAAACTTTCTTCGTCAACTTTCATTTTATGTAATCTGTAAACAAAAACAAGTAAAAAAGGCTCAAATTCGGCCGTGCCGAATCTTTGAATACACAATCCACCAATGTTCTAAACACAATGATTTACAAGATCACAGATAATACATTACACATGTCAGCGAAACATTGATTCGATAATTTGGATAAAATTTAACATTCACCCTTATTCTAGTTGTCGTTATCAATGTCGTCGTCGTTTTTGAGTCAACATCACTTTGCTTCGACGTCGACACCACTTCGACACCAAATTGGTATTCTAAAACAGTGTTGTAACGACGTTGACAGTTTATCGATTTAAACAAAAACACATCTCTAAAAATTGAGTCGGCAGATTTATTTTGTTTATTATTTTTGCGAAAAAATGCTTTTTATGTGTAATTTAAAATCTGATACCAGTGATGAAGAAAATAAAGAAAATTTAGTATTGGAAAGAAGACTTCTCATACATAAATCCAATCACCCTTATTCTAGTTGTCGTTATCAATGTCGTCGTCGTTTTTGAGTCAAAATCACTTTGATTCGACGTCGACATCACTTCGACACCAAATTGGTATTCCATAACAGTGTTGTAACGACGTTGACAGTTTATCGATTTAAACAAAAACACATCTCTAAAAATTCAGTCGGCAGATTTATTTTGTTTATTATTTTTGCGAAAAAAATGTTTTTTATGTGTAATTTAAATTCTGATTCGAGTGATGAAAAAATTAAAGAAAATCTACTCAGACAGAAATCCAATATATTTAACCTGCCGGATAACAAGTAAGTAGCAAAATCAAAGTATGTTACTTTAAAGAATGTTAATCTTCTAATTTTTTTAAAAGGTTTGAATGTTACTTTCGGCTGTATAAAACAGCCTTCAAAGGTGTGCTGAAAACAGTAGCACCTAATTTGAAAACCGGAATCAAATCCACATTTATTTCCAAAACAATAAAGTTGGCAGCTACAATAAGATTTTTAGCCCAGGGGTCGTACCAGCTCAGTGTTGGAAACGACTTTAACTTAGGGTTCAGCTGTTTCTGAAGCTGTAGAAGATTTGCCACAGCTTTCTCCTTCGGGCTCAATATAAATTGCTTGAATCTTCCGCCACCTTTAGCATTACACTCGGCTTTGTTGGCTACCATTTTCTTTTTAACTTTAAATTTTAATTCTCGCCAAACCTATAAATAAATTTTGTTATATTTTTATAATGCACTTTATATGATCATGCCATCCATCTCACATTATTCTCTGTGGGCCAAGTGCATTTAATAAATTTGATATTTCTTCCTATTTTTTCCGTTTTTTTTTTCAGTCATTACTTTTCCTCAAGTCGTTACTAAAAATTGTGTCGACAAAATCAGAGTCGTTTCAAGACACATTTTCTTACAGAATACCAAATACTTGTCGACAGTTATCGATTATTTTCGATAACGACAACGGGAATACCAATTTCAAAAAAAAAAAAAATCCCAAGACAACATTGTCTTGTGTGCAATAAAATTGTGTTGTTAATTGAAAGTAAAGTTAAATGCAGCACCCAGCTTCCTTCTTTTATCTCCAACTGAGAAAATATTGACAAATAAAATTGAAACAGTGTCAGCCAAGTCTATCATGAATAAAGTGTAAACTTTTCCTTCCAAATGGTCATTCCTTTTTAAAAACACTTTAAGCTATATTAACATTGTTTCTTTCGTCGTGGTAAAAATTTTACACTCTGCCATTAAATTAATGTTTTTTTTAGAAACACCTTCAATTTAGGGTTATTTTTTTTTTTGTTTTCTTTACAAAAAATTGTGGTTGTCAAATCGGCATCCAGTTTAGCTGTCAAATTTTGTAGTGTAAAAGGGGGTATATTAAAACTGAATTTAAATTGATTTTAAACGAGATTTCGATTATAGTTTAAATTCAGAATTAGACTACAGTCAAAGCCCGGTATAAGGAATAATATATTCGTTATATCGCAAAACATCTTTGCATGCATTTCACGTCATCGTGAGCATTTTTAAAATATTCGAGATTACTAAAAATTTAAAAAAGGATTGCAATAATAGTTCACGCTTACACTAGAACAATTCCCAAATGGGGTGATGCGACCCCCTGGCGGTCCGTAGCTGCATTCAAAGGGGTCCGCGAAGAGTTCGGAAAAAGATTCCACAAAAATAAGGAGGTAATAATAAATAATATTCCAATGTATTTAAAAAAAATCTAAAAAATAATGAATATAGCGCGATTTTCAAAAATAAAATAAGAAATAAGTGTAGCTCAAAAAGAAACTCTGATAAAAATTCAGGTAAATGTAAATGGAGTATTCAAATTCTTAGGACTATTGAGACTCTGGTATTTTTTTGTATAATTGAATATACATTATTTTTTATAAAAAATCAGCAGAGTATAAATATGTATAAAAATCAATTTTTCATATTAAAACTTACAGATTCTTAGAAGCTTCTTCATGGAACTTAATTGAAAGATCCTACAAAAAATTATTATCTGGTAAATATTTTAAATTCTGTAAATTATTTATTCTTCGTATTTAAGTATTTTCATTTAAAAAATTAAAAATTTGGGGGGTCCGTCAGCCAGTAGAAATTCCTCATAGTGTCCGTAAAGAAAAAGTTAGGGGGAACCGTTGCACTAGAAGGTTCAGAAAGAAAAAAATCTAAAATTATTTTCTAAAATAAGTTTTTTTTTAAACTTTTTTTCTTAATTTATTTTACCAATTATTCGATATATCGAGTAATAATTTTTAGATATATTCGTTATATTAGGTAGGTAATGCAAACAATTAGATCATACGTTATATCGTGTTTGCTTTGCACCGAGAATTCGTTATACCGTGCCTCAACTGTATATTTAATAATGCTGTATTATTGCTGTTTTTAATTTGATCTTTAATTCTTAAAGTGTTTATAAACCAAAACAAGTTGCTAAGCAGTACAAACGTTGATTTCAAATGTTTGTTCTAAACATGTTTTCATTTACAACATAAATCCATAGCTAATAGTTAAAGATTAGAAAAAACAATTAATTTTCAATTATAATTTTCTCTGAATTCAGTTTGACATTTAAAAGATTAAACTTCATCATCAAAGCAAGAAATTTCAAAAACTCAACAAAATCTTTTCTTTTTTTTAATAAATAACTAAAGTGAACTGTTTACTGCAACTATACTTTTTTTGATCTAAGACATTCATTTCCTAAAGATGTAACACAAGTTGTTACTTTTTTTCGTCAGGTGGCGTATCAAATATTTTGCAAATAGTTTGCTTCAGAACCAGTTTTCAATATCCCGCTGCATTGTGCAATAGCGTATTATTATTTTCTGTTTATTTTGTACACACAGAAAAAAAAATGTTAGTAGAAAAATTTGTAAACGGTTTTTAATCTCATTTAAATATTTTTGTACTGATTTTTAGTAAAAAAAAAAATATAATTTAGCGATCGTTTTGCTATTTGCATTTTACAAACTACAGAATTTTTACAGAATATTTACAAATATTTTTGAAAACCGATTTGCTAAAATTAGCCAAAAAATTTACTAATTTTAAAAAAGTGGATAATGAAGGAAATGTTATTTCTAATTAAAACGTACACCTACAAACTTAAATTACCTTAAAATGTTACATTGAAGAACATTGTACTGCTACTCAAGGCTGCACTGGAGAACAACTGAGGAAAATACTAGAGGGTCCACAATAGATCTACTTGGTCGCGGTGCTGGAGATACAGACTACTCAACCCAACTACATCGTAAATTGTACATTGTTTAAGAAAAGGGATCGGAAGAGAATATACTTTTTGCAACCGACTCTTGTTCAAAAATAGGACATCCACTTAAAATAGCACAAAAAACCTTTTTAGTTCTCAAAATCAGCCCTTAAAACAAAAAAAAAAGTTACTAAAATTATTTTTAAAACAAAAATAAGCAAACTAAAACAAAATGATAAATATGTTTATGTTTTAACTATTTTTTAAGCCTTTGATTTTTTTTAATTTTGTCTAAAATATTTTTTGAAAAAAATATAGGTAGATAAAAAAATATTAATTTGTATATTCAAATTCGTAAAGCAATTTCAAAATAAATTAGCAGCTTTAAAGTGTAACAAATGTATCTAAAAATGATTGGGCACAAAGTACATTTAAATAATTTTTTTTATAAATTAAAATTTTGCTATAATTTACATTTAATTGAATTTACAGAGATTTAGTATACTAATTTGATTGTACTATTTTTTTTTGCTGATTTTAGCCAACCAATTTTAAATTCCACTTTACAAAAGGTTTACTAAAATTTTTTCTATTAAAAAAAATTTTTCTACTAGCAAAAAATACCGCTGGGCTCAAATTAGCAAAGTTTCCCGTAAAAACAACAAAATTTTCAGTTGCCATTACAGACTTTTTTTGGTGAGTGTAGCAAATCTAGAATTCGAGTAGGATGATATTTCTATTTTTGTTTTTTGTATTACATATAACATACAAAGAAGCATAATGCATAATTACCTTAGGATTTTTCAATAAATAAAATAAAAATAACAATACCCTACAGTATTACTACATACACTCACCAAAAAAAGTATGTAATGGAAATTTTGCTAATTTGAGCCCAGCGGTATTTTTTGCTAATCTAAGCAACACATGTCTGCTGACGTGTAGTACAATGAAATTAGTAGAAAAATTAGTAGCCGCTATTAAATTTTAGTATACTTTTTGTAAATTCAAATTTAAATCTGTTTGCTAAAATCAGCAAAAAAAAAATTACTAAATATTATTAATATTAGTACAAAATTTCAAATTTATTTTTTTTTATCGAGCATCAAAATTTTTTATTTTATTTTTTTTTTTTTCAAAAAATATTTTAGACAAAATTAAAAAAAAATCAAAGACTTAAAAATTTTAAATACATAAACGAATTTATCATTTTATTTTAATATTTTAGTCAATTTTGTTTACTTTTAAGGTAAAATTTTAATTCTTTTTAGGGCTGATTTTTGAAAAAAAAACTGTTAAGTGGTATTTTAAGACATGAGTCTTAAGTTCTATATTTGGACATGAGTCGGTATATTCCCTTCCGATTCTATTTTTTAATCTTTGTAACATTTTAAGGCAATTGAAGTTTGTAGGTGTACGTTTTAATTAGAAATAACATTTCCTTCAATATCCAGTTATTAAAATTAGTCAATTTTTTTGCTACTTGTAGCAAATCGATTTACAAAAATTTCTGAAGTAAGCAACAAAAATTTGTAAATATTCTGTAAAATTTTTCTAATTTATTAAAGGTAAATAGCAAAAAGATTTGGTAAAAAATTATTTTTTTTTACTAAAAATCAGTACATTAAAAGTAAAGTGGGATTAAAAACCGTTTACAAATTTTTTCTACTAACTTTTTTTCTGAGTGTTGCTGGGTATGGTAACCTTCTAAAATGTTTTTTTTCTTAACATTTTACATCAAGAATACTATTTTTAAATAATATGTTAGCTGCCAATTGTTGCAAATTTTATTTTATAGAAAATGTTGAGCAAATTCATTAAAGTCGTAACATGTCAAAACAAGTTCCCTTTAACAAAGTAAAAATGAAACAATTTTTTGTTTTTAATTCAGATTCTTATTAGAAGCATATTTGTCTTACTATCTGTAAGTTTTTTGCTGAACTGAAAGGTGCTAACATAATTGATGCAATTTTAAAATTTTAGCATGAGTAAAACTTTTTAATTGCTCAAACCATCCATTAAAAACATTCATATTACAGTGACCTTTACTATCTTTTTTCTACTTAAGGCTGCAACCATGCTGATTCGTCGAGTTTTCTTTCCAGATTTTAGGGCATAAGACCGCTGTCCTTTCTGGATATGGATAGTCCTCTGTGTTATCAAGGCCACACTGATCTATATAAACTAAGTTTTCTGGTTCTTTTGTTGCTATACAGGTTTTGAAAAGTTCCTGCGCTCGAAATGAAAGAACACTGTTTTTGTTACGAAATATATTTTTTTATTCAATATAATCTCCTAGAAGCTCAATACACTTGTTCCAATGATCTTCCAATAATTTTGAAAAGTTCCTGCGCTCGAAATGAAAGAATACTGTTTTTGTTACGAAATATATTTTTTTTATTCAATATAATCTCCTAGAAGCTCAATACACTTGTTCCAATGATCTTCCGATAATTTTATCCCATCCTTATAATGGTTTCCCGGAAGCTCTGCAAAATAACCGTCTACGGCTGCTATGGCCTCTTCATTCGACGAAAAATGCTTCCCACAAAGGAATTGTTTAAGATTTCTGAAGAGATAGTAGTCACTGGGAGCCAAATCTGGTGAATAAGGTGGATGTTCAAGCAATTCGTAATTTAATTCTTTGAATTTAGCCATCGTCAAAACACTTTTGTGAGCAGGTGAATTGTCTTGATGAAAAATGATGGTTTTCTTCTTTAAACCAGGTCTTTTCTCACGAATTTTTTCATCCAACTGATCCAAAAGGCTGCAATAATATTCAGAGTTGATTGTTTTACCTTTCTGAAGATAATCAATCAACAAAATTCCTTTTGCATTCCAAAAAGCTGATGCCATAACCTTCTTTGCTGATCGTTGTGACTTCACCTGCTTTGGAGCTGAACAACTAGCTTCAGTCCACAGTAAACGTTCTTGTTTCAATTTAGGATCATGGTGGTAGATCAAAGTCTCATCCATAGTTATAAAACGATGCAAGAAGTCGGTTTTATTCGGCTTAAAACGCTCTAAATTACGCTGATAAATTTGTTTTCGATCCAGTTTTTGTTGAATTGTTAATGTGTGCGGCACTTACTTTCCAAACAGTTTTTTCATACGTAATTCTTCATGTAAAATATGGAGTACTCGTTCGTCTGAGATGCCTATGGCATTAGCAATTTCACGCTTATCAAACTTGGATCTTCACTAACCATATTATGTACCTGCTCAATGATTTCTGCTGTGGTTGCAGTTTTTGGTCGTCCTTCGCGTGGATCGTGTTTAAGGCTGGTACGACCACATTTAAATTCACCAGCCCAAAATTCAACGGTGCATTTTGAAGGTGAGGACTCTTTATACACTTCTAACAATTGTTCATAAATTTCCTTTGCTTTTAAACCCTTCAAAACAAAGAATCTAATGACTGCATGATGGCTTGTAAACAAAGAAAGAATTGACAGAATGACTTGCAACTTTGCATGTGTTCTCAGGGCAATTATACCAACTTAAAAAAAAAAAAGTTTGGAGCTAGCAGTGCCATCTCTTGGTGAGCGCAGGAACTTTTCAACCAACCTGTAATTTTAAAGAATTTAACACGTTTATTTTTGTTCCTTTCCTTGAATCCATATGTCTTTGCGCATAAATCCAAATTTTTTTCTGAGAGCGCGGTGGAGTCTAGCCATTGGGAAAATATATTATCATGGAATTTTAAGACGTTCGTTGCGAGGCGAAAGAGAGACTGACTGTTGTTTGTTATTGATTTTTTTTTTGTTCGTCTAAAGCAGAACATTATCTAAAAACACCACCTTAATATTGATTTTTAAAATTATTTGGTACTTACATATTTTTCAAAAATGTATTTTAATACATTTGCAATAGATAATTTAATCAGTCCTTTTTTTATTTTAAGAAAATTTATTAGTTTTCTTAAATATTTTTGTTTGTTTTTTTTTTTATTATGCATTTTTTAAACATTGTACATCAAACTAAGCTTTTTCTTTTAAATATTTCATTTTAATTAAGCTGTTCTATAGGTATATAATTTCCTTTTAACGTTTACTATAATTTTGTAAGAATATGTTTTTTTTTTTCTAATATTTCTTTTTTTACAGCTAAATGTTTAAATCTTGTAAATATTTTATTTTTTCTACTGTATTTTGCTTATTTTTTTTTTAAATATACTTACACAATTTATTTAAATATATTTAAATGCATTATCAAGAAATTGGGATGATTTTAATATTAGTAATGATAATAATATTGGATAAAAGTATTTGTTTTAAAAAAAATCAAGTAAAAATAAATGATTTAAGTTGACAAGCTGGTGTTAAACTATATAAATAACTTACTGTCCAATTTGATGAAAAATATAGTCATAATAAAGTTTTCCGAAGGGCGTGGAGGGGGGGGGGGGGGGGGGATAATCATAGTGTTAAACCTAAATTAGCCAGAAGTAAATATATCTCTGTGCAGGAAATTAAATAATTTAAATAAGTATAGAAAATTACTCGTCTTTTTTGTTTTAAACATATTTAAATAAATAAATGTAAATAAATTTTAATAATGATACAAAAAAGATGAGACATTATCTTCTATGCTTATTATTTAAATCATTACATTTTCTATACAAAGATACCTTTAAGTCTGGCCAATTCAGGCCTTATTAATTTTATACACGATGTAGGACATTCCTAAAAAAAACTTTTAATAAGAAAAATGTATTATTCAAAATAAAAACACAAGTTTATTTTTTAAATAAAATTTAAAACTTTTTACTTGGTTTCAACAAATATTCTTAAAAAGTTAATTTAAAAAAAAAAAATAAAACAAAACAAAAAGCTTCACATAAATTTTATAAATAATAATAAATTCATTAATTTATTGTTTTAATTTGTTTAGTTTTGCGGCCCCATTTAAAATTTTTTGTTTTAAATGATAACAAATTAAAATTTTTACAATCGGGCCTTTAGTCAAAATTTAATAATAAAGTTTTACAATATATATGTCTGTCCATTTTATCTTATAACTTAAAAGTATATAAAAATTAATAGTATAAACCTTAAAAAGATTAAAGAAATTTCTAAAAATTATAATAATTAAGTATAATAATATTGTGACAACTAGATTGAAGACTAATTTGATTACAAAGAAATTACATGTTTTAGGGATTTTCTAAGAAAATAAAAGAAAAAGTGATAATAAATGTTTGGTACAAAAAAAAAAAAAAAAAAAAAAATCCTCAGTTGTCTATCCCTCTATGAATTTAAGTTGATTTAAATAAGTTTTGTTTAGAAATTTAAAATATAATTTTACTAAAATCTTAATTTTTAAACGTGAGATTAGTTTGCTTAAAACTTAAATTTTTTTATTTTACCTATCTCTCCTTATGTCCAAAGCCCTACAAGTAATTTCGTTCAAATCAGAGCCTTTGAATTTTTCTTTCCTCTCCTCACACTCTGCTTAAGAGGACTGATCACGCAGAAAATAATTTCATGGTTTTTATATTTTCTTTTACAGAGTTATAGCTTTTTTAATATGGAAAAAGTAAATGTAAAATCCGTAGTTTTTACCGTTTGTTTTACAGTTTTTATAGTTAATATTTTATAAATTATTTTTTACTGCTTCTTTAGTTAATTTTACTAAATTTGATAAGGTTTTTTTTTACATTTCAAAATAACTACAATTTTCATTTGATTAAAAAAAAAAAAAAAATCGATTGCAATCTAAAACTTTTTAATATGAACTGGCGTTTTCAGTTGATTATCTTCAAAATCCAGTTTAAACTGCTTTAAGCCCTTCAGAAGCCTTTTTTCATTAAAAAAATTGAATCTATTGACTTTACAAATGTCTTAATTTTTAAAGACGAATTTTCTTTAAATGACCTATACAATCATTTTGCTGTATATCCATATCAGTGATATATTTTGCACATTTGTTTACAAAAAACTAATTATAAATAAGAATAAGTGCTACAGAGAAATAGTAAAACTTTAAGTTAAATTCCAAAACTAGTGTTAATTTGTGTGATAAGTTCTAGTTTTTGAGTTATTACGAAATTAATTTACGACATAGTGGATTCTTTACCTACATTGAGTTTATAATAGATGCGTTCGCATACTTTTCTCAGTCAAATCCAGTAAGTATTACTCGGTGAGAAATTTACAGAGACTAATACAAAATTTATTAGCAATAAGAAAATTTTCTAAAAAAGCAAACAAAAAAAAAAAAATTACAAAAAACCTTGAAAAAAAATCGCGTATTGCCGATTTCAAAACGTCTCACAAAAGTTAATTAATTTAATAATAATTGGCATAAAATTATTATTTTTTTAACATTTGTTGAATTAGTTATTAGTTAATAGTTATTAGTTGTTAATGGAAGAAATTGTTCGACACTATTTTCAAGTGAAATTGAGAAAACTCCAAATTAAATTGAGAAAGGATACGTTCGTAAATGCAGTAGTTGCGCATCACTGCAGCACAATAAAAGTAAAACGTTTAAAAAAGCATCACTTGGCAGCACTGATTAACGTCAAAAGTTTTTTTATGCAAACAATTAACAGTGCTGCCGCAAATTTTTGCAACTATGGCATGATTTAAGTTTCTGATGCAATAGTGCAAAATCAGTTTTATTTTTTGATTTAATTGATTTTTAATCTTGCCTTTAATTCTTTTTTTTATTATAAGTTAACAAAAAGTTGTCATTTTACCATCAAGATTTTTAATAATATTTGGTAATGTTATTGTGGTGGACATATTTTTATCTTTTGCAAAATATTCTAAAAAGCTAACTGTGCAGATGTTGAGCAGTAGCAAAGCATCTGCAAAAAAATTGGCATAACTGCCGCAGTGATGTACAAGTTTTCTGCATTTACGAACGTATCCAAAATTCCAAATGAAGTTGGGATTGTTTATTTTAAATTGAGAAAATTCCAAATAAAATTAAGATTTTCCATTTTAAATTAAGAAAATTCTTAATGTAATTGAAATTTTCTATTTCAAATTGAGAAAATTCCAAATAAAATTCAGATTTTCCATTTTAAATTGAAAAAATTCCAAATAAAATTAAGATTTTCCATTTTAAATTGAGAAAATTCAAAATGGAAACTTTTTTAAAAATATGGCAAAAAAGCAATTTCACAATTATGTTTTAATTCCATTTTGTTTGACATTTTAAAACAAATTTTACCACATTAATTTCTGCTACTGATCAATTTTTTTATTTTTTGACAATAATTGTTTTAATATTTAAGATAAAAAATTAATTAATTACTTGTATAACACAATTCATCAGTTTTCAGCCGAAAAAGTTTTGAGTAGGCGCTTTAAAAAAAAAATAAATCGATAAAAAAAATCACAATTTCATTTGGAATTTTTCCAATTTCATTTAAAAACTTCTCAATTTAAAATGAAAAATATCAATATCAAATAGAATTTTTTAAAAATCGAATAAAAAATCTCAATCTTAATTTCATTTTGAATTTTCTTAATTTTAAATAGAAAATCTCAATTTCATTTAGAATTTTCCCAATTTTAAATGGAAAATCCCAATTTTTTTTTTTTTTGGAAATTTCTCAATTTAAAATAAAAATTCTAAATTTCTTTTGAAAATAAAAAATCTTAATTTCTTTTGAAATTTTCTCAATTTCATTTAAAAAGTCTTAATTTCATTTAGAATTTTTCCAATTTCATTCATTTCATTTTTCTCAATTTCAGTTGAAAATGGTGTGGTAAAATTTTCCCTTAAATTGTTTACTAGTTTTTTCTATTTTTTATACTCAAACAGATTTTTAAATAAAACTAGTAAAAATGGTAAAGAAAGGAATGATGTAAACAAACACAACTAATATTTATTAAAAAAGTATATAGGTTCATTCGCTTACTTTTCTCAGTCAAATCCAGCAACAGCTAGACAGGCAGCTAGACTAAATTTGTCTCTCAACCAGAAAAATTTCTAAAAAAAGGTACGCGAACAATTTATAAGTTTGTTAAACAGTTGATTACAATACTAAATCCCAAATACCAAAAAAGGATTCTTTATGCAAAATGTTTATAAAAAAATATTTTAGAAGATTTTCTTATCTTTTCCATAATTAAGTTCACAATATTTATTGCTTTGCATTTTCGTTTCTATAAAAACTTATCAAATTTTTTTTTGCTTAAAAATTCTTACTGGTAAACGAACGGAACAGCGTTTTAAGCTACATATATTCATACTGAACACCAAAATATATATTTTTGTTTTTGTCACGTTTTCGATTTAAAATGTGTATGGAATTTAAAAGTAGTAAACTTGAAAAAAAAAAAAAATTAAAATAAGTGTATTGGAATTCAGTATAAATGCAGCTTAAAGTTAATCCACATTCCAAAACTTTATCCTGAGTGTTGTTGTAGAAGCTGGTTATAGTCTGAATGATATTTTTTTTTTTGAATTGACCATTGTTTTTTTATCTCTAGATAGATAAACAATTTTGTTTTAAATGGAAGTTTTATTAATGATCTGTACAAATGTTATGTGAGATGTTCCTATTGTTGAATAGCAATAGGACCATGATTATTTTTCTTTTCCAAATGTAATAATGTGGAATACACAGAAAAGTTGTAATAAATACATTTTACGGGTTAAGCTAAAATCTGCATCAACATTCTTCGTGTATTATAGTGTTAATTGTAAATATCTATTCACAACTTTAAATGAAAAAAGCTGATGTAAGCCGTAGATTTATTTACTACAGATGAAATGTACTCCATTTAATATATAGTACATATATATATATTTTTTTTTTCATTTAAAAAATATAAAATTTTCATAATCTTGAACCGAAAAAAGCAACATCTCACATACTTTTAATTTAAACTAAACTAAATGTAGTTCTTGTTCGTAATCGGCTGTATTTAATTTGAAAATGCTTTAATAAGGCGCTATATAAATGTTTTTAAATATAATTTCATTTCAATCGTTTCAATAATTTGTTCTGGTACCCGTACCTAATTTACTGTCACTTTTTCCCTTTCTTAGAAAATCAATATTTTGTCATTTATTTATATATAGTGTTTTTTTTTAAATATGTTTAATCATTTTAATGATTACAGTAGTAAGTACCTGTAGGCTTTACAAAATATATTTCGTTTAAGCATTTTTTCTCTTAATAACTTTTCATTTCATATAGCTTAAAACAAGTTTAAAGGGATTTGTGCGATTTTGTGTTAATTATTTAGAAGAAACAATTACACAAAAATTTAAGCAAGTTTTTTTTTTTGAGTGATAAGCTCTGGTAAATTTTTCCGTTTTTTGGTTTTCATAAATTTTAACTATTCTTAAAATTTACTATATTATTTTTGCATTAAGACTTTTCAATAAAAGCTACGAAAAAATTTTGTTATAAATCAAAACCGTTAGCTATTACCACCGGTAATCGGTTGAGCCAAATTATTAGTAGCATTTGCAGTAGCAGCAGCAGCATTAGTAGTGGTGGTTGTCACATCCGTTTCTTTTTCACTTAAAGGTTGTTGGAAAAGTGTCGTCGGTGTTAATGGAGATTTTATATAATGTTGTGGTTTTATTGATTTCAATTGTGTGGTACCATTAAATTTAACATTTACCTCACCCACCATACTAAGGGGATGCATAGCAGGCGCTAATTCCTGCTTCGTATTTAAATCCTTTCTTTCCACTTCCGTTATCACTTTGATGGGTGATGTCAAAATTGTTGGTGTTGTGGTGAAAGTTTGTCTTTGTGTTAAGGGTGATGAAAATACGGCTGGTGTATTTTTATAACCCATACGACTAAATAAACTGCCCGTACTTAAGGAACTGCTTTGACTACTATTACTGCTGGTACTAGGTGGACTTAAGGGTGTACCAACACCGCTGTCAACTTCCAAGGGGCTCTTAATGTTGGCCATAAAACGATCAACATGTTCGGGTAGCTTAAGTTCATCCAAACGTGTTTGCATTTCCTGCAAATTGGGTACTTTATTGTCATTATATAAACAGTTGGGCCTTTGTTGTTGCTGTGTCTGTTTCTGTGTTTTTTCCTGCTTGCTGTGGCTGTCCTTTTTCTTTTGCATTTGCCTTATGGGTGAGGATGATGTTGGTTCCTCATTACCACTGCCGCCACTGCTGGCATTATCATAACGATTTTGTCTTTGTTGCCTTAATTGCTCATAGGTATTTTCAAAAAAGGGTGTCTTCTTGGTTTTTTGGGGCGAACCATGTTCTTCTTTTTCGTTCAGCTCTTCGAGGACTTTCAGTGGAAACCCCAAATGACTATTAACCGATACAGATTTACCTATTTTACGATCCGTAAATAATGGCTTACGTCTTTGTCTATCGAGATCATCTAGCTGTTGCAAGACTCGTCTGATTTCTACCGGTATTTCCAAATCTATATTACGTTCAGCCAAATGAGCCACATAACGTCCTAAAGTTTGTATGGTCAATTCCAAGGATTGCACTTGGGTTTGTAGATTTGTTATTTGAGATTGTTGTGATGAGCGTGTCTTTTCCAATTGTGCTATAGATGATTGGGCAAACTAAGGGGGAGGGTAAGGAATAGAATAACATATAAATTTGCTGATTTTGAATCTTGAAGTTGCTTACTTGTAATTGTTGTTCCAAGTGTGAATTTTTAGATTTTTCTTGTTTTAACATGTCTAAATGATGATTGGTGGTAGTAATTTCTTCTTGTAAAACATTATATTCCACATTATATTCCATTAATTGTTTGTTAATATCCAGATTGAAGACCTACATTGGAAATATGATAATAATAATTAAAATAGTGGCATAATTTAGTAAATAGCAAGAAATTTCTCGACACAATAAATTCAGAGTGTTCATTTTAATATATATTTCTGTGGAAAGTTGGTAATCTAAAAGAATTCGATAAATATATAATTTAAAGTCTTATGTTAAATATTTGTGATCAAATTTTAAGATTTCGTTACAATTTAAAATCTATGGCAGAGTGAAGAGATGCTAAGATTTTTGCTACTTCTGAAATCCACAATAGTTTAGAATTGAATTTATGACAAATTTGGAAAGATTGTAAAATTTCGATAGATTTTGAAATCTGAATGAAAAGTTTAAGTTACCTCGAGACGAGAGTTGTATAGACCCGAGACTGGTTAACTAAAGCAAACAAATATATAAAGAGTGGTGCAAATATCCAAATATCTTTTTAAAAATAAAATAAAATTTATAGAACTTAATTTCTTTTGGTATATTATCGCTTTATTAGAAATAACAAAAATTTCCATTATTTATTTATTTCCAATAAAATGCCGCAAGCCCATAGAGTCAAAGTTGGCAGTACTACAATACAATTTCAACAATTCATAAAATAATTTAAAATCATAATTATTATAAAGAAACACATGTATGAAGTCCCTGATATATGCACAAACCAAACCCTAATATCGCAAAAAGAAAGAATTGAATGATACCAGCCTGCAATAGCAAATCTACAAACTCGACAAGAAAATGGCTTTAAAACTCGTTAAAGAGTGTGAAAATCTACGATCCTGGTAAGGTATCGTAAAATTCCACAATCTAATGGTATTAACACAAAACAGGGATGCGAAAGTTGGTACAATTGTACCGTTTTTGGTATGATTTGGGTCTGAAAAGTACGATGGTACTCCCATGGTTTCTTTGGTACAATTTCCAAATTTTTCCAGTTTATCCTTATCTTTTGTTCTTGGCAACTCATTTTTGCTGTCACATCTTTGTGAATATCTTTTATATGCAATTTTTGATTGGTATAGAACGGAATAGACAAGCAAGCGGGGTAACAAAAAGGCACAGTTTTTGTTTCTCTGTTATTTCTCTTTCACACTCATATGTACTCTTATTTTTTTGCTTAATTCACATACAGTTTTCGTGCAATAAAAGTCACCGTATAAATAGACATAACTTTGGAAGCAACTCTGAAAAGGTAATCAAGAAAATTGCATGCAATCAATTGCATCGTATAAATTGTCAACAATTTCCAGTCTAGTCCAAACGAAAGATTTGTTAATTCGTCGAATTCTTGTTGCTGTAATTTTAAAATAACAAATAGTTTGTTACCTACTTAATTATGATATTGATCTCATGGATTTTTGTACCTTATTTTACATATTTTTATTATATACTCTAAATGTACAACAAATTTTCTGTAGTTTTTTTTTTATGTTTATTAAAAATAAAAATATTAAAAATAAGTAAAAAAGGGCTAAATTCGGCTATGCCGAATGAAGATGTTATACGTATATACTAAATTTTGCATGAACTGTAATATGAATATGTTTTGTCAATTTATGTAACGAACTTTTGTTATTTAGTTTTAGCAATGTTATTTACAGAGGTCTGCTCTGTTAGCGACTTTAAGATTGTTAATTTTTACGTTAACTTAGTTATCATAGTATGTAAGACAATAAATGTAATCGAACAATAAGAAGACTTAATAACATTTTTACTTACTTAACAGAAAAAAATAGATACAGAAAAATTGTACAAATTTGTATGGAAAATTTAGAGGTACCTTCACATTTTCACTCATAACTTTTGAACCGCTTGACCGATTTTGCTCATTTTAAATACCAAACTGCTCGGGAGGATGTTCAATAATCTGGCACCCCCGCTTGCGTCTTCGCGTCGTGATCGTGATTTCAACAGACAGACAGACGGACAGACAGACGGACATCGCTAAATCGACTTAAAATTGCATAAGGATCACGAATATATATACTTTATGGGGTCTTAAACCTATATTTCGACATATTACAAACGGAATGACAAACTAATATATATCTCCACCATATATGGTGGAGGGTATAAAAATTCTATAGTTGGTGTTTTTTTGGTACAATTGAGTTCAAAAAAGTACAATTTGGTAATGAATTTTGTACGAAATTAAAAATCTCATTTTGCATCAACATTTCATACCCAAAAAAATTAAAAAACAACTTAAATAATAAATATATTTGAAATGGCAAATATGTATCTATTTACATTTTCAAATGTATTTTTCATTATTAAGAAGGAAAAGTTCTTTTTAGTAAATTTTTATTTAACTTTAAGTTTTTTCAAAAATGCAAAACAGTTAATTTATTAGCAACAGCTGATGATTTGATAATTTTACCATTTTACCCAAACAAAAAGTACGGGTAAGTTCTGGTAAAAAGAGAAACACAATTACTATCTCATGAACGCTCTCATTTACCTAATTTTTGTTACAAGAAACGCTGGTAAGATTGGGTTCCCAGGGCACACCTATTGAGTGAGAAAAACTTTTTTATTTATGTTGCTGCTTATGAATTTTTACAAACGGAGATCTTAGAATTATAACTGTGTTTATTGAACGATTTTAAATTACAAAGTAAATTAAAATATTTGATTTTAGTGAAGTTTATATTTTATGGTTGATCTTTTAAATACTTGTATGTATGAAAATGTAAATGATCATAATTTTTTTTTTTTTCAAATAAAAAAAAATAAAATAAAAATAAAAAACTTTTTTCATTTAAAAAACAAATTTCTATGTTCTCGAACCAGACTAAAAATACATTTTCATACATTTTTGATTTAATATACAAAATAAAAACTAAAATTTCAAAGAACAGTTGTTTAATTGTATCAAAGTACAAAACGATAAAGTTGATTACCAACAGCGGCCGTGGCTGGATTCGCAGTACCTCATTTTGTCAGTCCATTTTTCCAAGAAATTGTTGACGGTTTCTGGTTCCATCTCACGAATAGCTCGCACGATGTGAGCCTTAAGGGTGTAAATCGTTTCTGTATTACTCGCATAGAATCGGTCTTTAACGGCACCCCACAAGACAAAGTCTAAGGCCGAATTTTTGGTATCTGAGTTAAACTAGGTTTAGTTAAACCGAAAACGAAATTTGTCTTCCATTATCGGAACAACTTTTCGTTACATAAAATTTTGTTCTTCATTAAAATAAAATAAATTAAAACAAATTTCAAGTTCAGCATTCAAGTTAGAAACTGCGATAAACTGAGTTTAAGGATAATCTACATCTTAAAAACTCGGCCTAAAAGAGTCAAATTGTAGCTCCGAGGAGGTCAATTGACATCGGCAAGATGGCTGATAACACGATTACCGAACTTTGTGTGCAAAAATCGATTATTTGATGAGCTGTGTGACATGTATGGTACGCCATGTTCCTGAAACCAAAGATTATCCAAGTTCATATCTTCTATTTAAGCCCATAAAAAGACGGTAATCATGGCTCTGTAACGCTCGACTTTGACTGAAATGGCGTTTCTAATAACATTTTGAAAACATATGCCAATGATGCCACCACACTCTGTGTATGCATTGGCTTCTCGACCCCTCGATGCAGCAATTTTGTTTGTTGACATAGCGCCTGATATGAAAATGCTCCTCGTCAGAAAAGATGACTTTTCGGCCAAATTCGATGGCCGATTGGAGCTTCTGTAAAGCCCAAACTGAGAAGACGTAATGAAGTGAGTGGTCGTTTGCATCAAATGCTGGGTCAACTGGACCTTGTAAATGAATAATCCGAGCACAGTTTGGTCCGCGTAGGTATGATACTGAGTGATAGTCAACATTTCGAGCAGAAAAAATTTATCAGTGTCAAAAAAACATATAATTTAAAAAGATACATATATTTGAATGGGAGATTTTTTGTGAACGGCAGAATGGGTCTCTCGTTCTGGCCACAGTTCAGCTTAAAACACAGGTGAGTACATCTACTTTCAAAGGGTACAAGTGGCAAAATAATGAGAAAACTTTTTAAAGAGCTTGCATTTGCTTGAAATTATTCACCTCGAAATGTTTGAAAGTCGCTGAATACAAAAGTGACATTAGATTTTTAAAGTGTAATTTATTAATTGGTCAATGGGCTTTCTAATTGCAAATGTTAAATAAAATTAATAAATAAATGACAGATAACTTTTTTAAAAGTAATTGATTTCTTTTTAACTTTTATTTAACCTTTTTTATTTTTAACTTCTTAAATTTTTTGATCCTAAGGTTTTTTTTATAATACATAAATAATAGTTTTATTTATAAAAAACCAACCTTAAGCTTCAAAAATTTAAGAAATTAGTAATCGATTATTTAAAAAAGGTAATTAAGGGACACTTAATATGCATATTAAATCTTTAATAAATTATATAAAATTTCTGTTTTAGCAAATTTCCTTCCCATTAAAGGATAAATGTCTAAAGATTTCCTCAAAAAAAAAAATTAAACACTCGAGTTTTTGTAATAAATAATAATATCAAATATATAAAATTTTACACGGTCCTAATCTTTTTAATTCAATAAATATAACATATTATTAACAATTTCTAAACTTACCATTTTCATCACTTTCTCCATAGTTTTAGCATCAATTTTTGGTACGACAGTTTTTAAATAATCCATAATTTCTTCAAAATTATCACGAGCCAATAGCTCGTCATGATGTACCGTCAATAAAGCAATAGCAAATTTAAATATAACCTCCGAAGATTCCAAAAACATTAAATCAAACACACGGGCCACAAAACCCAAAGGGAATTGTGAACTAAAAACTGTTAAAATCCAGGGGGCGGCATATAAAGTGGGAGAGACATCATTTTGATCTAGCCAAACATAAAGAGCGGGTAAATGATCTTTAACCAAACGGGACAATTGATATAATTGTAATTGAAATTTTTTCATATCCGGCAAATATTTGGTACGCATTTGACGATGGAACATGAGATGTTTTAAAAGTTGAAAAGCATCAGCTTCTTCGCACTGCAAGAAGAAGAAGAAAAATTTAAAATTTCCGCAAAAGTATAAGCAGCATAACAACTTACATGTAACAGTAAAATGCCACATATAAAACCCAAACCTTGACAATAACCCAATTCTGGATCCAATATAGAATAGGCCTTTAACAAATTGAACAAGGACAATTGCCCCAAACCCAATGGATCTTTATAAAATTTATGATTTGGAAAAGTTCTGCCCAAATCTATAAATATGGCATGCTGGTGTTCGGTGAGATTTTTCAAGAGTGTATGGTAGGGAGCGTTAAAGTTTGGAAATTTCTTGGTATCCACTGGAGCTGTATTCATGGAATGTTGTTCTGCCAAAAATGACCAAACATCGCCACGCTTCGAACGTGGCACACCTGTCTTTATAGCTTGCGCCAATACTTTGGGATCTTTTTTGTTGCCCAATTTCATGGAATCCCGTTCGATAAACATTTCCCAACGATCAATTAATTGCTTGTCACATGGTATTATTTCTTCGTAATCCAATTTCATACGTTTCAATTCATTTTCATTTTGTCTAGCCTGTAACATAGCATTTTCTGTTTCCATACGATTGAGTAGAATAGTTTGCCGAATGGCTGTTTTCCACAATTCACGTAATTCTTCGCGTGTACGTTTGCCTCGTTTGGGTTCTGCAAATGAAAAAGAAAATTAATGCTTGGGCTGGATGTGAACCATTTTAACTTACGTGTTATTCTCATGGGTGATAAGAATTCCGATTGAGCATTTTGTTCCATGCCTTTTGAGGGTGTTACAACACTATTAAGTATGGCTTGGCGCCAAGACCCATGATGCGTTTCTGATTCTTTAGGGCTATTTCCCACCTTAATGAATCTTGAAATAAATAAAAATTGAACATTTCAACGAATCAATTGAAATTATTTCAAATGAACTTACATATCCATCATAGGACTCTTCAATTGCTCAGCCGTTGGTTTGCTAGGACTGGCATTAATGGAACCTATGGTGTTCGATCTGGATCTAAAACCTTCTGGTGCGGCATCGGCATCATCTTTGGAACCCTCCAATTTAGGCTCACACGAATGTTCACGTATTTTATGTTCTTTAACCGCCAACAGAGTTGCACCAATATCATCTTTGGAGGCCTTACGTTTTAACAAGTGATCAAATGAATTGGTCAAAGACCTCTTGGCCTTCATAAAGATTGTACTACCTCCCAAGTATTGATTTAAAAATTCTGATCTATTTTCGGCTGTATCGTGCACATGTCTCTGTTGTCTGGATTCACAGTGAGCCCTTAAAAGCATCATTAAAAATTGATTTTGCTCGGCCAAAGGAGAATTCATTTTCTCGGAACCATAAAATTTAGCCCATATAGTATCTTGCTCATCGTCCGTTAATGTTTCTATACGTCTAAATATCATATTCTGTGTCTTCTTCTCGCTTAAACCCTCAACATCGGTACATAATTTATGATACCACAACATGGGGCAATGATCACAAGAGAATATTTGTGTGGCTTCCTTGCGCTTCTGTTCAGCGCAAGTTACGAAAGCTTGCGATATGGCAGCTACTATATCATCGCATACTTGATCCGATTGGCATTTAAAAACATAGCCAATGTAGCCATCATTATGAGCCTCTCGGCATATGATACCAAAGTGATCGGCATTCTTTTGGCCCTGAGCACAACTGGCTACATCTTTGAAATCTTTATAGAGTAAAACTTGTTTACGATCGGGTGAGATCAAACGTAAATCTGAGCGGCCTACCAAAAAGACCATTGTTCGATTTTGTTCGACATAGGGTGGTATACAACCATAAGATGCTGAACGATCACGTTGTTTGGGAAGGCTAAAGAAAAAGAAAAATTAAATTAATTATTATTAAATAAATTTCAATATTGGGCTGCAACGATGAATCTAATGAAGAAGTGAACTGATTTAATGTTGAAGTAAAATAATAAAAAGCCGATTTTTTTTTTTAACAAAAATCTCAAAATCTTTTCTCAAAGAAACAAACTCGATAAATGTTTTTAATTGCATTAGGATTTTTTTTGTTTGCGGTTCTAGAAATTGCATATCGCATAATCCTACCATAAACAGATAGAAGATCAATTTTTTTCTGGTAGGTTTGATATAATTATAGTAAAGGACTCATATTATATCATGACTTTATGACTTTACTCAGGATGAGCAGACGAAACCACAGCCAGTATACTTGTCCGGGTTTTTTTTTTTTGGCACTTGCTAGCCGGATAAGATATAAAATATATATGTCCAAAGGTAATTATGGAGGCGGGTTGGAGCAAGAGAAATGAAGTGGGCAATAAGTCTGGTCCCACTTGCCCCTAAAAGTAAGTTAAAATTATTCCTTATTCAAAATCCACAAAGACCTATTAGAAGCAAAAGGGATTTATTGAATTAAGAAAAAAAATTATTTATGAACTATACCCAGGAAAAATAAATGGAAGTGATTCTTAAGGAATTTTCTATTGATTCTAAAGTATCGTTTAGTTTTGATTTTCCTCTTCTAAGGCAGTTCTTTTTCCCAACTTCTAAAAATGTGATTTTTATTGAAATTTAAGACTTTTTAAATCTATGAGGGGTAACTTATTTTACAAACAACCAAGGTTAAAAATAAATCATAGATATTTCTATATAAGTTTGACACTTATAACTATCGTTTAAGTTTAAGTGATTTGTTGCAATCTTTAACTTACAATTTACAAGATTTTAAATTCTTAAAATCGTAGTTATAATTGTTACAAAAAGTAAAAAATTATTGTAGTATTAAGAATTTCGAATAAAGCGATTTAATACATAAGACTCGATTACTGAATGCCCCGTTATAATTTATCCAACAGTCAAACTCTAACTTTATATGGGGAACAACAACATATGTGCCAGTTGAATTCCCAGGTAGAAGCTAACGGAAGATTATGAAAATGAGGATAAGGCCCGATTACTGATGTCCTGTTAAAATCTAAATTACAAGAACATCAAAGATCTCATTTTTAACTAAATCATAAGAAGGTCTTTAGATGAAATAAAAAAGGATCATAAAAGAAAACGTTCACCCTATGACATCCCTATGTAAAAATCATTGGTTCCGATCCACATTTTCGAAACACCGGAATCAAGATCACTGCTTCTTTTTCTCTTCTTTTGCTACTTTTTTTGCTGGGTAGCTATGTTTAGTAATCATCTCCAGCACCATTGACTTAAAAAGGAAAATTTTCATGATCTTGAACCGAACGAAGAACAACTCATATAGATTGGAACATTTTTAAATAATCCTATATTAGGATACAAGGTTCATATTGTCTGTGCCGAGGTCAAAATATTCACAGACCCTCCAACAGTCTGTTTAAAGATCCCATAGTAGGTTTTTAATAGCCTTAAGATACATTTACCAAGTTTTTCATTTTATTTTAAAAGGTTTTATTTTGAGATACAGCCAAAATGTTTGATTTGTTTATTTATGCATTTCAAGTACATTGTAATTTTTGTTATCTTGCTTATGTACAGGTTGGTTGAAAAGTTCCTGCGCTCGAAATGAAAGAATACTGTTTTTGTTACGAAATATATTTTTTTATTCAATATAATCTCCCAGAAGCTCAATACACTTGTTCCAATGATCTTCCCATCCTTATAATGGTTTTCCGGAAGCTCTGCAAAATACGGCTGCTATTGTTTGAGATTTCTGAAAAGATAGTAGTCACTGGGAGCCAAATCTGGTGAATACTGTGGATGTTCAAGCAATTCGTACTTTAATTCTTTGAATTTAGCCATCGTCAAAACACTTTTGTGAGCAGGCGCATTGTCTTGATGAAAAATGATTTTTTTCTTCTTTAAACCAGGTCTTTTCTCACGAATTTTTTCATCCAGCTGATCCAAAAGGCTGCAATAATATTCAGAGTTGATTGTTTTACCTTTCTGAAGATAATCAATCAACAAAATTCCTTTTGCATTCCAAAAAACTGATGCCATAACCTTCTTTGCTGGTCGTTGTGACTTCACCTGCTTTGGAGCTGAACAACCAGCTTCAGTCCACAGCAAACGTTCTTGTTTCAATTTAGGATCATGGTGGTAGATCAAAGTCTCATCCTTAAAACGCTTAAAACTTAAAACGCTCCAAATTACGCTGAGAAATTTGTTTTCAATCAAGTTTTTGTTGAATTGTTAATGTGTGCGGCACTAACTTTCCAAACAGTTTTTTCATACGTAATTCTTCATGTAAAATATGGAGTACTCGTTCGTTTGAGATGCCTATGGCATTAGCAATTTCACGCTTATCAAACTTGGATCTTCACTAACCATATTATGTACCTGCTCAATGATTTCTGCTGTGGTTGCAGTTTTTGGTCGTCCTTCGCGTGGATCGTCTTCAAGGCTGGTACGACCACGTTTAAATTCACCAGCCCAAAATGCAACGGTGCGTTTTGAAGGTGAGGACTCCTTATACACTTCTAACAATTGTTCATAAATTTCCTTTGCTTTTAAACCCTTCAAAACAAAGAATCTAATGACTGCACGATATTAAATTTTTTCCATATTAAAAAAAGTCAATGACAGATCAACTTCAAATGGCTTGTAAACAAAGAAAGAATTGACAGAATGACTTGCAACTTTGCATGTGTTCTCAGGACAGTTATACCAACTTGAAAAAAAAAAGTTTGGAGATAGCAGTGCCATCTTTTGGTGAGCGCAGGAACTTTTCAACCAACCTATAGTTTTCCCCAAATGTTAAAAATAATATATGAGCTTTAAGTTGAGAATACTTAATGTGACTGTTCTAATCAGTGCTTATTTTTAAATTTCCCAGTGGCTTTTTTATCTATTTTTTACTGTAACTTGTTTATACTGCATTTGTCAGTTGCTTTTTAACAATAAAAAATATAACTGAAGCTTCTTCGTTAGTTCAAATTAAATTCCAGTTTACAAATTTTTAATAAAACAGTTTTTCAACTGTTATTTCCAGTAGTTTAACCCAAATAAATTTTCTTTCTTATATAACAATCAAGTAAGAACATCGATTTGAGTTAAGCTTTACTTTCTGTTTAATTGAATAATAAATCAGTTAGCACTTTCTATAGAATTCACTGCTGATATTAATCATAACATATACAATAAAAAATGCAAAAGTGTACACATGCTTTAGAACTTGAGTGTAAAAGCAAAAATGAGTGCAAAGTTGTAGCGATTATAACTGAAAATTTTTATATTAAAAAACTAAAATTTCTAAACGGAAGCATCGTGTTTACATTGCGCTCGAAGTCTAGTTTGAATTAGATTTCGAAATCTATAACCTGTATGATATTATACTTAACGATAAGATCGATATCCGATTTAAACTATAGATTTTGAGCGTAATGTAAACGCAGTTTAAATTAATACGTAAGTTGGAGTAAAATTATTTACATTGGAAAAAATACAATACAAATACAATAATAAAAAATAAATCAGGGTGTCGTAACTGCGACGTGAAAGGCAAAACTTAAAAAGTTGCATTACATAAATTAAAGAAAATCAAAAGAAAAATCAACAAAATCTTGTATTTTTAACCTGCGTTGATTACTCACTTATCCACACCATAATTAGCATGTAATTGTTGTTGATTATGTTGTGGTGGTATTTGTGGTTGAGATGGTTCGGTTTCCTCATCCCGTCTTGGTGGCGAAGGATGTTTGTTTATAATAACATTAAGAGGTAAGGGTTCAGATTCTTCAATATTTTGAGAATCATTTGAATCCACTTGATTACTGAGTGAAAATTAAAGTAAGGTATTTTTTTATTCTTGAATTAACAAATTTCTTAATATTTTTTTTTTAATTCTAGAAAAAATATGTATAAAGTAGTTTTCCGTCAAAAGACAGCTAATTAAAACTAAATGTTATTAAAATTACACTCTTCAGTAACTTGATATTAAAAAGAACCCAACTTATAGATCTACTCTAATCTTAACTTAAATTTTTGGCAAAATTCCTTTAAAAATACTTACTCTTTTTTAACACTTATCTCCATGTGACTTAAGCCACGCATTAATCTGGCTCGTGGATATTTATTCTCTTTATTATTCTCTACGGACTTAGTATCTTCTTCATTACTACTGGTTGTTGCCGAATTTTCTTCATCTTTACATTTTTCGAAAACTTCTTCTTGATCTTCTAGTTGGGCTTCATTTTCGTCCTCCTCTTTAACATCATTATCTTTTAATGAACAACTCTTCAAATCTATTGATCCAGTCCCTATAAATGGTCCTTCACTATTTATGGACATTTTACGATTTGAAGACATTTGCATGAGTCGTTGTCTTTGAGCATCGTAGGCTTTAAATTTCGGCAGAGCATCATCGATAAAAGAGAATGGGACACGTTTGTGTGAGACTCGAATTTTGCCAACATACATAACTTCAAAGAAGTGGGTATGATTTGGTGAGATATCGGCTAATAGGGAGAGGTTACTTTGAGCTGAGGTAGAAGTTGGAATGTTAACCTGAAATAAAAATACAAAGATTATGTTAAAAAAAATTGAAGACAGATGTATTAAGAGAATTTTAATATTCTCACTGATTCCGAAACTGATTTTTTTTTGTAATTTAGTCACGAATATCGAGGTTCTTGCTACTAATTAATGTGTTGATTTCTTTGTAAAGGAGATAGAAAAGTGTTGAAAGGTGCCCAGAGCTGAATGGCTTAAAGGTGCAAAAAAAATCCTAATAATTTATTTGAACCAGACAACTAGTACAAGTTATACCGCGTCTCCATACAAAGAACTGTATTTAATATGAATTTAATATGGAGATGTCATAAGGATGGGTGCAATTGTCCCCGAACTCCCACATGTGAACGAAATGTGAAAATAGTTTAAAAACTATAATTTAGGAACAATTATCCCCGAACTTACACTTTGGAACGAGTTGTGGACCAAGTTGGAATATTAGGCTGAAATGCACTTTGTCGGGCGTTGCTCAAAAAATACAAAAATGATATATGACCCCCTCTGGAATAAAGTAAGATATTTTTTTTCTATCTTCCATTTTTGGGGCCAGGGTCAGGGCCTGTGGGGCCCAAAAACTGATACGTGTAGTAACATATAAGTGTGGGTACTCAAATGAAAGGAATTTCCTCAGGATTTCAAATATGTTTCAGGATCCATGGTAAATGGCTGCCTCTAGATCCATTTAAGACAACTTTGGGGCAATTTCTTCAAATATTAAAAATTTTTTACCTGCGGCGCTTTTACTTTTTCATGATGTATGGTGTGTTGCTCGTTCTAAAAAATTTTTGCCTGCGGTCCTTTTAGATCGAAAATGCATTTTGTTTTATGATCCATAATATGTGACTCCGTCTCGATCCATTTAAGACTCCTTTTAGGCGCGCTATTTTTTCGAAAAAATTTTTCCCTGCGGCGCCTTTTGATCCATTTATGTCCCATATAAAAAAAAATATTGAAAAATTTTACGAAAAAAATTGTGCGAAATCGTTTCCATTTTTAAAATCGCGCGATTTTTTCAAACATTTCTAGTTAGTTAGAAAAAATATTTTTTGAGATCCTGAGGGAATTTCCTTTTATTTGAGTACCCACATTTCGCGTGCCAGTTTTTGGGCCATGGGGGGGCCTCACAGGCCCCGGCCTCAAATTGGGAGTAAACCTGGAACTAATGTGGTACTTGCGGAATTAGTTCTGAAGTGACACTTTGGAAACGGTAGTGACTGAAAGTTATATTGGACCTCTTATTAAGATCATTATGTCCATTTATAAATTGAAATTCAAAATATTTCGTATTGATAACTTATAGTCACAAAAATATAGTGTTTCTTAGCGAAGTCGGACTATATTACAGGTTGGTTGAAAAGTTCCTGCGCTCGAAATGAAAGAATACTGTTTTTGTTACGAAATATATTTTTTTATTCAATATAATCTCCTAGAAGCTCAATACACTTGTTCCAATGATCTTCCAATAATTTTATCCCATCCTTATAAAGGTTCTCCGGAAGCTCTGCAAAAAAACCGTCCACGGCTGCTATGGCCTCTTCATTCCACGAAAAATGCTTTCCACGAAGGAATCGTTTGAGATTTCTGAAGAGATAGTAGTTACTGGGAGCCAAATCTGGTGAATACTGTGGATGTTCAAGCGATTCGTACTTTAATTCTTTAAATTTAGCAATCGTCAAAACACTTTTGTGAGCAGTTGCATTGTCTTGATGAAAAATGATGTTTTTCTTCTTTAAACCAGGTCTTTTCTCACGAATTTTTTCATCCAGCTGATCCAAAAGGCTGCAATATTATTCAGACTTGATTGTTTTACCTTTCTGAAGATAATCAATCAACAAAATTCCTTTTGCATCCCAAAAAACTGATGCCATAACCTTCTTTGCTGATCGTTGTGACTTCACCTGCTTTGGAGCTGAACAACCAGCTTCAGTACACTGTAAACGTTCTTGTTTCAATTTAGGATCATGGTGGTAGATCCAAGTCTCATCCATAGTTAAAAAACGACGCAAAAAGTCGGTTTTATTCGGCTTAAAATGCTCCAAATTACGTTGAGAAATTTGTTGTCGATCCAGTTTTTGTTGAATTGTTAATGTGTGCGGCACTAACTTTCCAAACAGTTTTTTCATACGTAATTCTTCATGTAAAATATGGTGTACTCGTGCATCTGAGATGCCTATGGCATTAGCAATTTCACGCTTAGTCAAACTTGGATCTTCACTAACCATATTATGTACCTGTTCAATGATTTCTGTTGTGGTTGCAGTTTTTGGTCGTCCTTCGCGTGGATCGTCTTTAAGGCTGGTACGACCACGTTTAAATTCACCAGGACTCTTTATACACTTCTAACAATTGTTCATAAATTTTCTTTGCTTTTAAACCCTTCAAAACAAAAAATCTAATGACTGCACGATATTAAATTTTTTCCATATTAAAAAAAATCAATGACACGTCAACTTCAAATGGCTTGTAAACAAAGAAAGAATTGACAGAATGACTTGCAACTTTGCATGTGTTCTCAGGACAGTTATACCAACTTGAGAAAAAAAAAGTTAGGAGCTAGCAGTGCCATCTCTTGGTGAGCGCAGGAACTTTTCAACCAACCTGTGTTCTTGTTTTGTTGCTTCATTTACATTCGGTTTTAGTGCAACAAAACTCACCGTATAAATTGACATAATTTTGAAACAACTTTGTAAAGGAAATTTAGAAAATTGCATACAACCAAATAGTATTAATTGACTCTAGCTGTGTTTATGCGGCAAGCTATCAAAGTTGGATTATGTCATTACAATATAAATTTGACATAAGCCAACGTTAAGTGTTAACGCTTAACACATCTTACTATCTGCATCGCTTCTTAATTCTTTAAAATTTTTTTTTAAAGATTATGAATTACTTTCTAATCGAAACTTCTTGATTTAATACTGAAAAATATTGAATTAATGCCCGTAATTTCAAGCCATAGATACCTATCAGTACTCAGATATCTACTTGTTTTTGTTCGACTACACGGTACGATTTACGATGCAGTTAGGTTGAGTAGTCTGTATCTCCAGCACCGCGACTACAAGGTAGGTATCTAAGCACTAGGAGGTATCTATTGCTTGAAATTACGGGCATAAGTACCAACACTAAAGGGTATCAAAAAGATTTTTTTTATAAAAGCATGTTTGTAATTCTCGTCTCTGTGGCATTAAAAACTCACCGTTCCTGCGGAATTACTGAGACCATGTGTATATGATTTTGATGATTTCATCTTAGAGGATACTACATTTGGACTAGCATCATGTTGAGCCTGACGTAAAGCTTCAGTTAGCTTAAGATTTGTAGCCGGTGTTGTATGGACACCATTACCGGATAAAGCTTTTTGTATGGACAAATCGCCACCGGAGTTACTGTTGGCCACTAATGTCTGAGGTATGCTTCCAACGGAACCACCTAAAGTATGGGCGGGATCACGCATTTGATGCATTAATTCGGCCATCTGAAATAAAAAAAAAAAATGGAAGAGAGGTTAATTATTAACATTCCATTTAAAAAAAAAAATTGTTAACGAGAAAAAAAAAACAAACAAAAAAACAATCCTTTTATTTAGTACAACATTGTATAACAATATTTATTAATACGTCCTTAGAGATATTATAAAAACAATTAAATTTAATTGTTGTATGATGTCCCATTTTTATCCCCTCATTGAATTCAATATAACCCACGTACGTCGTCGTTTTTTTTTTTTTTTTTGTTTCTTTCTGTACAATAAAAGGCAAAATTGTGTTTCATAATACTACATACATATAGATCTGGGAGTGTGGAGCAGAATGAAATAGTGTTGTGTCTATGTAATTTGCAATTGACATCATTACGTGTTCATTAGGGCATTTCATCAAAAACATTTATTTGTGCAAGCGTTGTAGCTACATTTTTATAACCCAAAAGGGTTTTGAGAATTTTTGCAGATTTTGTCAAGAATAAATGACTTTGGTATTTTTTCCAAGACCTATTTTAGGGATTTGATGTACGCCTATTCATTGCCTGCTTTATTTTAGTGTTGAGATTTGAACTAGGGTAACTCATTTAGTATGCTGGCACTCTTTAGGGGAACAGAAGAGAAAAAAAATTTAAAAAAATTACATTTAATTTATTGAATAAAATTGCTTGCGCTACCGACTTTTGAAAAATCTGAAAAAATTCATATTTCGCTTTAAGAGTTGCAAAAATAAAAGTTAAAGTTTTTCGTGAAATGCCCTAATGTTTATCTATGCCGAATAACAATAAGTGTGTTTGGGAACTCCAAAAGTTTGTACAAATTCCTACAAATTTGTAAAAGTTTTTACTGGAAGGTGTTTATTTACACGAATACTCAGCAAGGAGAGAGCACAAATAGAGAGTAAATTGACAGATCGATGCAAGAGAACTTACTGGTTCTTACTGGATAAATTTTTGCCAGTAAGAATTTGTAAGAGAAAAAAAACAGCTAATTAAAAAACAAAGAATTTGTCCAAACACATTAAATATTTTTTTTATAAAAGTAAAAAAAAAATTGTAAATATCAGCTTATTTATGATGGAAGACGTAAGATAGAAGTCCGGAATGTTCCCGTTTTTTATTCATATTCTCTATATTTACCGGTTAAATTTTTATTGTTTGGTATTTACAATTAACTGTTCTAACCATCTTACCAATCCTTACAAATTTTCCGTCTGCGTACTTTTTTTTGGATATTTGTCGTTTTGAGAGTAAGTTTTGTCTAACTTTCTGTATTTTGTTACTTAGTATTTTTTACTAAACATTACTGGAAAAGTACACAAACGGACCTAATGTTATCGGTTTAAAATGTTTCATATGTATGTATACATATATGTTTGTATACAAGTTATTGAATAATTAATTTGAAAATGTTCACTTGCGCATTTTTGCTTTAATGTTTCAATATATAACATCAACTATCTGTATACCTGTAATGACAGCAGTTTCTATCTATTAACCAGGAGTTAAAGTTCATTTATACAACATCATCATCATTGGGAGCAACAAGTTCAAGAGGGTAAACCTACCATATTTATGGTGGGTAATATAATTCCACGCATGACAAAAATTTTATATCATTTGACGGGAATTATGCAAATTTAATGCAATGTATGTACAATTGTAAAGATGAGTAAAACGATTGGTAAAAGTTAAAGGGATTAAAAACAAATTCCCCTGTAATTTTATGGGGTTATAATGATTTACGGTAATTTAAAGAGTTTATCTCAATTATACATTTATGATTTGCAACAGTTTCTTTATAGACCATAGCTCTGTTTTAGTAAAAATAACAAAACTTAAAAAGTATGAAAAATAGTTAATAGTTAAAAAAAACGAATTTAAAAACTACTTCACTCGCCAAAAAAAGTCTATAATGTCAACTGAAAATTTTGCTGTTTTACGGAAATTTTGATTATTTTAGCCAGCGGTATGTATGCTGTCGTGTAGTACAATTAAATTAGTATAAACAATTAGTACACTTTTTGTAAAGTGGAATTTTAAATCGGTTTGCTAAAATGAGCAAAAAATTTACTAAATATTATTAATATTATTATTTATTTATTTTATTTATTAATCATATAATTACAAATTATATGTTAATACCCTAACCGAGCACTAGCAACAAAGGCCTTCGGCTCGTTGTAGCGAAAACAGACCAGAGCCTCTGGTGGGAATTGAACCCACGACCCCCGCACTGATAAGCTAGCACGCCACCAACTAGCCTACCGGGGCGCTCATTATTAATATTAGTATAAAAAATTACTAAGCGCTGCTAAATTTTAGTAAATTGCTGTAAACTCAATGAATTCTAAAATATAGCAAATTTATAAAAGAAAATTATTAAAATGCACACATTATCTCAATAATTTGTAAACACTTTTTACAATTTAAAGCTGCTAATTTTTTTTTTAAATTGCTTTACGAATTCTATTTTTTTATCGAATATTTTTTATTTTTTTTTCAAAAAATATTTTAGACAAAATCAAAAAAAAAAAAATTCAAAGGCTTAAAAAACAGTAAAAACATAAATCGGTTTTCGAAAATTTGTTAAATGATTTCTGAAGTTAGCAAAAAAAATTGTAAATATTCTGTAAAAGTTCTGTAATTTGTAAATATAAATAGCAAAAAAATTTACTAAATAATATTTTTTTACTAAAAATCAGTACAAATTTTTCTACTTAATTTTTTTCTGAGTGTAGTAAAGGGTGTCCCAAGAAGAACGCAATTTTTAAATTTTAAATAAAACACAGATATTTAAAAAAAAATCGTGAAACTTTATTATATCGTAAAGTGGACAGAATGAGGTTATGTATGGAACAATATATCGTGCAGATGGCCGCCGCGGCTTTGCTGGCATGCACGCGATCTTTTAATGAAATTTTCAATGACCGTTTTGCATGAATGCTGCGGTATTTCATTAATGCAGCGTCCAATTTCCTCTTTTAATGCTTGAGTCGTCGTCGGCTTATTCGCGTAAACCATCGACTTCAAAAAACCCCAAAGAAAAAAATCGAATGGTGTTAAGTCGCACGATCTAGGCGGCCAATTCTGATCTCCAAAACGCGAAATAACACGACCGGGAAATGACTGATGCAGCAATTGAATTGTTTCTCTGGCTGTATGACATGTGGCGCCGTCTTGTTGGAACCACATGCCCTCCACATTCATTTCTTTAATTCTAGGCAAGAAAAAACTGGTTATCATTTCACGATACCGAACACCATTGACTGTTTGCGCTTGACCTGCCTCATTTTCATAAAAAAAAGGTCTAATGATTCCTCCAGCCCAAAAACCACACCACACAGTGACACGTTGAGGATGCATTTGATCCTCGTGAATCACTCGAGGATTTTCCTCACCCCAAATGCGACAATTCTGCCTATTGACGAAGCCATCAAGATGAAAATGGGCCTCGTCACTAAAGATGATTTTATCGGCAAAATCAGCATTTTCATGTTGTCTCTCCAATACCCAATTAACGAACTCCCTTCGCTGTCCATGGTCAGCTGGCTTCAGTTCCTGAGTCAATTGAACTTCGGTGTCGAATTGAGGTGGATGGAGTTTGAGCGACATCATCACGTACAGCTGCGACATTTTCGGTCGATCGACCTGGTCGATGACGCGTTGTTGTCTTTACATCACTAACAGACCCAGTTTCGGCAAAATTATCCATTAATCTCTTTACAGTTGACTCTTTTGGAGCTTTATTGTGACCCCAAATTGATCGCAATTTGCGAACTGTAGCCGCAAAACTTTCACCATTTTGGTAAAACAATTTCACAATGAGAATGCGTTGTTCATTCGTGTAGCGCTCTATTTTTACTAACCTCGTACCTTCTACTAGCAAACACTAACAATTGTTCAAATGTCAAACAATGACACTTCCAATGTTGCCAGATTTAAAAATTGCGTTCGTCTTGGGACACCCTTTACAAATAGCAGAAAAATACTATGTAAGAGAAAACGAATATTACATATAAACCAAATCAAAGAAAATTGTTTCTATTGTTTTCTAATTTGCAATTTTTTATGATTTTAAAACAATGTTTTCTTTTCTAAGAAAACAAATTTTAAAATTGTCCAGGAAGGCGCTTTCCCCGACGTAGATGTCCGCTTATGTTAGATTTTTGGAAAATTTCTACGGTAAGTGACGAAAAAGAAAAGAATCCCCCTTAACACTCTGCAAAAAATCTTAAATTTGAAATAAGTCTGTGTTCCCGAAATTATGGTCGAGCTCACTTTGACGATACTTTTTGGAAATTTCGTCGGGTCATGGTAAAAATATTTTTTTAAAAGGGAAAATGTCTTTTCGTTCGTGGTCTGCCCAACTCGCTTGGAGTGTATGGCCTATTTAATAAAGTACTTTTTAAACTGTTCGCCAGGTGCGTGGCGATAACGGGGGCTCAAAAGAGTAAAGGTGTCCCCTTAAGGGTCTGTCCAAATAGCTATGGCTAGAAACCTGCATATTAAAATATGGGTTACCTAGAGTATGGAGTAACTGATTGGCAAAGTTCTTTTTGGAATGTTTGTGCCTAGGGGTATGTGCTTCAAAATTGGGGTCAAAAAGAGAAAAAGTGCCCCTTAAACACCCAGCCTAAGCCGCTGGATCTACACAGAAAAAAAAGTATCACAAAATTTGAAGTAATTAAAAATATTTGTTAAAATTTAAATTCGATTTCTACCAATTTTTTGTTTGAAATGTTTGTAAGTGGTTATTGCTCATATTAAAATTCTTTGAAAACAAAAACTAAAGTTACAAAAAAAAAAAAAAAAATTTGTATTTAAAAATTTCATAAAAAAAATTTATTTGTATATACAAAAATATTCAATGATAGATGTTCAATATTACAAAAACAATTTTCTAATCTTATTCTGAATAGGAACTTAAAGTTTGGTATGTATATTCCCCGTCAGCGTAAACATCCATCGATAAGAGATTTTTGGAAATTTTTCGTGTAGGGACAATAGAGGGGACATCTTCCCTTTGGCTAGAAATTTTGCATCTAAATATTTCGTTATAAAAAATAATAATTCTTTTTATACCCTCCACCATATATGGTGAGGGTATATATCAGTTTGCTATTCCGTTTGTAACATGTCGAAATATAGGTCTAAGACCCCATAAAGCATATATATAAATAACGATCACGACGCGAAGACACAAGCAAGTAGTCATTTTTAACTAGATTAACTAGATCCTTCCGAACAGTTTGTTTGGTACTGAAAGTGACCAAAATCGGTATAGCGGTTTAAAAGAAAAGAGTGAAAATGTAAAGGTACCTCTAAATTTTTCATACATATTGTTACATTTAAGTATAATTTAATAGTAGCGACTGGTACATAATAGGCATGTTTTCTTTGTACACTTAAGCTAGCAAGTTATTTCATTTATATGGAGAATTAAGCGAGTACTAAGCGACTAGTTCTCAACTCGCTTAATTCTCCATAAAATGAAATAACTTGTTAGCTTAAGTGTACAAAGAAAACATGCCTAATATATTTTCTTATATTTTTCACCAGTCGCTTAGAAGTGTATAATATTTAGTATTTACCTCAACAAATTTTTTCACCTCAAAATTTTTTTCCACCAAAAAATTTGTTTTCACATTCAAAAATAGTTTTTCACCTCCATAATTTTACTTAAAAATTTTGTTTACGTTATTTGTAAAGGGTGGTCCAACCATATTGCACGATGTTAATTGTAAATAAAATAAAAAGTTTTCAGAGAATTATGTGACAATTATGTGTGAAACAAAATATTGGCCAAATGACCACCACGGCTTCGGTCCATATTTCCCTTGGTTCATATTTTCAATGACTCTTGAGACATAATTGAGGTTCAATGTCGTTAATGTGCCGAATTATTTCAACCTTTAGCTCTTGAATTGTTCTTGGCTTATTGACGTACACTTTTTCGTTTAAATATCCCCATAGATAGAAGTCCAATGGTGTCCCACATTAACAAGTTAATTTAACGTTCGGGTGTAAAGGATTTTCTACTTTTGGACAAAATCACATTATCGTGGCGGCCAATTAACATCGCCGCAACGTGAGATAACACAGCCATTGAATTTTTCGCTCAAACGAGCCACTGTTTCGTTGGCTGTGTGGCAAGTGGCATCATCCTGTTGGAACTACATATCGTCCAGGTCCATATCCTCAATTTCTGGCCACAAGAAGTCCGTTATCATATCGCGATAGGGAACACCGACGACTCTTCTGCCACACTATCGCGAACAACAGAAATGTTTTCCGCAGAACGGTTTGCTGAAATTTGCGCACAATTCACCCGATTGTTGACACATTTGGTCGATTATCCTGGCAAAAAAAAAATCACGAAGTCAGGGACTGCATTTTAATTTGAAAGCCTATTTTCGTAAAAGTCTTCAACAATCTTAATGCGCTGTTCAATTGTGTACCTCTCCATGGTTGAATTTGTCAAACACTGAAACAAAAAAAAGTTAAATTAAGTTGAGCAAACAACTTGACGTTAATGTGTGACTCACAATTAACATCGTGCATTATGTTGGACCACCCTTTATCAAAAACTGTACAAAAATTTTTTTTTAAGATATTAATGGAGGGTATCCAAAGATTCGGCACAGCCGAATTTAAGCCTTTTTTTACTTGTTTTTTCTCACTATATTTCGATATTTTAAACCACCAGGAACGACCCAGTAGCAAAAATTATTAGTACAGAACCAATTATGTACTTATTTATTTGAACCAGATAACTAATACGAGTTCCACCGCCTCTCCATACAAACAACTGTAGAATTTAACATGAAGATGTCATAGGCATGGGGTCAATTGGAACTAGTTGTAGAAATAGTTTGAAAATTTTAATTTATTGACCAAAAATGGGAGGCAAAACTGGTACTAATGTGGTACTCCCAGAACTAGATCTGAAGTCAATAGTACTGTACCTATCAATTTAGACTACAATTCTTTTCGTTTTCATTGATAGGATTTGATAGATAATTTCCTATTATTTAGATAATTTATATATTTATACTGACAATAAAACATTTCAGTGTTTATTTGAAAACTCATACTGTATTATAAAAAACAAATGTAAACAAAATTAGAATTTTAAAACTCGTATTTAAATTTAATGTTTTGAAACAGTCTCTACATATTTTCTATAAACCTAATAAACAACTGGCTCAAAATTATTGCTCTAGGAAGAAAAATATGTAGTTAAACTGGCACTAATAAGACATTTAGAAAACTAGTTCTGAAGTAAATGTTTGGCACCAGTACAGTATCAGTTATTTTGCATCTCAATTCACAATAATAAAAATAATTAAATGTTTATTTGCAAACTTAGATTTTTTTATTTAAAACATGTATAAATAAAACGAGAATTTTAAAACATGTATTTAAATTTTGGGCAATTTTGTTAAACAGTCCCTATATCGATATTATGTTATTAAACTAGTACATTTTAAAACTAATTCGGCTCTTTGCTACTGGCGAAGTATTGGATTTTTAACAGTTCTAAAGAATTAACTAATAGATGTTTTAAAAAATATTTATTGTCACACTAAAAAATAACTGAAAAAACAGGAAAATTATAAAAAAAAAAAATTAAATAAAATAAAATACCTTAAAGCATACATAATTCAAATGTTTTAAACTTTTAAAAAATAATAAATAATAAAATTTATTTATTTTTCGCATATCAAAAATACAAAAATCTGGAAAACTTGTTAGTAGATTTATATTTATTAATAATCTTGAATACAGGGCCATATATGTTAAGTATAGACTATAAGGTTTAATATTTACAAATCGAGTGTCAATCATTTAACTTGTTATATCATTGGAAATCTTAAAGCAAGCAAGTTTTTATGACAAATTTACTTAAAAAAAAAATATTTAGTTGAACTACAATAATTTTCAGTAAACTTTTTTGTTATCCATATTTACGATTAATTAAAAAATTTTTTTAAAAGCTTTCCAAAGAATTTTTAGATTGCTTCAGTTACTTAAAAAATATTTTTATTAGTTTCGTTAAAAATCGTTTCAAATTTGTATAAAAAATTTATAAATTTTAAATTTTTTAATGCAAATTTTAAAAAATTTTTAATGAAAAATAAAAAAAAAAATATGAACAGTACATCGATCGAGATAAGTTGATACCTCGTAACTGACAGTTAAATATCAATTTCATTTCAGTCTGCCAAAACGACTTCTTCATCATAATGAACTTATTTCCTCGTCATGTATATGAATATTCAATGTCCCTAATTATATGACCAGCTACTGTAATTATGAATATGCAAATACAATATATATTTATGTAGAGTCATGTTAATATTTACATACAAAGTATATATATTTACTAGGGTGTCCCGATATAAAAAGGCCGTCCACTTCACGATTTGATTCATATTCCGGAAAGCGAACCAAATTTCGGGAAGAGGCATGATCCTTAAAAAAGGAAAAATTAACGGTGCAATAAATACATTGAAAAATCTAAATGAAATTGCTGAAAAAGTTTATTTAAGCAAATACCGGGAAGATGAGTTGCTATGGGAACTAGGGTTTATGTTATGGGATATCCTCAGTTTGAGGGGATATCATCGGTTTCGCCTATCTAAATACCATATTAATTTTTCTTTTGGAGGTACTACTAAATATATACCAATTCCGATCTTTTTCAAAAGGCTTCGGTCTTGGGCTAAGAGAAGCTGATGTGCCAAATTATATTCGAACATCTTCATATTTGGGACCTGTAATTTATATAAATCGAATCATAAACAATTTACACTGCAGTTAATTGAGTAAAAAGTGGATTCACTGCAAATAGTTGCACTGGATACCAGAAAGCGATTTTGAGTCGATTGGTATACTATAAGGACCGGTGTTGTAGTGAACACTTAAGTGAAATCTTTCACATAAGATTTTAAAAAGTTTTGAGCAATAATTATCATTGAATATTCAGCAATTTTTTTTGCTGATGGGTTTTGAAAATTAAAAAAAAAAAAAACAGAAAATTTGCAAAAGTGAATAAATTTACTTTTTAAAGATTTTTTCATGTAAATGTTGCTCGTGGCTACGCCTTAGGGTGGCCCATTCGTGAGCTCCAATTTTGGCATGCTTTTTGCAGCATTTTGGCCGGTACACTCACCAATGGCAGCTGTAATGTTATCTTCCAGGGCTGGAATTGTGGAATTTGACTTCGTGTCAAATCGTATGACCTTGTCGGCCAATGGACATCGCCAAAACGTGGAATTAACTGCTCACCCAATTCGCCTCTTAATAGGTGACAGTATTGCGTGCTGTGTGGCATGTGGCACACTCTTGTTAAAACCACATGTCAACCAAGTCCAATTCTTTCATTTCTTCATCGCATGGTACTTTGCTCCATTGACTGTAACGTTGTGATTTTCATCGTTCTTGAAGAAGTACGTCCCAATGACTCCGCCGGCCGACAAAGCTCATCAAACTGGCTGCTATTCACACCAAATTCGGCAATTCTGTTTGTTGACGTACCCATTGAGACAATTTCTTTTCCAGGGATCTTTTGAACTAATTTTTAGTAACTTTAGCAAAAACAGAATTTTACAGACTTTTTATATTAAATGCATCGGTCTCTTCAATCGCTGATAGAGAACCAAAGATCTCGTTCAAAAAATGTTTAGTTATTTTCCCCGTATTTGAGTAATTATTACGTATCGTTAGAGTGCTATTGCTTTAATCAATTCACAAGGAAGCCATTTATCGAGACACCCTAGCATACATATAATAGACTGTTGCATATTACACTAGTTAACAGCCATTTTTTGTACTAAATTTTAATATTTTTTTTTTATATATTATGCTCTGTTAAACATAAAAATCGCATTGAAAATTTTGCATATAAATTTTTTTATAATTTAAATTTTTATCGGGGCATTATTTCGACCATAACTCGGCTTAAGTACAACCAATCTTTTTACAGACAATTAAATAAGATATAAACTTTGTGTCTATTATATTTTAATCAGTTCAAAAGTTTCGGTGATATAAACAAAAATATTATAAAAAAATAATGACCAAATTTTGTAAATCCCCTGCGTTCAGCACCACGCCAACGCGAGTGTTTAATAATCGAATTTTATAGTCATTGCGTTGGAGTTTTTCGTTATCACTTTAATTGTCAAATGAAAATAATTTCATTGTTACCTGCATTTATGCATATATGGATCTATGTTTGATTTGTTACATTTATCTTTACTTTTTTGCTATTGGCAATACCAATAACAGCTGATTGTAAATTAAATAAATAAAAATATTAACAGCTTGAATTTATTTTTTTTTTTCTTTTTTTTTTGTATTTTGTGTATAAAATTTTGTCTAAAGAATTGTGTCCAAAGAATTGTGCAATGAAAAATGCAATAAAAAATTAATCAAAATTAAAAAAAAAGTACTCGTTAATTTTTGATACCTTGTCTTCCTCGGATGATGAGGAATCCTACGAGGGTATTTTTGTTACCAAACGTCAAATTACAAATTGTGTGTGTTTCTTTTTAAATAGTTTGAACAAATTTCAAACCAGCGCTCAAACAATTCAAGTGATGATTTTGACATCTTAAGTCATTAATTTTTCAGCGCAGTGATTTATAAAATTCAAATACAAAATCGATTTTTTTTTTAAATTATGTGAAGTGAGGCGTTGCGTTTTGCATAAATCTAAATTTGCCAAAAAATAAAATTTTGAAATTTTGAAAAAATCGTAAAATAAATAAAGTAAACAAGAAAAAGAAAACCATAAATTGCAAAGTTATGGCAAATAATGTTAAATAAAATATGTAGATATTTCACTAAATTAACACAAAATAGTGTACTAGAAGTCGTTAAGTGGAATTAATTTAATATAAAAACGTAATACTCATACGACTTGTAGTAACAACATTTTGTTTTAATTTAATTAATATTGTATATAATTTGTTTTACATAATTGATTATAATTTTGAAATTTATCTACCCAGGTGAAAATGTTCATATATGTTCATATATCATCATATATGGCTTCATATATGATCGTATATATTTTCATATATGATCAGATATGAACATATGTGTCATGTATGGAAGCATATATGGGCCAATACATATAAAAATGAAGTTCATATATGGTAATATATGAATCCATATATGGCAATATATGGTAATATATTGCATATGTTGGTCCATATATTGGTTCATATACGCCATATATGTTCATATATGAGTACATATATTATTCTATATATGGATTAATATATTTAAATTTTTATCAGACATTGCGATATATGAGGGAAATTTATACCTTTGTTCTACCGAATTAATTTACAGTTTGAATTCTTAAGTGAACATAAAGGCAAAAACGTAATAAGATTAAATAACTTATACTAGGTATTGTATTTCCGTTATAAACAAAATTTTTTAAAATTAAAAATTTGTATTTCCAAAATTTTGTTTAATACCAAAACAAAGCTTAAGTCAATTAAGCCAAATGTAGTTGGGTCTTAAGACTATTAATAATTTTCAGTCTTTTTTATCCTTCGCCTCTGGCGAAGTAATAGGTAACCAAAAAAAAAGAATTGAGATCAATAATACAAATTTCAAAATCTTTCTCTTTAAATTATAGTATAAATATAAAAAAAAGTATAAATTATAGTACAACAACTCTTCATTTAATGTAACAATTAATGCTTTGTTGTTTATTTTTTTATTATTTATTTATTCTATTTTTAATACAGTTTTTAAATAATTACAAGAAAGTTTGAATTGTTGTATAAAATAAAGATACTATAATCTAAAAATAATATTGGTACTCTTTTCCCAAAATTTATGTGTGTTTTTTACATTAAATTTATTGCATGTAAATATCACTTCTTCCCTTGAATTTAATGTTGATTTAATGTTACTTCATTTAATTTTAATAAAAAAAAGCAATATTTTTGTTTAAAAATAAAAAAAAAACATTTTTAATATACCGGCATATAGAAAAAGTACTTATATATGACCATATATTAACACTCATATATGTCCATATATGACCATATACGGCCATATATGGCCATATACCCTCAAATTTCGGATCCAAGCATATTTTGAATAATATATGAACCCATATATGAACATTTTCACCTGGGTATACACAGAAAAAAATATTTTAAAATCAAGCAGAAATAACATTTAAATAGAGACATCTTTGAAATTTAACTAGATTTGTTTTCTTTTTAAATTAAATATATTTCTGCTTATTTTTAAAATGCGAAAACAGAATAAAAATGTTAAAATAATAAAATACTAAAAAGTTTATTTAAACTAGAATTATATTTATTTTAAAAAGATGCAAATTTAATATAAAAATGTTTATAAAATATTACGATGTTAATTTAAATATGATTGAATAATTGATTAAACTATGATTTTTTTTATCTGTGTATGAAAAAAATATATATATATTTTAGGCAAATTCAGATTAAAATAGAAATATAAAAAAAAACATTCATAAAAACTTCAATGTGCAATTTTCGTACTCTTCTATCGCACTGGCCGCAAAGTGCTTAAAAAATTTTTAATTTTATTTGTAAACTAGTGTTATTTATGTTTTTATTTATTTTTTTTTGCCTCAAAATTTTTAGTGTTAAGTAAATATAAACAAACTTTATTTGAACATTTCTGTTTTTAAACAACACCTCGGTTAATGTATTCAAAATGTGTTTACTAAAAATATCAAAAACAATTTAAGAAGATTACTTGTAATAATTTAAAAAAAAAATTATTATACATATTCTAGAAAAATCATTTCAAAAAATTTGTAAAATTTGCTTATTGAGAATTTGTTTATTAATTATTATTAAAAATTTCTACGGTCTCTTATACCCCATTCATAGTGGAACCCCAAAATACGTATTTTCGTTTTTTTTCAAGTTTTCAACTTTTAAATTCAATACAAATTTTAAATATGAATATTAAAATGAGAATTAAATGTAAGTATTAAAAATTTGTTTAATCAAATAAAAGATTTTAAATCTGAAAAAGAAGTAAATTTTAGAATCAGCTAGTTTTATATGGAAGAAATCTCTTGAAAGAAAAAACAAAAAAGGATTAAAGTTTTTTTTTGGGGGGGAATAATTAAGTTTAAAATTTTATAGTTTAAAAATAGTTTTGTACACTAATTTTTTAATTAATATTTTTGGTATATTTTAAATTTATAATTGTAAATTCAAATTCATATAATCGCATGTGTTGATAATTGAAATACATATTTGTAATTGAAATAGAAACAGATTTCCTCAAAATTTTTAAAACACAAAGAAATTAGCACGATGCAATTTTTATGATCACTATTAAATATGATTTAAATTTTATACCATTTATATACATATAGCAAAGAAAACGAATCAATTAAATAACGTCATGATCCTTTATAAAAATTGTGTAATAAGGTTAAAAAATATATATTTTAAATCTAAAAACATCATGAATTTAAAAGAAAAATCGTTAACGTCATAAAACACGAACGATAAATTTTTTTTCTTGAAAATATGCATTTCCACCTATGATGATTGAAAAGAGCAAATATCATCAAACTAAAACGTGATTTCATATTTGCAACAATCAAAAAATGTAATTCTTTAGAAGACAAGGGCATTTGCATCATCTCCCAGAATATATAAAATAATAGAAAGAAAGACGCTAGTTTGTCTACAAAAAAATATTGAAATGTATAACCATCAAATATTTAGTACTCGTACTTTTGCGATTAAGCAAGTTTTCTGTTTTCTTTGACAAATTTTATTTTGAAGAAAGGTCGTGTTGCCTTTTTGGCAACCATTATACTAAAACACCCGTTCGTTTGAAAAAAAAAATCCGCCAAAAAATGTGTCACACACAAATTAATTGCCATTTTCTTTTATTGAATAGAAACAAATTTAAAATTAGTTTTATTGTTAGTTAAAATGAAAAATAAAAATAACAACAAAATATAAAACAGTGTTTTTTTTTTAAGAAAACCACAATTTATAATTCTTTCTATAATAAGATAAAATAAAAATATCATCTATTCAATGAGTGATCAATGATGAAATGGAAAAAAATATATACAATTTAAGTAACTGAGGGTATTCACGATCATGATTTCCACATGATGCAAAAAAGTTGAGAATATAATTTGCATTTTTGTGCAATTCTTCTTCTTATTTGGCCAATTTCTCGAGTTATTTCATTAATTTTTCTTTCCATTTTATTATAGGTTTGCATTGTGTGAAAAACACCAGCGTAATCACTGATGTCAAATATTTTGAGGAAATATGGCTGGATCAAAATTAAAAATCAAAAGATTTATAAACAAAACAAAATGTATTGATTTTATCGCTAGATTAAGCAAAAGTGGTACTTCAAGGCACTGATACAAAGTATTTTCCTCACAAACATGCTGAATATATTTGAGCGCCCCGGTTGGCCAGGTAGCGTGCTAGCTTATCAGTGCGAAGGTCGTGGGTTCGATTTTCACCAAAAGCTCTGGTCTGTTTACGCTACAACGAGCCGATAGCCTTCGTTGCCAGTGCTGGGTTGGTTATGGTATTTGGATATGATTAATATAATTAAATAAATACTATTTCAGATTTAAAAGTTCAGAACATTTCGTAAGGCACACTTACACAAACCAAAAACCACCTTTAAATACCTCTATTGGGAAGGATGTAAGCTCTTTAGGGGTGTTTTGTCTCTCTCTATTTCTAGCGGTTTTCTCCATCTTCAACCATACTATTTATTGAAATATTGATTTTTTTTAGAAAGTTTGTAAAGGGTGATTTTTAACCGTTTAAAAATTTAAAAAAATGGAAAATTTGCAAAAGTGAATGAAATATTTATTTGGGGCGATAAATGAATGTCTCCCATTGATTTTTTAAAGATTATTTCATGTAAATGTAAAAAATCGGTAATAATCGCACGGTACCTTGCTCCATTGACTGTAACTTTGTGATTTTCAGCATTCTTTAAGAAGTAAGGTCCACTGATGCCGCCGTCCCACAAACCGCACCAAACAGTGCATGGTTGGGTCAATCATATTCGAAGAGCATCATATATTTTTGGGTTTATGGTTGCGCCAACCATAATCGTGCTATATTATGGTTATCATATTATGATAGTCAAATAACCATACTTTTACCATAATATGGTCCTTACAGTTATTTTATGATTCAAAAATTACCATAGTATAATCCTTAATAAATATGTTATAATGAATTTATAATAATATGATCGCACATAATCATAGTATTCTCAAAATGTTATCATATTATGATCCCTCATAACTATATTATGATTCCTGTATTATCATTATATGATCCATAAACTAAGAAAATTTCTTAAAGTAAAAGTTCTTAGGAACTATGAAAAAGCTCTTTAAATTTAAGAATATTTCCTTTAGAAAAGTTTTTTCTAAAAAAAATTAATATTAAGGACTTTTTGAAGAAAAATTGTTAAGGAAAAAATCATAGACTTTTCGAACTTTTCTTTCTTTGATTGCATAATTATTTATTGATTGTTGCAAGCATATCGTTGCATAATTATCATATTTTTTCATAGTCTGTTAGGTTGTTACCACAATATGGTTACAGCCAATCATGATTTAATATATAGAAGGTGCCAATCATAAAATAGTAAAATATGTACGTAATAATGATGTTAGCGACCATTTTGATGGTTAGAAAACCAATAACTTGGCTGTGACAATCATACAATATAGTACAATATAGTAGCAGTGATTATATTGCAACCATGTTTTTTCGCTGCTCTTCACACCCAATTCGGAAATTCTTGTTTGTTGACGTACCCATTAAGCAAAAACTGAGCTTCGTCGCTGAAGACAATTTTTCGGTAGAAAAATGGATCTTCTTCCAACTTTCCTAAGGTCCATTCACCAAACAAACGAGTTCTTGTATGGTTTCATACCGAGGTACTCACGTAAAATCTTCCAGGTGGTCGAATAACACAAGCCCAATTGTTGACAATAGCGATAAATTGACATATAAAGATCTTTGATAACACTGGCTGATATAGCAGCGCTATTCGCATACGGGTTGGTTGATTAATGTCCAATAAAATAGAAGTAATTTACAAACACATTTCTCACACAGCACGAATTTTAATAATAAAATTCAATTAACTGCAATCGTTATTCGTTTCTTAGTTTGTTTATTCATGGTGAAATAGCAAACCTTACTGAGCTTTTTTGGCATTGCCACATGTCACGAATCTTCTTATTTACGCTGAAAAAATTTACAATGAAAGCAAAAAAATCACCCTTTAGGATAAAAAAATGTTTAGAGGTTGTTTTCTTATAAAAAAATGTAGCAATATGTGAATTATACAATATTTTTGAAAACATAACTGGTTTTTAAAACTGTTATTAATATTTTTCTCACTGGACGAAAATTAAAATCGCTAGATCTGATGAGAAAATTGCCAATTTGACAACAGTGATCTTGAACAACCTTATTATTTATATGTAAGATAAATACACTTAAAAAAAATCATAATGTATAAACAAAAAATTTTAAAATTTTGAGAATTTAGTTTATTGCAGACAACCGAAACTTGTGAATATTACAATTTGCGTAAGATAAATCATTTTATAAAAACTGTTGGTAAATTTTATTCAAATAGTTCAAATGTTAACAAATTATTTCCTAATGACCGGGTATTTTTTAAAACCTTAAAATAATTTATTATTGAAACAATGTTTTTCAATAATTTATGAATCATTTGGCAAATCCACACATTTTTTTTTATATAAAACACAACTCAACAAAAATCAAAAATTAGTTTTTAAACAGACAGAATTTGTTCACTCTGGATTAGGGATCAAAGCGATCTAATGGATTTTTGACTTCAGAATACTTTAAAAAGTATTTAGTAGAAGTCTACACAATAAAATGAGATTTTTGTTAAGTAGTGTAATTAGCCAACTATTTTTATATTTTTTCTATACAATTAATATTTGTGAGAAAATTAAGAAGAATCGTGATATTTGTGAAGTTTATAATGATAGAATACTCAATTGTTATTTAATAAATTATTATCTAATAATGACAGGAATTTACATAAATTACTACTAAGTTTTTTTTATTATAAAACTGTAGAAATTAAGAAATTTCTACAGTTTAATTAAAATGTATTTAAAGGTTTCTTAATTCTACACATAAAGAAATTTGTTTGCTGGCCAAAAGGTGGAAGAAATATGTATAAATTTCGAAGAATTAAAGTTTTTCCAAGTAAACTCTTTGAATATAACGAAGAGTTTTTTACTTTAGGTTGAGATATTTCGAAAACCTGATGTGATAGAAAAATTCTGCTGTCAGATTCAGCACATCCTTTAACTAAAGTATACCCCGGTCTCGGGGTTAACAAATTTGTTAGACTGTATTGTAACAGTTATTTTATATATCAAAAATTCTCAAAACATTTTTTACCAACATGTTACTGCAAATTTTATGTACCTACTGGGTCTTCTAAATATTTTGTGCAAGTTGAAACCAATCATTAATACACTCAGCATATTATGTAGTTTACTGTTTGTAGTTTAACAAATAAGTTTCCATTTTATTTAAAAATAAAGGAACATACATTTATTGTTTAAAGAAATACTTATTTTAACTTTTTTTTATACATTTGTTCAAAATGATTTACTGACATTTACCGGATTTTTTTTTGGTTTCATTTATTTGAAATTTACTAAAAATTTACCCACAAAACGGAACATGTATTTTATTTGTTACCGTTACAGTAATTAATTATAAATTTAAATTTTTGTTTCTTGTTTGTTTGAAAGAAATATTCAAATAATTCCTTTATTGTTTCTTTACTTTAAATTGATTTTAATTCAAATTACAAGAACTTGGAGAATTTGATACACGCCCAATAGACCAAAACCCTTTAGAAATTTATAATAAGCTTTCGAGCTTTGAGAAGACTGAAATAATAGTTTAATAAGCTTATACCTACAATTGTAGAATAAGCTTATGACTACAATTGTAGAATTAGCTTATGTTTGCAAATAAGAAATTCACATTTTATTTTTTTTTTTTAATTCTGTTTTATTAAAATTAAAAAATACTTACACAAAATACAAAATGGAAAAAATCAAAAATTAAACATTAAATTTTATTTTTTTTTTATATCAGGCTCGAGAACATAATTTAATGTTACTAACTTACTATTCGTAATATTTTTTATTAAATGGAAAAAATTGTGAGGATCAGCGCTAGAGGGAGTGCACACTTCGACCTGACCAGGTCATCGTCAGCCTCCTTAAGAAGCACCTAACCCCCAAACCATGAGTTCATGGTTTTCAACAGGGTAGAGGCACTCCCTCTAGCGCTGATACTCAAAAAATATTAAGAAGGAGGATAGTTTCTAAAACGAAATTGAGAAACTTAAAATTTTTACAATTATTATTATTTTATATACTATGTTTAAAAATATATTGTGAAGGATAATAGTTTTTCAAACATGATTAAAAAATATTGTACTTTAGTAATTTTTTTAAAAAAGCTTCTTCTAAAGAACTATTATACTTTACTTATTTTTGGTCTATTGGGAAGATGTGTTAATAGTGTGTGTGTGTCAACATTTTGCAGTTCAAAAACTATTCCAAATAAATGAATATTTTATTTTGACCGAATTTTTAACTTTTTGTTTTTACTGATTTGACTTGTTATAATTTAGAAATTATTTTAAGTGTAACAAAAAATTGGCGAATGTGCCCCAGTCTACCCTATCTACTTTGCCGATATAAATAAAAATGACCTTTGTTTTAACAATTAAGAATTTATTTCCGTTTTTTTTTTTTGTTTTTGTAAATAAACATTTTTACATATTATACTAAAATATGGTTATTTTAAATTTTAAATTCACTTTAAGTGCCAAAAATGCAAATAAATGTAAGCAACTATCGGAAATTGAGAATAATGTCCTAAACATTTGTTTCTTAGTCAGGTATCGACAAAAAAAAACATAAACAATTAAATGATCCGTTCAATAAATGGATTTTTTTTTCTTTTTTTTAATTTTGCATTTAAAAAGTGAATTGAAATTAAAATTATATTTTACTAGATTAAACTTTAACATTTTCTTCGAGTAAAGAAATACTTACAATCTAAAGTGAGGACACGCAACAACCTATAGGAATATATCTCTCACATATATAAAGTTAGCTCTGTTTCCTACATTATTTTAATAACAACCCTGCAGACGAAGTTAAAGCACCTGTCTCGTCACCGGTGCAAACAGGACCGGTCTGAAATGACCCATACCGTGACTGGTGAAAAAAGTCTGAAAGTACCTTCTGATGAAATAGAACTGATCTGACTGCGGAAACAGGACAGATTCAGCATATATCAGTGATGTGGTACAAATATGCTTAAGAAATCGTCTTTAATGAATTAAAATTTAAAACACTATTTGAACTTTTAGTGAAATTTTTAATCTTAATGAGCCTTTAGACTCACTCATAAGCCTTTAATAAGCCTTTAGACTAACGGTTCCCAAATAGGAGGTCGCAACCCTTGTGGTCCGTAGCTGCATCCAAAGCGGTTCGAGAAGAGTTCGGAAAAATTTCTCCAAAAACGAAGGCAAAAATAAATAATCTTCCCTGACATTGAAATAATTGTATTCAAAAAAATCTAAAAAAAAAAATAATAAAGCGCGATTTTTAAATTTTTTGAAGGAAATATCAACTATGTGTAGCTTAAAAAGAAACTTTTATAAAAAGTTGGGGTATTCCACTTCTTAGGACTTTTCAGACTCTGGCATTTTTTATTTTTTATACAGAAAACGTTCATCAGAGGTTGTTTTAGAATCCATGTTTCCTCAAAATCCTAAAGTTTTTAAGTTTTTCTAGGGTTATTTAATTGAAAAATCCTTCCAAAAAGTTTATCTGGTAGATCTCTTAAATTCTCTAAATTCTACAATAATAAAAACGTTTATCCATTTTTCGTATTTTTTACTACTACTATTTTCGGACTTAAATGTTTTTATTTAAATATAAAAAACTTAAAAATTTGGGGGTCCGTCAGTCAGTAAAAATGTATCATCAAGGGGTCCATGAAGTAAAAGTTAGTGGAAACCGCTGATTTACACTGTAGAGCGTTTGCCTTGCAAGCAGAACGTTGTGTGATCGAGCCCTAATGACACCCAGTTAATTTTTTCAAATAATTTTTTAATTTAGTGGAAATCTATTTTTTAGCATATCCTCAGGAGTGAGAGATTCTTTTGTGTTAGTCCTGTGCCATGACCAGATTTATCGTCATTTTGACGATTTTTTGTCCAAAAATGACAAATGACGTTGACGAATTTTTTTTTAAAGTTATCTGGCAGTTATGGACATGACCCAAAGCGCAATTTAACCCGTTCTATGACAAACCCATGTTAAAGTTCCTGTCCCAATGGACTAGCAACGTAATGCGTCCTGCGAAATTGAAAATAAATTTTCGCCTTACTTTGCGGACATTTTTGTTTTCCGTTATAAATTTGTAATTAACACTAATATTTTGTATATAATTTCGTTCAAAACCATTTAAAAAGTATTTTGTTTTATTAATTTCAAAAATTTAAATTTTATTTTACTTTTTTTCCTGAAATGTAATCAAACAGAACTAAATGTTTATTTTTATTCTATTAGCATTATTTGTAATAAGTTGTTTATTCTTTAAAAACAAGGACACATTTTAGACAATTTGGATGGCGTCTGGTAAATAAATGAAAATAAACAAAAAAAAAAAAAATGAGACATAAAAATTGTCTCAGGTTTTTCAATAGTATAAATTATGTGTAAAAGTATGAAACTTTACTGAAAAACAAAATATTTTACTAAAAATGTATTCAGTTAAATATCTAAGTTGTTGTATTCACATAGAAGTCACACCATACTGATAGGGCGTTTAGACTACATATGTAATACATACTTGTTTTTTCGTAATTTCTGTTTCAAACTTTGCTTAATACATTACTAACTAAATTGCCCTTTACAACATTTTTTCCATTCAATTTTATTTGATATTCATTTTGCATAAAAATAAACTAAAGTTAAATATATAATAATGCTGAAATTATATATTTCAAAAAATTCACCTTTCAACAATTTCCTATTGGAACGTGATGTTCAAATGAAAAAAAAAAAAAAAAATTAAACGCTTTATGGAATTTTATTTACTATAAAAATATCTTTTGTTGTAATCCATGTAAGATTTTTAACTTAAAAGTTTGCTATAACAAAACAATTTTGTTTGCAATTGTTTTAAAATTTGGCAAAAAAAAGGAATAAAATTAATTATATTAACTTTAGTCGGGGGGTTTTTCAATAAAATAACATTGTAAGTAATATTCATACCATGCATTCGAAATTTAACTTTATTAAGATTTTATGTCAGTTTTCGTGCAACGGAATAAAATTTGTAAATAGTGTTCGACAGAATAATTCAGCCAAAAAAGCGGTAATTTGTCGGTATCTTCGACACTCTGAAAAAACGCCCTGCTGGAAATATAATTTTGCTGGTAATATCAGGCAGAGAAAAAACATGTTTGGGGTAATTATATTCGAATAGCATCATATATATTTGGGATTATGATTGTGCCAACCATATTCGTACTATAATATAGTTATCATATGGTCCCTACAGTTACATTATAATTCGAAACTATGAAATTTAATGATATTTCATTAAGAAAGTAGTTTTTCAATCAAGAAAACTTATTTAATTTTATGGAATTTTTTAAAGAAAAATATTTCAAAAAAAATTTTAAATTCTTAGGACTCTTTTTAATGAAAATTATAGACTCTATGAACTGTTTCTAAGAGAAAACTTCTTAGATTCTAAGGTAATTTTCAAGATTATTTTGTTGTTCCTTAGAGTCTCCGAATTTTGCATTTAGAAAATGTCTTTAGAATCTAAGAATATTTCTACTAGAAAAAGTCTTAGAATCTTAGTATTTTTTATGATGAAAAGTCTTCAGAATCAAAGAATTTTTTTTCAAAGAAAGGTCTTAGAATCCAAGTTTTTTTTTTTTTTTTGAGAATACTCGTATATGAGTTTTTATCTAAGAAACAGTTTACAGAATCTGACAACTTCACTTTAAAAGTTTATAGAATCAAAAAATTTTCCTATCAGAAAAATTTCTAATAATCTAGTATTTTGTATAACTCGTATTTTATTAATATTCTGAATACCTTTTCCACAAAAAAAGTCGTTATTTTATAAGAAATAAATTATTGCATATTAAAAAAAAATATTATTGTTTTTATTGAAAATAATTAAAAAACAAAAAATCTTTATATAGAACCTTTTTGACAACGAATTGATTCGTGTAAATTATAAATTCACGAGTATATGTATAAGGCATTTTCGAATATAAAACTCCCCAGATGAAAGTGATCATAAACATATTATGATTTTTACATGAGTGTCTGAACTGATACATTTATGAAAACGAGATGTATTATGATTGTTAATGTTAAAGTCATATTTTATTTGATTTTTAATTATTCATTACTTGTTGTCAGCATTTTATAATTCTAAAATTATTATATTTTTTTCATAGTCAGAATTTTTGTTACCACAGTATGGTTACCGCCAATAACGTTACAAAATAGTGGTAATCATGAAATAATAAAATATTTTTATAATAATGATGGTAGCGACCATATTGATGGTTAGAACGTATTTAGAAACCAATAACTTGATTGTGACAACCATACCCTAATGCAGCAAGCATAATATATTAGCAGTGAGCATATTGCAACCATGTTTTTTCTTTGCGTGATACAGATGTTTGGTAATTCTTAAATGTTTGGCTACAAATATAATATGTTCGCATATACACATATATATATATGTTTGAATCAGATAATGGGTATACATCGGCAAACATATACATACATATTTGGTTGCAAATATATACATATTTGCTTGCATCTCACAAGTAAAATAAAGATAAAATAACAATTGTAAATATATCATTGTTTAGGTGGAAAAATAAAAACATTACAATGTTTGCCGGAAAACATATATATAATAATCAAAAATATAAAATAATTTCGTACATATATATGGTAGTTTTGAAACAAATATATAATTGCCTGTAAACATATTCAATAAAGTATTTTTTCTGCTTGAAGTATTATGACATTCAACTAATCTCTATCTTTCCCACAGAGATACCAAAGACTAACCTAAAACACACTAACCTGATTTTTTTTTAGAAGACATCGATATTTAAAAAAACAAACCGATTTTCGCTTTTTATGATTTTTATACCCACCACAATATATGGTGATGGTATATATCAGTTTGTCATTTCGTTTGTAACATGTCGAAATATTGGTTTAAGACCCCATAAATGATCCTTATAAAATTTTAAGACAATGTAGCGATGTCTGTAAAAATGGCGGCCACGGTGTGAAGACGCTAGCTAAATTAATGTACATCCTCACGAGCTGTTTGGTATTAAAATGAATAAAATCGGTCCAGCGGTTAAAAATTTATCAGTGCAAATGTAAAGGTACCTCTAAATTGTCCATACAAATTGGTGTATTTTAGTACAATTTCATAGTAGCGACTGACAAGCAAAATATTTTCTCTTGCGTTTTAACCAGTCCCTTATAATTGAATAATATTTTATATTCACGTCAAAAAATTTTTTCACCAGAAAATATTTTTTTAACTTAAACAATTTTTTTTCATCTCAAAATTATTCCAACCACAAAATTTATTTTCAAGTTCGAGCGCCCCGGTAGGCTAGTTGGTAGCATGCTAGCTTATCAGTGCTGGGGTCGTGGGTTCGATTCCCACCAGAGGCTCTGGTCTGTTTTCGCTATAACGAGCCAATAGCCTTCGTTGCTAGTATTCGGTTAGGGTATTAACATATAATTTGTAATTATATGTTTAATAAAAATAAAAAAAGTTTTTCACCTCAAAAAAATTTGTTTCCCTTCATAATTTCACTTCTAAAGTTTTTTACATCAATTGTATCAAAAACAGTGAGAACATTTTTTAGGACATTGGTGGAGGGTATTCAAAGATACGGCTAAGTCGACTTTTGAAAAATGGTTGTCGGTTTCGGCTTTTGTAAAAAACCCGGTTAACCGTCGTTTTTTTATCACATCTGTGTCATAAATGTTGGGTACTCTGCACCCTGTTTCAGTATTTCGCACGTGTGAAGTTTGCGCGATTTTCTTGTCAAATCTAGCGATTTAAATTTGCCTCTAGCGGGAAAATCTAGTTATTGTTTATCAGACTAAATTTAATTTTTAAAATAATCACAAGCATCTTGTAATATTCAAAAATTTATATAATTTGTATAATAAAAAAATCTTTAAATGATTTTTTGTAAAAGTTTTCTAAAATTTTTTAGTATTTCGCGATCGTTAAAAAAATACGCGCACCAAGCGCATTGAAGTTTAAAAAACCGGGATTTTTTTTTAATGAAATAATATATCTTAATCTTAAAGAATATATAAAAAAATAAATAAATATATGCGTCTTAAATTTAAAAAGTATACATAAAGTACGCGAAAATGTTTGAAATTTTTACAAAAGCAAATTCAAAAAAGCAACAAGTAACAAAATATAGGTACAAATGAAAAAGCCCTCAAAAGTCCCCTTCCAAAGATATCACACTTGCATATGGTTGCTTTAGATTAAATACTTTAAAAAGCTAAAAAATTAAAAAACAACAAATTTTTAAACCCTTTTTTTGCCCCTTAATATTTTCAGGTGGCCCAAAAGCCGAGACAAGGAGATCTTGTTTTCTCTATCACATATCCAAATTTCATCAAAATACTTGTTAGTTTATTTTTTAATTTCAAATAAAGTTTTTGAAATTTAATAGATGTTTTCCAATTTCAAATGGGGAAAACTTTCATTTAATGTAGAATACACGTAATTATTTTAGTATTACCATTCAAATAATTTTTTGTAAATCTTTATTTTAAACAATACAATAGAAAATCATGCTAAAAACAAAATTAAGCAAAAAAAAAAAAAAAACCATGCTGTAAACATTATAATTTTAATATTGTTTCAACTTTAAATATACATACGGCACGAGTTTTGTTTAAAACCGAAGCATCGCTAAGCGATGTCGTCAATATAGTATCACGATGACAGGGAACAGTAAACATTTTGATATTTTCTTATGAATATTTTTATTTTGTATTTTTAAGATTTTTAAGATTTTGTAAATTAATTTTAATTTTTACAGATTACTCACTTTTTTGTTTTTCTTAAATTTTTAAAAACACTGTTTTTTTATAAAAAAAAAAATATATCACAAACACATAATCACTAAATTATATAATATTATTTTTATTTTTTGGTAACTTTTCTTCTTATTTGGTAAAATTTGTTATTATATCCATTTAAATAAAAGATAAGATTGGATCTTAAATTTTTTTTATTATTTTTAAAGAATGTTTTTTGTTTTTATTTTGTTTATATCAAAAGTATTTATTAGAATTCCATTAAAATTTAATTTATTTTTGTATGTGAATAAAGAATTTATTAAGCACACGATTATCACCTTCAGATAATAAGTAAAATATTTATTTATTTAAAATAAATACAAAAAAACTTGTCTGTCTTTATTAAAAGAAACTCAAACGTAGCGGAGGGTCTTGTTGTTATTTTTTTTTTTTACTTTTGGAAAGTTATTAATTTAATATATATTTTTTTTTATCACATTATTATTTTGTATAAAATTTTCTATATATTATTATGTTTCTTTATTTTATTTATTTATTTTCACCGTTGCATGTTAAACGTTAATTAGAACATTTTCAACTGAATGCTGGCAAACGTGTGTGATTTTTCTTCTTAACAATTTTCAATGATTTTTATATTGTTCGTAGTTTAATAAAAAATTAAATAAATCTAGGAACTAAATGCTCACAAATACAGAACAATTTGCATATGTATCTAACAAGGAAGGTCTACTTGCGCATACTTTCGCATCTTAATGGAACTGGGATATTGTGAGAGAATAAAAAGCATTTGGTAAGAAACATAATTGCGTAATTATAAATTAATGGGTAAAAATAGTTTTACAAATTGTACGAAACTTTTTTGGTTTCAAAACAGTTACTATAACTTTTGAATAGTTCTTAAAAATACCTTTCATTTGATACCCAATTTGTATACAGTTCCTTTGAAATGCGGCAAGCTGGTTAAAGGTTTAAAGGTTAACTTTAAACGTTGCCTTATGTCAAAATTATATTGGAATGACATAAGCCAACATTGATAATTTGCCGCCCAAACACAGTTAATTGCAAATTGCGCACCTAAAAATACATATACAAGAAAAGTACCCCAACCTGAAACACTTTGATTTTGATGAAATTTGGACATGTGTGGCTTTTGAGCACCCTTAGAACTTTAAGTGGTTCAAATTTGGGTATATTTTTGTTTTTTTTTTTTAGCTTTTAAAGGAAAAATATCAAAGTCTAGAAAAAGGATTTTTTACTGGTAGTTTTTTTTTTTTGTACTTTTTTGCCTTTTTGAATTTACTGTTGTAAAAATTTTATAAAAGCTGTGAAATTCTCATATTTTATTTTAGATCAATATTTGTTTTTCTTATTTGTTATTCGTGTAATTTTGGTTTTTAAAATATTATCGCGAAACCCTTTTTTCTACTTTTTGGAAGAACTTAGCAACGCTATGCTAAAATATAGTCAAGCTATAGGATGCAGTTTTTATATAGAGTTATGAACGTTTCCTACATATTGCCGAACAAAAAAGTACCCAAAAATGTCCGAATTTCTTTCCCCTATAACACTCAGCAATGTGACCTAAAAAGTAAGAGAGGTTGTTTTTTTTAGATTTCTTTGTTTACATTTTTAAATTTCATTGAAATCGAAATTTTTAGGTTGGGACAGTTTTCTTGTAAATTGTTTGTCCTCTCCAAGTTTCATTAAGATTTGAGGGTCCCCGCAAATGGGCTTTCCTTGTTAATACCTAGTATCTAGATATTGTAGTAGATGAATGTGGTATTAATTTATTGAGTAAACTTGTTCATGTTTTGTATTTTTTTTTATTTTTTCTTATAAACAAATAAATAAAATTAAATAAATAAAACAAACAAATGAAATAAAATGTGGAATTTTCACACACAAAAAATTGGCAAATTTCTCATTTTAAATTTTGTTTTACAAATGAGTTGGTTGTATCAACTACATACAAATACAGTGATTTAAGAAATTAACATTTAAACCATTATGTAAACAAGAAATGAAACAAAGTAATTGTTAAGTTTACGCACACAAAAAAAACTAAAAACAAGTTTCGATTACAAAATTGATTCAATTAGTTAATATCTTAATTGATAGAAACAACTATCAAGCAAATAATAGTATTAATTACTTAAAATTATATACGTTTAAGTAAAAAAAAAAATAATCCAATTAAAAAAGTAATCATATTAATTAAAATATAATCTGTATATATTTAAAATAATGTATACATTCGCTTTAGTTTTGAGCTTTTTTAATTAAAAAAACATGTTTTTCCACTGCTACCCCCAGTCAGAAATTGCCGGCGGTACAAGGTGAGTACACGACTCAATGCACTGGCAAAGAATTAAATTTATAAAAATTATGACGATTTATTAAAAAAGGTTTTTAGTTTGTTGCGATACCGGTCAAATACATAATTTTTTTAAATTGATTTTTAGTTTGTCAAAAAGCTTTTTTTTAAGACCAACTTTTATGTACGTTTTGTAAAGGTTGGCAATTTATTTTCAACAAGCTTAATGCCCGTATTGTTATATTACTGCAACTAACAGTTAGGCAGCAGTAATCATTCATTAAAGTGTTTAGATTTAGACATGAACTAAAAATAAATCCTAAATTTACTTTAAAATAGTTTTAAAAGTTTCCTCAATTTAAGTGTAATTTTATTAAAACTTAGAAAAATTTTCTTAAAATGAATAAAAATTTCTATGTTTAGGTAAAAACGAAATAGTTTATATACTCAGAAATAGTTCATATCTTTTCGAAGTAATATTTCTTGATTTTAGGAAGAAAACAGGTATATTAAATAAAAATTTATCAATTTTTAATTAAAACCTCTTAGTTTTAAGAAATTTGCAAACTAAAATAAAAAAAAATTACTAAATAATTTACTCACATTTAGTTCAAAAAATTTATCTATTTTAAAATGATAAATTACTTGAAATTAATGTGTTTTCACGAGAAGTAAAATTAACTAAATTTTTAAATTCTGTTTTTAAATCTACCACTATCTAATTTTTAAGAATTGTTTTCTAAAAATTAGAACAAGCAAATAAAAACAAAAAGTGATAATTTTTTCCTTATTTATTTGACTTTAGAATTTGATGAACTATTTCTAGGGATAATTTTCATGCAACTTCAAAAAATTTAGTTTTTTTTGTGAAAAGGTTTAACTTATTTTCAATATAGTTTGCCAAAAAAATAAGCAATAAATTAAAAACTACTTTTTTAAAGAAAAAATATTATTAAACGAAAGAAGTTAAAGTATCCATTAAAAAATTATCGTGCATGATTGTAATTTTTGGTTTAAATAAATTTTAAAAATTTTAATAAAATATTATATTTTTTTTTTCAAGTAAAAGTTTTCTAATTTTTGGGAAATAATAACATAAGGTATATGATTTTTTTTCTAAAAATATCTTCAGACAAATTAATAAAAAAGAGCGCCCCGGTAGGCTAGTTGGTAGCGTGCTAGCTTATCAGTGCGGGGGTCGTGGGTTCAATTCCCACCAGAGGCTCTGGTCTGTTTTCGCTACAACGAGCGGAAGGCCTTTGTTGCTAGTGCTCGGTTAGGGTATTAACATATAATTTGTAATTATATGATTAATAAATAAAATAAATAAATAAATAAATTAATAAAAAAAGCTAATAAATTTTTCTAAAATCGGGGAAAAATTTTGTTTTTTTTTTGGGAAAATGTTTAACTTATTTTCAATATAATTTTTCAAAAAAAAAAAAACAATAAATTAAAAACAAAGTCGTTAATTTTCCTAATTTTAAAGAAGAAATATTATTAAAAAAACAAATTAAAGTATCCATTAAAAAAAATATCGTGCATAATTGTAATTTTTTAATTGTGATCATGCGTGAGCGTGAGTCAATAACCGCTCACGTGCCCATCTCTAATCTTAACATTTTAAAATATTGAGCTTATTTTAAAATTTTGTTAGCAAAAGGAAAAAACTTCAAATTTGCGCTTTTATGTAATAATTTTATTTGCTGACTACAATAAAAAATATCGCAGGCACATTTCATATACGTATTCGGCAATTCCAACTCAAAACGCACAGCATTCGGATTTGTCATCTTCGATTTTAATGAAATTCGCCACAAATATTGCATATGAACTCATAGACAAAACTTTTCTTACGACCACGTTTTCCTTTATAACTCAGTAACCAAATGAGTCTCCACCACAAATGTTGAGAGGCCTTAGTACATATATTTTTAAACATTAAACTTAAAAAAATGGCCTTTGACATTTTAATACAAAAAAAAAATTAGGGCGCAATTTTGAAGGTAATGTTTTCACTTCTAATATGGTATCAATTTTAGGTTGTATAGTTCAGAAGTTATGGGATACTTTGTATGGATTCTTTTTCGATATTTTGGCGTTTTTGCCAATTTTCATGATGTCATATTTCGAAAACCGAAAGAGTTTGGTGTCGGAAGATTAATTATTTCATAAACAGTACCTATTTATAATTGTATGGCGAATTTCATTAAAATCGGAGATGAAAAATACGAAAATGACAGTTTTCTGTGCGGTTTGACATGGAATGGCCCTATTATGCCATAATAGCTTTCCTTTAATTTACGTTGCGCCTATTAAACTTTATATTTATCGAAGGCACTTAAACTATTTTTATTTTTTAGTAAATAAAAAAAGTTAAAATTTGTAAATTAAATTAAAATTTAAGCTAAAAATGACATAAAATAAACTTATGACATTTTTCCATTATCCAATGATAGCAAGAAATGTAACTTTGATATTTTGTGTTTTTGCAACAATTTTCTTAAATTTGTTAATTTAAGAAGACAAAGAACCCCCAGTGTTCGTTAGCCACAGATGACGTGTGACATTTAGGGCGGCTCTTTTTGTAGTTCTCCGGAGAAGAACCATTACGAAAAGTGTCAAACAACACGTTTATTACTACCAAGTCAAAAATACAAATGGGAAAGCGCTGGCAGGGCTATCAAAAAGTGTTTTCCCAATACCAAAATAATAACATCATTGGGATGTCTGTTCAAAAAGCGTAGGAGAAGCACTGATGATACAGAATTTAAAGTGTTGGCAAAATGATGTTAAAACTAAATATTAGTTGGCCCGTTTACAAAATATTATATTGATTATATGTGCTTAAATCTAAATCTGCTGCCTGATCTGATCATATATGTTTAGATGTATCATATGTGATACACTTTATGGACAGATTTAATCAGATATAGAGCCAGATCTCTTAGCAGAGGAGTCTTAGCATAATCTCTTGTATAATTTTTATGTAAACTTTGGCAAACAATCCAAGTTAAACAACTAAATAAAACTTTGATCTATCCGAATATCTTGCATAAATTACTTAACAACAGGTATTTACAGCAAATCAATTGAAAATTTATATAAATATTATTTAAATTGATATTAAATTGTTGTTATACATAACATAACAAGTTATACATGTAACACTATCGCCACAATAATATTTTAGTGTACATTGACATTTTTTTTTTTCCATTATAAAATTTATTCCAATAAAATGAAGATCATACTTTAATAATATGAAACTATATATATGAAAAATAATAAACATGATCGCGTATTGATTTAAATATGCAGAAAATAAAATTTTTCAAAAATTCTAAATCATATATTTGTTTGTAATAAAATTTAGTTTCAATTACATATTTAATTAATTAAATATTTAATTTTTTTGATTACAAAGTTGATAAAACATTTGAGCTTTAAATTTGTGAATGAATTTTTTTAAAGCAAGATATTGAAATCCCGAGTAAAAGAATTTATATATAATTATGTATATGTGGCCTTATCAAATTGTATATTGTTATATATAAATACATATTTATGTTGGTATGCATTACCATATATATGGATATATTACATTATTTTCTTTAAATTATATTATATTGATCTTTATAAAATAAAATGTGTTTAATATGATAAGATATGGTATATATTATATCATATAAAATTATATGAAACAATATATGTAATTATATATGGCTTATACACGACCATATATACTTACATATTACTTACACAGAACCATATATAATTTTATATGTGCTATCACAGATTTGATATATAATAACATATTTTTATTTTTATAGAATTTTAATTTTTTTTTGTTATAAATTCAAATCTCTTTTTAACTTGTTTTATATTTTTGGATCAAATCTGATACAATTTGATCTGCCATTTTTCGGATAAATTTGGATCTTACTTAATACCACAATATATTGCTAAATCTAATTTGTTCTGCCATTTTTTGGATAAAATAACATCAGGTAGATATTTTAGCAAATCTTCAAGAATATTAAATTCGATATGATTAAATATTGCGCCACACCAATTTTTTTACTCGGGATATCATTTACGAAAATTTTTCCGCATTTTTATTTTCAAAAACTTTTTATGAAATTTTTTGAAATAAGATTTGTAATTATAAACAATTTTATTGAAATTTTTCCAAAAAACTATAATTGTTATAAAAGATTTTTTTTATTAGTCCTAATACAATTAAATTTTTAATTTAATGAACAAATATAGTTTTTTTTCCGGTGTAGTATGAAAGTATTCGATTTAATATTAATTGAAATATGTACAATTTCAATTTCAAGTAATTATCAAGACTTGTAATTTTAGTTTTTTCCTCATTCATTGTATGTGATTTTTTTTTTTTTGCATGTTTTGAAAATCAATTTAAATAATAACAATAAATAAACAAATTGTTGTATGACAATAATGAACAACAAATTACACAATCGACAAATTAAGATAGTTTTGAATTTAAAATTAAAAAATATGAACGTTAGAACTTTATTAATTATTTATTGTTAACGTATTATAAAAACAAAACAACAATTCAATTACAACATAATTTTTTTATTTACTTAACAATTTTTTTTCTTCATGTATAATTTAAAGCAGATGCGTTTCTCACAACATATAATTAAAAAAAACAAATTTTAATTATGAGTACATTTACACTTATTTTGATTTATTTTCAAATACTTTTGTTTATTTTTAGATTTCTTTAATTAAAATTAAGCATTTTCTTTATTTTTTAACACGTAAATTTATTTTATTATAATTTTTTAATTATTTTTTTTTTTAATATATATATTTTCTTGCTTATAAATTTTTAAAAACAACCGTTTATTTAAAACGTCACGTAACAACTGATTGATCTTTCAATGAATGTTGTTTTCTCGCTGTGGCTATTGGCCAATATTTATGTATTATTTATTATTGTTTAAAGCGAATTCACTCACTCAAAACAGTTAGTCAGCTGTTAGTTTTTTTTTATTCCAACTAAAAGGTAGCGGCGCCCATGTATTAGTGGCGAGTTCAATTACTTTTACACTAACATTTGCAAAAGATCACTTATTTAGGGAGAGTGAAATTATATTTTTCATGTGGTTGCATACAAATTGCATGCAAAATTTTTAAAATATTCATACGCATGCGATGAAAAATAATAGATTATGAATAGAGTATTAAAAAAACCGGCCTTTTGAAAAAACCGGTTTCGGTTTTCTTCGAAAAATCAAATTTTAACAAAACCGGTTTCGGTTTTTGCAGAAAAAACCGGTCAACCGGTTTTTTGTTTTTTTTTTAATTTGAATAAAAAGCTTATGTAATTTGTTAATTGTTTTTATTACAAACAAAAAAAAGTAATTTAATACATTAAGTAATAAATTATATATATATATATATACATATATATATATATATATATATATATATATATATATATATATATATATATATATATATATATATATATTCATTTTAATTCAATTTTTTTATTGTATTTCATTTCAACATTTTAATATAATATTTTAAAAATTAATATTATAAAACTATATTAATATCAAATGAATAGAGATCATTAAGTTTGTTAATTGGGTAAAATTAAAATTTGATAAAGCTAGAAGTGGAAAATACTCTTTCGCTAATATGTAGTAGATGTTGGACAAATAGTCAAAAGACAATTATATAAATTGTCCAACTTTTCAGTTCTTTTGTCGCACTTTTCAAGATATATGAAATCATCATATGTGACCTTCTCCGAGAAAAGGGACCTAGTGTGTCAAAAAACAGGTTTGGACTTAATAGTGGATTCTGATACCTAAAAGGCTGTAGAATAAGATGAAATGAGTTAGATTTCTGATAAAAATTTATTTACCCCATAAAAACGTACAAAAAGAACTTGGTATAATCGATAAAAATGAGAAAAACATAAAATTTTTCTTTTTTTGATTTTTTTGTTTTAAATTGTTTTTAAATTGTCACTCTAAAAGCGAAAAAATACGTCACCACATAGGCAAGACGTCATCAAAGTCGGCACCCAATCATAACTAACCATAAAAAATCGCATCTCCCAACTGAAGGTGTGTTCACAGTGATAATGCATTATGAAACTTTAAATGCGTTTTTCTCAAAACTTCATTTTCACACACTAGCTCCCTTTTCCCGGAGAAGGTCACATATAATGATGAAAGATTTTGTACAGTCTCTTTTTTAGGATTTTGAATACTGTTTATTGTGTTATTAAAATTAGAAATTGTTTATTTATTTATTTATTTGCAATACAATAAGCCTTTAAGGCCAATAATAAGCCTTAAAGGCCAAAAACTAGTATACTTCAAAAAAATTCTAACTATTTAAATTTGTAATATCCAAAGTTAAGGCTTCATCGGAATCTATCAGACTTACACCTAAATCTTCATAACCAAACAAACGATTATAATAGTGTTCGGAAAAAATAAAAGAGACAAAGTAATTAAAAAAACCGGTTAACCAAACAAAAAAGACCGGTTTTCGGTTTTCTTCGAATTTACAAAATATTCGAAACAGATCGATTTAAAAAAAAAAAGAAACCGGTTCAACGGTTTTCGGTTTCGGTTTTTGAATACCCTAATTATGAAGATCTTATAAACATACACATAAGCATCATATGTTAATTTTTTTCTAGCTTTTAGTATTTTTTCTGAACATTTTCATTCTTAAAACAAACTCCTTTAGGAAATAATTAAAAAGAAAATATTAATAACCAGGGCAGTGACTTTCATGACCTTAAAAAAATCAGTTATATGCGCTTAAAATATGCAGTAAAAATTGGAAAATATGAGCAAAAATATGCAGTAAAATGATAATATGCACAAAAAGTTAAAAATTATGCACTATAAAAAAATATACCCAAAATTAAAAAATCTTTTTAAATCATACTTATTACTCGAGAAGGCAATGAATATTTTTTAGTTTAAGGAACCTTTTTTTAAGTTTCAAATCATAATATAACTGTAGGGACCATATTATGGTAAAATTATGGTTATTTTGTTATCATAATATGATGATAATATGAATCACAAATATATGTATGTATATGCTCTTCGAATATGATTGCTCCAACCATGTTTTTTCTCTTTGTGTTCCAGATCCGATACCAAATTTGGACAAAGAGATTACAAAATTAGCATACATTTCTAGGTATAATACTATATGACCAGATTTGCTGTTATCTGGCCATAAAAGTTATCTAATTTTCCTGATCTTTTTAAATGTAGATAGATCGGATCCAATCAGCCTATAAAGTGTATTACATAAACCATATTTTATCATATATAATTAGATTTGGTAAACACATTTTACTAGTGTTAGGTTCGTCCTTAATACACCCAGTACCACAGAGCGGTATACGGTGTAATTAAAATGATTTGGTACAACGAGAATTTGTTTACCACCCCCTTCATATTCTTTGCTATTTGTGCTACAATTTCCAGCTTGTTTTAAATATTCCAAAAATAAATCATACGCTGGGGTGTTTATAATTATAAACCACTAAAATGTTCATCATATGCCATGTGGTATAATTAAATCATAATCATTAAAAAACAGTTAAACCAAAAGGATTTAATTTATAATAAATAATACACTTAAAAAGCAAATGTTTAATTAATTCATGATATTTAATACCAATTAAACAATTATAAATTCTAGAAATATGTTATAAAAAAAGCAAATCACATTCTTTGACAATGGTTTAATTAGGATTTTAAAAGGATTTTTTTTCAAATATTTGTATACTAGCAAATATAATATTGTACCAACAAATTAAATATTATTTTGTAAGACATTTATTACACAAATATTTAGAAATTTATATAAAGCTACCTGACCATCAAAGTCACAATTTAGTTTGTATGTGGTAAATATTTGTAAATGTAACAGTAAATGAAAAAGTCTTTTTACAGATAAGATCTTTACAGTAAATGAATATGAGTTTTCATTAAGATTGTAGTATATTTTATACATTGTAATACATAGTTGGTATATGTACATATAAAATTCAAATATAACTGACTAAATAGGACATCTGAAAAGCATCCCTTATAAAATACATACAATCATTTTCCAAAATAACAATTGCTGTAAATTTTGCAAACAGCAAAAAGTAACGTCTGTTGTTGACAGCCAACAAGCAAAACAAAAAAAAAACTAATCGAGTGTCAGAAGGATTTCAAAATGAATATGAAAAAAACAAAAACAAAAACACAATGAATATCACAAGAGTAAAAAATACCGACCGACCGAAGTATAACAACAACAACTATAGTGTTGTATCTCCATATATATAAGGGTGGGACTTATTTATTAAAAAAGCTTTTCTTTTAATTTTACAACACTGGACATTTGTGCTTTAAATTCGCCTTTAACCATGACATTTTTTTTTATAATTGTTACCCTAATAGTAGTGTAGTTGTTTGTAATTACAAAAAAAAATGTATTAAAATATGTTGACGTCAATGTTTAAAATATTTTTAATTAGAGTGGACTGATTTCAGATTTTTAAAAAATTTTAACAATTGAAGGGAGTAATAGATAAACAACAAACAATTTTGTTTTTTACACTTTCACTTTTCGTTAAAAAAAAATATAAAATTTTTAAACAAAGTGATTTTTTTTCGAAATCTTTATATTTCTTTTCGAAGCTGTGCTTTTTTAGTGTTTCCAATTATTCGACCCTGCCGGTTAACTGGTAAGAGCATTATTCGAAAAAATGGATAAAATTCATTAATCGGTTATTCGGGTCGATTAATCAGCAAAATTGGTGAATATTCGATTAATCGTTTATACCAATAGGAACACATTGGTACTTTTTTTAATATCAAGTTAGGTCTATTGCATTGGTACCACCAACCAGGGAAATTCAAAGCAATCTCAGACTTTTTTAAGAATCTGGCCTAAGAATCTTGTGCTTTTTGGGAGGAATCTGAGGACTATTTTAAGTATTTACGAAACAGCTGATTTATTTAGATGCGCTTTTTATCAGCTGTGTGTTTTGACATCTGTAACTTAGGTTTAACTGGCCAATCTAAAACAAAATAAACTAGATCTCAAAAACAGCATTCCAAGTTTAAATCAAGTTAAACAAATAAACAAGGTTGAACTACATCCAAAAAACTAGCTCTTAGTCACGTGTTTGATTGATTGGAACAAAATATACATTTTAAACGGTTTTTTGTTTAATATCCGGCTATTTTGGAGGCTTTTTGTATAAGAATTATTTTTCTGAACCTGGATCAATATTTTAAGAAACATTTTTTGTTTCTAAGACCGACTAGTTGAACAACTTGTTGCCCTTTATAATCTGTCATTCTGACGGTTTTAACACCGATAATTTTCTATTCCTAGAACCACTTCTGGAGCCAGTTCTAGGTAGTTATATCTTACATTTAAGTTTGGGTAAATGGGTTCGGGTTCCATGGAATTTGTTCTAACAGAACATGTCGTAAAATAGATCTGCTTGGGAACCGATTTCAAAAGAATTTTCTTGACAGAATTCCTACAGAGTTAGTTTACATTAATTAGAATCTGCTAAGGAATTAGAACAAAAGTTAAAAAATTGCCTAATTTATTTCCCAAAGCCTACACAGCTTTTGCTTTGAGTTGGTTAAAAAAAGTTATTTGATCCTTAAGAATCTCCTTCACTTGATTTTAAAGGAATTGATTATTTTTTTTAATTTGTTTTTTAAGCTTTTCTTGCTATATTCTTAGCGAAAGTTAGAGAAATTAGGAAGATTTTAGAAATAATAACAGAAAAAACAATATAAAAAATTTTACCGGTTAATCGAAATTATTTGTTTAGACATTAACCGAAACAGAGGCGATTAATCGAGGAGTTGGTTAATCGATTTGGAAACACTATTTTTTTGTTTTATATTAATATCAATCGAATCGATGAGGAATTTTCATAGCCTAAATTAGATGAATTCTGAATTAAAAAAAAAAACTAAAATATAAATGTTTTTACACATGCAACAAAAATCATGTCTTATGTATTTGTAAATATAATATAAATTTTCCTATTTGTATATAGCAATACAAGCTCATGCAATTTCCTTAAAACTTTTTTAACACGAACTCGAATAAGACAAATACTCAGTTAATATGAACTTATTTCAAAAAGTCCCGACATTTTTGTAAGAATTTTAATATAAATTATTATGACAGCCTAACTATTATGACAGTCTTGCACACAACATTTCATACAGACCTTTAAAAATTCCTTTTCTTAAATCAATTTTAAAATCTGATTTAAATTTAATTAGTTCGCGAATTAATTTTTCTTAATCATTATCTTGTTAGTAGAATCAAGTTGATTTAAATAATTTTTTTATAAATCAAACGAAATAATTCAATTTGAATAATTCAGTTTTAAATCAAATCAATTTTGATTTGATTCGCGAATCAATAAAATAAATATTTTGATTCTTAAATATTATTTGATTCGCGAATAAAAATATTTTTTTTTAAATCACGATTAATTTAATTTTAGACCCAAAGGATTTCATAGAATTTTTATAAAACAGTCGAAGGATTTTATGGAATTTTTATAAAACAGCCTTCTCGAAATGTCTTCCAGACATTGGCACGTTGTTGCTTATCTCGCTTAGTTTTCCAGATACCGACCATTCTAAAAAATTACCATTTTATAAAATGTCGAATATCTAAACTAAGCGATATTTTAATGTTTTTTTTTATTTTGTTTTAATTCGCAAATCAAATCAATCTTTTTTTAACTCGCGAATTAAGAAAAAAATTATGTTTGAAATGATTTAATTCAATTGAATCAATAAAGATTTAAATAAAATTGATTAATCAACTATAATTTTAAATCTGATTTAATAAATTGATTTATAAAATATTGAATCAACTCGATGATTTACAAAAAGAATTATTTTTTTCGCGAATTAATTTTAATACCTTTTCCATTTAAAAAAAATACAAAAATTTTCTTGATTTTTATTCAAATTTAAAATAAATATAATACTTAAATGTTTTTAAAAACTTTTCAGAAATCTTTTATTAAGAGAATCAAAAGAAAAAATTTTACAATTTTTTTTTTTAATTTTATATTACCGAATCCTCGCTTAACTACTCTTCATTTAACGACGATTCGCTATTTTTTAGTTTATTTTTTAGTTACACTATAAATTAAAAGTATTAAAATTTTTTTAATTTTGTTGACAAAAACCTTTGAAAATATGTTACCTAAAAAGTCAAAAGTCAAGTCATTCAAGTTATATTCCTATGAAATGGTCTGTGGTGTCTCCAGTTGTTATTGTATTCCCCCTGTGTTTATTGTTGCAAAAGTCATAGACGATTTTATTTGTTCCAGGAAACAGGATATGGGGTACTGCCTTGAAATTTTTTAGCAAATTTCGACACCAAAAGGTTTACGAATTTTCAAAGCAATTTTGATCGTCAGTAAATTTACTCTACATTATTTTCCTTTAGAAACGGTTAAAAATTATTGAATATTATCTTGCAGAAATTTTATAGAAATCTTAATTTAAAAACCAAAATCAGATTGCAAAGGGTAATTTTATACTCGTAGGTCTGCTAGCTAACATTTAAATATGTTGATGTGGGTATTGAACATTTACATAAGTCTTGTATACCAACATTATTAATAGCAACTGAAAGCCTGATTGTTTAATCCCGGTTAAGATCATGTATAGACATCATTATAGCATTAATAAACAATATTTTAATTTTTTTTAATTTTATTGTTGTTTTGTATATAAAGTTATGACTTTAATGTAAATTGGCTATCGGTCTTAAAAATAGCCTTATGACAGCCAAAACCTGTCACATTTAGGAATATTTTAGAAGTTAATAGTAAAAAACACAGGAACTAAAATTAAGTAATAATAAAAATATGCTAATGCTTGTTTATTAGTATGTTATTATCAGAAACGTTACAGTTATAACTTGTATTAAAAAAAATTTTTGTTTGTCGAAATTTTATGTTTGAATATTTTTAAATTTTTGTTTATAGGCCATGCGTAATTTATATTTTAAATTTGAAGAAAAATATTTGAAAACAAAACTTTTATTTTTTTTATAATAATAAAAGTTATTTTGTGTTTTTTTTTAATCAAGAATTAATAATAAAAAATAAAAAGCCATTATTTTATCCTTATATTGCGATTATTTTATCCTTATATTGTCAAATAGTGCTTATAAAAGACTAGTAAAGTCATAGCTTCTTAAAAATTCAATCCTTCATTCGATTTTCAATTCTGATTTACTATGGAATGATTAAATTTTTAAACTACAATTTTTGTATTGGGAATTCAATAGTTGGGAATTCAATCGATTTGCAATCGATTGACTAATTTGGGAATGACATTCATCTGTTTTCATTCGATTTTAAAATTTAGAAAATAAATAACTACTTTGTTTTTAATTAAATAATATTGAATATTTTTTATCAGGGACTAAACCGAACCCAAACGGGTTCAGGTTCGCTATTTAAAAAAACTTTGCACCCGAACCCGCTGAACCCAAAAATTTAACCAGGTTCGGGTTCAAAAATATAAAAAATATACTTGCTGTTCACGGAGTGAGAAATGTTTACTAATACAAATTTTGATGTTTCTTTACAATAAAATAATTTATAAAAGTAATATCATTATATGATCTAGAATCCTACTATGCTATTCACTTACAAAATAACAGATGAACAATTCATAAAACTCCATTACTTTAAACACAAGGATACAGTGCAAAATATAATTCAAAATATTGTCTATTCATTAATTATCAACATAAATTAAGTTGTAGATTAAATATGGATTAGGACAAACATTTGATATTAAATGCTTCATATAAGCTGTGTTGTTTGAGACTTTAAGAATTAAAGTTCATAACAAAAAAACGGTAAAATATAGAGGATAAATATAAAATTGTTGTTGTTTTCAAGTTTGTTAATTTGTTTCCAAACACTCAATATAAAATAGACAATCATCAACAAGCAATGACCATAAGGGAGAAGAAGAGCATGGATATTGACAAGGTTGGGTAGCGTCAACCGAAAATACTAAGTATTCTATCCTGCTGGCTCTGTGTAATTTCTTAATCCTACTATACTATTCACTTACAAAATAACAGATCAACAATTCATAAAACTTCATGTTTGATAGAAAATTATTAAAAATAGCAGTCCTCGACAATATACCTAGTCCTTTTTTTAAGCAAACACTTTATCAATGCAGAGCAAAAATATGCGAACACCATAAATTTCTTTTTTTAGCCAAAAAGCTAAACTTGAAAAAACCGTACTAGACTGTTAAACTAAATGGAATTCCAGTTATGATATGGTTCAAGCCTTATTGGAATATAGAAGTTTTTGTTCGGAATTACTGGATGCTGCATTAACTATGAATGATAATATTTGGAATATTTGTGAAGAATTCGTAGAAGTTTTTGCACCTGTTAAAAAATTAACGCTGAAACTACAAGAAGAACATATGACTTTAGGCGATTTTTATGGAATCTGGCTTAGTTTTTAATTAGAGCTAACAAAATAAGACAAAACAAAAACATTTTCACAAGAATTTTATTTAAATATTATAAAAAAAGAAAACCATTTTATTAATAAGCCAAATAACTTTTTTTTTGAAAATGCTATAAAAAAACTTCTGAATATTTTCTCTAATTTCTTTTTTTATTTGAAAGTACAATCCTTTCGGTTAATAATGGAAAATAATTTTATTTAAATGGCTGTTTCGGCTGGCCGTTACAGTCAATGGCGATCGTTATCGGGCCATGTTGAACGAATTTTTGTTCACAAAAATTGAAGAGGATGATATTGGCAACATTTGGTTTCAACAGGACGGCGCTACGTGATACACAGCCGAAGCTACACTCGATGTCTTGCGCCCTGTTTATGAAGATCGCATTATCAGCCGCAGAGCTGATGTCGTTAGGCCACCTCGGAGCTGCGATTTGACACCGTTGGACTATTATTTGTGGGGTGCCGTCAAAGATAAGTGTTACGCCGACAAGCCAGACATAATTGACGCTTTAAAGGACAAAATTCGTGAAGCCATTGGTGAAATACAGCTGCACACAATCGATAATGTGCTTAAAAATTGGACCGATCGTGTAGTCTACTGCATGGCCAGCCGAGGCAGCCATTTGAATGAATATATTTTCCATTATTAACCGGAAAGATTGTACTTTCAAATAAAAAAAAGAAATTTGAGAAAATATTCAGTAGTTTTTTTTATAGCATTTTCAACAAAAAAAGTTATTTGGCGGACCCTATACATAACCACTTAAACTATGTTTGTATTTTGAATTTTCATATTGAACTTGCATAAAAAAAAATTTGACCTTAAATTAATAATGAGCGTCAACCAAAAAAGTTTTAAAACGAAGAATTGGAATCATTGCTCTATGTTACGTATGTATGAATACCAAAGGTTTCAGAAGTTGGCAGTGAGCGCCTTAAAGCCATGCCCAGCAAAAACATGATAATGACAGATCATTACTGTGTGAATTACTATGTAATGATAGGTCATTACCTTTTGAATTACTTTAAAATTCAAAATAATGACCTACTGATAATGGGTGGTAGGAGTACTAAAACGATTTTGTATTTCTACTTTTTTTTAATATTTATAGATTAATTTGTTTTGAAAAACTTTAGAACAAAATAGAAAATTGTCTGCTGTAAAGTGGTTTTGCAAAAATTTTCAGATTTTAAAAGGGTTTCTAATGTGAAATAGCTTGCATGTATATAAAAATAAATTTTTTAATACAAAAAGTATATATTTTAAATATTTTTTTTTTATAAATTGAAATGCAAATTATTCTTATCGATTTCTTTAAGTTAGAAAATTTTACTTGAGTAAGATCCACTATTACTTTACTAAGAGCAACTACTTACTGCACTGTTATAAGTAACCACTAATATCTTTACTATGAGTAACCAGGCTGGTAACTCATTATTCTCACTTTTTTTGTGCGCGAGAGGGTAATCCCCTCCCATAAATTTTGGGACATTGCGAACAAAAGTAATTAAGCGAGTAGATAGCCTGGTAACTAGTGACACCCTGTGTGCTACATAATTACCCCCTTAATTACTTGGTAATGTCAAATTCTACTGAAAGTCTGTATTTTTTTATAATTTTTGTTTGTTTTTTTTTTTATTTGCATGTTTACATACAAAAACTAGCAAGAACCAAGAACTTGCTAGTTTTTTTTCTGAGTGTAAATGTAGTATAAAACTAAATAAAAGAAATAGTTTAACAATAACTTAACTATAATTACACCATAAGCAACAACCCTTTAAACCAAGCCACTAAATCAACGAGTCATAAAAGTAAAAAATTACTAAAAAAAACTAAAACCAATTTATACTCGTATGTTAGTTGTTTGGGTAGCCAATGGTAGTTTGGCTATTTTCGAAAACTAAATGAACTTTAGTGGTAAAACACACACACACACACATACGAGAGAGAAAACTTTGATGTTATTGTGTGAAATAGTAAATATAGTATGTAATCTAAAACTGAAGTGGATTACAAAACAAAACACATTTGTTATTGGAAATTATATGCATTTACACTCTAACCATATTTTTGGGAAATCTACTGAAAATGACAGTTAAATAACTGCAATTTAAATGAATAGACATACTGATAGGACAAATACTGCAGTTATTTTTAACTGTTAAAAAAAAACTTGCTATCCAATAAACTACAATTTTTTTGAAAAAAAAAAAATTATGGCAAACTTTTTTCTGAGCGTATTAAACTGAAAATTAATTTGGTTTACTAAATATGTATGTACATTAAAATGCAGATGTATGTGTTAGTTGTTACACACACATGCATACATTTCCATGAATGCATGCATGTGTGTAAGTACTTTATGTACATTTGTTCGTATGTATGCAAATTGTAAATTTGAAAACAACAATTTTACTTTGTAACTTAAATATTTGAGTTTATGAGGTCAATTCAGGTTTATTTATAAAAAAAGGTGTTATTGCTTTAATATTTTTTAAACAGATTTATTTTGTTTAGAGATTTGTGTTGTTTTTTTATTAAATATTTTTATCTATTACATTTTTTTTTCAAAGGCACTACTTAACAAAAGTGGTAATTTTTTGCACACCAAAAAATTACTAAAAAAATTTAAATTTAATGGTTTCCTAGTTTCCTAAGTTAAAAAATTTCCATCGAATCACCTTTTTGATTCTAAGGGCCGGTGGAAAATATTTTACATATTTTATGGATCTGAATTTAAATATTATGAATTTAAATTCCACAATAGAATTCTCCCTGTGTATTATCATAGCTTGTTATACGATATTCATCGATAGTTTAAGAACCCTGAATTTGAATTTCAAAACTAATTTGAATTTTAATTAGTTCAACATAAGATTACCTTTCGTTTGTCGATGTTGTTGTTAATGGGTGTTTTAAAAAGACTCCAAAGATCTGAAAAATTTCCGTTTTGGAATTTTCTTTGTAGCAATTGAATTTATTAAAAAAAATTGTGCCACATAAAAACTGTATTCATGCTAGAAATTTTAATAAATAAAAAGTGGGGTAAAATTTCAGTCGATTCAGTTAGATACTAGTTTGGAGGACTAAAATACTTTTAAAAAAGTTCTAGTAGAAAACTGCAAAAACTTTGTCGAGTAGTGTAATCGGCTAATCCTCTTGTTTACAACAAGGAAAAAAATAACTACCAGAAATTAGGCTATACATATGTACCAGTTTAATTTCAGACACCTTTTAGGTCAAACCCTTCTCCAGAAATATAGATACCTCAATTTAACCATTGAATTACACTGTAAAAAACTTGAATTTAGCCTTTTTACAAAAACCCTAATTAATACTAGAATTCTAGACTAGGAATTAGTATATTTAAGATATGAGACAAATATTTTGTGAATTTTTCGTTTATATAGAAGATGGCGCAATAAGTGTCACCCTATATTGAAAAGTGCTTCCATTTTTGCAAATGACATCGTATGTCAGTTTGGTTTTGAAATTCGTGGAGTAAACAATGAATTGCTTTACGACGAAGTGGACGATTTTCCCTCAAAATCGATCATGAGCGACAAGTCTCATTTTTATCTCAGAGGCCACGCCAATAAATAAAATTTAGTTTTGTGGGACGGAAAATCTACACTTAATTAAAAAAGCATCATAAGTCACCGTGTGGTTTGCAGTTACAACGGAAAAGGTGATTGGATCTTATTTTTCGAAGCAGACGACGGTAAGTCTTGATGACTTAATATTTTTTACCAGAAGTTAACGATCTGCATTTGAAGGATATGTCGTTCATACTGCACGCGGCACAATGCTTATTTCTAAGGATGCCTCCAAAATTTGACTGTCTCGGACATCTTACTCTGAGGTTATTTGAAGTTTGGTGTACGCGCGGCCCACGCACCTTCAAGAAATTTAAGAACAACATTCGAGTCGAAACTCACAACACGACACCATAAATGCTACGCATAGTTATGCAAAATCTATTCAAAAGAACCTTAATTTGCATCAACGCCGACTGCGGCCATTTGTGGGACATAATTTTCCACAAATAAATGAAACAATAGTGCGAATAAACATTATCAGTCAAAACCAAAATGAGTTTTCACTTTAAACAAAAGTTGTAGCGATAGAAAATCAGATGATGATTTTTGCCCCACATAAAATGAGTAAATCTTATTGTATCAAATTAGATCTAATTTTATACAATTTTACGTATTTATATAATTAGATCTAATTTAATGGAATAAGGTACACAATTGATACAATTTTAACAGAATTTTGTCTCCATTTAAATATATCAAATAGTTTCTAACGTAATAGAAATATCTGATTATATACAATGCCATTACATGTGACATATGTAGTCATATATAGATTGATATATAATTGGATATTACAACATGTTGCACTATATATATAGAACTCTATAAATAATGGAATAACGGACTCACTCACTCATTCAACATCGCTCAGCCTAAACTCCTGGACTAAGGAAGATAAAACTGGATTTTTGGAAAATCCAATGGGGAGGGGCAAAAAGTGGGAAAATTCTTCTCCTTGACAGACATAATATAAGACGAAAAAGTCTATGGAAAGGACAAAAAGATAAAAGCATTTCCCTTGACGGCCAGACCTGACCGCAGGATCTAGGAAGTTCAAATTTTGTATCAAGGTTCTTCCTCTGGTGAAGACATACGCCCAGACGGTATTTTATACAATTTCTACGGGGAGGGGCAAAAGTCTTCCACCCCTTTAACACGCTTCCCTAACCGCTGCAGGTAGGAAGTTAAGCTAATACTGGATTTTTGGAAAGCCTAGAGAAGGTGCAAAAAAGGAGAAATTCTCCCCCTTGCAGCTTGTCAAAATCGCTCGAGCTAGGAAGGTGAAATTTGGTATGAAGGTTCACCCTCCGGTGTAAACAGCAGCTATGACTGGATTTTTGAAAATCCTACGGGGAGAGGCGACAAAAAAGGGAAATTTTCCCTTAGGAAGTTTATATTGGGTATATAGGCTTCTCCTCCGGCGTGGATAACCAATCAGACGGGATTTTCGAAAATACCTACCGAGGGGGGCAAAAAGGCGAAAGGTCTCCCACTGACGGTCTCCCAAGCCTTTTCAGCTAGGAAATTTGGTATAAAGTTTCCTCCTCCAGCGTAGACTTCAGCTAAGGGGGATTTTTTCGGAAAATCCTACGGGGAGGGGGAAATTATCCTTCATGACAGCAAGGCAAATCACTAAGGCTAGGAAGTTGAAATTTGATACGTAGGTTCCTCTCAGCTGGGATTTCTGAAAATTCCTTCGGGAAGGAGCAAAAAGCCTCCCACACCGATTCAACTAGAAATCTGAAATTTTGAAAATGTGTTACCTGGGGTATGGGCTAACTCACTGATAGAATTTTGGGAAACTCCGGGTAATCATCTGGCGAGTCCAGGTTTTACCGAGCGATACCTCTGGCACCATTTTTCTACGCTAACAACGTAGCGGGCTTTATATAAATATAAATAAATATATAATTATATTTTTAAGTTACTGTATTATATAATTTTGTATAGATATGTATTTTGCAATATATAATTATGACCAATTATATTAAATAATATATTACAATATCAAAACATTTTTACTTGTGATGTATTTTTTAAGTTCTAATAGTATTCTTCTCAAAACCTTTTTTGCAAAAAATATCACACGTACGCGAAAAAATAAAAGTATATAAAATCTCTTATTCGCTTTTAATTGAATTTAAAAATAACTAGTCTTTTTTTAAACAACTGAATTAAATTGATATATTTAATCAATTACTTTTTCGCGGTTATTATATTCGTATTAATTGTATCAATTAATTTCATTAAAATTGGTAAAGTAAAGTCAACTTTCTACGAAACTTATTTTTGTAACAAAAACAATTTGTACAAAAATAATGCAATACATCACCTACGTTAAAAAAATAATCCCCTTAAATTAGTTAAAAAAAAATCGTGTTCTACTTTTTTTGTTTAAAACATTGACCTTAATATGTCCAAATATCTAACGCCTAAAAAATATTGCATGTTTTCAAACTAAGAACACACATTAAATACTATTGAAATATTTTGTTATTTTTTGTTGCACATTTGTTTCTTTTCAGGGACATGCCAATTATTTGTAGAAATGTGCTTCTTCCATCAAAAACAATTTTAAAAATTTTTAGAAAAAACATATTGATGGTCATAAGAAAACACCTCTTAACTGACATCATTCAGAAGGCATTTGGTGTACCTTTTTCAAATCACAGCTAAAAATTGTCAATTTATGACCATCTTTTTGTAGCATAGCAAGATTTTAAATATTTTACTTACCTCTTCTACTGCCTCACATTCAAATAGATAAATGTGTAGTAAAGGATCTTTAGGTTCTTTCATCAAATAAACCAAACCCGTTAGGGGACCAGTAAATTCCATAAAATTATTTGGTATAGCATTTTGATCATCATTGCCATTTTGTTGTTGCTGTTGCTGTTGCAATTGCTGCTGCTGCTGTTGTTGTTGCTGATAAGAAGCAGCCGCACTTGAAGACAATGAACCATATGATGTAGAAGTTTTCAAAGTTGTTTTCATACCGGTATTTAAACCACTGCCACCACTGCCACTATTATTGTTATTATGGCTTCCTCCAGTGATGCTATTGTTATTGCTGCTACTATTCGATTGCTGAGATTTTAATTGCATAAAACCATTGCCAATTTGTTTGCCTCCTTGTTTGTGTACTATACGACACATACCAACAATATTCTTTAAAGGATGACTAAATTGTAGTTCAAAGTCAGAGTTATACGATTCCAAGTTACCATTTTCAATGCCAACAGAAAGCTGCAATAGAAATAAAGGAACAGAACAAAGGCAATAAATAATATGATAAAAAAAAACTTTGAAAGAAAAAAAAATGCATAAATTAAGAAAATAAAGAAATTAATTTCGGGTATATGACGTCTTAATAATACCCTACTGAAAGTCAACTAATGTTTGGGTCCAAATTTTAATGCATTTGTTAGGGAGATATTCTTTGTATATTTGTTTCCTGAAATAATACTTTCAAGGTCATGTATATTTATAAAGTAAATAAAAGATTAATTATTTTATTATTTATCCGACGTTTCGTTGGAGATTCCCAACATCTTTAGGGATATTTTATAATTAATTAATAATTAATTTTTATTAATTTATCTGAAGAAATTTTTAGGAAAAAATTCTATACCTAAGTTTATTATTTCCTCGAAATTAGAACATTTTTACTTAATAAAAAATTATTAAAATTTACCTGAACTAAGTTGCATGGAAATTTTTTCTAGAAATAGTTCATCAATTTCTAAACCAAATAAATTTTTATTCCTTTTAATTGTCTGAACTTATTTTTAGAAAACAATTCTTAAAAATGAGAAAGTGGTTTTCTAAAATTTAGTTCATTTTACTACTCGAGAAAAAAATTAACATACATTAAGTTCAAGTACTCATCACAGGGGAAATGCGGACCTGCCCAAAATTGGCCATGGAAGCTATTGTTGGTTTGATCCTCTTAAATATTTTCATTAGAACTTCAGCATCATTGGCTGCACGTAGATTAAACTTTGAACATGATGGTTCTTTTCATACGAATATCTTGAATTCTTTAGGGTACAAGGATTTTTTAGGTAAGTCGACAGACCGATTAACACTGAATTGAGATTCGGTGGGAAATTCGGGGTTGTCATTCCCAGCAGGTCGGAATGGTCAGCGGGTGGACCGGTAGTAGACACTCGCAGTCTAAACTGGGACACTGATTCCGGTGTGGGAGCGGGGGTCCTCGAACCCAACACGAGGATATCGGAGCCAATGGGCAAGTGGCCAACGATATTCCAAGCTAAACTGCAGGCTGTACTCATATGCGTTAGAGTAAATATTGATATATTTCGATCTTCTCTGATGGCCGAGCGGCACTCCAGGCGTTGTCGTCTTGGACATTCACTTCAGGAATAGCGTTGGAGTGTTTTGATACCCTTTAATAGTTGGCCGCGCGTAATAGGGTTACTCTTTACGGGATACCAGGTCATCGTGGAAATGTTGGTAACGAGGTAGCGGACGAACTATCTAGAATGGGCTATTCACACCTTTGGTGGGACCAGAACCGTACTGTGGGGTTAATTGGTCCACCATAGCAGCCCTAATTAAGGAGGACCAACTACTCTTACGAATGGCAAAGGACCTTTGGAACAATTCTTTGGGGATGAAAAAGGCTAAACTATTGGTCAACCCCTTTTTCAATGGGAAATTTTGGACGTTGCTAGAAACGACATTAAGTTACTAACAGGGTTTCTTACCAGACACTTCGGATTGTGAAAGATGAATCTGTTAGAATCGCATCTGTGTCGGATATGTCTTGCGGGAGATGAAACAACAATCCACATTTTGTGTGAGTGTGTTGTATTGCATAGGAACAGCCGGAAATTTTCAATAAGAAATTTTTAGATCCAGGAAATACCAGGAACTCTTCTCCATCTTCTATATTAAAATTCATTGGGAATATAATACAGAATTTGGTTTAGTTTTATGATCCTTGGTACAAAAGATCCATTAATAATAAGTTCAAGTACTTTCTTAATTTAAGTTAGACACATTTTTTGAACTAAATGGGTGTAAATTATGATTTAATTTTTTTGGGCTAAACTTAGTTTTATTATATTTTAGTATGCAAATTTCTTAAAACTAAGATGTTTATTTTAAAAATTGATAAATTTATATTTAATATACTTGATTTCTTCCTAAAATCAAGAAATATTACGTAGGAAAGATATGAACTATTTCTGAGTATAAAAACTATTTCGTTTTTACACAAAATAAGGAATTTTTATTCTTTTTTACAAAGAAGAAAGGAGTTTTAATAAAAGAAAAGAGAAAAAAGTTTTAATAAAATTTGACTTTGAGGAAAATTTTTAATTTGTTTTGAAGGAAAGTTTGTTAATGTCTTTGTTTTGAGGGTATAATAAGAAACATCTATCGTATAATAAGAAACTTGATTTTTAAATAAAATTAAAGAATTTTTTCCATTCGATATTCGATTTTGTTTCCCTTTTCTCCATTTTTAATATAAAGTGCAAAATTACAGTATTTTGTTTTTTTGATTTTCTTTTTTTAATTTAATTTGAAAATCGAGTTATTATTGACTCCATGGTAAACATAAAATGTTACTACTTTCCGCAGCAATGTGTTCATAAGAGTGACAACAAAATTGACTTCCAAATTAAATTTAATAAATGTTATCATTTTTAATTGCAAAATTATTGTTTCCTTTAGAATCTTCTCTGTTTCATATAGAAATTTCAATTAAGTTGCAGTTTTATATAAAAAAAATTATTTTAATTATACTACATTTACACTTAACCAAAAACTAGAAGATTTTGTATTTACTTGTTAAATTTCAAACAAATTTTTAAACGAGAATTAAAAGCTTTCAAAAACTACTAATACCAAAAACTAGTAGTTTTTTTTAAAGACTTTTAGGTTTTGATTCAAAATTGTTATTTTTTTTATCCTAGCATCGTCATGTGACGACACAATTTTACGAACCGATGCATTCGGATCGTTAAAAATAAAATAGTATAAAAGTTAGACTACAACTACAAATAAAAATATTTTGAATTATCATTCCAGGATTGCCACAAATTGATTTAAATAATTTAATTTTGAATTTTTTACAAAGTTTAAAAAAATGATAGAATGAAATTAAAAAAAAAACAAATTGTTTAATTTGAATTTTAAAGTTTTTGGAGTTTTAAAGATTGGAATTTACACAATAAATTAAAAATTAATCTTGAAAAAATCTGGGTTCATTGAAGAATTTCATACAGTCAACGTTTCGACTTTGGTAGCAATTATCTCATAAAATTCTTATTTGGGCACCATTTCTTAACTCAGGAGAAAATGGGTTAAGATGAATTCGAAATGATGGAGAGCTGAACTCTGCAGAGAGAATTTTATTCCTTTCTATTTCGAGCTTGAAAATTTCTTCAATCATGCCACCTCTCGTTTTAGCACACCCTACACTTACCAAAAACAAGTTTGTAATGACAACTGAAAATTTTGTTGTTATTACAAGAAATTTTTTGCTAATTTGAGCCATGTGGCATTTTTGGCTTATCTTAGCTGAAGTGTAGCACAATAAAATTAATAGAAAAAATTAGTAGCCGCTAGTAAATTTTAGTTAACTTTTTGTAAAATGGAATTTAAAATCGGTTTTCTAAAATTAGCAAAAAAATTTATTAAATATTATTAATATTAGTACAATGAAGTTAGTATATAAAATTAGTAAGCGCTACTAAATTTTATTGAATTGCTGTAAGCTACAACTTAAAATCGATCTGCTAAAGTTAGCAACAAATATTACTAAATATTAGTGATATGAATATGGAAGGAAAGGCTACTAAACATTGGTAAAGTTCTGTACAAAGTTTATTTAAATAAGCTCTAATTAACAAAAAAAATTTTGATAAATTATTGTGAACTAAACTCAATGAATTGTAAAATTAAAAATTAATTTATTAATTTTATTAATTTATTTTTATTAATTTATTACAAATTAACTGAATTATTTTTATATACAGCTGTTAATTTCGTCTGAAATTGACATACGAAAAAAAAAATCACAAATTTGTTTTATTTCGTAGGGCAACAACATTTTTATTTATTTTTTTTTCAAAAATATTTTAGACAAAAAAAATAGCAAAACATAAACAAAATTATCATTTTGTTTTAATTTGTAAATTTTTGTATTGAAAAAATATTTTTAGTCAAATTATTGGATTTTAAGGTCAAATTTTAATTGATTTCACTGTCCAACAAATTAAGACTTTTTGAATGGAACAGAATAGCGACCCCATAATTCTGAAAGGGTGTGTTGAGTAGATCATTTTTGTAGAACAAACTTATGGTCCAGCACGTCTGAGTTTTTTTTACAGTGGGTAAAATTTTTAATTTTTTGGTCGAAGGGAGCATTATACTATATGAAAAAAATGCTGTAAGTTAATGTCTGAGAGAATTCTTATGGTCAAAGTTGTATTGTGGAATTGTATGAGGATTATTTTTGTGGAAGATCTTAACCCTCTAACTGGTCTCTTTATGGGTCAATTTGACCCTTTTTTCGAGAAAATCAAAAAATATCCTTTAAAAAAGTACATTTAAGGATTAAAATATTTTACGAAAATGTTTGCCGGAAAATTTCAGTGGGGGTCACCAAAGACACCATTGTTGTAAATAAAGCTCTTTACGCTTAATTAGTAAAATTATACACCAACATATACAAAACAGGTAAAAACGGCGTCAAGTTCGGCCGGGCCAAACACTCAGACGTGCTGGACCATAAGTTTGTTCTACAAAAATGATCTACTCAACATACCCTTTCAGAATTATAGGGTCGCTATTCTGTTCCAAAAATACTGTTGGACAGTGTTTTTAGAACTTTTTAGTGCAATTTTAAGTGGATGTCCTATTTTTGGACATGAGTCGGTTGTGAAAAGTATCTTTACTTCCGATCCCTTTTTTCAACCTATGTAGCATTTTAAGACAATTTTAGTTTGTAAGTATAAGTTTTAATTATTAGAAATAAAATTTCCTTCAATATCAATAATATTTACTGATTTAATGAAAAGTTTAAAATTAGTTAATATCTTTTGCTAATTTTAGCAAATCGGTTTTTAAAAATTTGTAAAATGATTTCTGAAATTAGCAACAAATATTTGTAAATATCTGTAATTTGTAAAATGTAAACAACAAAAAAAAATTACTAAATAATAATTTTGTTACTAAAAATCAGTAAATTGGGATTGAAAACCGCTTACAAATTTTTGTACTATCTTTTTTTTTAAGTGTATTCTGCAGATTGTAGTATTCTGTCATTGTGAATATAGCTATAGATTTTTAAATGTTATTTAAAAATTTTTAAATTTTAAGTAAAAATTTTCCAGTGGACACCAGTACAATTTTTGTATCATATTATTTTTTTGTAAAAGAAATATAGCATTTGGTTCACCAGAAAAATGGTAATTGTATGTAAATGCCACTTATGTGTTCAGTGCCATTTTTTACATCCTCTTAAAACATATAACCAAAAAAAAAAAGAAAAAATAGGAGGTTCTTCAGTAGATTCTCCTCTTCTTTATTATTCAAGTAACTTTCAACACTTTTTGTATAAATATGAGTGCTTTACACTTTTTCTCTGAACAACTTGGTAAACTATTATTTTTTTATATTTGTATGTTTGTAAAGAAAAACTATCTTGTGGCCCATTTTAGGTTTCTCAACTTAAGTTAGTTTTCTGCTAAACCAAGCACATTAACCATGTTAAAATATTAATCATTTCAACAACAGCAGCTAAAATGTATGGCAACAACTCACACACAAAAAGAAGGACTCATAAACACTTTTAAACTTGAAAAAAAAAATAAAAAAGAAAAGTTCTTATTATTATTCTAGAGCATTCATGTTTTGTACAGTTTGTTTTTATGGAAATTCGTCCCTGGAGTCGCAAAAAATACAACATTTTACTGCAGTGGTGTTGTGTTGTCAAGTTGAATGAAAAGTTTGTTGCAGGCACAAAAAAAAATCATAAAACAATTATGCTGAAAACAATATAAAAAAAATGTACAAAAGTGCAAGGCGTAAATTATTGTTGATAAATTAAATAAGCTAACTAAAAATAGATCTATATAAGTGAGTTTTTATTTATGGTCAATTAGGGTTAAATAATACATACACTGCAAATACTGAAGAAATATAGTTTTTATTTCAGAAAATGAAATTATAGTGTTTTTTCCTTGGAATTCACTTGGCAAAACTAACTGCCCATTAACGACCATGATTGTGGTTGTTACCTTATTTTCGTTGTGTTAATATAATATAGTTATCAATAGTTAATAATAGTTATGCCACAAACAAATGGATTCCCTTATTTGCCCCAATATTGCTTGTGAAATAAAAACAATTTTGTCCACTTAATACATTCAAAAAAGTTTGAAGCTACAACGGTATATGTAGTTAAAAAGGTGACAAAGGTATTTTGTCTTTAAAATAACTATACACTTAGTAATTTTTTAAATTTTTGCATATTTTATTCCGACCTGCAAATTTATAATTTTATTTTATAATTTTTTGGTTTCGCGATCATAATTAAGAGACGATGGAAAAAATTTTAAGGATCAGCGCTAGAGGTAGTGGCCACACTTTCGACCTGAGCGACCAGGTCATTGTCAGCCTCATTCTAAACCACTACCCACAACAACTCATGGTTTTGAACAAGCTTTTATTTATGCTCGTATCAACCACTGAAAGAAAAAAGAGATATGTGAAATTACTTTTCCACAGTTAAGGAATGATAACCCGTTAAAATGAACTTTTGGCTATTGGGATTATACAATAAAAAATATGGGGAAATAGTGGTATCATACATATTCTTATAGCTTCCCCTGTAGTATGTGAAACTACTTTAAACCCATATTTCCCTAAATATCTCCAATATCTTGCATGTTATAGAAATCGAAAACTTTAATATGGCATTAGAAATAACATATATTTATATATTTAACTTAGGCACTAAAAGTACATTTGAGTTTCTAAATTGTAGCACAAAATGTACTATAGTATCATCTACAATATACGATGTCATCCCTAAAAAAATTATTTTATATCAGCCATTATTTAAAATAATTCATATCACAAAAATGTCATAAAAACATAAAAAATTACAAAGCGAACATTTGTGAGGAGTACCGTAGTGCTTTTTAGGCTTTAATAGTACCACAAAAAGTACTTAAGTGCAAACTTTATCATCCCAGTCCCCTACAGTGGTTGTGATACAAATATTGTAAAAAAACTTTTGAAGTGAAATTATGCAGGTGAAAAAAAGTTTGACGTGAAAAACTATTTAGGATGTGAAAACAATTTTTTGTTATAAAAAACAGTTTGAGGTGAAAAACAAGTTCGTAGAGAAAAAGATTTGAGGTGAAAAAAGAATAACAGATAATATTTTTTTTGCCAGTCGCTACTATGAATTGTAATTATCTCAGTAAAAATGAGCGACCTCGCTTACGTCTTTGTGCCGTGTTCACGCCGTGGACGCTGACACAAACCCATGCGTCTATAGGGTAGTAACCGCTAAGCTAAGGATTGTTAAATTTACACAACCTACGTGCTTACAACTATTGGCTTAAGATTTTTTAGTCAAACGCCAGGTCCAGACCGCACACCAAATCAAGCGTTGAGACTTGCCATATTGTTCGCTCATCTATTTAATTACCACGAAAAAACAGACGTTGATCTTACTTCCGAAGACTAACAAACGCACAGGAGACCCACCATCGTATCGGCCTATATGCTTGCTCCTCCCGCAGCAGAAAGCTGAGGAGATGTATCCGAGAGGCAATGCGGATTCCGTCGAGCCAGGTCAACTATAGACGCTGCAGCTATGGTAACTAATATAGCGAAAAGCTCAATTTAATCAATGGAAGCAGAGAAGAAGTATTGTGCAATAATAACCCTAAATGTGAAAAAGGCCTTTAATTGTGCGTGCTGGGTCTGCATCATGACTACCTTGCAAGGACTGAGCATGTCACTTTATTTAATAAAAATATTCGCAGAGCTTATTTTCACAGAACGACAGACAGAATGTTATGCTACAGTACCGACTACGGCTAAAAGAACTACAAGGTTACTGCTGGGTTTGCACAGGGGTCAGTTCTCGGATCATTGCTATGGAACATAATGTATAACGAAGTCTTGACGATAAGTATGCCTGATAAGGCTTTGCAGACAACATTACTATCGTCGTAACCGCGAGATATTTAGACTAGGTAAAATTATGTGCTAACGAAGCTACAAATGCCATAAGATTGTGGTTGAACAACGCCGCCCTCAAACTGGCAAAATAGAAGTCTGAGGTGGTTTTAATAAGCGGCCTAAGAAAAGCTGAAACTGTTAATATAAAAGTGGGCCAGCATGAAATAGCATCTAAAGGCGAACTGAAGTAACTAGGAGTGATGATTAACTCAAAGCTGAACTTTAACTCACACTTGTCAGACGTCTGCAAGAAAGCTGCAAATGTAAGAGTGGCTCTTGCCTGAATGATGCTAAATATAGGTGGCCCAAGACAGAGTAGAAGACTAGTAATGTCAAGCATGGTAAACTCAAGACTGATGTATGCAGCACCAAAAGAGGTTGACGGTAAGAAACGTGGACAAACAGATGTCGTGTATAGCTAGGGATATCCTGGCCTACGACGTAAAAATCCAACATATACACTTATCCAAATGTTATGCAGACAGACAGCGGACAGACAGACAGAGACATACAGACAGACAGACAGAGACAGACAGACAGAGAGAGAGACAGATATATTCCGACATGCTACATACGGAATGATAAACTTATATGGTGGAGTGTAACATATAACAACAGACAGAATTATATCAACTAAACTAGAACACGCTCAGCAAAACTTGCTATTACCTGGTAATGGGAAATGGAATAAGAAAACAAAAAATGTAAATAATTACAATTTGGTCAAACAACGCATTATTTGAACATGGGGATATCAATAGAGGTAAATGCTTACCAAAATCTTACGATTATAGACGTAAATAATTATTTACCAAAAAAGTACTGAAATAAGGAGTTACTTGTAATATTAAAATCACTGGTTACCAATACGGGCTAAAATAAATAGATACGAGTAAAATAAGTCATGTACGGACAAATAATTGTTTCAATTAAAAATTTATAAAAACTGGGTCACAATAATACGAAAAATGTATATTCCTTTTTCTTTAGTCATGAACAACAATTCACGCTGTTTAAACATAAAATAATGGTATTTAAATTATAAAATCTGTGCAATAAATTTAGTTAGTTATATAAAACCAAAAAGATCATTATTTGTATACTTTTTAATCACTTATTACTTATCACAATGTAAAGCCTCTAAATAAGTAGTGATATATATATATCAATATCGTTAAGTCATTATTTCATAACTTTCAAATAAATAGTGATACATCACAATATTTGTAACGGTTTCAAAGTAAAGCAAAAGGCTAAAGGATACCCTTTACCAGATAAAACTCGAAATAGCTGCAACCATTTGCCATGATTTTGCTGGAACGATTAACAGACTTTTTTATTAACTTTATTTATCAGTTAGTTTATAAACATACATTTTTATTTTGTCGTAGAACGTTTTGATTCTGGTTTTACATACGTATTAAAAAGTTTCATTAAACAAATTCAAACTATTTTCATTTCATATCTCAAATTCCCTTTTTACTCAACAATGGATCATTGTATGAATTGTATGAAAAATAAAACAATACCCTTAACAAACAATAAACGATAGATTATCTATGCTTCAGTATTAAATGTCGTCATTAAAAGGAACGATTTTATCGAACATTGTTGGTAAACAATTCTACTCAAAATAAAACTTTATAAAATCTTGTAAAATTTAATTAGTGTAATGGATATTGCAAACTTATTTCATGAAAAAAAAAAAAAACAATAAAACTTCCTCTTCATGAAAGTGTAAATTCTTGTTAACAAAAACTTAAATTAGTGGGGCAAAAACAAGGAAGAACTATTTTAAAACTGATTGCAATGTCAAAATAATGTTTAAATACCATTTTTGTAAGCAATTAAAAATAACTTTTTGAGAGAAATGAAACTTTTCAAACGGAATAGAGGAATGTACCGTAAAAATATAATTAAGACTTTTGTTTGGACAAAAATATAGTATATTTTAGTTTTTGTTTATTTCTTGCTGTTGATGATGATAATGATTCTGTTGAATCTCTCAACAACCTTGATATTATACTAAACATTTGTATTCACAAGGATATTTTTTTGTTGTCTTTTGTTAAGTTTCCGCTTTTAAATATCGTTTGATTCTCAATGTAAGTTACACGTACGTCGTAGCAATTAATTAGTTTTCACTGTCACAGATGCTTACTAACTATATTTTATTACCAATTAAAAACATTTTACCACTACAATGTTTTGGCTTTTGGAAACACTTTTCACTAATGGAAACCTTAAAAGCACCATGTTATGGGTGCTTATTTAAAAGTAGAGTTCGTTTGCTTTTAATTAAATATTTAGGGTTCATAAAGGTTTATACTCGTATGTAATTGAATTTCTTAATAAAGTCAAGGATACCTACAGCCGAATTCATAAAGAATATTTAGTAGACGAGTATACATCGCTTACAACGAGCTGCTAACTAGAATGTATTTTAGGGCAAGCAGCTTGTTAATGTGAAGTTTATTCATAATAAAATTGTATATAACATATTTTAACTAAAAGTTGCAATATCAACTCTAATTTGTATCATTGGCCCAGCGCCGATGTGAAAATAAATTTTTGATAAACTTTGATTTAATAATTTTCTTCATTTAATTGTTAAAACTCATTTTCATTTAATTTAAGTGTTTTTCCATATTGTTATAATACTAATTGGTCTGAAAAATACTTGGTACCTGAGTTGGGTGAAGGTGGCCTGTGCTTCGGCATGGGAAGCGGGCCCCCACCTAAAATTTTCCGAGCTGAAACTTAACCAAATTTGCAACAGAATCGTAACTTGACAACGCCAAAAGCGAAACAAGGTGAAAAATGTCTGGCAAGGGAGAAGCAAAGTACGAATGAAAAAACGCAAACATTGAGAGTACATGGTCTGATCGAGATAGAAGAAGATCTTCTTGTTTGTAAATCAATGAATACACTTAAAAAAGTTTGTAAGTTAAAATAACTGAAAATATCATTTAAAAGAAATGATATTTCATTTAAAAACCGGTCTACTTAATTTTCATTTAAATTAAATGCCATTTGTTATTTATTTTTAAATGTTGATTAATCAACTGACACATCCGTAAGAAACAAATGATATAATCAGTTAAAATAAATGTCAAAATTTTACCTACCAATCCTTAAAAAATAAATGTTTTTTTCATTTATTTGAAATTATTTCCGTTTTGGTATTTTTTGTTTTTTTTAATAAACTCGTACAATACAAAATGTATGTATGCATATGAAGCTCTAAACACTTTTTGTGTGAATGTATTTGTGTATGTATGTGTGTTTATGAAGTTCTAGTAATTTGTATTGAAAATTTTGTATATATACAACCAATTTAAATAAAAAAACAAATTGAAATTCTTTGAATATTTTTTTTTGAAACAGACAGAAAACAAAATTTAAATTTGTAATAACTGTTACGGACACAAATAAACCACAAGTTTCCGTTTTGTGGGTAATTTTTTATTAAATTTCAAACAAATGAAAAAAATAAATGAAACTGAAAAAAATCGGTAAATGATAGTAAATTATTTCGAATAAATGTATAAAACAGTTAATATAGATATTTCTTTGAAAAATAAATGTATTTTCCTTTATTTTTAAATGGAACGGAAAACTTTTTTATTAAACTACAAACAGTTAACTACATAATATTCTGAGTGTATGCCTAGTTATTACGACTAGGACCATAAGGGCTTATACGTGGTTTATGTGGACACATTAAAAACTACGCCGAGAACGTCAATCAACCAGTTTGGTTTAACGGAAAAACTTATCGATCTCGAGATTAATGACGTAAGCAATGTATTAAAGATAGGTTACGGTAGCTGTAAGGTTTTATTTTAAGAACTAAGCTGAAGCCAACGAAATTACCAAGAATAAACGACTGGAAGCCGCTGGATATACCCTTAAGATATTCTCGCATTTGGTTATAAAGACTGATACTGTTTTTAATATTCCTGAGAAAATCAATTTAACTAAATTATATCATCCCTCGTACCTGTTGTCAGACTGAATAGAAAATCAAAACAAAAAAAAAATATGGTAATAATGAAAGAGAGGCAACTACAAAGACAATCCCCCCCTGACAAGCTAGGAAAAAAGCCTAATCTGAAGAGACAAATGGTACTTGAAAACCTTAGCTTAAGGGAAGAAAAGGCCAAATATTCTAGAATCATCGGTGAAAATAGGTTCGAGATACTTGGCATGGATACAAAATTCCCCCAACTACCGACAAAACCTGATAAATTAATATATATAACGAAGGAGGCAGCCAGACACGAAACGCAATCTTGCGCAAAAATCACCATGGTAAATATAATTAGACAAAGACAGACAGAATATGGCGGAGTGGCGACAGGCCACAAAAGATTGTAATACATATTGCGTTTAAAGGACAAAGAGAAGTATCATGAGAAGTACATTTCTGACGTTGAGAAGATGAAGTACATGGCCAATTCTTTCCTTGGTAAATAAGGGGATACAACATTAACACATTATTACAGAAAATTTTTAGGTGAAACTGCTAAAGTCTTAGTTAGAGCACTAATTATTAAAGACAGAAATGAAATTTTTGCACCTTCTAGAGGTTCAACAAAAGATTTACTTGAACAAATGAATCTACTACAATACAACGTCCAAAGTTTAAAAAGGAAAGGGAACAAGGAAACATTTGAACTTTTCTTGGAAATTAACATAATAGATCCAATCGTTCGCAACGACATAGAAGTTTCGTTGAATAAAAATGGCATTGACTGCGAGGTGATTTCCTTGACGACTAGGAAACAAATACAAAAAGGAGGCTTGTCGTAAACAATATTTTTATCACAAGCTAATAAAAGTGTAGAACAAATGCAAAATCAGTGACGCAAAACTAAGTTCATGACAAAGACAAACATTTCAACATATATGAAAAATTGAAGCAAACTGGATGAGTCCACCACCTGAACTACTGAGCCATGTTGAACAGCTGGTTTCCCAGTTGCCATGCCTCTCAAAATCTGTAATGAGTCCAAATTATTTAGCACGTCCATATTAATATATGAATTATAAAATATTTTTAAATTTTCCGGCACTCCACGGACTTGACTTAGTTTGTGTTTGACAGCCATTGATAGCAGAAAACCTCGTGAATTTCGATGAATTATTGATTAATTTTAGCGTAAAAAACCATCACCAAAACCAAAGGAAATCTTAATTAATGCAATGGGAACTCTGTTAATTCAATGGTTAATAAGTGGTTTACTCTGACGCCGAAAGTTCAGGTCGCCCAAAAACGATCATGCCAGAAATCATCAATAAAACCCATGAAATTATATTGGACTATTAGGGAATTTAATCGCGTGAGGTGGTTGAAGCGGTAGGGATCTCAGCTCAGCGGGTATATTACATTTTACATAAATATTTGGACACAAAAAAACTATCTGCGCGACGTAAGATGCGATTGATCCCAATTGTTCATAAACGCAATGGTACACGTGTGCAATCATCATAGGGAAGTTTCATGAACTGAGAAAATTTCATGAATTGCTACCTCATCCAGCATATTCTTAATATTTAGCCCCCTTCGACTTATTTCTGTTTTAGAACTCGTAGAAATGGCTCGGTGGTAAAAGATTAAGGTCGAATGAAATGTTTTCACTTAAAACAAACGCCTGTTGAGAAACCCTATTTTTTGGAAGGAATAAATATAATTGGAAAAATGATGGAATAATATATTTTGACGTAAAATTAAACTATGTGGAGAAATAAAACACTACTTTGCCGAAAAAAAAAATATATTTTATTCAAAAAGTTACAACATATCAAATCACCCTATGTAGGTTAAATAGATTTTTTTCCTAAAAATGTATTGGTTTTTATTGGCATTTTTAGCAACAGTCTGCCCTATGTACATATAGGGGCAGTAGGGTGTCTTGATAATTCAGAATTTCGTTAACTACAGCACTCAAACGATGCGTAATTTTAAGCTGATTGCCGGCAAAATAACTAAAAACTTTCTGGAGGGTACTTTGCCAGAAACAAAATTGTTTGTTTTTGCAAGTTAGATCGCAATCGTTTTATAAAATAAGGCGTATTAAATAATTCCAAAAAAAAATCGTAAATAAATTTTGGTTCACAATTGTATTTTTATATTATAAACAGAAAATAATAAAAATCAAAAACATGTGTTTTTAAATTTGCAGAAAATTGAAAATTGTCAAGTATATTGCTGGAAAATAGTGTAAAAATCTTTGTTTGATGGGGTTTTCTTATTGATAAACACGAATATTTCTTTTTTGAAGTTGCGATAAAAATATTAATTGACAAAAGTGTTGGCCTTTTAGAACAACATTAACACGTGACACATCGCGTCCAAAGCTTTGCAAATTTAGAAAGTTTTCAAAATTTATAATAATTTCCTTCTACGATTCGGTTAACTAAACTTATATTTGTGAGAATTGGTTTAAATCATAAAACTGTTAATTATTTCTTTCGGTTTTGTCACGGACAAAAATATTACAAAAACAAAATCAATAGTTATAAATAATAAAGATATGTACGTACAATCAACTTGCAAACCTTTAATTATTATTTATAAACATATCTATACTTATATGTGACTTGAATGTTATTAACCTTTCTGTTAATAGCCAAGAAATTGTAATCGCGTGTCACAAATACTTGTAACAAATTTCTTACACATACAAAATTTTCTATATTTAAACAAAATTTAAGCAAGTAGTTGGCAACACTTTTTCTTTCAGGGAAACTACACAATGGTGTAACCCACAAAACTTACTGAAAAAATGGATATGTTTTAGGGGAGAACAATCTATGGAAGAAAATATCTTTTTAATATGATCTCACGTTTATGGGTTTAAATGTGACCCATATTTTTTTGCGTTTTTCATGTCGATTTTGATATAGCTTTTTTATAAATTTATTTTTAAACTGTATCAACACTCAGGGGTTGCCATCTATTAATGCAGTGCATTGTGTTGATGTCAGGAAAATAGGTTGTGGGAAGGAGGAAAGAGGGAGTAGCGTTTATGGATATTAGACTTGAATTTCTCTATATTATAGTTGTTGGGCAAGACCTCTGCAGGGAGTTTATTCCACATACGACTAGTACTACCTTTGAACGAAGTCTCCCTGGAAAATCAACCACAAAGGGCTGAGCTCTGTTGGACAAGCGAGTATTCTGGTCAAAAACCCGAACCCGAGGTATAAGTTCACTTATCTCAGCAGAACACATCCCATGTTTGTATCTATAGAACAGTGTCACACAACCCACATTACGTCGATGATCAATCGAACTGGATATTCTACTGTGATTGATAAGCGCCGAAGCCCTCCTTTGAACACGGTCCAAAAGTTTGAAGTACCTTGAAGTACCTGCCCATATATGGCAGTTGTAATTTATTTTCGGCGGGATATAAGTGGTATAGATGGTAAGAAGGTCGGATGGGCTGAAGTGCAAGAAGCACCATTCCAGAAAACCTAAAAGCTTGAATGCTTTTTCGACATTTTAAGCACATGTTTATTCCAACCGACACACACTGGACTCTCATGCCCAGAAAATCAAGAGTTTCCAGTTACTAAATATTGATTCCCCTTATTTAAACATATGACGCTGGAGGCTCCATATTCTTATGAGTCTTCATACAATATTGGGTCTTATGTGCATTAAAATCCACTCTATTTATACGACCCCATTATGATATTACCTAAAGGCCTCGATTCAGTGTATCATTCTTAATTTACTTCCTGACCCGACCTCTAAAAGGCTTGTCCCATAATCGAAGGAAAATGAATGATATATGTTACTGTCATCTGCGAAAGAGTAAATAGAGTTGAATGTTTTGCCAAGAAGGTTATTAAGAAAGACGAGAAAAAGGGAAGGAAAAGGAGAAAGAACAGAACATTGCGGTACCCCTGAATTTAGCTAAAACTCGTCGGACATATGAGATTCCGTCTATTTCAACACGTATAAAGCGATCTCTGAGAATCTCGAAATAAATTGAGAGAATTCATTACCGACACCAATTACCAAGCAATTAGTTTCGATAAAAGTGTGCCGTGCTAAGAACGTTTTGGAAATATCTCAAGCAATCACCTTGTTCTCCCCAAACCGGTAGAGGGACCTACTCCAACCTTCAGAGAGAAACGCTAACAGGTCTGCCATAGAACGGCTTCTACGAAAGTCATACTGTCGATCGCTCAAAAGTGAATTCGATTCAAGATAATTTATAAGATGGTAATTAGTCATTCTCTCCATGACCTTCTAGAACGCATAGCATATTGTGATTGGGCGGTAATTTTTAAGGTTATTAACCTCACCCTTTTTGGGGATTGGCTGAACATTAGCAACCTTCCAGCATGAGAGCAAGTCACCCGTACGGTATGAAAAGCTGTACACTTTATCCAATGGACGGGATAGTGTCGAAGAGCAGTTTCAGCACCTTCACGATATTCTTTCGTGTTCAGGTAGTGGTTGATTGCTTTCCGGCAAGAATGAGTTTCGTGCAAACATTTCAGAGTTGGCATAGCTGAACTAGCGTTGTTCCTTACATTTTTAACGAATAACCAAAAGCTCTTACTGCCCAGTGGGGCAGAAAGAACAAACGAGTAGGTTTATCTCGAAATATGTCGACAAACTCAGCAATCACTCTTATCCACAAAAATTAATTTGCAAAGATATTATATTCTAATTTAATTCATTGAGGCCTGAACTTTTTTTGTTTCCTTTTCTAAATAAAAGTATTAAAGTAACAAAAAAAATTTTATGTTATTTTCCGTAAACTTTTTGTTCGATTAATCTTAAAATTTTATTAGATTAACCGGTTTAGAAAAAAAAACTGAATAATCATTTGAACAATTAGTCTATTAAAATAAAAAGTCGCTTAATTAAATATATGTATAATTTGGCAAAAAAAAAAACGATTAAAAAGTTCTCAAACCAAAAAAGTCTCAAGCAAACTTTAAACCTATTTTTACTTCCTAAAAATTAGATAGCGCAGCAAGTTTGTAGAGCACAATAGATCAACTTGGTCGCCGTGCAAGAGGACATATGACTCAACCCTGTTTATCCTAAATCGTAAGAATTTTTGATTAAAGTTTTATTTAAATCAGAGGGTCAACCATTCTGTAGGTTCCTTGTAAGTATTCTATCATATTTTACAGAATAACTTATTGTTAGTAGGAACATTTATACAAGTTTATTTCTCTCTAAAGACACGAGTACATAAGAGATAGAGATGGAAACTTTAATTTTTTTTAAATTGTACTAAGGCTTAATTAAAATAGCACCTACTTTTGCGAACTCAAGGTACTTTATTTACAAAAAAATAGAAAACATTCAAGTCTGAAAACCATTTGGCACTAAAAATCTAAATAGGAACTTTAAGATTTCATAAAAATATATCTTTAGGTTATCCAATTAAAAATGTTGTTTAAAAACAGCCATCTTCAATTAATTCCGTAAAATGATAATTTTCTTTTTTCATAAAACAATAAGTAAAAATTTTTATTGGAGGAATTTAACAGATTTTTTTTTGTTTGTGCATCCATGCCATACAATAATTAAATGTACTAAAATCCCAATTATTTAAAACAAATTGTAAAAAAAATATTTATTTCGATTGCATTATTAGCTTCAGAAATCGATTAGTAATATTTAAAAAGTTAGATTGCAAATTCAATGAGAATTAGTTTTGAAAACTCGCTAATAACAAAAACTTTTCTGGTGATCTGAAAACAAGTTTTAATGCTTTAAAATAATCCATAAAATTTGGAATATTTGCATTTAATAAATTCTCCCAATAAAGATCATTATGATTTGTCTATAAAAAGTACTAAATCTATTGCGGTACTTTTACGATTGAAGTACTTTATTTTCCATTCCTGGTAGGAATATTACAAAACCTAATTTCATATTATTTTTATGTAATTTAATATTGCAGTGTTTAGTATGTATGAGACTTGAGTCGTTTAAACAATGTAATAAAATATTTGCGGTAATTACAGTTTTGTTACTGGAATTGACCTAACATTACCTATGCTACTAAATACAGTAAACGATTACAATTAATAATTAACTGAAAATGTATATATAGTATTTTCCTAATGATTTTTATAATAATATTGTTTATTAAACAATTTGCCTCATTTAAGACTATTCTTATTAATAATTTTGTAGTAATCCCCTTCCAAAAATTAAAGATAGTCAGGGGCTGCGTGCGGAGTGGATAAATTAAACGAATTTTTCTGTCATACAGCTCTCAAAATGCAAATTTATACAAACACAATTATTAAATAATTTGAATTACAAAAAATAATAAATTCTTTTTAATTTTTTAATTGACAACAAATTTAGTTTTAGGTTTTAAAATAATTTAGTTTAAAAAGCATGTACTATAAATTGCATTGTCAACTTTTATTTCAGCCTCTTCGCATACGCCCTTAGTTAGTATTTTTCGTAAATTTCAATATTTTCTATGATTTTAACTTGTCCCAATAAATAATTTAACGGACTCTCCAGCTCGTACGTATTCATGAATCCAACTCTTCTGTACGTTTACGGTTTGTAAATACGTATCCGTCAAAGCTTGTATGTAAACGGAACATTAACGGACCGTATAATTGAACTATCGAAAACAATACGTTTTGACTCCGTTTTTGTATGTCCGTTTCTGTACCGTCAAATACGAACTTCACCGATTTTCATCAGATTTTCTTCATTAGTTTTAGATTAATTATGTTAAAAACGAATACGGGTCGCGCGCTAAGATTACATTCAAAATCTTTACCACTATCACACAGCGAAAATAACTTTAAGTGATATCCATGAGGTAAATATATTTGAAATCTAAAACAAATTTTACGATGATGAAATTATTTTGAAAAATTGTGCAAATTTGCATTGTGTGCTACATCATATCTTTAAAACCACCAATTAAACCTAAATTAAAATATTATTTTATTTTTTCGTAGTTTTCAATTGGCCACAACCGCTGTGATGGATAGAGGTGCTAATTGTGCTAAAGATGAATATAGTATTTAATAAAATTTTTAAAAGTTTTGTTATTTTATTTTAATTGTTTTGTTATTTTATGTTTTTTTAATATCTTTATAAATAAATTTTAATAAAAAAACTTAAAATTTGCTATTCAAAATAAAAAAAATTTAGGCATTTAAACAAATCCGTTTTTGTAGAAAAAAACTATACGAATACGGACCGGATACGGATACGTAAACGGTATGTCATTGACGGTATTTAATCGGATTCAAATCAGTTTCGATGTTCCTAAAATTCTAAAAAAACTGTACGTAAACGAAGTTGGATTTCGTTTATAACGGACCGGAAACGTTACATAAACGGAACCTATTGTTTGTTGGATAAAAATCACAAATAATAATTTACGAGAGAGCATTTAAAATGTCTGATTCGATTGAAAAAATGTCAGAGATTCGATGGAAAAATTCGTACCTTGTTTACAAAAAATTAATGTTTTTGTCAGAAGAAAAATCATTGAAAGCTGTGTTTATGCGGCAAGGTATCAAAGTCGGCTATATAAATTTGACATAAGCCAAAGTTAATAGTTTGCCTGCTAAAAATAAAAATACGGAATTTACCGCCAAAAAGAAAAATTATAGAAAAGGGAAAAAAAATACAGTGAAATTAAAAACAACAACATTAATAGAAAATGTTAAAAAATCTCGACGATCGATTGTCGCTTAATTTAAATTCATCGGGACGATATTTGTTATACTCAGTCGACAAAATTGTAATTAATCTCCAAGGCGAATAATTGAATAAGTGTCGGCCGAGAATAGGAATGCGACGTAGAACGATTGTTGCTGTGAGAGAAAATGAACCCATAATAACGACGTACGACGGTGACTGCAAAACCCGTCATATTTAATTTAGTGTAAAGAGTACCGTAGATACTCCTTCCTATTTTAGTGTTTCCTTCCCTTACTATGGACCCAGTTTTTTTTTTGTTTTAATTTTATAATAAACAATAAAAATAATTAATTATATTAATAAAAGTTAAGAAATAAACATACTAAGTTGGTTCATAGTACGTTGTTTAATCGCTAGTACACAAAGAGAACATCATCATGTTTTTTGTTTACAAAAAACTTTTAATATGCAGGAACTCTGTAAAGAAAATTAGAGATAAAAAATAATAGAAAAATTATTTTACAATTGCAACGCTCGACGCGTTTTAATTGTCAATTTGTATGCAAAAATACGGCACGTTGTTGTTCTGGGCCGTCACTAATATTTACTTAATGGAATTAAATTTATTTAAATTTTGCAACATTTCTATATGGCTTTGGTAAATTAATCAACTGAAAAAGAAAAAAATTATAAACAAGTATGAGCAACAAAAGTAGCTTATAAATAATAAATGTTAAAATCTCAAGATTCAAGAGTGTAATTCATTAATGCAGGGGCAAAGGGTCTGGTAAAATAATAATAAATAAAAACAACATAGTATGTTACTTAAGAAAACGGAAAATCATCGCAAACTAAATTTTTGTTTGAATTTTTATTTTGCTAAACAACCACATAAATATGTAAAATAGTATCACGTAAATAAATAAAAAAAACTGTAGAACCACAATTACAAATCTCTATGTAAAAATTGTAGAACAAACATTTTATGGTATATCATAAAAATAATGGTGGTTAAATATGCAAAAAAAACAAAATTGAAATCAAAATCCAGTTGAAATCCTGTTTAAGATGGATTTCGATATAAGCTTGTATGGGTTTAGAATCCGAGAAAATATTTATAAGCATACCCACTTACTAATCAATAGTTATGAATATCAAATTTATATGGATTAGAGAATGAATGGTTAGCAATAGTTAACTGTGGTTATATTTGCCCTTACTGTTAGACAGTAAACATGTCTTTCGTTAGATTATGTATAAAAGAAATAACTTTTTGCATACTCGCTATATAAAAAATATTGATTTTATATAATGTAGGCTCTAACCAACAACTTACTGCAAGTACATATGACGTCAATGAAGGATATTTTTATATTTATTAGTTTTGTATTTATTTTTGCTGAGGTTTTTCTTTGTTATTGTTCTTGTTTTATGGCACGTGAACAGAGCAGGTTCTTAAATAATTAAATATGCGTAAGTAGACTAATTTAAATAATTGAAAGGGTCATTTTGATAAAAAAAAATATAATAAAAATTTCTGTTAACGATTTTTAGAAGGAAACGTTGGATGAGCTAATAATTTTGCCTTTTTTTGGCCTGAATAAGTTTCTGTAGGGACAGAGATTCGACGATTAAATTATATTTTGAAGTAATTCCCTAAAAATCGATTTCGATTCCTTGTAAACATTCGCTAGAACTCATTCTTGGGAATTCATTCGATCGAATTCACATCTAAAGAATTCAATCAATTTATATTCGATTTTTACCAATCATTGAATTTAATCATGAGAAATTTAATCATAGGGAATTTAATCATTTTAAACTTAGAAATTCAATCAATTTTTACTCAATCAATTTGGAAATGACATTGGATTTAAAAAAATTGGAAATTGCATATTCTTTATGCATACATACAAAAAAAAATAATTAGAATTTATAAAAAGTAACTTATTTGAAGGAAAAAATAAAATGAAAATGTCGCCAAAGATACTTTTTTTACGAAAATTTAATAAAATTGTCCTTCAAATTAAGAAACAAGTTTTCCTTAAGATTTGATAAAAAATTTTAAATTATAGAAAAATTTTACAATTGAGAACTAAATTTTTATTAGAAAACAGCAAAATTTCCTCTTAATTAGTTCATATATCATCTTAAATTTTACTTTTAGTAAGGAACTGTTTCCTTGGTTTTGAGAAAAATTTTATTTTTTATTTTAATGTACACTTGTTTTTTCCCAAAATCAAGAAATATTACTTGGGGAAAGATATGAACTATTTCGTTTCTACTCAAACATAGACATTTTTATTCAATTTTTAAGAAAATTGTTCAAAGTTTAAACAAAATTTTACTTAAATTCATGAAAATTTTTAAACTATTTTAAAGGAAATTTTTGATTAATTTTTAGTTCATGTCTTTTTTTTTAGTGTATTTTATGATATTTAGTACATATTTTAATTAAAATTAATTTTTCGATTTTTTAATGCATGAAAGTTGCTATTCTTGTACTTCAAAATAAAGTGTGATTCATTTATAGGTTTTTTTTCCCAGATCACGGGTAACTTACTGTCATGTTTGACAATTCATTATCGAAAGACTCACAACGCTGCAACGTTTTTAAATTTATTCAGCTGTATTACAAAAAACACTCACATCGCGCGAAAAAATGACTTTATTAAGAAATAATTTTTGTGAGCAGCTAACTTCGTGATCCGGACCTGTCAACTGGTTATATGATATTTTTTTGGTTATATAAAGTCGAAAGTCTTCGCCGATAAGACAGCATCTCGCGTAATTCGCGAGATGCTGAAGAGTGATCGAAAATTGGACCTCCCGAATGAACCACCTACAGCAAAGTCGCGGCCAACATTTAAAGGAAATTATCTTTAAAATGTAAATATCAAAGGTTGTCATAATAAAGATTCTGACATTTAATTCAATTTTAGGTGTTTTATCAAAAAATTAAAAAGGTGTAATTGCTAAGTTTTATTCATATAGCCCAATGTCGATACTCTGATTCAAAAATATTAAACGACTTTGCTCTGAAACCACACACAATGAACAGTGTGTGGTTTCAGATCTGTATAAATAATAGCTGTGTTCCCTTACTTACTGGGTAAAGTTCGGTAAAATGAGAGTAAACACAAAATACTCTCATAAAATGACAAAATTACCCAAAAGTACGGGAATGCAAAAAACCACTTTTCTAGACCAAAAAAAAATGTCAAATGCATCAGGGATGCCAAATTTTTTGGTGCAATAAGTGTAACACGACAAGTGAAAACGCCCTAATAGAGAAATGAGAACATTGAAATAATAGACTCAAAAAAATATATTAAAGTTGCCCGCCGTTTACAGTGGCACGAAATTTCGAGATTTTGATATGTTCCTTTTTGAAAAAACACACATAGTTATTTTTAATAAATATATTTTCATTGTTTTTTCAAAGTGGTGTATATAAAAATCTCGAGATTTCGTGCCAATGTAAAAGAGGGGTGTTACAATTTTCAAAATAAAAGCGGTAAGAAAAATTAAAAGGTGCCGATCTGTCCCTTTTTTATAAACAGACAATATTTGCAGTTTTTAGAAAGTAAAAACCGCTTATTGTAACACGAAAAGGGCTAAATTAACATCGCAGAAGAAAAAGTCTGGGTAACTTTCAGTAAAAAGAGAACCACTAATACACCCTTATAAACCCTCTCATTTACCCAATTTTCGAGTACGGGAACGCTTTTGGGTAAATTTGGGTAAGTTTGGGAACCAGCGGCAACGTACGGAAACGTACGGAAACACACATAATATGTTAGATTCTAGATCATTATCTTCTCGCTTACAAAAAACACAAAGTAATGGGTGGTCATTACCCTCTCGCTTACGAACAGCCAAAAAATGTGTGCCCATTACTTTTTGGACATCGCGAACAAAAGTAATTAAGCGAGTAAATAGCCTGGTAAGTAGTTGATACCATGTTTTTGCTGGGTTGTAAATCATTTAAATATTTTCTTTTAAAATGCAGTTAAAACGCAAAAAGAAACATTTAAAGTATTTTCTTCAAATTTTATTGTTTCACGTTGTTTATTGTTCACATTGTTTTTTTAATATTCTGTTAAAGCAGGGTATCCTACTAGTTTTATATACAATAGAATTTAATTTCCTTTCTCTTGATAACATTATCTAAGTAAATATTTTGCTGAGAATAGAGGAAATATAAATTCATATCACGTAGATTTAGGCATACTATCACATTTGGTCCTTTTTATAAAATTGTTTACTAAATTAAACCTAAACCTAAACTAAAATCATGAATTTTAAGGAAATACAATGTAAATCCTTAAAATTAAAAGAAAACAAATTTAAAAATAATTTTTTGTTTAGCTTCCTTTTGCCTAAAGTGTATTTTTTGTGTATGACTTTGAAAAGAAAAGCCAAAAAAATAAACAATGGGTTACTGATGAGATTTGTTGATTGATTTCTCCAAAAAATCTCATTTATTCTTTAAATCTTTGGGTTAACCACAGCAGGGCGTAATTAAGTACAGGGAAAGCTTTTGTTTTCAGCGAAGCATAGATGGTAAATTTATTGAAATGTAACATTTCATAAGCAGACACTTTTCAATAAGTTTTACTGTATATTTTAATGCTTTTATAAATTTAATCCTTAACTAATTACAGCTGAAATAAAATATAATCACAATAAAATAAATTTTGCGTCAGAGATTACAACTGATTGTTATATACAACATGAGCTAACAATTGAAGCACCCAGTGCAACAACAAGATAACTCCACTTTTTTTTGTGCACCGAACCACGCAGATTTTTTTTTTTTGGTTTTTTCTGCATTAAAAAAGCTATTTCGCAAAAAGTGGAGTTATACGGTTGTTGCATTGGGTGCTTCAATTATATTATGATGAACCCATAAAAAACTAAGTTTAATGCGAAATTTTTGAAAATATTTATAACCTCCCTTTTCAGTATATATAAAATTAATATTGTACATAAACACTTTTAATTGATGTACGATATACGATTGTCATAGACTGGCACAGAGATAGTGGGTGGCATAAACAGCAAAAAGTCAAGTGTATTCGAAACTTTCATCTGTCATATGAGCACATGTTTAAATTCATTTTGATCTGGTAACTCATTCGTATAGTAACAGCTGTTCAAAAGAGACGCTTCAGTGATTTTTTACAATGGAAAAATTAGAAATTCGTGGTGTTATTTAATATTTACATAAGAAGGGTTTATCGGGACAAGAAATTCATAATGAAATGGTGAATGTGTTAGGTGAAAGTGCTTCTTCATATGCAACTACGAAGTAGACGTCCAAAAACTGCAATAACAGCAGAAATCATAGCTTAATTACATGATTTAGTATTCGACGAGTTAAAGTGCGTGAAATTAGTAATGCCATACACTCAGACACTTAGTAGAAAGATTTGTAAACGGGTTTCAATGCCACTTTTTTATTTTTGTACTGATTTTAAGTAAAAAATTATTATTTAGCAAAAATTCTTGCTATTAACATTTTACAAATTACAGAATTTGTACAGAATATATACAAATTTTTATTACTAATTTCAGAAATCATTTCAAATTTTTTTTTAAAACCGTTTTGCTAAAAAATTTATTAACTTCAAAAAAGTGAATATTAAAGGAAATGTTATTTCTAATTAAAACTTACACCTACAAACTTAAACTGCCTTAAAATGTTACATAGATTAAAAAAAGGGATCGGAAGTGAAGATACACCCACACATGTCTAAAAATAGGACATCCACTAAAAGTAGCACCAAAAAGTTTTCTTATTTCTAAAAATCAGCCCTAAAAACAATTAAAATTTTACCTTGCAAGTACAAAATTGACTTACATATTTTTCAACACAGAAATTACCAAATTAAAACAAAATGATAAGTTCGTTTATGTTTTTACAATTTTTAACTTATTGATTTTTTTTCTAAAATATTTTTTGTAAAGAATAAAATAAAAGAAAATTTGATGCTCGATAAAAAATGGAAACTTTGTACTTTTAGCTCCATGTAATATTTAGTACTTTTTTTTGCTGATTTTAGCAAACAGATTTTAAATTCCGCTTTACAAAAAGTGCACTTAAATTTAGTAGCGGCTACTAATTTTTCTAATAAAAGATTAGCAAAAAATACCGCTAGGCTCAAATTAGCAAAACTTCCCGTAATAACAGCAAAATTTTCAGTTGCCATTACAGGCTTTTTTGGTGATCGAATGATCGAGTCCGTTTTATTTTGCATCAAGAATTACAAATGAAAAAGCTTTTTGCAAGGATGAGTGCTGCATTTATGAACCGTTGAACAAAAACACAATCGAATACAAATTTCTCAATTTTGTTTGGATCGGTTTAAACGAAATAAAATGGATTTCAAGCATCGTTTCATAACTGTTGATGAAACATTGATCCATCACTAAACACCTAAGACAAAAGAATAATCAAATCAAGTGCACCAAGGAAGACAAAACAATTCAATCGGCAAAGATATTTTATTGATCGACTATCTTCAAAAAGGTATAACAACAAAATACAGAATATTATCATTTCCTTTTGGATCAAATGAATGTGGAAATTCAAGAAAAACCACCATTCAATTCAATTCAACGAACTAAAGTACGAATTGTTTGATCACCCACCTTCTTCTCATGATTAAGCTCCATGTGACTTCTATTTGTTCCAAATCTAAAAAAAAATCCTTGCTGGCAAATGTTTTACATCGAATAAAGATTGCGATTATTTTACAGATCTTCAGATAATTATTTTAATTAAAGTATAGAATTGCTAGAAAAGCGTTAGACTAAGTGTATAACACTTACATTTATTTGCATTTGCTGTCATTTCACTTAGGAAAAATATTTCAAGAATTTTTAAAACATGAGTTTTTAAACAATCTACAAAAACTACTGCATTTTGCTTACATTTATTACAATAATTCTTAATTTTTATTTTATCTATTTGTATTGCTTTGCAATCCTCATTTCCTTTTTTGTCAAATAGTTTTATAGGGTTTCTTTTATGTAATAAATACAAGAATTTTACTTTATGTATGCAAATTCAACTGCATTTGTAGTTATTTTAACTGAATTTGTAGTTATTTTTATATACATTTTAAGTAAGTTTTTAACTACATTTGTAGTTGTTTTTAACTTCGTTTGTAGTAATTTTTATTTACATTTGTAGTTAGTTTTTTACTCCATTTGTACGTTGTTTTTTATACATCTGTCAGTAAAAATTAACTATATATTGCAGTTGATTTAAATGCAAATGCAGTGTATACTTTTACATATTCAAATGCAGTTATTTTAACTTACAGTTGATTCTATCTACATTATTTTCGTGAGTGTATGTATATTGTTGCAGATTTATGACATCACTTTAAGATTTTGTTTGCCTGTCAAATGATTGTTGAATAAAGTGAAGGAATAATAAATTTTATTAATGATACATCTTATTATCTCTGTTGCATCTTAAAATGCAAATAGTGGATGTGTTTATAACAGGGAAGGAAAATATGTTTTCTTTTATTGTACCAACCAGACAAACAAATTGTACTTTTTCGATCCTCACGGTACCAAAAATTTTTCCGCTTTTTTTTTAACAATTTTATCGTATTGAGTCAGATTTGCTTAGACACTTAAAAGACTTAAAAAAACTTAAATTTACTGGGTGAAACAAAATTTATCGTTAATTTTATGTAGTCGTACCACAAAACTTTGAGGGCAATTTAACTTTTTCAGGATTTGCTATTAAAAAATTTGAAGTCATTTAAAATCTTCTGTTCAATGTTGCCACTTCCGAATATTTTAGAACAATGTTTATGCAAACATTTGGTACATATGAGGTGACACCAATTTAAAGCCGGTTCAACTCAAAACTGACTTTATTTTTTACTATAGTAGCTGAATAAATAAAAACAGGGTTTAATTTAAAGTTGCTTTTAAAAAAGTCGACTTTATGTTATGTTGTTTTGTCAAGTAATAAATTGAAAATTTGAAAAAATTTCAAATTGTACTAAATGAGCTGCGGTAGTACTACGTTACCAACTAAGGTAAAAATGTACCAAAAAAAGTGCAATTGTACCATGTTTTCCATCCCTGGTTTATAATATGTCTGGCAACAAAAGAGGGCAAAGTGAAAAGTGCATATGAAAACTTACACTCATAATAATATGTATGTTGATACAACAGAAAAATTTGTTAATATAACAATTTATTTATTCCTGTTTTTTAATCCAATTTTTAACGAATTCAAAATTTAATTTCAAATTGTCAAAATGTTTCAATTAATAATTTTCATTTGAAATTGTTAAAATTTCTATAGAAATTTTTATTTTCCACTTCAAATTTAAAATTTTTAATTTGAAAAAATCAAAATCAATTTACAGTCAAAAGTGTTAATCCTAGTTTAAAATTTCTTTAACTTTAAATAAAAATCTTTAATGAAATTTGCTATTTTATTAATTTAAAAATAAAAATTAGCAGTACAAACGTTCATCAAGTTTGCTCTCTCTAGATTTTAAGAAATCATAAGGGAACAAAATGTATTCGTATACACTGGTTGTGTTTCAGCGAAATTTTTTTAATTTGTCAAATTGATTTGAAACACGTACTTACGTATTATTTTAAATGCATTCTTAAACAAGCTATCAAATAAATAGGGCTAGGGTTAAGCGAGATGAGAGGGTGGATTAATAAGTCCGTGACTTTTCGAACTTCCCTCGTAGTTATATGAAATGCAATACTGCTCCCATTAAGTACCACCTGTTAATAAACTACTTTCAAATTTTGAGCAAGTTCCGTCATTTACTTTGCGTTTAACAGCTGTTCAAAACATACAACCTCGTGGATTTTTTTTTAAATGGAAAAAGTGAATTTCGAGTGCTCAATAAACATTATTTTTGGCGAAAAAAACCTTCAATCAAACCAAGGAAAAGCTTGATAAGTACTATGGGGACTCTGCACCATCGATTTCAATGGTAAAAAAGTGGTTTACTGACTTTTGTTGTGGTCGCTCACGTACAAATGACGCTGAACGTTCTGGACGGCCAATTGAAGTCAATACACCCGAAAATGTCGAAAAAATCCACGATGTGGTGTTGGCCTATCGAAGAGTTAAAGTGCGTGAGATTGTTGATGCATAGGCATTTCAAATGGCTTAGTGGTTTCGATTTTAAATTATCAGTTGGATTTAAGAAAGCTGTCTGCAAGATGGGTGCCGCAGTTGCTCTCAATTGACCATAAACGTAATCGTGTGACGTGTATAGTCTCAATGGTAAAATTCCATGAAATGGGCTACGAACTGGTACCTCATCCACCATATTCTCCGGATTTAGCCCCCAGTGACTATTTCCTATTTCCAAACCTAAAGAAATGGCTCGGTGGCAAGAGATTTAGCTTTAACGTTGAAATTGTTCATCAAACAAATGCCTATTGTATGGACCTCGAAAAGTCCTATTTTTTGGAAGGGATACAAAAATTGGAAGAGATACAAGTTGGACTAAGTGTATTGAGCTAAAAGATAATGTTGAAAAATATTTTTTTTTTTGAAAAAAATACTGCGTTTCATTCCAAAAGTCACCGACTTATTGATTCGCCCTTGGAGAATGGTTAAGAACCCACTGATTTTACCGCTTTTTTTCTGTTCAATTTTATATTTGAAAATATCGAAAGTTTACACAAATATAGAAACGTAAAGCAACGTAACGCTACATGGCGAATCAGCTGCTTCAATATAAATGAACGAGTTAAAAAGAGACAACCATATATATGTAAAAAATTATATACAAAATTACAACAAAATTTTTGGGTCTGCTAATAGTTACCTCAGTATAAAACACAGCATAAAATTATATGTGGAAATTCACCAGTGCTCGTAAATAATTTTTAACAATTATTCGGTATAAACACGAGAATAAATAAATTTTAAATTTATATATTGATGAGAAAATTTATTCATATGACAATTTATCAGGTTTTGACTGAAAACATAGGTAAATGTTAGTTTTCAGAAAAAACTACTGCATTAATAGAAGTTGTAGTCATATGAAAATTTAAAAAAAAAGATAAAAACTTCCATATTTATAAAAAAAATTAAATAAAAACGCTTAATTGAAAATTATACAAAATTTCTTCAATTTCGGTATAAAGATTTTTCCATGAAAAAAAAAAAAATTTTTTTTATTTTGCGCGAAATAAGTTAAGGTCTTGTCATAAAACTTTATATTTGCAAACGTTTTAATGTTAATATAAAAATTGTAAATTCTTACCTTTGAATAACTCTCCGTCGATCGTATATCATTAATAGTCCATGGTAACATAGCGGCTGAATAGCGTGGATCAACGGACGCACTGCCGCGATAGGTTAAAGAAACTAAACGAGTTTTCATTTTTTTGATTTTTTTTTTTTTCTTAAATTATTTACACCAAACCTTCCAGATGATCGATTATAAATCAATATTTTTTGTAACAGAAATTAACACTAAATTATCATGTTTTCTATTAGATAATTCTCATTTACTTTATAACTTTAACTGTGTGTTATTTTGTATTTTAATCAATATTATAATAAGGCGTCTAATAGACGTCGTGTTGGTAGTTATTCTTTTTTTTATTATTATAGTTTTTTTAGAAAAAGGAAAAGCATGCAAACTATCGCCCAGCTATGAATTTATACGGTAAATACGAATTAATAAAGTTTATGACACAAAAGGGACAATAATAGGAGCCAACAGAGGTCATTTAGAGTGTGGGGGGTGTTCTGTTTTATCATAATCATGTACTGTATACGATTTTAGCACACACACACCGTCGACGCCAATAATATACATAAATATGTATGAATTTGTTTTTATTTTTTTAACACGCAACTCTGAAATTGTTGGTTCCTTTTTCATATGGAATTAGGTTTTGTTTTAAAAGATATTTACTTTTTTTAACTTTTTTTTCTGCTAAAAATTAGATTTTTTAAAGCAAATGTATTGATTTTTCTACACTTTATTTTCATACTTAGTATTCTTGTACTCAAAACTTGTTATGGTCAAAGCTTTAAAAGAATTCATTCGTTTCTTAAAATTTCCATAAACTGCAAAAGATTTTAATGCTTTTTCACGGACTAAGATTTTTGTATAAAAAAAATATTTTTTTTTTATAGAAAATTGGAATTTTTCAATTGCAAAAAAAATATTAAAAATCTTTAAAATTCTCAAATTTTAAACAATTGTAAGATTTACACAACAACTACGTTTGCAGAAAACATGGATTGATTTTCTTGACTTTCATACATTATTCGAGTTTCCAATTTGGGTCCGATAAATGTTCGGCCATTACGTCCATCAACGTTAAATTTTGCATAAAATCAATAAATATTTTGTTAAAATAGCTAAATTTATTTCCAAATGGCAAAATCTTGTTATAAAATGGCTAAATTAGCAACACTTATGTACAGGGATGCATAAAAGAGAAACAGAAAATAAAGTACACTTTCTGTACTTACTGAGCTCATTGTACAAACACAATGCAGCTTTACGCTTACGACTGGCTAAAGCAGGCTTAAAACGAGAGGTGAGCACGTGACACGATTTTTTTATATTAAATATTTTTTATACTAAATATTAAGTAATTTAATTGAATTTGGGAAAGGTTTGGCTTGACTTTAGTCAAGTATACCCTTATCTTAAAAACAAGTACAAACAATTTACTTAAATTAAGAAAAAATTTTCTTAAAGTACGTACATTTTTTCTTGAATTTTTTGGTATTTTACTAAAATTTAGTATATTTTTACTCAAATTTAGTATAAAATTGTTCTTTAATTTAGTAAAAATTATTTATAAACTAGTACATTTTTCTTAAATTTTAATACGCTTGAATTCGTAGTAAACCAGAATAAAGTTTTTTTTAGTTTATAATTAATTTTTTATGTTATGAACACAAATTTCGCTTATTAATTTGTAATTCTCATTAAGTGCTAACTTTTAGATATATAAGTACTTTAGTTTGTATCATAAAACCTAATTAATCAATTTCATTTTTTTGTATATGACTATTAACGATAACAATTAGAATATTATATGTGACCTACTCCGAGAAAAGGGACCTAGTGTGTCAAAAAAGGAGTTTGGACTTAAGAGTGGATTCTGGTACCTAAAAGGGTGTAGAATAAGATGAAATGAGTTTGATTTCTGATAAAAATTTATTTACCCTATAAAAACGTACAAAACGAACGGTGTGTTCCAAGTGATACATAATGCGTTATGAAACTTAAAATGCGTTTTTCTCAAAACTTCATTTTCCCTTTTCTCGGAGAAGGCCACACATATCGTTAATACATACAAATATTTTCAATTGGAAATTTATTACTTAAATGTTGATGGTCAAACTTAATTAGTTATACAATATAAACTATAAATCAAATGAGAATTGTATAGTTTAAAAATATTCTAAACCTTTTTAGGAATGCTAAAGAAAACATGTCCTTAAATTTAAGAAGTTAATATACTTGGTTTAAATAAGTTAAAATGTTTGAACTAAATCTAAAAAATTTTAAATTTCCAAATTCGATTTTAGTTTATAAATTCTTAACATTTAAGATTTTTTAAAGAACCTAAATAAAGAAAAAACATTAAGGAAAATGTCCTCCCTATTTTTAAGAGTAAATGAAATTTTTTCGTAAACTAAAATCAAATAAATTTGCATTATTTTGAAGCATTTTTATTAATTTTAAGGAAAAACTCATAACTTTAATTTTAGTAAGTTGTAAACTTAATTTTAGTTCATACATATTAAGATCAACTGATAAAATAAATTCTTTTTGTTTAAATTTTCAAAATATTTTGAATTTTTGAAGCGTGAGTATTTCGTGATCGTGAGTAAAAAATTAAATTACTCAGTAATTTTTTGGCTAGTGATTGTAATTTTTTGGTTCGTGATCGTGTGTCAAAAATCGCTCACGTGCCCATCTCAACTTTAGACCGGTTAACGGGAAAACTTTGTTGTTTATTAACTAAAAAATAAAAACTGGTTTTAAATCACTTTATTTTATTTAAAATCACTGAAGGAAATTAATATTTTGAAATTACTGAACGGTTGAGTGAAATGAATTATTTGATTTGATAAAACGAACGGTTACAATTAAATTAATTTACAAATAAACCGAAGGCGGCCAAATACGAGTTAAATCCATCTGTCATTATAATTCAATATTCGATAGACGCCAATTCCAATTGCTATAATGTCGAATTTTGAGCTTAAAAAATGTTTTGCGGGGAAGTCTGATAACCTTCTTTCAATTGAAGAAAACGGCTGCTAAAAGTTATTGATTGTTGGTAGAAGCTTACGGTCAACATTCACCAACTCAAAAATCTTGAGAAAGATGGTTTGCGCGATTCAAAAGAGGTGGTTTCGACACATAAGACAAGGAGAGGCCTGGTCAGCTAAAAAAGTTTGAAGATGAGGAATTGGAAGCATTACTCGACGAAGATTGTTGTAAAACGCAAGAACTTGCATTATCATTGGGATACACACAACAAGCAAGGAAATTGGGTCCCATATAAATTGAAGCCGAGAGACGTTAAAAGGCGATTTTGCATGTGTCGGAAATGCTGCGTGAACGCTACAAAAAGAAGTCAGTTTTGCATCGTATTGTTAATGGTGATAAAAAATGGATACATTACGATAATCCCAAGCGCAAAAAGTCATATGTAAAGCCCGGCCAACCAGCCAAATTAACGCCGAAGCCAAATATCCATGGCGCAAAGCTAATGGTCTTCATTTGGTGGGTTCAGGAGGGTGTTTTGTATTATGAGCTGTTGAAATCGGGTCAGTCGATCAGAGGGGACCTGTTCCAACACAATTGATTCCTTTGAACATGTGGCAATCAACGAAAAACGACCAGAATATTCGACCAGACACAAGGCCATAATCTTCCACCATGACAACGCTCAGCCACATTTTGCAAGACCGGTCAAAAAATATTTGGAAAACAGTGGATGGGAAGTTTTGGCTCACCCGCCTTATAGCCAAGACCTTGCCCCTTCCGACTACCATTTGTTTCGATCGATGCAGAACGCCCTTACTGAAATACGCTTCACTTCAGAACAGGGTATCAGAAATTGGCTTGATTCATTCTTTACCTCAATACCGGAGCAGTTCTTTTGGCGCGGAATCCATATGCTACTAGAAAAAGTAGTGGCTAAGGATTGATAATACTTTGAATATTGTATCAATTCATTTTGTTATTATATTAAATACATTTTTCAAGCAAAAAATCGACATTATCAACTTGTATATCCAATAAATTAAATCTTCGAAGCTCTGATTGTTGTCTAACCATAATCTTTATGACAGGCAAACCAATTGATTGGCAACAAATTTGATTGTTAGCGCAAATCGTTTTTCTCTGTGTGCCTTATTTTGCGAACTGGCCGAACAGTGAATTCGTTGCTAAAGTTGACACTCAAAATCGCATCGAATTCTATTAGCAAAATTTGTCCATAATGTTTCAAAATCAAATAAATTTTTTTGACCAATTTACCTACATTTTTGAAAATCTATCCTGCTAGAATGTTCAAAAATATTTGCAGAATGTTAGAAGACTTAAAATAACAAATAATTACCAAATATGTTTGTTGATTACAAAACGGTAAATTGTTAAAAAATATAAATAAAAGTTTGTTAATTTTGGAGTTTTTTTCTTTTGTAATATGTTTAGGCTATAAAAAGGAGGATTAGTAATTAATGAAACTTTTTCATTAAATAAAAATAAAAATTTAATATAAAATTTAATAAAAACTTTTCTCTGTGATGTGTTTGTGCATATAAGAATTCAATCTTTTAAGCTTTGGCCGTAGAAATATATTTAGCGGGGATTTTTTTTTTTTGTTTCTTCTTACTAGTCTCCGTATTCTAATTGTCTTTTATTTGTATTTGTATTCCTGTTAGAAATTTATTTTATTCGCATCAGAGGACACACAGGACGAGACACATTTTTTCACTGTCTGTGCTATTAAACAACCCTTAAATCCACAAATAGCTAAAGTTACACAAAAATAAAATATTTTTCCACAAAAAAAAGTTAAATACTTTAAAGGAATTTATTTGTTTTAATTATTCACTTTACTTTGTACTTGAAATAATTTTAAAGATAAATTTTTCTTTTAATAATTCAATTTTAAAAATCGATTGTATGATTAATTTCCTTATTATTTAGTATTTTTTTTTTTTTTGCATTCACCAATTTTATATTGTTTTCCTAGCGTTTTTATCGACCGTCTTCTGTGAATAACCAAAAAATACTAAAGGATTTTATTCGCCACTCCACTAAAACAAACCCTTCTCCTTATTTTATATTCCTTGTCTCGCATTTTTACATTTCTATTTGAGAGTTGTTGGTTGTCAATATTTGGTAAGTTTTTATATTTTTATAACTACATATTTGGCACTCTATGTATATATTTAAAACGAATGTAAATTTTATTTTGTAAATTTTTCTTTTTTTCACATAATTTAACACTTGTTTTGTTTGATGCGCAAACTCAACAACAACAACACTAATCTTAATATCTTTTTAGTATACTCTTTAGTTGAATGTGACCACCAGTGTTGCCAGTTAAAAATAAAAATCCCAACTTTAGTTTGGGCGGAATGATTTTGATATTGACAATTTTATCCCTATTTATAAGTATTTTTGTGGAATTTAAATTTTTTACACATTTTTTTTTTAATTTTTGCATTACATTTTTTTCAATTCTTACATTACATTAGAATAAATCTTGATTTTTCGATGAAATTAGTCTCAGAAAACATAAATTTTGTATGTGTTCAAAAATAATTACGTAAAATACTCAAATTTATTTACTTTTCTAAGACATTATTAACTTGTTAATTTTTTTATTTAATAACTTTTTGAAACTATTCCTTTTGACAAAAAAAAAAGAAAATTTGAAACATCAAAAACAATTTAAAAATGTTGCGAGGCTCTTAAATAGGAACCCTCCAAATAACTTCATAGTATTTCGAAGTCTATTATGAATAGAGAAGACAATAAAATGTTTTTTGCTTTTTAATTCATATTTGCTTATTTTGCCCCTTTTTGTATTTTCTGGTTATGAGTTTTAATTTCAGATCATGGTCAATAGTTTCTATTTTTTTTTAAATAGTGTTTTGTTCAAATTAGATATAATATTGGGGATTTAACAATTTTTTGAGGGATTTTAATATGCAAAATGGGAATATGAGCTAAGACTTTTCCGGCAACACTGGCTTTAATTGCCAAAATGGTAGTTTATTTCTTTTCTTTCTTTTATTCCTTGTGTTGAGTAGCTAGAGGACAAGAAAGAATTCAAATAAAAGAAATAAAACTGGATGTTGACTTTACTATGTTTTTAGTATACTCTTTAGTGTAATGTGGCCACTTAGATTAAGTAATTACCCATAATCAAGTGGTAACCTATTTCAAATATCTTTTAGTGTGTCTTGCCAGATAATGGGACTTGGCCCCAAATTATGGATTTCAAATTCGGTTTGGAAACATATTAGAAAATGATTTGGGGATTTCTAGAATTATTAGGGATTTTACCCCTATTTTAAGGTATCTTTGGGGATTTAAATTTTTTATATTTATTTTGTTTCATTGTTTTAAACTTTTAAGATTTTATTTTAATTACGAAAGAGGATTTTATAAAATAAAAAGAATATGAGAATATGATGCTGTTTGTTACTGAGAAAAAAATATATAAAAAATGTGGCGGCAAATAGGAAATTTAAGAGCCAATATATACGATGCAAGTTTCTTCCAAGGTTATGTATATTTATACGGTGACTTTTGCTGCACTGAAACTGAATGTAAATGAAGCAACAAAAGAAGAATACATGAGTGCGAAAAAAAAATAACACTTGCTTCTCTAACCCGTTCGCCCACAAACAAAAATTGCATGCAACAAAGTCACCGTGTATCATTTTGAGTATCAATAATCGTGGGCCTGTTTTCAAAACATAAAAGATTATTCAAAATAACTGATATGTTAAAGAAGTATGACTAATTTTTTTTAAATTTTGATAAAACTGAAAGCAAACGAACTCAAAAATTAATCAAAAGAAAGCGGCACTGACAAAATTATCTGCATTGTTGTAAACTTATAATTTTGGAAACTTATAATTAAATTAACGCAGTTTTTCATAAAATTTGTTTTGATTTATTAAAAAATTCATACACTCATTGAAAAAGTTCCCTTAAACCCAGTAAAAATTATAAAGCTTTTTCATAAAATCTAAGAAACTCATTTTCTTTAAAAAAAAAATTTTATGAATTTACTGAAAATGGTCATTAAAAACTCGCCCAAGAAAACTTCCCCTTTGTAAAGAATTCTGAAGCCTCAAAAAAATATGTAATAAAATTGCTTCGTTTTGGACTTTTAAATAAATACCCTCAAAAGCCTACTATTTTAAAGTTTGTTGTGAACAGAGAAAGCAATTTTGCTTTTTTTTTTGCATTTTTGCTCATACATACAAGTATTTACTAATTCCCTATTGACTTTAAATTTGCTTTGTTTGGGTTTTTATCAAAATTTTAAAAAACTTTTTTTAGAAAAGTTGTACTTCTTTTTTTACTCTTGCTTTTCAGTATTTTGCCAAACATATTTTTTTCCATTTTTTATCTAAATCATAATTTCTGAGCGTTGCAAAATTAATTTCTTTTTTAAATTATGGACAAAATTGGGGATTTAACATTTTATTGGGGATTTTTGAGGATTTCAACTTATAAAATGGGGTTATGAGCTAAAACTTTAATGATAAACTATTGTGAATATAATTTATTGTGAATGCTTCATTTAAATTCTTAAGTTTGTGTCTATACTTAATAACAGAAATTGTTGGTGAACAAAGAACAGCGTGATTATTATATGAATACATATGAAAATAAGAATGCCGAGCAAACATATTTCTAAACCGGTTAAAAGGTGTCAGCTGTGTTTGTGCAGGAAAATTTGGGTATGAAACAGGGATGGAATATATGTTTTCTGTTATTGTACCAACCAGACAAACAAATTGTACTTTTTCGATCCTGACGGTACCAAAACTTTTTCCGCCTTTTTTGTTTAACAATTTTATCGTATCGAGTCAGATTTGCTTAGACACTAAAAAGACTTTAAAAAATTTAAATTGACCCCACAAAACTTTGTAAAATTTTACTCTAATTTCAGGATTTGCTATTAAAAAATTTAAATAATAATATACTTTTTTCTTATTTTTTTTTTTGTTTTGACAGGTAATTTAAAATCAGCTGTTCAATGTTGCCACTTCCGAATATTTAAGTACAATGCGTATTGATGTGACAATAATTTAGAGCCAGTTCAAATTAAAACTGACTTTATTTTTACTATAGGAGCTGAATAAATAAAAACAGGGTTTTAATTTAAAGTCGCTTTTAAAAAAAGTTGACTTTTTGTTGTGGTTTTATCAAGTTATAAATTGAAAATTTGAAAAAATTTCAAGTTGTACTAAATGAGCCGCGGTAGTACCACGGTACCAACCAAGGTAAAAATGTACCAAAAAAAGTACAATTGTACCATGTTTTCCATCCCTGGTATGAAAAACCTACTGTCAAAATGAAAATAAACGCAATCAAGTGACTGGCCAGTAGCTGGTTTAGAACTTTTCCGTCGCGATCATAATTATTTTCTTCGCCGATACATAGCTGTTGTTGAAACATGGATTTACACCAGAAATAAAACAAGAGTTAAAGCAATGGGTTTTACCAAGTAAATCGGCTCTGAAGAACGCAAAGACAGTGAAACCACAACATGACGATGCCGCTCACGTAGTAAAAAACATTCTCTTGGTTTTATATGGGCAAATAACAAAGTTCGACATCTTTTCAAATTGTTTTTTTTTTTTGCGATTCCAATTGATTTTCTTTGCAAATCCAATTAGTTTTTAGCAGATTTTACAATTGGATTTGAAAAAAGGTTTAAAAATCAGGGAAATTTGCTAAAATTTTTGGAGAAATCAGGGAAATTTGCTCAATTTTCCCCTGTTTTCTCTCAGTTTCCGAACCTTTGTATTCTGTATAAAATTTTATTTGGCCGCAAAGAAATCAAGAAAGCCAAAAAAAATGCTTGTGCGCAGGATTCGAGTAGAATGAAGAGGTCATCTCTGCAGCCAATGCCTATTTTGAGGACCTTCCAAAATCTTAATTTTCGGAGGGCTTAAAAAAATTGAGGAATCGTTGGATGATGTGTTTCGAGCTACTACGTTGAAATATAAAAAAAGATCAACCCAAAAGATATACACTTGCCCTGGTATTAAATAATAAAAATCTTTAGTAAAAGCGATGTAAAGCGATGTGAAGAGATGAATCAAGATTGTTATATTTTTAACATATATATGATACTATAAATATTAGCGCTATCAGACGAAAGAGCACTAGAGGATTAAAGTTCGAATACTTTTCATAACTTTTACTTCTTATGGCATTTGTAGCAAAAATATTTTACCCGTAAAAGGTTTATTGATACTTTTTAAACAAGTTTTTTTGGGAAGAGTTTAAAATGCCAAATGCGTGGTCGTGAAGATTGATGAATAAAACCAGATTTTTTGTTTAGCAATTTACGTAAACGCCAGCTACAAAACTTACAAAACAAAAACATATATCAATGGTCATAAGTTGATAACACACAATTGACGATGAAATTATTACTTGAGATAAGGATGACAAATGACTTCAGTATGATTGAGAAATCGTTTGGGACACGTTGAAAAAAAAATGCCCTGATTTAGGTTAATGTTCTTCAAAAATATTAACGAAATTATTTTTTTTTTAGTTAAAAAAAATCTAAGATGTCAAGAATTTTTAAACTAAAAAATAAGAAAATTTAAAGAGCTTAATCAAATTTATTTCAAGCATTTTAGCTTATATAAAGCAAATATGTTTACTTTTTATTCCCATCCTGTCAGTCCAATTTTGCAAGACTTTGTTATGGTTTCTAATCCTATCTTACGAATGCCGTGGACAATATTAGCCTTAAGAGTGTAAATCAGTTCTGAATTATTCTCATAGAATTGGCCTTTAATCCACAACCCACAAGAAAAAATCTAAAGGGGTCAAATCACAGCTCCTAGGCGGCCAATTGATATCAATAAGTGCGCAAGACATCGAATTTTTGATAAGCTGTGTGATATGGTGCTTCATCCTGCTGTACACAAAAATTATATGTACAAGCTCAAATCTTTAATTTCAGCCCATAAAAAGTCCATAATCTTGAGTCCGTAGCGCTCGCCGCTGGCTGAAAAGGAAATTTTCAACGAAAATCTTTGAGTGGTGGCACTTCAAATCCACACCAAACTGTCACTCTCTGTGGATCTTGGCTTCTCGACAATGTCATTCGGGTTTTCCGAAAACCAGATGCGGCAATTTTGTTTGATGGCTTAGCCGCTTTAATTGTAAATGCGCCTCGTTAGAAAAGATGTTTTTTTCAGCAAAATTCGATGTCCAATTGGAGTTCCTGTAAGGCTCAAACTGAGATGCTGTAACGAATTGGATGGTCATTTGACTTCAATTGCTGAGTCAATTGGACCTTGTAAACGAATAAACCGAGATCTTAGTGCAAAATTCTCTTTATGCTGGTGCGTGAAATGCCGAGTCAATGAGATCGATGGCGAGCCGGTGTTCTTGAATTGAGTTGAACACTTTCAGCAGCCACATTCTCATCGGTACGCATCATACGACGACGAGGAACATGAGTGTTGTCCACCAGCAAGCCAGTCTTACGAACTTTTTGCAAAAACTTGCGTACAGCACGAGCGGTGCTTACTTCATTTCGTCCAAAACCTTTCTAACAAACGCACAGTTACAGCAACCTCACTTTGCAAATAAGTTTCCAATATTTCCCAACGTTAATTTGGTCTGCCGAGTTCCAACAGAAAAAAATCTATCAGTGCCCAAATGCCATATGATTTAAAAAGATACCTGTATATGGTCCACCCTATAAATGTTTGGCTCAGATCACATTTATATATCATGTTGACATCCCACAAATATAATAATGATAAAACTAAAGAAACATTTTTACAGACTCTCCGTACAGATTCATGAATCCGATTTCTACAGTACGTTTACAGTATCCATCAAAGCTTGTTCGTTAACGGAACATTACCGGACCGTTTAATTGAATTTCCGAAAAACAATACGTTTTGACTCCTATTTGGTATATCCGTTTCTGTCTCGGGTTTCATTAGTTTTTCTTTCGTTGCTTTTGAGTTAGTTTTGTTGTCAAAAACGAATAATTAAAAAATATCTGTGATCTTAAAAAGGGTCGGGCGCTGTAATTAAGGAAAAATATGTTTATTTTGAAGAAGCTCTCTTATGTTACAAAAACAGCGAAAATAAATTTGAGTGATATCCATGAGGTAAATAGTTATGAAATTTCAAACAAGTTTTACGGTGATGTATGCAAATTTATACAGTTTTGTTAATAAAAATATTGTTTGACAGATTATAATACACTCAGAGAAAAAATTTAGTAGAAAAATTTGTAAACGGTTTTCAATCCCACTTTATTATTTTTGTACTGATTTTTAGTAAAAAGATTATTATTTAGCAAATCTTTTTGCCATTTACATTTTTCAAATTACAGAATTTTTACAGAATATTTACGAATTTTTGTTGCTAATTATAGAATTCACTTTACAAATGTTTGAAAACCGATTTGCCAAAATTAGCAAAAAATTTACTGATTTTAAAAAAGTGGATTTTGAAGGAACTGTTATTTCTAATTAAAAGGTTCACCTGCAAAACTTAAATTGCCTTAAAATGTTGCATAGATTAAAAAAAGGGATCGGAAGTGAATATACTCATGTCAAAAAATTTAAATAGCACTAAAAAGTTTTTTTGGTTCTAAAAATCAGCCCTAAAAACATTGAAAATTTTACCTTAAAAGTAAAAAAAAATTACTAAAAAATTTTTCAAAAAAGAATTTAAAACAATATTATAAATTCGTTTGTTTTTACAATTTTTAAGCCTTTAATTTTTTTTTTTTAATTTTGTGTAAAATATTTTTTGAAAAAAATAAATAAAATACAAAATTTTAATGCTCGATAAAAAAAGATAAATTTGAAATTTTATACTAATATTAATAATATTTAGTAAATTTTTTTTTTGCTAATTTTAGCAAACAGATTTTAAATTGCATTGTACTACACGTCAGCAGACATGTGTTGCTAAGATTAGCAAAATTTCCCGTAATAACAGCAAAATTTTCAGTTGCTATTACAGACTTTTTTTAGTGAGTGTACGATTAAAAATATGGGTTTTATGCACAAAATTCGAATATGAGATGTTTTTAATTTTCCAAGTTTTTTGTTTTCCCTGTACAAATTTAAAATGGGGTTGGGTGATTATGAAGTACTGCAGCATTGAACTACATCTCTTCACAAAATTTTATCGATCTATAATCAAAACTGTCAGATTTATTTAAGAGTATTTTAAATTGCCTGTTGGCGTTTTTTGCTTCTCCCTTTTTGAATTTCAGCTAACGATAAACATGTTCAAAAATTGTTTTTTTTTTTTTTTGTTGGAATTAATTTGCCATTTTGAGTTATCAACTTATGACCATTCATATAAAATCTAGTATTATGAATAAGGTAAGTGAACCCTGCTTCTTACCAGTTCGCCATCATTATAGCACAAATAATAATCAACGTGCTTTGCTATTGACAATGTGCAATGTGCATTGCAAATTAAACACTTTTAGCCAAATGTGGGGTTGTATATGCCAAATATGTCTGTGAATTCATATTTTGTTTTTTTGTATTTATTATGGATGGTAGTGGGAGAAAACAAAAAGGAAACAGTGATGATGTCTACAATGCATACAGAATATGATCAGGCAAAATCACTAAACAAACAAATGAAGCAATGCGACATTTATTATGATGCCGCACCATCCATGCCCATAATAATCAAGGGCTGTGTCATGTTATTATTTAGCAATTGCAGCCAGGAACATCAACAGCAGGTTTCTTATTTATATGTAGTTGCTTGCTTTTAAAGGAAGCACAGATAAAAATAGTTTTCACTTTCATTATTGTGTATACAAACAACAGTAGTTTTCCTAAGAGGGGAATTTCAATGACATCCATACAACTAAAGATGTTGGGACATAGAGTTTTTATGTTATTTTCATTGTTGTTGTTGCTGTTCTTGTAAAGTACCCTCTCTTACATTGTACTATGTAAAATGTACTCAAAGTATTCAATTATCTACTAAAGGGACGTTGTTTCAATGTGATTGAACTTGTTTTTATGAAATATGAAATAAATATTTATTTCTATTGCTGTCTGGATTTCAAATACTTTAGTGACATGTGTTGGGCCATGAAAGAAATAAAGCATCCTGCAGGTGCTTTGCAACTATCAAAAAAAAATCTAAAGTATTACAAAATTCTTTAAATACATAATTATTAAAATATGTTATTGAAATTTTTTCCCACGACTTTTAAAGAAAAATTTTGAAATAATCATTAATAAGGAAACTGATCAAATATTTTTTGATAAGAGCTACATTTGTGCGGACGAACTTTTCAAAAATCCCATACAAATTTGACATTAGTGAAATTCAAAGAGTTGAATTGAATATCAACTTTATCTTTTCTTGTGTGTTATTAGTTCATAGTGAATGCTGCCGTTAATTTGTTACTTCAACAAGTATAATACAGGGTGTCCGCCGGGAAGGTAAACATTAGTCTTGACAGTTCATATTTGACAGTCGTGAAGTAGACACGTGGCAAATTTATTACGGAAAAATATTCATATGGAAAACCCTCAAACTATTCATCAGTCACCTTTGCATCCATTAAAAGTGACAGTCTGGTGTGCAGTTTTGTCAGGAGGAATCATTTGACCTTACTTCTTTGAAAATGAAAACTGTAACTGTGAATGGAGAGCGACATCTTGATATGAATGAAAACTTTTTAACGCCACCACTGCATGCTTTGGTCTTGATTAACATGTGGTATCAACAAGACGGTGCCACATCGCATACAGCCAGGATAAAAATGGAATTACTGCGAGACCTCTTTCCACAACAAGTTATTTCAAGAAATGGTGATGTTGATTGGCCTACATGGTCGCCTGATTTGACTGCCCCGGACTTCTTTTTGTGGGGATATCTGAAAAGCAAGGTTTATGCAAACAAACCAGAAACGCTTGAGCAACTCAAACAAAATATTCGTGATTAAATTAATGAAATACCGCATGAAATGTGTGATAATGTAATGAAAAATGTGTTCAAAAGGGCTCGCATTTGTGAGGCTAACAGAGGCGGACATTTATCTGATATTGTATTCCATACATAATTGCCAACATTAAATAAAACATTTATCAATATAAGATCCATTCTCTTTTATTTAATCAAAAATTATAAACAAACAAAGTAGTATACCTTCCCGGCGAACACCCTGTATTTATAAATCAAATTTCGTTTTAAAAGTATAATTTTTTAAGTTCTATTTCCAAAAACTGTATTATAAATTTAATCTAAAAAATAAAATTTAATAAATTTTCTGTGCATTCAAAAATAAATTTCCAAAGAAGAAGAAAAGAAAGTTTATTTTCTTCAATTATTTTTCCAAAAACAAATTAGTGTTATCAATCATTACTAGAAAGCTAATTTATTTGTTAGCTGATATTCTGTCCCTCAAACCGGAAGTATACACATTCAAAATTTTCTAGTAGTTTACCCACCTTTAAAAAGACATGATCATGATGTTTTGTACATAATATCTTTTCAAAATTAATTACCTAAGGTGTTTTCAGATCACCCAATACAGTAAATAATTAACCAAAATTAAGTTACAGTAAGATCATCAATAACATATGAGTGTTTACAAAAAAAAAAAAAAAATAAAACAACACCAACTAAATGACCTTGATTTTATAAACACACTCCTCAGCATATGACTGGAAGATTAGAAATAAAAAACGGGGAAGATTTATGGATAAGTAGGTAGTACTACGTAAACAATCGAAGCAATGGGTGGTGGTAAGGAAAGCTACTAATTTATAAATTAATGACGTCACATTTAGACATAGGAAGGTTGTTTGATAACAATTGTAAAGTCAAAAAATTTTCCACAAAATGCACAGTAAACTGTTCCAATATGAGAGATATCTTCTACACAGTGAAAAGAAATTTTTTGTGGCAAACAAATCCCTCGTCACATAAATCGTTCGGTTGCAGGGCAGTGTCTATGTAATTCTCACACTCTCTGTTAACACCTTGTGCCTAGAATCAGGAAACGGGACAACTAAATGTGACTTCGACAATTGTATACTTACACTCACCAAAAAAAGTCTGTAATGGCAACTAAAAATTTTGCTGTTATTACGAAAAATTTTGTTAATTTGAGCCCAGCGGAAGTTTTGCTAATCTTAGCAACACATGTCTTAGCAACACATGTCTGGGGTCTTAGATCTATATTTTGACATGTTACAAACGGAATGACAAACTGATATATACTGATATATATGGTGGAGGGTATAAAAATCAAATGCTTAAAATTGTAAAAACATAAACGAATTTATCATTTTGTTATAATTTTTTTATACCCTCCACCATATATTTTTTTTTGAAAAATATTTTATTCAATCTTTTTACTTTTAAGGTCAAATTTTAATTGTTTTTAGGGCTGATTTTTAGAACCAAAAAAACTTGTTAGTGCTATTTTAAGTGCATGTCCTATTTTCAGACATGAGTCGGTATATTCACTTCCGATCCCTTTTCTTAATATACATATGTAACAGTTAAAGTAGATTTAAGTTTGTAAGTATAAGTTTTAATTATTAGAAACAAAATAATCTTCAATATCGACTTTTTTGAAAATAGTAAGTTTTTCTGCTAATTGAAAATAGCAAAAAGATTTGCTAAATTATAATTTTTTTACTAAAATCAGTACAAAAATTGTAAAGTGGGATTGAAAACAGAAATTTTTATACTAACTTTTTTTTTGAGTGTATGCCACGTTTCCACTGACCGTGTTTTGCATGTGTTTTGAAACAAAACACTGTTTTGTACATGTTTTCCAATATATTTTTTTTCTTTAGAACAACATGATTTGCACAAAACACGCAATGGAAACGTAGCATTAAATTATAATAAATATAACGAAAAGTATTTATCAGTAGTTACACTAATAAGAATTAAATTCTCAATTTAAATTGGCGAAAAAAGTTATTATTTCTATTTACTGACACTTTTTTATATATTTTTTTCTCAGTTACTGAGAGTATTGCATTCTTTCTTTTTTTAAGAAATTTATTTGAAAACCGTAACCGATTGAAATACCATAATCGTTACAAAGAATAACATCAAACAGGTGCAAAAGTTGTAACCAATATTCATTTCACTTGCCATCGTTGGTTTTTTCTGTGTATCTGCTTAAAATAAACCTTAAACCCTTAGATCATGGAAATAGACCTAGTCAATAATTAAACGGTATTCGACGTACTAATAAGAGCAAAGCTTTACCTCGCCAATTCTGAGCTCTGGAAGCCTACAAAATCTATGGTACTTTCTATTATTACCCTATTAAAAAATAGGATTTTATCCTATCCGACTCATTCAGTATTCAGCAAGAGCTTAAATAGAGAGATATCTCATCTTGTAAATGGAGAAGATACTAAAACGTTAGTATTGAAGTTACCGTTAAAGCAAATCTGTTATTCCATTACACTCACCAAAAAAGGGGTGTAATGGCAACTGAAATTTTTCTGTTACTACGGAAAATTTTGCTTGTTTGAACCCAGCTGTATATTTTGCTAATCTTAGCACCACATGTCTGCTGACGTGTAGTACAATGAAGTTAGTAATAAAAATTAGTAGCCGCTACTGAATTTTAGTAAACTTTTTGTAAAGTGTAAATCTATTTGCTAAAATCAACAAAAAAAATAATTAATTTATTAATATAAGTTAAAATTTTTAAATTTATTTTTTTTATCGAGCATCAAAATTTTTTTATTTTATTTATTTTTTTCAAAAAATATTTTAGACCAAATTAAAAAAAATTGTAAAAACAAACCAATTTATCATATTGTTTTAATTTGTTAATTTATGTTTTTTTAAATATTTAAGTCAATTTTTTTTTGAAACTTTGGTAATGGGTGCAATATTCTCATGCGTTACCTTGTAATGATAGCTCGTTACCTTTTTTATTATTTGCAAGCATAAAGTAATAAGTTACTCATTATTGATTACGTAATATATGATTTATAAATGTAAAGTAATCATTGAAATATTTTTAAAAATCTATTTTTAGATACATTACTTTGTGTTTTTTTGTAAGCAAAAGGGTAATGTATGTTTGTTTTGACAACACTAGCGAAAAAACGAAGCGCAACAATTTATTTAAGTTTAAAGCAATCAAATACTATATGCGTCGATAACTCAGTGGGTAGAGTTCTTGGCTGGCAACCAGATTTCCCTGGTTCGATTCACATGTTGACCACATTATTTTTAATTAAAATATTTGTAATAATTTTTTTTTAATAAAAATTCCTGTTTTTTAAAAATAAATTTTTAGACACATTACTTTTTCCATTCTCCATATAAGTAACCCCTTACATTATCACCTCTAAAGTAATGGGTATATACATTACTTTGAGGCTCATCGCCTTTAAAATTCATCACTGAAGTAAGGTGTAAAGTTATCCATCGGCCCCTATGGCTAAACATTACTTTACCCATTATTTGGTTATGTGTGGTTATGCTGGGTTATTATAAATAAGATTTCTTTCAGTATCCACTTTTTAAAAATTAGTATATTTTGTGCTAATTTTAGCAAATCGGTTTTGAAAAATTTCTAAAATAATTTCTGAAATTAGCAACAAAAACTTGTAAATATTCTGTAAAAATTCTTTAATTTGCAAAATGTAAATAGCAAAAAGATTTGCTAAATAATATTTTTTTTACTAAAAATCAGTACAAAAACATTAAAGTGAGATTGAAAACCGTTTACAAATATTTCTACTGACTTTTTTGAGTGTAAAAAGCTTTTGATAAAGTGCGAAATGTGGACAAATTAATCCTTGTTAGAAGCGGAAAAAGGGAGTTATCTTTGTGTATGTTTGACTTGATTTTCTCTTAACTGTAATAATCAAGGAAGGCTAATTCGATTGATCTTTCTCCCAAATTCAATATGCGGGTCGCAAACAGTGCCAGAACTTGAAATGTTTGACCAAAAGTCATTTACGTAGTCACCATCTTGCTGAAATTGTATGTCGTAGGGTTTTCGGAGTCGCTGATTTTCATAATGATTTTAAATGAAGAAAAAGTAGACAAACCTACGATAAGTTCGAAAAACTGTAATAAAAATATTGTTTTTTATTTACATAAAATACTCCAGACCCTATTAGCTTAAATGGAACAGAAATAAAAAAAATAATATTTTTCTATATTTTAAAAATTTGTTTACTGCCGCCTCCGGGTATCGAACTTGGGAAATCAATATTGCTAGTATTGGTAGAATATTCAATATTTTTAACCAGAACTTTTTACATAAAAAGAAATTTTTCTTCATTTTTATTATACCCTTCACCACAGGTGGAAGGGTATATATAAGTTTGTAATTCCGTTTGTAATTTCTACAATATTGATCTTAGACCCTATAAAGTATATATATTCTGGGTCCTTATGAAGAGCGAAGTTGATTTAACGATGTCCGTCTGTGTGTTGAAATGGGTTTTACGAAGAACCCAGACATGATGAGAACTTGATTGTTTTTTATTTCTGTTACATGTGATCCATTTCTGTTTGCTATTAAAAATCAGACAGATCGGTTAATAAATGGCTGAGATATTACCAAAAAACCAGGACTACCTCTAATTTTTTCCGTAAAATCCCTTTGTTTAATATGTATGTAGAATTTTACGCATAACAAACACATCCATGTGTTAAAATTCTTTTCTTTCATCTCCACCTTTTATACACAAACAACACACATACAAAGATTTGTCATTTAAATAAAAACTAAACCAATCTCTAATGAACGAAGACTTTTATATATGTACCTCTATTGACGATGATTTTGTGTGAGCTTCAATAGCTCAGTTGTCTAGATGCTATGTCACAAATACTTTTTTTTTCTCTAAGACCGCGGGTTCGAGTCCCGGTTAATTCACTTTTTTTGTAGATTTTTTTTTATTTTTTTCTTTAAGACTTTTTTTTTGTTTATTTTTGGTTTTTTTTTAACATTTAATAATTAATTTATATAAAATTTTATATTAATAATTAAATAATCCATAAAAAGGCTAAGAACATCAAAATTTTTATAAAAACCCTCTGATACAAACAAAATACAAACGTTTTTATACCCTTCACCACAAGTGGAAAGGTCGCGGGTTCGAATCCCGGTCAATTCACTTTTTTTTGTACATTTTTTTTTATTTTCTTAAGATTTTTTTGTTTATTTTTTATTTTTTTTTTTTAACATTTAATAATTAATTTAAATAAAATTTTGTATTAATAATTAAATAATCCATAAATAGTCTAAAAACATAAAAAATTTTATAAAAACCCTCTGATACAAACAAAATACAAACGGTTTTATTTCTATTTTTTATAAAAAGATTTTTAAACCATTTTATTTCTCATATATTAAGAAAATTTTATACATAATTTCCCTTTGAGTGCAACTATTTTAGGTCATAACTTATAATAATTTATAAAAAAAAAATTATAAACTATTTTCCTTCAAATTTTTAAAATTAAGCTAAAGAAATTAAAAATATTTTTAATAAAAAAGCGAAATAAAATCCCAAATGCAAATTTGCCAGCTAAATCAAACATTTTTGTAGAAATAAAACACATGCAGTTCTAGTGATTTCTTTTAACGATTTGTTGAAATTCTTTTCTTTCACCCCTTCACCTTTTATACACAAACAACAAACACTATTCTAGAGCTGTAATATGACCTATGGATACGTCTTATATAACAAAAGATCGAAAATCTTTAGTATAACATATTTGCTGAAAAACTCGGAAATATCGGTTTAGATACAAAAAAGTTATGCCCAAAACTACATTTTTTTAAATACCTATTTTCTGGAACCATAAATCTTCCCGAGTCCAAGTTTTATCACCAAACTGAATGGTTAATTTCCTCTTAAAGGCGTCCGTATATAAATCTGTCCATTCCAGATATGTCCATATATAAACTTCAGTTTTTTCCCAACCATGGTGAAGGGTATATAAGATTCGGCATAGCCGAATTTAGCCGCTCTTACTTGTTTTATTTGTTTTTAAAATTTAAAAAAACAAATATTGAATGTTATGAAAATTAATTAAAAATATAAAAAAATTAAAATTTTAACACAAAAAAATATTAAAAAATATTGGTCTAGCCTAGATTCGAACCGGCGATCGTCTGTTTAGAAATATCCAAATCATTACTTAGCAGCACTTTTAGAGTAATAATACTTTAGAAACAATAATTAGGTGGTAATTTGGATGTGGTTCAGAATTAAATATAAAAAAAATACTTCTAAATGAAAGAAGTGGACTTACGAGGGCGGTCCCAAATTTGAAAAATTTACTTTGATGAAAAGTGGCAACCTCATAAAACATATGTTTAAAGTTTCAAACCTCCACGTTGTTTAGTATTTTTTTTTTTGGTGCCACCAAAAACAAACGATCTCAGAGAATTTGTAAACATGAAAAATATTGGTCACATAAAAAAAAGTGCCAAAATTAATTAATTAAAGTGCGAATTGCTTCATCACGCACCTTATTCTCGGTGGCAGAAGATTTGCGGTTCATGGCTATTTTAAGGAGCCAGACAGTTCTTATTATTATTAACAGGGTAACAAAGCTATTGAATATAGTTGGGAAAAGTGTATCGAGCTAAACAAAAAAAAGATTATGTGGAGAAATATAGGAAAATTTTCCCAAATTTGTTGCACTTTCTTTATGTATATGGTTAGGCTTAATATTTATCAAACAATCCTCGAATGTATCGAAATTTTAGAATAAACAGTGCGTTATAGCCAAAAACAGTTATTTTATAATTGTTTATGGCTGATATTCATTAGATTCTAAATTTACTATAAAGTTTTCTCTATTAGGTTTTATAATAATAATGTGCAAAATAAGAATCAACGGTTTAGTTAAAATATCCGCTGCTGTTGACAATTGGAATATGTGCTGTACGAGTATGTGCTATTAACACTAAACAAAATAATTAAATTTTTTCTCTCAATTTATAAGAGGAAAGTGGGTAGAGAATTGATCCCTATTACATAAAATTTTAAAACTTAATTTGATATGTACTTAAATTCATTGAAATATTACTTTTCAATTGGGTTCAACTCAACAGAAGTCTTTATAACAAAAACAAAAAACTGGGATTAAGTCTCCGCACTACTGTATAAAATGTGTGTGTGTGTTATTTTTACGTCATTTAAAGTTCATTAGATCATTTTGTTTATTATTGTATTGTATTTTAAATTCTTGACCCTATTAATTTCTTTCAAATTATTATCTTTCTAAAATTCTTATTTTAATTTCTAATAAACATTAATTTTATTATGTTGCCCATAAATTAGTGACTTTAAATTATGACACTATAATTTACATTTTACATTTGTACAATTGCATGTAAAGTATCAATTGCATAACTCAATTACAAGAACATTAATTATGCGTATTTAATGGTTTTAATAAGAGTGTTATATTACGTTATTTGTTGAAACAATTAAATACATTTTTTTCTAATTAATTTAAAAAGCAGAGTTCAAAAATGTTAATAGTATAAAGGCAATGCGCTTACACTCATAAAAGTTTGGGGGTAAGAATCTTGTTAAAATGACAAACATATAAATAAATATGTAAGTCAAATAGTGACAACACAGATAAACAATCATAGCTAAATAAAATTTGAATTAATATCTTATTTTTTTAGAAAGATTTTTAAATTTACTATGAATCTTATTAAAATAAATATGCTTTTAGTTTAAATTAATATGACAAAATTTTAGACTTTGTTTTCATATTTCAAAAAAATAAATAAATAGAAACATATTTAAAATAAAAAGAAAAGAACTAAGTCTAATTACTAAACTGTTTCTATTTAATTTAATGTTGTTTCTACTTGATTTTAAAATATTTTGTATGTATAAAAGGTATTTTATATAAAATTTAACTATTTTTAACTGTTAAAAAACACCTTTCAAATGTAGTAAAAATAACTAACGATGTAAATAGAACAAACTTACACATAAAAATAACTGCGTAAAAACAAATGTTACAAAATTAGCCCTCATAAAAACGAAAGCCCGTATAAATAGTTGGGAATTCTGCTGAGATAACAGAAAAAAGTATTTAGTTAAGCTAAATTTTGCCAAACTAGTAAATGCATAGAGAATTTTAGTTAAATTAGCTATGAATTTTTAGCTAAATTAAACAGATTTTTTGCCAATTTATGGTAAAATTTTCAATAAAATCTAGGTTTTGGACTCTCCGGGTCTGACCCTAGTCAGACCCATATTGATTATTGGGATTATAGCTGATTCATAAGGATTAATTTATAGATTAGGAGTATTTTTTTCCATTTTGATATCTCGCTTCGTTTCCGAAATATTGACGATTTTATACAATAAAAAAAATTTTGGAAAATATCGCCATCTAAAGGGTGGTTAAATTTTAAGGGCCGATGATAAATGTGAACCACACCTAAACGTCAAGTTTTTTTCTGCATTTCATTTGACATTTCTCAATTTCAGACTAACTCAATTTGAACCATGGAAAAATACACAATCGAGCAACGCGTTAAAGTTATTCAGGCTTATTATGAAAATGGGCGGTCAAATCAAAATGCATTTCGTGCACTTCGTGATTTTTTTTGGTCAGCATAATCGACCAAATATGTCTACAATCGGGAGAATTGTGGGCAAATTTCAGCTAACCGGGTCTGCGAAAACACCTGTGCATGCTCGCCCAGTTCGTTCTGCTGAAAACATTGCTGTTGTACGCGTTAGTGTGTCATGAGGTGAATGATAACGAACTTATTGTGGCCAGGAATTGAGGATATAACCCTGGACGATAAGTGGTTTCAACAGGGCGGTGCCAATTGCCACACAGCTAACGAAACAATGGCTCTTTTGCGCGACGAATTTAATGGCCGTGTTATCTCACGTGGTGGCGATGTCAATTGGCCGCCAAGATCATGTGATTTGACACCGTTGGACTTCTTTCTTTGGGGTTGTTTGAAAGAAAAGGTGTACGTCGATAAGCCAGCAACAATTCAAGAGCTAAAGGTCGAGATAAATCGGCACATTAACCGCATAGAACCTCAATTATGCCTCAGCGTCATCGAAAATTTGCGTCATGGGATGGAGGTGTGCCGCCATCCGAAAAATGTATATAGCAAATCTTTTTTTATAAATTACAGAATTTTTAAACAATACTTACAAATTCTTGTTGCTAATTTCAGAAATCATTTTTATATATTTTTGAAAACCGATTTGCTAAAATTTCTAATTAAAACATACACCTACAAACTTAAATTGCCTTAAAATGTAACATATATTAAAAAAGGTGATCGAAAGTGAATACACCGACTCATGTTTAAAAATAGTACATTCACTTTAAATAGCTCTAAAACCTTTTTTAGTTCTTAAAATCAGCCCTTAAAAAATTTAAATTTGACCTTAAAATCCAAAAATTTACTAAAAATATTTTTCAAAACAAAAATTGGCAAATTAAAACTCGTTTATGTTTTAACTATTTTTTATGCATTTGAATTTTTTTTTAATATTGTCTAAAATATTTTTTTTTAAAAATAAGCAAGAAAATGTTCAATAAAAAAATTATAAATTTGTATATTCGAATTCGTAAGGCAATTTTAAAAGAAATTAGCAGCTCTTAAGCAAATAATACCAATGGGCTTAAATGAGCAAAATTTCCCGTAATAACAGCGAATATTTCAGTTGCCATTACAGACTTTTTTTTGGTGAGTGTAGTGTGTAAATTTATGTTATATATCGAGAACTGCTTTAAACACTAGAGAACAGTTACTAAAGTAAATTTTCTAAGCTGGATAATCTTAGAATTTGTATATCAATGGTAAGTAATGGTCAAAACCCTTGCAAATCTTAGAAAATAATTTTCATTTAAGTCGTAGATTTTTACTTAAGTAATCACTGTATTCGGATATTTTACTTTAATCAAGTAATTTCGTATCAATTCTTATCTTCTGTTGTGCTCATGAAACAATATCTTATCTAATAAAAATTGTATAAAAAAATTCCTGAACTGTAGACGACAATACTCTTTGAAAAGAAATCGTACTCAGCAAATAGTCGACAAGATTTCTGCAACTGTTATTGTATTGTGTAAATTACACACGCCCAAACCATATTGGACAACAGTAAAGAAATGATTTTTATCATAAGTCTACTGCTAAAAACTTCATCATAATTGACGCTTATCTCTACAAAACCGACACTATAAACAAATAAAACAAATAATAAGCCTTATCATAAGAAAGAAAGGCCATACTGGTAACAATGATTTAATATATAAACCGACTGATAGAGGTACTAAACAAAAACTCAATAACCAACAAAACAAATTGCACAAATAAAAATTTAACCAAAAATAGGAGAAGTAGAGAGAGAGAGACAGAGAGAGAGAATGATCAAATGGTTAAAAAAAAATTATATAAAACAGAATATGGAAATTAAATTGATCAAAGCCGACCATTTACAGCGTTATATTCACAATTTTTGGACTCTTCAAAGACATTTTAATCAAAAAATAATAAAAGAAAAAATTTCAGGTATATCCCGATTCAACATAAAATTCAATCTCGGATTATAAAAGACATCAATTCAGGTACGTAACGAACTTTTAAAGAAGTCAAAATATATTTTAATCACGGAATTTTAAAGAAAACAGTGCAGATACAACAAAAGTACTTCATAATTAAGTAAAAATTGTGTGCAATCGTGTAATTTTAAAGATAACTGTTCAGTAGACCGTTTCATCTTACGGATAAAAAAGTGCAGCAAGGTGATTTCGATTTTTCTGACGAACGTAGGGAACGCCTTTTTAAATTTTTTGTTATATCTTCGGCATTTACAGTTGGATCTTAAAATATGATATATCGATATTTTTATCTCGAGGGAACCGAGCACCCGGAAAACCCCTACTTTCGGGAAAAAAAAAATTGTTCTGCTGGAATTATTGACATATGTATGTACTTCCGTAGCAAAACTTAATTTTCGATTGAAGATGTACAGCAAACTATATTTTCTGGTACGGTCTACTGTTCAGGTTCATCATTCCTAACTGCTGTTGATTTTAAAAACATCTGATCCGACAAGTCGAAAGGTCTTAGAGAAATCTAAATCATTTCCAATTGCTAATTTTTAAAGTGGTCAGTTCTGGTTTATCATATGTTCCTAAAGAAATCCTAAACAGTTCCAATCACATATTTTAAAAGAGACCAGTTCTGGTTCTATTCACATTTGTAAAGGCTTCAGAATAAGTTGTTAAGCTTTACTACAGTTCACACACAAAATAATAGTGGTGTCCCAATCAAATTTGATTTCAAACGAATTGTTAGGTTTCGATTGAAATCAAAAAGTAGGTGCCGCAACAGCATAATTATCAATTTCGGCTGTGGCAATTTATTTTGGGTACGTATTTTGGGTATGTATTAAAGAGATCAGTTCAGGGACTTTACAAGTTCTATAAGGAACTAAAATTTGTTCCAATCCTGGAATTTTAAATACATCAGTTTAAGTACAAAGAGTCATAATCAATTTCAATTAGGGATTTTTAAAAGCAGAATCGGAAGATGCTATTACTTTTGCAAATAGAGGCAACTGCCAGTTTTGTTTTAATATTTGTAAAAAATACATATATATATTACAAGTCGACAAACCAAGCGACGCTCTACTTCTCAAGAATGTGTAATACTCGAGACTATTTTGGAATGTACCATTTTCTGTCCAAGTCCCATTTTACTTGAACGTACAGGCCCATTTTCATCTGAACGGATATGTAAACAAACAGACAAAATTTGTGCCTCTGGGCCGTTGAGAATCCACGCATCATTCACAAAGAGCCATTACATACACTCCATGATACTGCATGTGGCGCCATTTATCGGGCCTTATTTTTTCGAGGACACGATACTGTGGCTGGTGAGCGACACTGAACCAGGTTCAACGAGTTTTTATTGCGGCACAATGATAAATTGGGACTGGAGGACATGTATTGCCTGGGTTGCCTGTTGTCTCGTTTTGGTGATCGCTCGACTTAACTGCTCCAGACTTTTTTCTTGGGGATCTTTTGCAGTTACGGGTCTATTTGAACAAGCCAAAAACTCTGGAAGAACATAAAGAGAATATCCGAAAAAAGTGGGAAAACAGAAGATTTCTCCAGAAGGATGTAAAATGCGGTAAAAAGAGCCCAAATGATGATCAACAAATGACAGAAATACATAATGAAACAAAATTTAAATTATGTCGTTTTATTTTAAAGATATAGCAAATCATCAACGGGTGAATGTTTTTGGGCCACCCTGTATAATCTGGAAGTTTTCTATCGAAGTCAATCGACATTTTAAAATACATCAGTTTTGATTTAGCAAAAGTCTTTAAAGAAGAAGGTATTTATTGTGATACATAATAGGGACTGAAATTCTCGAATTAAAAATCGTGAGATTAACAGATTTTGTGAGACCAAAGTGGTTGCTCAGGATATTTCCAAAGTATTCGATAGTTTATTGTTTTTGCTATCAACAACGACCTCTCGTCTTATCTTGAGCTTTCCCAGAGATCGCACTATACGGTACTGTTAACATTTAATTCACAGGCTTTAAATCTGGTTTAGATTGGGGACAAGCAGCAGATTATAAATGGCACATCTAATTAAACACTTCGACAATCTACAAGTCATCAGAAATCGTGCGAATACAGTGGATTTCAATACACGCAAGACCTTACGTTCGTAAGTTGATCCATTAGTTCATGCTTGTATTTAAATCAATATCCTATTCAAATGAATCCATATTTGATTTGATGTCTTAAAGAATACAATATTGATCTGGATTTGTAATAAAACTACCCAATCAGAAATTGCCGATAGTTAAAAACTAAATTACTCTCAAAGCACACCAGATTGCACATCGTACAACAAATAAAGTGCTGGCAGAGCACTTATTTAGAACGCTCTGCCAACGTTAGTAAAAAGTGTTGATTTATAAAATTCACAATCGTAAAAATAATAAAAGCAAAACATAGTCTTGGTTTAAATGCTTTCCCAACAAAATATACAAAATGTTTAACCATACAAATAGTAAAACCACTGACAAAGGCCTGATTTAAAATGACAGTACTGCGTAAAAGAGTTACAGCAGCTTTTTCATTACACAGAATACACTTAGATTCTTCCATATTTATTTCACTAAATATTATTTTTAATTAAATTTTTAACCCCGAATATTTGATTTGACGAATAGGTCGATAATTTCATTGAAAATATTGCATGTCATAAATTTTATGCACTTTATTGATTGTTTTGCCAACGTTTAAAAAAAATAAACGGCCAAGCCCAGTCTGCTGTTATCACTTTGGGGTTGGCAAAGCTTCATGTTATTATCCCAAAAACACTGTACTGATTTTTTCGTCCGTACTTTGCCAACGTTTTAAAAAGAGCAGCTAAGTTCAACCTGGTGTTATCATTTTGAGGTTGACAAAGCACTACTTTTCATAATCTTTCGTTCTACCCACGCTGGCACCACCATTAACAGAACTGGGCCAACGCTTTGCTATTTGTATTTTTCTGCCTAGGTATCTATACTTCCTTATGCAATGCCTTTTTTTCATTTTGATACAACCACTAGCTTTGACCCATAATATCCTATATCCAAGTAGGGTGTATAAAATTGAAGAATCTGTTATCGTATATGAGGGTGTATTGAGAGAAGAGATTTAGATATAAATAAAAAAGAGGCATGTAACCACAAATGAGTTAAAGTATCTGAGAGATACTTATTATTTTTATTTTTTATATCAATTCACACCAATAAGAGCACTTATCATGAGTATGATGACCAAATCTTGGTCATTGTATGGGGAGTTGTTAAGTGACTGCGTCAGCGATCGGTACGTTTTTTTAAAAACAACGGTAGTGTTTTACAAGATCATTGGGACGAAGGAAAAAACACAAACTGAATATATATGAGATATATTAGCGATATCTAAATCTTAAACACGTATATTTTTCTTAACCGAAAAGTAAAATAAATTAAACGCAAAAAACGTGTTGAATCTAACAATAACAAACGAAAAAAAAAAACATTAAAATAAATTCTTTGGGTGAAAATGTATGTTTAACATAAAAAAAATATATTAAAATATTGAAAAAAGAAAATTAATTTTATTGAGTGCAAAAATTAATTTGCTAATTGATTGTAGAATTTGGAAAAAAATCGATTTTTTTACATACAATCATATTGTTTTAAGTTTTTTTTTTATATCTACATATTTAAACAAATCAGAGAGTGACCTTGTGTATTTGTTTTTGTTATTTTGTTTACTTGTTTTGTAATATTAAAAAAATTAATATAAAAAAAAGTTTTAGCTATTTAGAGAAATGTCTGTAAGTATTGTATGTTTGCATTAAAACCACACACACTCCTATCATGGGTTATACCTGTTAATTTGTGGCCAAAAATTACACCATTACCAGTTTTTAAATAACAACAAAATTAACAACTACTACAGCAGGATTTTTTTTCAGTAAACAAATAGTTTTTATTAGTTATTTCAAAAATAATAATAATTTAATTCTTTTCAAGATTAATATGTTATTAGTAATACAGGGGTGTGCCACAAAATAAAACCACATTTAATATTCTAGGTTAAACTATTAATTGTTATACATGGCGGGGCAAAACCATCATCTGATTTTCTTTCGCTATAACTTTTAATTTAAGTGAAAACTCATTTGCTTTTTAACTGATTATGATTCTTTACACTTATAAATTTTGTTTCAATTAACTGTGAAAAATTATGTCCGGCAAATGGACGCCTTCGGCGTTGGTGAAAATATGGGCTCTTTTGATTACATTTTGCATAACTCTGGGCAGATCTGACTGGCCAAGCCAAATCACCGAATCACGAGATTACACGCCCGTCCTGTTAGTACCAAATGTCTTCCAAATCCAGATCGTCAACTTCCGGTTAGAAAAATTCAGTCAGCATGGCATTAGCGACTTAGCTGCACACCACACGGTGACTTTGGGATGTAATGAAGATTCATGAATTATGCGTGGATTTTCCGTCCCACAGAACTAAGAATTTTGCTTGTTGACGTGGCCGCCGAGATAAAAATGAGTCTCGTCGCTCATGACGAATTATTACGTACGTGCAAACATTGTTATAATTATTGCGCGTTTTTAAGCCGTATAGCGATTCATTGTTATTCGCTTTAAATTTCGCACGTGTCTACTTTACGAATGTCAAAACTAAATTGGCATACGATGTCATTTGTAAAGATGTGATTACTATCCAATAAGGTGGCACTTATTGCACCACATTTTTGTCTTATTGTTATCCACGTAGGTGCCCAAAAGTAGAAAGTTTTGGACACCCAGAGCGATGAATCCACTTGCTAAAGTGATTTAAAATAATAATAATAATTTTTTTGAGCAAATGGCAACTCTGAAATTTGGCAGCTGTCACATATGTTTATTTCGATTATTAAATGGAGCCCCTTACGAAAGAACTTCGCAAACTTCGAAGGAAAATGCACCTAAGGTGGCAACAATTCGAAGAGTGGCCAAAAAATTTAAATAAACTGATTCGGTTACGGACATTAAGAATCCTGTGCGTCAACGTACCGGTCGGTCTCTCTAAAACATTGCTGCTGTAAAGAAGGGTGTCGCCTAAAACCCGAAAACATCGATTCGGCATCGTTCTCAACGACTTAAAATTTCACGAAGCAAATTTTAACAAAAGACATCCACAAAGTGTAATGGCCTGTCATCACAGCCGTGGGCACCAATTGACGAATAAAATAAAATAATTCCATACTTAATCGGAACATGTCTCAAAAAATACATGTTTTTATTTTAAAATGAAAATGTGCCTTCTGACTGACTAAAATAAACATTTATACAAAACATGCATATGCATTGAAGCAATGATAAATTTCAACTATTACTATAATGAGGTAATTTTCGTTAACTATTTATTTAGTTAGTTATTAACTGTCATAAAAGCAAGAAACAAACATTTTAAAAAACGATCACATATCCAAATTTTAGCGGATTCCGTGTGTGACGTCAAGGAAATTTGTTTTATTTTTCAAATGTTGAAATATCACATTAAATTTGAAAAAGTTATTTTAACTAGAATCATATTTACTTTATTAAAATTCATAGTAAAATTAAAAGTGTATCTTATACTCGAAGTAATTTGAATATGCAGGCCATAGGTTTTTTTTCGGAATTGATTTGATTTCGTAATTTCTTTTTTGTACACTTTACCCTGAAATATTCCAAATCAGTTTTTTCCTTACCTTCAAAAACCAAAATGGAATTGAAATTTAAAAGAACATAAACTCTGAAAAAATTATTTATTAGTGCTATTTATGAATTCTTTAAATTGTCATTAACTATTTCACCATAAAAAATTTGCAATAAAAATGCTTTTTGTTGCTAAATTCAATATTGTTCTGATTGTTTATCAAAACGGAAAACTTGCAGTTGAAACCAAAAAATTTCGCAAGAATAGTTCATTTAACATTTAAAAATTTATGAATTTACACAAAAGTTAAACGTTACGAAATTGTTCGGCGGAATCATAAAAATTTCATACGAAATGTACATAAAATCTTAAAATATGACCTCATATATATATTTTTTTTTTCAAAGGAAAATTATAAATTATTATGTTACTTTATTATATTGGGTTAAAATTTGAAAAAATATCGTTTCTTTCTGGAGAAGCAATTTTCTTTTTCCATTTCACTTTCGAAAGAAATTGAGGTCTGTGACATGGCTGATGATATAAAAAGAAAACACAATCTGTTATTTTGGGATGTACACTAATGCAGAGTCTACTCTCATAGATTTGAGTATGATTTTTTTTTAATAATTACTATCGTTCCATGCCTTATTGTAAATGGTGTAGTGAGCATTACGATTGCTAAACAAAACATGATTATAAATTATATTTTTTTATAATGTTTATGTTCATGTTTTTTTAACGTATTATTTTAATTATGTTTTTATTTTTCACTTTATTTTATTTCCAATTATGCACAATTTTCTTTTAAAATTTTTTATACCTTAAATTTATTTTTTTTTTAACTGATATTTTTTTTAGATTCTATTTTCGTTTTATATTTTTAGAATTATTTTCAATTTACAATAAACTCACGTTATTAATTGTATGTGCCATCAGAATTACTAATGATTTTGTTTCAATTATTTTTTTTATCTTCTCCAGTACACTGAGACAAATGTATGAACTTACTAAAATAAAAGCTATAAGTTTTCCCTTAAAATTAATAAAAAAAAATGCTTCAAAATAATGCAAATTCATTTAATTTTAGTTTATGAAAAAGCTTTCATTGACTTAAAAATAGGAAGACATTTTCCTTAAGAAATTTATTTCTTGTTAGTAAAAAATCTTAAATGTTAAGATTTTATAAACTAAATATGTAACTTCTTTAGGTTAAGATCAAACATTTTAACTTATTTTAACCAAGTATATTAGCTTCTTAAATTTAAGGAAATTGTTTTCTTTGGCATTCCTAAAAAGGTTTAGAATATTTTTTTTAACCTATACAATTCTCATTTGGTTTATAGTTTATATTGTATAACTAATTTAGTTTAGACCATCAACATTTAAGTATTAATTTTCAAATTGAAAATATTTGTATGTATTAACGAAAATAATATTCTAATTGTTTTCGTTAATATTCATATAAAAAAAATGAAATTGATTACTTAGATTTTATGATGCAAACTAAAATACTTATATATATTAGCACGTAATGAGAATTACAAATTAATAAATATTAATAAGCGAAAATTGTGTGTGTATCTTAAATGCACATTATATGAAAATAATTTATAAACTTAATATAAAGTTTATTCAGCATTGCCATAAGTTGAAGCGTAATTTAAGAAAAATTTAGAAATAATTTTTACTAAATTTGAGTAAAAATATACTAAATTTTAGTAATATTCCAAACAATTTAAGACAAAATTTACTTATTTTAAGAAAAAATGTACTTAAAAAAAGGTTATACTTGACGTTAAGTTAAAATTCCCTTGGAGCCATCATTACCAAATTTCTTGAAATTTAGTTAAATTACCTAATATTTAGTAAATATTTTTCTAAGTGTTCTCATTTTATTTTTATATTTTCTTTGTAGTAATAATAAATTATTGTGCGGTTTTTTTTTTAAATAAATAAATTTTTAATTATTTTTATATATGGCAGTAATTCACCTTAGTTCTTTAGAATTTTTGTTTTTAGTTTGAGATTTACACAAAATTTGCTCAAATTAATTTTAGATTGCGTAATTTAACAAATTTATTTCAATTTGTATTGTATTGTATTGACTACTATATAAGTTTTAAAAGAATATTTTTTTTAATTTTAAAATATCGTAGTAAACTAGACAATTTATACAATAACATTACCAAAAAAAAATTCTCATTACTGACGAAGAACTTTTATTAATAATGTTTTTAATAACCTTCAAAATTTTGCAGAACATTTTAGAAATAATTATCATATGTTTTTTTAAGTTTTACCTAAGTTTTGTGGTATATGGTGTAAGCTTTGATATATGATAGTTGACAGTTTCAACATCAGTTATGTTTGTGCGGTAAATTATGTTTGAAAATCCCATATAAATTTTACATTAGTTTACTTTTCGTATTGACGCATAGAGTTACTGACCTTATTCTCCACCTGTTTTACATGGTTGCTGTCAGTTTACAGTGAATGTTTAGAATCTTAAAAAATTGGCATGTTAAAATTAAACAATCGATTAAAATTTTGTTAAATTTTTAATTACTAAAATTTAACGATCAGTAAAATTCATATTTTATGTGGATAGGTGCAACAAATGTGTGAAATGAAAGTTACAGTTAGTAGCTAACAACACATTGTGAAATTTCAAATGTTTTTAATATTTACCGGTTATTCTGATTAAACAATTAAATTATTGCATTTTGTTACCAGTTTGAACATTTCCACTACAGTCATTCTGGTTAAGATAAGATTATTACTGTAAAATTATATACATAAGATTTTATTAAATTTAACTAGAACTTTCGCGCAAAAAAATACTATTGGTGTTTGAAATTTTTGTCTGAAAACATTTCAAATTAATAAAACTGTTTTCATTTGACATCATAATATTAAGCAAACAAAATAAATTTTCTATTTATGTTTATCTTAGCCTAAGATTAATAAAATTTGACTACCTCTATTCTGATATTCTAAGAAAAAATATAAAAATGTTTTTATATTTTTATTACTTAGAAAGTTTTAATTTATTTTAAAGTAATAAATTTAAAATTAAACTCTCACTCTCTTTTAATTAAATACAACTAAATAGTGAATGAACATAAAAACGGAAGTACTTTATCACTTTTTTTTTCATATTTTTATTTTGTAATTAATACTTTACTTAAATGTAAATAAAACCCGGTTAAACATACAAATGTCTATATATTTTATCTTTACAATGTCTACGACATATTTTTTTTTTGTACTTGTTAAAAAATAAGGCGTCTTTTTTTAACCAAGATAAATTTTTAATATAAATTAGTAAGAAAAAGGAATTGATATGTAACTCGTCCTGTTTAGTTATTGAGAGTTTTTAATTAAATGAATTTAAAATTTATACCAAATTTTTTGGTGAACTAAACTGTAGTAATTTTGTCGATTTTTGTAAGAAACCCTAATATTTTTATACCCTCCACCATATATGGTGAGGGTAACATATATATCAGTTTGTCATTCCGTTTGTTACAGAATGTGTATATATTTGTGTTCGTTATGAAATTTTAAGACGATCTAGCGATGTTCATCTGTTGAAATAGAGATCACGTCGCGAAGACGCTTAGTTTTAGCAAAAACAATGTGCATCCTTTCGAGCAGTTTGTTATTGAAAATGAGCAAAATCTGTCCGGCGGTTAAAAAGTAATGGGTAAAAATGTGAAGGTACCTCTAAATCCTCCATACAAATGGGGTAAAATACACAATTTTATAGTAGCGTCTAACAAATTAAATATTTTCTTTTGTTTTTTAATCAGTGCCTTAAAATTGAATAATATTTTATATTAACCTCAAAAAAAAATTTTTCACCATAAAAAAATTGTTCGCCATAAAAATTTTTTTTCAACTCAAAAAATTTTTTTTCAGCACAAAAATTTTTTTTCACCATAAAAATTTTTTTCACCTCAAAATTTTTTTCCAACCACAAAATTTGTCTTCACATCCAAAAAAGTTTTTCACCTCAAAAAATTTGTTTCACCAGCACAATTCCACTTCACAATAATTGTATCAAAAACAGAAAAACATGTTTTTCAGTATCAGATGACAGTAAAGATGACATAAGAGAATTTTGAAGAATACTAAACTTAGCTAAAGGTCATAAGAAAATGTCGTCCTAACTCAAGCAATCAAAGTGCGATTAGCTTTCAGTCATGAGCCGACTCGAAGAAAATGCATTCCATTCGTCTAGTGCCTTATAACTTGTTCTATTCAGTAAGAAAAGAAAAATGAAACTGAACTACAACTTTTTCTCAAATATTTTTTTTTTTTTCAATTTTAGTATTTTATTATCTTTTATCGACATTTCACCGATGAATTTTTAAGAATAAGCCACACTAAAGATCCAAATTGCAAGAACAATGTCAATTTTCCGTTCAACCTCTGTATATTTACAAACACAAAGCATATTAACTATTTTTTAGCCAGACAATTTTGACTAGGTATGTATATCGATCCAAAAAAAGATATATTCAGAACCCAAATCTTTAGAAAAACTAGAGCCTCAAGAAAAAGGCAGAGCTTAAACAACAACATACAAACTACTTTACATTTGAGGGCAAGGAGTCGTTGTATCCCAACACATTTGTGTATGAATTTCTCTTTATATTCAGCATTTGTGAAATTTCTGAGATTACTAAAAATGTAAAAAACGACTGATTAAGAAACAATTAATTTTTAAATCATTTGCTATTTTAGATTTTTAAATTTTTTCAAATTTTTTTATATATTTTTTACCATATATTTTTAATCCAGTATAACTTTTGAGAAAAATACGTTTCTGAAGTTTTTATTAAAAAAGTTAAAAAATAAATAGTAAAAAGCTTTTCATTAATTTGAAGAAATTTTTTACTTACTTTCTGAAAATAAATTTCATTATTTTAATAAAAAATGTCCTAACTTTTACAATTCTCTCTTTGTATGTATCTTCATTATTTATGAAGTAAACGTTAGTTATTTTAGACTGTAATCGTAGTTATTTCAGACGATTTCATAGTAGTTTTAATAGGGAAAAAATAAAAACAATTTTTATACCAGTTCAAATCAACTAAAAAATCAAATTTTTAACTGTTACTTCTCTGAATTAATTTAATTTTCTAAAGATATTATATTCTCAAATGTGCTCAAGAATTGACGTCTCATCGCTGACAGCTAAATTTCGACTTAAGTTAAGCATGTCAAACTACTTCTCAACACCTTCTGAAATCATCTGTCATCCGTATTCCATGTGGTAATTTTAAGACATTTCCAGTCGAATTTCCGTTTAAGTTCTATCGATGTTTTAATACAAATAAGAGGGCAGTTAAACTAAACAGGTAGACGGTCAAAGATAAATCATTCAATAATTTGTATGTATACTTAATGAGTACCCGACCAACATGTCAATATCCAACAAGCCAAGAACATATTAATATAACACAATTTAAGGTAATGGGTTCAGGCTTTTTATTCGGCCAAACTAAACATTTTGACATATTTTGAATAATTTATGTCTACCCTCCCTTTCCCTCCCTTTTAGTTATTGGGTGTGGATATTTACATATATATTAACACTACTGAATCATAACATATTATTTATATTATTTTGTCAAATGAGGGCAAACCCAAACTCAATGTTTTCAAGTGACTGTATTTAAAACTATTATTGGAGTTTTTTAACCCTTTGACAAGTAATGGGACATTTTGCTATTTTGGGAAATCTTAAGGAGAGATGTAGCTTTTGAAGACTACCTATTAATTGTAGATTGATAGTCTCACAACCATACAAGTTTAATTAAAAACTTAAATTATGAATACATATTGAAATGGTTACAACTTTTTGATTGGGCACAGTATAAAAAATTTTAATCCAACCAGAAACGATAGTATATTAACAGTTTTAATTTGAAATGCCTAAAACAGCATAATAGTAATTCTTCCGTTCAAGTTCGCTTGTCTAAGGGTAAATCCATGTTTTCCATAATCTTCTTAATAAACACTTGTTTATAATAATTTGTTTAAAATTTATTTATATATCAATTGTTAAACTATAATAAATTTATTATTATTATTATGTTTATGTTCACAAAATGTCAAATGGTTTGAACTTTTTCTGTTTTCATTTCATAATACGTCTGCCATTTTAATCATTTCCAAAAGCAGCTGAGAAAAATTCCATTTTAAGTTTTTTTATTTCTTATCAATTCGTTTTTGCCGCATTTATTTTTCCTTATAAATTTAAATATTTTTTATGAGTTTTTCTTAATCTTTTGTTAGTTTGGTTATTGTTTATCAAGTGATTTTCTTTATAATATAATTTATATTCATACGACAATCAGTTTCTCTTTTTTTATTAACACAATCTTCGACATGAACGAGATACAGTTGTGTGGGAAAAGACTGGTTTAAATATAAAGGAAAGTTTAACAAAATAGAATCATTAAAATTCCTAAAAATAATGAAGTTTTGATTAAAAAACGAGACATTTTTAGAGAGTAGATTGCTGAAAACTATATACGCTTCAATGGTAACTAGATTATGGTTTACAAATAATAAGTGCATTTCCATACGTTACCGCGGGTACCGAAACTTACACAAATGCATTCCCGTTCTCTAAAATTGGTTAAATGAGAGCGCTCAGACCCAGACAATAAAAAATAAAAAAAAAACCATACGATGGCGGATCAATATGTCCGTGACTTTTCGGAATTCCCTCGTAGTTATATGAAATGCAGCACTGCTCCCATCAAGTACCACCTTTTACTAAACTACTGTCAAATTTTGAGCAAGTTCCGTCATTTACTTTGCGATTAACAGCTGCTCAAAACATACAATCTCGTGGCTTTTTTTTTTAATGTAAAAAAGTGAATTTCGAGTGCTCATTAAACATTATTTTTTGCGAAAAAAACCGTCAGTCAAACCGAGGAAAAGCTTGATAAATACTATGGGGGCCCTGCACCATCGATTTCAATGGTAAAAAAGTGGTTTACTGACTTTCGTTGTGACCTTACAAGCACGGAAGATGCCGAACGTTCTGGACGCCCAGTGGAGGTTTCTACACCCACAACAATATAAGCTGAATGGTGTTGACCGATGGCAGATTGATTGTGGAAGACATATGCATCTCACATGACTAAGTGGTTTCAATTTTGAACGATCACTTGCGTATGAGAAAGCATTTCGTAAAATGGCTGCCACGTTGGCTCACAATCGACCACCAAAGGAATCGTATGACAGCTTAGTTTCCATGATAAAAATCTATGAAGTGACTACAGGTGGTACTTGATGGGAGCGGTGTTTAACTACGAGGAAAGTTCGAAAAGTCACGGACTTACTGATCCGAACTCGTATCACAGTGATGGAATTTCATGCAAAATTGTGCCATTATTGGCACAATCGAATGGTAATTGGTACACTGGCACAGTCAGCCCTATTTTGCAACATTTTGGTTATGTCCATAAATAACATTTCTTAAAAAGTACATTCGTTAAAAATTCTTTAATTTTAATCTTTAGAGTATTTTTATATATGTACATACAGTATAAACTCAAGAATCCAAGCCCAGCTAATCCGAATTATCCGGTAAATTGGAAGACATTTTTAAACGTATTTTGTACATATTTGAATTGTACATATTTGAATCTTATTGAAGTAAATATGATTCTAGCCGACACCATAAGAATTTCATGGTCACGGCTAAGAGGCAGCAAGGCTAAACTTGAAGCTAAAAATTTGGCATTTTGTAACAGGTCAATTGAAAAGTCCCCGGCCTACCATACTAAAACACATTTTTTTGGCAAAATTCGTTTTTTTATTCAACATAGTTCCCTTCAAGGGTGATACACTGATTATGGCGACCCTCCAACTTTTCGATACCATTTTTGTAGTACGATTTGTCCTTTGCTTCAAAACAGGCCTCAGTTTCGGCGATCACCTCTTCATTCGCCGAAAATTTCTTCCCAGCTAGCATTCTTTTGAGATCTGAGAACAGAAAATAGTTGCTGGGGGCCAGATCTGGAGAATACGGTGGATGCGGAAGCAATTCGAAGCCCAATTCATGGATTTTCGCCTTCGTTTTCACTGACTTGTTTTTGGTCAAAAGTGAGCTCGCGCGGCACCCACATTGCACAGAGTTTTCTCATACCCAAATATTCGTGAATGATATGATGTATACGTTCAGTTGATATCTTTAGAGTACCTGCTATTTCATTCAATTTACGGTCATTCGAAATCATTTTGTGGATTTTTTTGATGTTTTCGTCCGTAACAATCTCTTATGGGCGTCCACTGCGTTCACCGTCTTCGGTGCTCATTTCACCACGTCTAAACTTAGCATACCAATCCTTGATGGTTGATTTTTCTGGGGCAGTGTCCGGAAACTCGTCATCAAGCCAAGTTTTTGCTTCAACTGTATTTTTTCCCTTCAAAAAACAATATTTTATCAACACGCGAAATTTTTTTTTATCCATTTTTTTCACAATAACAAAAGTTGCTTCACTCAAAATGCTATGATTCACAAACTAATGATCCGACAGCTGTAGGGCTAACTAAAAATCATATCGCTTTAAGTCTAGTAGCGCCATCTATGTGTCTGGCCGAGAACTTTTCAATTGACCTGTTACATCCCGAGTTTTATACCATCCTTGATTTAATCACCCTTTATAAGAGTTGAGATAGCTGTACTGGCGGTGTCTCTTACTCTTTAAACGAATAACCAAAAGCTCTTACTTCCGCGAGGGGCAAAAAGGAGTTTAGTACAGTGACGCTTTTCGTCAAGAAAGAAGTTTGCTTTTAAAATTTTTGTTAACACCAATTACTGAATGCTTCTTCTCGGAATCTGGCTGCGCTTCTACAAGTCTGGTTTAACCCGCATTTTACCTTTTGGCTTAGCCGAAATGCGTTTACTAGAGGCGAAAGATTTCATTCTGAGTAATATGATATGTCCAATCGTTTCCGCAGCGGTATCGACATTATTGACGAGGAAACAAAGCTTTCAATTAAAAAATTGATTTCAATTAAAAAATTGTAAAGCTCAGTCGAACGTTCGGTCTCGGAAATAAAACCGAACGTTTAGTAGCTGCTGTCGAAACAGTACGAAGCTCGAAGAATAAAAACGATGCGGAAACGACACAACGATCCCAATTACCGAAAAGTGGAAAATCTGTACTTCATATTGTTTAGGGGAGTTAAGTAAGGTCGAGAGTATTGTGGCGTTCACCTGTAACGCACGGAATATGAGTTTGTTTATTCACAAGTTGCGTCAGATGGTTATGCGCGGCAAAAAGCTGTATGACTCTAATGGCGAAGCCAGGAAGGGTTGTGGGTATTGAAATCGCCAGCAATCAACGATTTCAATATCCCGGCAACTTTTCAGGATTCTCGAAATGGAATAGAAAAGGGCTTCGAAGCCATTGAGAGTAGCCCCCCTTTCCCTATAAAGGCTCCTGTATAAAATTTCGAAGTACAATGTGTGTGACCTGATAACGAATTTGACCCAAAATAAGTGAAATTCTGTATCAAGTGTTGCTGACACTGGTACATAACATTATTTTTAATGTACACTTTATGAGTTCAATGTATTAAATTTTCACTGCGACAACAGATTGAACATGTTCCTATTCTGAATATAATTAGTACAATAAAATTACTTGTACATAGTAAATGAATCATTCATAAAATACAAGTCAATAAATAGCAAAAATATCATAAATTATTTAATAAAGAAATGTGTCAAAATGATTTTAAGGGTGGGGTGAGCCAACTGGCTAAACCTGAAATTAGGTTTACTAGTTTCTTTGAAAGGTGAAATTTTTTTTAAATAATTTTTAAAGAAAATTCAAAAACTTTTATCAATTTAAATTTAGTTTAGAACAAATTAAGCCACAAGGCCTAAATAATTAAAAATCATTACGAAACAAACTAAACAACCTTAATAAAAAAAAAACTTTGAATAAACCAAGTTGAAAATTAAAAAAAAAACACCAATTGTAATAAACAAACGTATTTAGAACCTGAAAAGCAAAATTAAAACCTGTTGCATTCCACAACATTTTTTGTTTGTTTCTGACATTAAATTAAAACCGTTATACATATGTTTTTAAATCCATATCATTCTTATTGGCCATTCCAATGGTCACGTTTAACACGCAGCATCTTTTACGAGTGTGTGGCTGTTTTCTTGTTTTATTGCTTCTACAAAAATTCATAAAAATTCCAAGAAAATTAGGGTATTTCTCCACAATTTATTACTAACTTTAATTTGAAAAGAAAGAGTGACTCATATGTGAGAATAAAATAAATACAAGAAGATGCTAAAACTAAATATTAATAATATAAACAAAAAAGAAAGATATAGAAAAAAACACACAGACTTCTGTTTTTATATATATTTTTTTTTTTGTAATTTTCTAATTTATTGTTTGAGGTTTTATTTATTTATTATAAAAAAAACAAACTGTTACTTTCAGACAAGACCTTTATAAAGAGTCATCAACTTTCAAGTTTTTGTTTATAATTTTTTTTAGGTGATTCATCGTTTACACACGTAATACTTTTATGTCCCAATATGTCATATGATTGTAATAATTATGTGAGTGTATGTTTAATTAAAACAATTAATAACAATAGTAAAATATATTAAATTCGTGTAACATAAAACGGGTTTTATTTGTTAAAGTTTCCTGATAGGCATTAATTTTTATTGTTTCAGTGCTTCTGAAATATCAAAAAAAACACCTTTATTTTTTGACAGAAATGAAATTAATCAGTAAAATTTATACATGTATTTACTTAATTCAATTGATATTCTTTAGAGGTTTTTATCATATCAATTTTCTGTAGGCACTAAATATATATATTGATTTTCATAAAACATATGTCGCCCAATGTGAGTCTTTAATGCTGATATGGCAGAATACATCTTCTCTAACACTGTGTCTTTACATGCAATAAAATGCTAGCAAGCAATTTTCAAACTGATATCTTAAGTGCAAACACTAACCCCCTGTTTTTAAAAGGCGAACGGAATAATTCCTCCGGAGGAATTATTTCCTTGAAATGCTATCGGCCAAGATGTCTGACATCAAATGTCACTTTAAGTTCTCAATTTTATTTATCAATAAAAAACAACAGTTTTTACTATTTTAGACAAAAAAAAAATTGAGAAAAAAACTATATTTTTTAGCATTCAAATAAAGAAGCGTTCCCTACTTCAGTAGAATTGACATCATTTTGACGTTTCTCTGTAATCGATTTGAAAATTGCTTGCTATCATTTTATTGTACGTGATCAAATTAAGTATAAATCTTATTAAAGTAAATATGATTCTATTTAAAATAAACTCTTTCGTATTTAATTTAAAATGTCCGCATTTTAAATTGCTACACTGAAAAAGAACTTGTGAAATGGCCTAGTGTAGGTTGTAGGTTTAGCTGAGTGTATTATATAACCGGTTTTATAAGTTGCAATATACCCTCAAAATTTCGAGATATAGGGAAAATAGTATATTTTTTGGACTGGCGCAATTAAACTTTTCTAACTCAGTAATTTTTTAACCGATTTCGTGTAAATCGGTTAAAAATTGACAAAGTTATAATGTTTAATGCTGTTGACCGTTTCAAAATCGGTTAAAAAATGACTGAGTTAGAAAAGTTTAATTGCGCCAGTCCAAAAAAATACTATTTTCCCCATATATCGAAATTTTGAGGGTATATTGCAACTTAAAAACCGGTTATATAATACACTCAGCTAGACCTACAACCTACTCTAGGTAATTTCACAAGTTCTTGCAATTTTTTTTTTGTAGCAGCGTGTTATTTATTTTGTTTTCGCATTTTAAAAACAAGAAGAATCATATTTAATTAAAAAGAAAACTAATTATTTTGATTTCAAAGCTGTTTTTATTTAATTTAATGTTGTTTCTACTTGATTTTAAAAATATATTTTTCTATGCGTAGTGTCTTCCCATGCAATAAAATATGCCGTGAAGTTTTAAAATTACACACAAAGCAACAATAAAATTATTTTCGCTGTTATTTTGTATGAATTTAACAAATATCATGACACTAGGTAAAAATTAGCGTTTTCAATTCGGTTAATCAATTAACCGATTCCTTGATTAATCGCAGCTATATTTATTTGTGAGCATGTTGAAACAAATAATTTAAAACTCAAATAATTATTTGGCCTGAATAATGGGTTAAAATGTTAAAAAAATGGCAAGAAAATTTTAGGAAAAAAAACAACAAAGCCCGTTTGACACTTGCGTGATTTCGTATTGACTTTGTATTGACGAAAAATTTATTGAAGAAAGTAATGTGGTGGTGAAGAGTTCAAATATATAGAATAAGTCACTTGCTCTCATATGGTTGTCGGCAAAACAGTGCTTCCATATTATTTACATTACTGAAAATATATTTACAATTCGAAATCAAGCAAGTGTCATACGGGCTTAACTTAAATAAGAATCGAATTCATTTAAAATCAAGCGAAAAAGAGAGATCCTTAAGAATTAGATAGTTTTATTCCAACACTCAAAATTGTATGTCTGTCTGTTGGCTCAACAGAAAACTTTGTTAATTTTACAAATTTTATTCACAATCAGATTTATTAATTGTAACATAATTTTTGTAAATTTTAACAAATAAAAACTTAGCAAGAAAAAAAAATAAGTAAAACTACAGTTTTATTTGTAATTACACTGAGGTGTAAAATTTGTTCAAATTATAGGGTCTCCCCCTCCATAGGCCCAGTCCATATTCTTTAAGGGCATGTATGGATACTCCGCAGCAGCAAACAATTTGTCCATCTTGTTCTAAGATGGAACTTTTAACAAAAAATTTTCGCGGATTCATTGCCCCATCAAGGTCCCTTTTTGTATAGAGCTAACCATTTGATAAGGGTGATGTAAATTTGTTTAATTTTCATCTAAATAGAAATATGGGCCGTTTTAAAAACTCGGACGAAATAGCGACATCTTTAAAACTTTGAATACACTGAAAGTGACATCTGCCGATTAATAGCAGATAAATACAAAAAATAATGGTTTCTTGAAAATTGTACAATCAAAAATTTTGAAATATAATGCCCAAAATGTGGTAAAGCACATCTGCGTTCAAATCACGAGATTTCGAAAAAAATTGAGATTTCAGTAAAAATCTTGTGTAAAATCCCAAGATATCTAGATATCTCATGAAAATCTACCAAATGTGTAGATTTTTTACACCGGCTGACAATAAAAAAATAACCAAAAAATATTACAAACTAATGTAATAAAATAATTATTAAAAACATAATAAAAATAAATTCAAACCCAATAAAAATATGTCGCTAATCCAAAGAAGTATTGCGTGATTCTAGTTTTTGCAGCTGGTAGTTAAAAACTATAAAGAAAGCTTTGCATATTACCTGTTTTCCTCCCAACAATATATTGAAAATTCTTGACTTCAGCTTGTAGTTCTAACAGAAAAAGAAATTCCCTTACATAACTAGCGTTAGATCTTTACATAAAATCATAAAAATTCAACTCTGCCAAAGAATAAAGTGCTTTTTAAAAATATTTTTCATTTGAGATTATTTTTTATGTTGGTTTGTTTAGAAAAAAAAACTGTGATTATCAAATCGATTTAGGATTTAGAGCCAAATGTAAACGCAGCATTAAATGAAGGCAACTAAAATGTTTGTTCAAAAATCAATGTTTCAACAAAAATTTGTTAAGATTAAGTCAAATCGATTTTAAACACATTTGACAGATTTCTTGCTGATGGAGTTTCTAAGCTTTCTAAGTTTTAGAAATCATACTAATTTGGAACATTAGCACGTTAGAACTTTAACAATGATTTCCTTCAAAATTTTTACCTATATCTTCTGTAGCAGACATTTTGTTGAATTAATTTTATTTTGTTTATTCAACATTCCCTCATTAGTATTAATTAAAATGTTCCCCTTTTGATGATTTTATATTTATGATTTCCCATTTCCTATCTGCAAAATCTATTTTTATCCTTTAACATTCTATTGACATTAAATGTTTATTATTATCAGGGCTGTGACTTTAATTCAATAACATATTGAAATTAGTCTCTTGATATGGTCTAACAAAAGCGAAATATAGCAAAAAATGCAAACCGGTGGGTACTCACGATGTTGTTTAGCATACGATGCAAAAAAGCAGTTTGCATCATCATAACTACCCTAGGCTGAGAAAATACGAAAATCAGGCTGAGATTTTGTTACTAAAGTATGCAAATAGTTTTAATAAAATATACAAATAAAAGATTCACATAAAATGAAAATATACGTTGCATCTTTTTAAGCAAAATATGCAACAAAAAATCGATGCCATTTTAAAAAAAAAAATTTGATTTGGAAACATATTTGTCTATATTCTTTTAAACATACACTAAAATATAATTTTTGTTTTTAACTGTAATCGCAGTTGTTTTTCTATTGAAAAAAAAATATTTTAAAAACATCTAACGAATATAATTGTATTTTAAAAAAGTTGTTTAAAGCAAATATTTTTTATGTTTTAGTAAACAACTACTAAAATTATATTTTGGCAGTAAATAGTTATTTTTGATTAGTTATTTGAAAAATAGAAAATTTCGTTAAGGTTTTGAAAATTTTTGTTTAGCTTATATTTGTATTTTTATGCATGAAAACGTAATAACTGAAGTACAGTTTGAAAATTTGACTTAAAAATTTAAACCAAGATAAAGTAATTAAAGATTTTCTTGCAAGCGAAAGAATAAAAATATTTTTTATTTCTTATAAAAATAAACATTTTCATTAACTGTAAAAATCAGTAATTTTTACTAATAAAGTCAGTTATTGAAATTAAAAATATTGAACTAAACTTTTAATTATTTTAAAGGTCAATATCTTTATCACAATTTTAACTGCATATACTTCCATTATTTTAACTGTTATTTTTAGTAGATTCTAATGACTAATGAATACGCAGCATTTGCATGAAAATCTCAGCTCTGTTCATTATTTTGTGTTTTCATATGAACACTTACTCGCATATGCAATTATAAATTAAAACGAAAAACTGGTAATAAGCATTTTTGCATAATAACTACAATAAAATAAATGTACTCATTTCATATGGCTATTTTAATCAACTGTATAAATCATATGTTACTTATAAAGCGAAAAAAGTAAAACAGAATAAAGTAAAATGTGTATCACAAATAGCAATTTATAAAAATACCCATATTTTATTATCTTATCATCACTTTTTATAAAAACAAATATACCAACAAGTAAATAAAATAAAAAATACCTATCCATACACTCGTTTATTAAATAAATTCCATTACAGAATTAAAAGAAACTCAGAATTAATAATAATAAAAAAAATATTAGATGTCTGTTACTTGTAACCATCAATATGTATGATTCAATATAATTTTTGTAATGTATTTAACCTGAAGAACCTCTTTTAAATTTGTAGTAATTGGGTTAATAGTTTCATGTCTGTACAAGTATGTGGTTTATATTTCACCAAGACAAGTATTTGTGGTGTTTTAGTAAAAAAAAAAATAAACGTTTTTTACAGCTCAAAAATCTATCATTCTGGAGGGTTTGCATAGATATTTCAATAGTCAGGCAAGGACGAATCTTTTATACTCTCAACCGTTCAGATTTACAGTTAAGAGCAATTCACTTTCTATACACACTCAGAGAAAATATGTTTAAACAACAATATTTTCAGACCTGCGAAGATTGAATTATATTTTAAACGAATTTCTTCACTTACTTTTTAATCGAATGAATTCCATTTCAAACATATGCAGAGAATTGATTCATTCTTTGGAATTCATTCGATCGAATTCACGTCTAGGGAATTCAATCCAATTATCTTAATTGATTTTTTTTAATTGCTGAATTCATTCATTAAGAATTTATTTGATTTCTTACTCACTCGATTAACAATTTGGAAATTAATTTAATCCTTTGTTTTTTCGTGTGATTGATCAATTTGGGAACGTTCTATTAGAAAAATTATGTTATTTTATTACAGTAAATTTAACGATTTCTTACAAATACAAGAAGAAAATAATAAAAAAAAATATATATTTTGAATTTACAGTTAAAAATCATTTATTTGGAAAAATAAATCGGCAAAAGTGAAATAAATTATCAAAATTATATATGATTACTGGAGACATGTTATTCCGAGAAAAATACAAAAAATTATTTAACATTAACAAAAAACTGATTTTTATTGAAAAATAGGGTTTGGCTTCAAAGAGTAATTACGAATTATTAACACTTTTTAATAATTTTTTTTATAAGTTTTATTATTGGTATTAATAAAATATAGTTTAGTAAAATCCAAAATAAATTTTGTGGAAGAAATAACACTTCAGATGTTTTTATTTTTGATAAATTACACTTTTTGGAAAAAACAACTATGTAAGAATTTTAAAGAATAGAAACAGAAAAACCACTATTTTTTCTAAAATCGTCAAAACCAGTTTAGCAAAAATATTAGAACAGTGTGTATGCAAGGGGTCCCAATGCACGAAATTACGTTTAATGCAAAATACGGTTTGTTGCCAAATGGCAACACTATGCATTTAAGGGTTGAATTGGAAAAAATCGTTCAAATTAAAAAAAATATTTAAAATTGAAAAAAAAGATAATATTGGAAAAAAATATTAGAACAGTGTGTATGCAAGGAGTCCCAATGCACGAAATTACATTTAATGCAAAATACGGTTTGTTGCCAAATGGCAACACTATGCATTTAAGGGTTGAATTGGAAAAAATCGTTCAAATTAAAAAAATATTTAAAATTGAAAAAAAAGATCATATTGGAAAAAAATATTAGAACAGCGTGTATGCAAGGAGTCCCAATGCACGAAATTACATTTAATGCAAAATACGGTTTGTTGCCAAATGGCAACACTATGCATTTAAGGGTTGAATTGAAAAAAATCGTTCAAATTAAAAAAATATTTAAAATTAAAAAAAAGATAATGTTGGAAAAAAATCTTTTAAATTGAAGATAAATTTTAGAAAAATGTAAAAATTTAAAAAAAGGACAAAATTGAAATAAAAAATGGGAAATGTTGAAAGAAAAAAAATTGAGAAAATAATCACTCGAATTAAAAAAAAATATACATTAAAAAAAAATCACCAATATTTAAAAAGAAAATAAAAATATAATATTTAAAAAATTGAATATCGCCAAATAAAGCCTCCTCTAAATAGTTCTAGAACTAAAATAGCTTAACATCTAGCCCAGAAACTTGAGACCTCTAATAAGTTTTTCTTTAGTTTTCGAAATATGGACAATAAAAATTGTATCTCAGCGAATCAATTTGATTAATTTTTTTTTGCAATTTTTTTAAGTTTGATTTTTTTTAAACAAGCGATTTTTGTGATTTCGGTTCGAGAACTTTTTTATTTTATATTTTGGTTATTTTTTTTTTTTTTCAATTTAAGCCTTTTTTCGAATTGTTTTGTTTTTTTTTTTTTTTTTGTTGTTTAATTTAAATGGTTTTTCCAATTAGAGAGATTTTTAAATTTTAACGATTTTTTTAATTTTGGCGATTTTCCAATTTGAGCTATTTTTTCCAATTTTACCAATTTTTTACTTTGAGGAATCATTAATTTTAGCGATTTTTTTCAATTTTGGCGTTTTGTTCATTTTAGCGATTTTTCGATAATTTTTTTTTAATTTTTTAGTTTTCTTGTGTTTGTAAAAAATCTTAAATTTTCTTTAATTAAAACTATGTAATAACGTAGTTATTTCCTAAATTTTAAAACCGAATGAAGAAAGTGGAAATAAATTAATCGAATGAAATAAAATTAAATGAACAACAAAACGATTGAATTCGAAACAAGTGATAAAATTTGGTAAAATTAATGCTTTTAATTTCCAATATTACAAAAATATATATTGATAAAAAAAATATTCAAAAAAAATATAATTTTGCTTTCGATTACTTCCAGTTACTGCATTTGTAAATATTCTATATATCAATAATAACATATATAAAATAGTAATACTTTCATACTGAACCCCAATAAACATATGTAGTTTTGGATTAAAAACAAAACGAAAATATAGATCTTTTTGGCGTTTAGTATGACCGTCCTATAAAAAATAATTTTCAGAAACTCGACGAAATTTTATTATTATTTAAACAACTAATAAAATCTAACTGTTTACTGAAAAAATACTATTTTAGTAGTTGTTTTTAGTATAATGAAAAAATTACTAACTTAAACAACTTTTATGAGGCCAATAGATGATCAAGTATGCTGTTCGTCATGCTTGACAAACATGAAAATTGTTTTCATATACACCATCTAACATTTTGTATAATTTTCAGAAAAAAAAAGATTTCGAACAGACCAGAGCTTTTCATAGCATATAAATTCCTATGCAAAATACTTTATAAGATTGATGTGTTTGACAAACACGCCATTCTACAATGCAGCATGCTTGAAAAACAAGCAAAAAAATCGTTTTTTCGTCCAACATGCTTGTCACTTTGTCAAACAAGACATTACAAGATCAAATTTATAGAGCCGATAAGCACGCTATCCAACTTGCTTGATAGTCTTCGGAACACTTTTCGTTACACATCAATTTTTTTTGCTTCCTTTACTAAGTTTTTTCCACAATGTAGGTGAATATCTAAATATTCTGAAAAAGTCCCTATTACTTTTAAAATTTTTATTTGATTTACATTTTGTAAGTTTGATGTTCCGTTAAAAAAAACAACAATAAATAAAAATTGATACGTATATCCCACCCTACTTTTAATTTAAATTACAACATTTCTCAATTTCAAGTTACATATAAAATTATGAAATACTTTAAATTCTTAAGAAAATCAGTATACAAATAATTAGCAATTCGATAATTTTTTTGCAATATACATGCTCCACATAAAAGCAGACTCTGTTGTAAATGAAAATAAAAACAAAATACCAAAGGGCAATAATCTCAATACTTTGAAGTAGAAACACAATCAAAAGTTAAAACTAAAAGCGAAAAAAATTTCCATAATTCTTATATGAACCAGAGCTTTAAGAATTGATTTAAAAAGAATGATTTTAAAAGATAATTTTTAAATCCGTGAATCAAAAAAATAAGAAGGTAATTCGCTTGAATTATTTTTTTATTTAAAAAAAAAGTTTTTGCTTTTGATTTGCGGATTAATGTAAATTTTTTAATTCGTTGAAAAGTTTCGATTGAATTGAAATGATTGATTTATTAAGAGTAAAATTATTTTTATAATTAAAGGCAAAAATTAATTCGCAGATTATAAACAAACAATTTTAAATTGCGATCTACAAAATAAAAACATAATTCGCGCGAATCAAACACATATTTTGTTATTGATTTTAAATCAAATTATTTGCCAATGATTTCATTATTTTTTAAAAAAGGTGTGATCTGAACCGCAAAATCTCGTCGACTAACATTGATTGTGTTTGTGCACTGACATTGAATAAAAAGTTTTCAACTTTTTAATAAAAATATTAAAATTTATTAAGATGACACTACTTCCGTTTAAGGAAATAGTTTCTTTATTTGGAAACATGTGTTTTAAATGAGTTTTTTTTTTTTTTTAATAATTTTTTTGTTTTGAATATTTTTAGACACAAGCTATGTCCAATAGTGTACGTCCTTTAAAAATCACCATAGTTGGTGATGGTATGGTGGGAAAAACTTGTTTGCTGATAACCTATACACAAAATGAATTTCCTGAAGAATATATACCAACAGTTTTTGATAATCATGCCTGCACTATTACAGTAGACGATAAAGAATATAGTTTAACATTATGGGATACAGCGGGCCAGGAAGATTATGAAAGATTACGACCATTAAGTTATCCAAATGTAAGTAATATTATTAATTAAAAAGTGTTGTTTTTATGTTTCGAATTCAAGAATTATTTATTAGGGTACATTTACATGCTGGAGATAGAGCAAAAAACACCTCTGTGAATTTTTTGAGATATTTAGAGGTGTTCTTTGCTGTATCTTTAGTAGCTTTCCCTCGCGTGTTTTTTTTAATTTTAGAATATTCATAACTTTAACATCAGGATTACACAACCGACAGATTTTAATCTTGTTATTAAAAGCTTCAATTTTTGTAGTTATGCATTGTAAATTGTTTTTCCCGTGAAAACATTTTCACTCGAGTTTTAATGGCCACAAATCTTAATTTAAAGCATAGTAAATTTGTTTGTAATTGAACTTTAAATTGTAAAAATTAATAATTTTTTATTTTATAAAATAATAAGCCCAAAATTTTAATGTCTTGTACGTGGGCGGATCAATAAGTCCGTGACTTTTCGAACTTCCCTCGTAGTTATATGAAATGCAACACTGCTCCTATCAAGTTTCACCTGTTAATAGACTACTGTCAAATTTTGAGCAAGTTCCATCATTTACTTTGCGTTTAACAGCAGGATTTTTCGAGGTCCATAAATAGGAATTTGTTTGATCAATAATTTCATCGTTGGAGCTAAATCTCTTTCCACCGAGCCATTTCTTTAGGTTTGGAAATAGAAAATAGTCACTGGGGCTAAATCCGGAGAATTAGGCGAATAAGGGGGCAATTCGTAGTCTACTTCGTGGATTTTTGCCATGGAAACTAAGCTGTCACACGATTTCAATGGTGGTCGATTGTGAGCAAACGTGGCAGCCATCTTGCGGAAAGCTTTCTCATACCCAAGTGATTGTTCAAAATTGAAACCACTGAGCCATGTGAGATGCTTATGTCTTCCACAATCTATCGCAAATTCAATCTCCGATCGGCCAACAGCATATCGTCAATTTTTTCAATTGTTTTGGGTGTTGAGACCTCAACTGGGCGTCCAGAACGTTCGGCATCTTCCATGCTCAGTAAACCATTGAAATCGGTAGTTCAGAGTTCCAAGCTTTTCCTTGATTTGATTGACGGTTTTTTTCGCAAAAAATAATGTTTATTGAACACTCGAAATTCACTTTTTTCCATTTTTTAAAAAAAGCCACGAGGTTGTATGTTTTGAACAGCTGTTAAACGCAAAGTAAATTACGGAACTTGCTCAAAATTTGACAGTAGTCTATTAAAAGGTGGTATTTGATGGGAGCAGTGTTGCATTTCATATAACGACGAGAGAAGTTCGAAAAGTCACGGATTTATTGATCCGCCCTCGTATATTAAATTTGCTTGAAAACAAATTGTACTAAATTTTCACGTCAAATTCATTATAGTGAAAACTCATTTTTATTTATTTCATTTTATTTTTTTTTGTATGAAGTACAACAGTTTTTTCACCCGAAACTCGAACAACTTACTATGCTTTAATATTGTGAAAGTGACATTTTGATTTTATTGGATTGTGTCTTTCTCACAAAAAAAAATTATTCATTTTTACAATTTAAATTACGTTTTAAAGTTAAAAAATTCGAGGGAAAATTGTTCACCGAAAAATTAATTTGCAATGCTTAAGCATAGTAAGTTGTTTCGATTTCACGTCAAAAAACTGTAAATGCTCCATCTAAAAAAAATTTTCACCATAATGAATTTCACTTGAAAATTGTGTAGAATTTTCTTTCGCGCAAATTTAATATTAAGGGACATTATTTTTCTGATGAAAAAGTGACTGCCGGTTAATCGGTTGGGTCATTATTCGAAAAATGAAGAAAATTGATTAATCGGTTATTCGGGTCGATTAATCGGAAAAACTAGCGATTAATCGATTAATCGTTTAATGCAAAATAAATGTATTTCTTTCATCAATAAGAACACAAAGAGCTGTTTTTAGGTGAAATATTATGTTGTCTATCCTGCAAAAGCATCCTGAGATTTTTTTAAAGAATCATGCCTTATAATCTTGGGTTTTTTTCGAGAAGAATCTGACGACGAATCTGAAACGCAAATACCTTCAGTGGAAGTAAAACCTTAAAAACGCAGTGTAGATAGTGTTTTACCGAAGTGGGACATTTTGCCGATAAAGTTGGTTTTTATATTCTTTATAATCTAGAATCAAAAAAAATGCCTAAATAAAAAAGAGCTGCCTTCAAAAAAATTCAATAACAAATTCTGGTATGAAGAATTTTTGCAAAATTTACAAAGTTTGACTGTTTCACTACCTGGTTTTAGCATATTCCTGACAAGTCCTCACCGATTTTTTCTATGTTTGTGTAATTAAGAATGTAAACAAGTGAATTCTTAAATATTTTTGACTAAACAATTTAATTCTACTAAAGTTCTAAATTAAAAGAAAATTCCATGTTATTTTTTAGTTTTTATAAATATTTTCATAGAATTTTAAATGAAACTGTTTTTTAGAAAATACAGTTTTCGTATTTAAAGCAATTTTAGATTATTATTTTATAACATAATTAACGTCATAGTGGTTGTTAGGAATATTTCTAGTCACGTGATTCATTGCTAGGGAGAAAAATATATATTTTTAAATAAGTTTTTTGTTAAAGCTCTGCTTAGAGGCTCTAGCTTTTCTAAAACTTCGCCTTCTGATGAGATCTATTGTCAGCTCGCAATACATTTCTACGGAAGTTGAAACTCTATTGAAAGTTTTGGACATGAAAATATAATTTAATATTATTTAAAATTTATTTTTTAAAGAAATTGAAACAAAAATAAAAATTGTCCATAATATTTCCTAAAGCCTATATTACATATGCTTTGATTCAGTTGATTTTAAAAAAATTCGATTGTATTTTAGTTGATGTTTTTTTTCTACGATTTTCTTGCCAAAGTTAAGAAAATCAGGAAGTTTTAGAAAAGAAAAATTAAAAATTTAACCGGTTATTCCACTTATTTTAATCGATTATTCGGGTCGAATAATTATTTGAGTTTTAAATTATTTGTTTCGACAATTCCCGAAATAGAGAAATCGGTTAACCGAATTGGAAACACTACAAATTATACAAAATTTTCACGTGTAATTCATTATTGTAAAAAGTTATATTTTTATATTTTCTTGATAGGGTAGAGGGGAAACTCTGGTAAAAGACAGGGCTATTTATTGATCGAAACAATTCTACAACTCTCATTTTATTATTTCAATTAAAATAACTACATAAATAAAAATTAATATTAAATGTTTCTTTTTTTTTCAGACAAGTTGTTTCCTTTTATGTTATTCCATCAGTAGTCGGGCGTCATTTGAAAATATTAAAAGTAAATGGTGGCCCGAAATTCGTCATTTTTCGAATAATGTACCTGTGGTTTTAGTAGGTACCAAATTAGATTTACGTATTGCCAATTCGGAAAAATTTGTAACTACAGCAGAAGGACGACGTTTGAAAAAAGAAATACATGCTCATTCATTAGTAGAATGTTCGGCCAAGAAAAAAATTCACTTACAAAATGTTTTCGAAGAAGCCATAAGAGCTGTGGAAAAGAAACCCAAATCTAAGCCGCAATGTAGATTTCTGTAGTGCAGTATATTTATGGATCTGTAGCATGTACAGAAGAATATGTTGCAAGAGTATTTTAATACTTTAATGTTAATATAAAAATTATATATTAAGAGTGGATGCGAACTGGCTAAATGCAATCTAAACTAAATTTAGGTTTCTAAATTTATAGGAAATTTAAAAATATTTTCAAATATTTTTTAAAGAAATTTTAAACCCCTTTTGGCAATTTTTATTTAGTTTAGAATTTCTTTAGCCATTTCGCACAGAGCCTAAATTAAAAAAAAATTTATGTAATTATATCCTGTCTTTAAGGGAAACTTAAAGTTTCAAATAATTTTTAAATTTTTCATTTTATTTTTTTTTCCAAAATTCTGTTGAATTTCTTATTTTATTTAAAGTTTTTATTTTTAATTTAAGTGTTAATTATGAATAAATATTTTGTTTTAAAATTGAGAAAAATGTATTATTTTCTTTTTAGTTATGATGCTAACTTTTTTAAGTAATTTAAAAAATATAAGACTTTTTAAAATTTCACATAAAAGCCCTTGAAAAACAGTACATATTTTGTGAGACGCAACGTTTAATCGTTCCCAAACGTTTTATTTAAAATACACTTTTTTGTTGAAATTTTTTAATATACTTCATATTCCTAAGATTTTTAAGAATAGCTTAAATCGTTAAACGTCTCGTCTTACAAAATGTGATTACTAAACTTTATTTCTTCAATTTCAAAAGTGCGGTTTTCTTTTTCTACCCTTTAATTGATTATATATTATTTTATTATATTTTTTTTTTTAATTATTCGACCAAAGTTTTTTATGTTCATGTTAAAATATGCATATTTTTTTTTATGCAAAATATTTAGAAATTTGTATTTGTATAAAAAAAACCAAAACAATTAAAAATAAGTAACTAATTTGTAAAAATGTATATTTTTAATATACAATGATAAATCTATGTATTTATAATAATAAACTAGTCATATAAAAAAAAATATATTTTTAAAACCTTTTTTTGTAAGTATGAAATATATTGAGACAATGGAACACTAGGGCGAAACACTGGTAGACAACAAAGCTTTGAAAAATTAATTCTTTATCTAAAGTGAACGAACAAATCGTTTTTTTTTATCAAGTGATTTCATTCAATTTAGCGTGTTCAACTCCAATAATGATTTAAGAATAAAATCAATTGTAACAGTTCATTTTATCAAATCAAATTATTTATAATTAGTATAAATGCGTTCATTTTTTATAAATTGAACGAAAAAAAAAAATATTTTGTTCAATTTATCAACCGCTCAATGCGTCATTTCATGTCAGTGATTAAAAAGATATAAATATTTTTGTTCATGTGAATTAAATCAATCCTTTCGCATTTAATTTGTTAAATTTTCAATTCAGAATTCAAAAATTGTATTAAAGATTTAAATTTTCGAAGATCTGCTACAATTTTCCTACAGCCCACTATGGGGACTTTTGCAGAATTTTCTGGCCAAAACCCTAATTGATGAGAGATATCGAAAGTTGGTAAGGTTATTTAGGATGAAGTTTTTAGGATCAGTATAAAAAATTTAAAAATAAATATGTTCTATTATTAAATCATTGATGCGTATAAATCTAGGACCATTCGCTGGGTTCCACGATTTGCATAACTTTTTTGTATGCGATTTCCAAAATTTGTATTTATCGTACAACTTGGCTCATACCCAGAATATACATGAGTTATGAAAAAAAGCTCTGGTATGTTATATGGTGCTGAAGTCAAGATATTTACGAGATGTATATCTATGGTCTGATTCGGCTAATATTCAGAATATGTGTGTAGAAAAAATTTGTATGTATTACGATAATGATTTGAATTTTGTGTGGTTTTCAATTTATTTATAAAATTAGTCACCAGAAGCTGCAAGAATTGTTATAGCTAATGATTGGAAAAACTCTCTTATTTAAAAATGCCTTAAAGCTGTCATCTTCTATTAAAAAGCGCGATAACTCACAAAGAAGTTGACCCATCTACTTTAAATTTACCAAAACGTAAGATCATATTTTATCTCTTTCATGAAACGTAGTTTTTCGCATGAATTCTTCGAAATTTATTGAAAATTATCAAAAAAAGGTTTAGTTAATTGAATATATTTAAAATTAACAAACTTGCAATTAATCATTATAAATACAAATAATGATTAAAAAATATATATCGAATTTAACCTTTTTATAAACTTTAAATATCATGTCCATATGAAGCCGCATAGGTTAGCGGAAAAATACACCTATGGAAAATATTCAAATATATGCAAAATGATGTTATGTATTTAAAGTTATTTAAATTTAAAAATTAAAAAATAAAAATTTCTATTAAATAATTAAAAAATATGTAAATCTTCATTTTAAAATTTAAAATTATGCATAAAAATTTAGTTGCTCTTTAATGTTGCGTTTACATTGAGGCGGCCGTACACTTCGTTTTTTTCTGTTCGGTTCAAGGACGGATTTTTGCAACACAACGACAGTTTTACCCGTGCGATTAAAACTGCCAGAAAAGAACGAATTGTATGGCTGCCTTTACGATCTAAATCTCGTTTAAACTAGGTTTCGAAATCTAGTTCGTGCATGAAAAATATTAAATTTTGAAAACCGATCAAAAAATGTTTGAGTTGTTGCTTTTTGATTTTCAATAAATTCGCACTTTTTCCTACACCAGGATCATGTTTTGAAAATGCAATGCGTAAACTAGTAACATTTGACCAAGGTTTTGTTTTTTCTGCATTAGTTGATATAATTACTTGGCAACGATTTATAGTATGTATATTAAAATTTTCGTAATCATTATACCAAAATTGAGTAGAAGCAACTATGTGAAACTAATTTAAAATTTTGAAAATTTCCAAATTTCGTGAACATTGGTTGCTATTCGGCGTGTTAACGTTATTTTTTCAACTGCGGAAATAACATAGAAATTTGACCATTCGTAATTTAGGGACACTCTAAAATCTATTACAAGCCTAAATAATTAAAAATTGGAAAAATTTTTAATTATGTAAAACATATTTATAACTACCAAAAAGGAATTTTTGAATAAAAAAAAACAATAAACAAATTAGGCTGTCTAAACCATTTTATCACCCTCTATCCTACGTACACATATTCAAATTTTAACTATATCGCAGTGAACCACAGATCAGACCTTCCTTATTATACAAAACAAATGAATGTCATAACATTCAGCTTTAAAATATGTTCACAAAGCAGTTTGAAAAGCATTGTAACTTTTATTATAAATGATAATTGTTTTGCCGCAGGGATGGAAAACATGGTACAATTGTACTTTTTTGGTACATTTTACCTTGGACCTTGAATTTTAAATTTTTTTAAATTTTTAATTTATAACTTGATAAAACAACATAACATAAAGTCGACTTTTTTTAAAAGCAACTTTTAATTAAAATCTGTTTTTATTTATTTAGCTACTATAGTAAAAAATAAAGTCAGTTTTAAGTTGAACCGGATCTAAATTGGTGTCACCTCAAATGTACCAAATGTTTGCATACACATTGTACTAAAATATTCAGAAGTGGCAGCATTGAACAGCTGATTTTAAATTACCTCTCAAAACAAAAAAATTTAAAAAAGTGTATTATTATTAAAAAGCAATTAAATCACTTTAAATTTTTAATAACAAATCCTGAAAAAGTTAAATTGCCCTCAAAGTTTTGTGGTAATTATACGAATACATAGAATTAACGATAAATTTTGTTTCACCCCGTAAATTTAAATTTGTTTAAGTCTTTTTAGTGTCTAAGCAAATCTGACTTAATACGATAAAATTGTTAAGAAAAAAAGCGGAAAAAATGTTGGTACCGTGAGAATCGAAAAAGTATAATTTGGTTGTCTGGTTGGTACAACAACAGAAATAGAGTATTCAAAAAACCGGCCTTGTGGAAAAACCGGTTTCGGTTTTCTTCGAAAAATCGAATTTTAAAAAACCGGTTTCGGTTTCGGTTTTTGCAGAAAAAACCGGTCAACCGGTTTTTTCGGTTTTTTTTTAATTTGAATAAAAAGCTTATATAATTTGTTAATCGTTTTAATTACAAACAAAAAAAACAAATTTAATATATAAAGTAATAAAAATAAAGAAATGCATTTTTAAAAAAAAAAAAAAAATTTAATAATATTTTTTATTGTATTTCATTTCAAGATTTTATTTATTGGTTTTAACATTTTTTAATATAATATCTTAAAAATTAATATTATAAAACTATATTCATATCAAATGAATAGAGATCATTGAGTTTGTGAATTGGGTAAAATAAGTACGTTAGTAATTTGAACGTTTAAAACGTTTGGCATTAAATAATTTCTTTTAATATTGTATTTTAAATATGTAAAAAGAAAATCTATTTTTCACTTCTAAAATTATATTTTAGAAATAATATGCAATTTAAATGTTTCGTTTAAGTCGATTTTTTTGTTTGCTTTTGATAAAGCTAGAATTGGAAAATACTCTTTCACTAATAGCAGATGTTGGACAAATAGCCAAAAGACAATTCTATAAATTTTCTAACTTTTTAGTTCTTTTGTCGCAATTTTTTTGTACAGTCTCTTTTTTAGGATTTTGAATACTGTTTATTGTGTTATTTAGATCAGAAATTAAACTATTTTAATTTGGAATATCCAATGTTAAGTCTTCATTGGAATATATCGGACTTACATCTAAATCTTCATAACCAAACGATTTTAAAAGTGTTCGGAAAAAATAAAAGAGACCAAGTAACCCAGTTGGTGATGTAATTAAAAAAACCGGTTAACCGAACAAAAAAGACCGGTTTTCAGTTTTCTTCGAATTTACAAAATATTCGAAACCGATCGGTTTTTAAAAATAAAGAAACCGGTTGACCGGTTTTCGGTTTTTGAATACTCTAAACAGAAAACATATTTTCCTTCCCTGTTTTGCTGTATACAAAACTGGCATATAAAAGACTTCTTTCGTTTTTCTCTATATCGACATTTTGGTAGGTCAAACCAAAGCTGACGATGTGTGAAAAACATAATTTTTTATTTATTTATTGCTGTCAAATACATTTACATAAATAAATTCACCATATCAACTGCGGAGACAATAAAGTCCTAGATTAGTTTTGGTGTAAGATTTTTGTATGGAATATAATTAATTTTTAATAAAATATTTTTTAGTGTAAAACTCAAACCCAAACCGCACAGACCATTTATTTTATGTCAGAAAAGCAGATTAATAATTTAACAATTTAAAACCCGTTAAAGATTAAATAAATTTATCCACTACCAAAAATTAAAGATTATTTTGTGTTAACTACTGTATCGACCATTTAAGTAAATAGTTCAATTGAACTAGTTCGTTAACGAACAAAACATTAGTAGCATTAGTTAAAAACTAATCTATTACAAATTTATCTCAAAAAAAATTTGTTTACGTTTCGTGAAAAATATAAATTTTTCTTAAGTATATGGAAAAGTAAACATGTCCTCTGAAAAAGATAAAATCGAAAAAAGTAAAATAAATACACAAGTTAAACATGTGCCCAAAGATGCTCAGGTTATAATGTCCATACTGAAGGATTTGGGTATACAGGAATATGAACCCAGAGTAATAAATCAATTATTGGAGTTCACCTATCGTAAGAATATTTATTTTGGAACTTTTCCAAAGCATTTAAAAATTTGTAAATCGACTAAAGGGCTCACGCTGAGCTTAATAGTACTATAAGTGGGCTTGGCTCACGCGTACTTAAAAGGGAGTGAGTGCACTTTTGTCAACGTACAGATTTGTCTACGTTTTGGAAAGTCGGACGATAACTGAACTAATTCATTTATTTTAATTAATTTAGGTTATGTGACTTGTATATTAGATGATGCTAAAGTATTTGCTAATCATGCCCGCAAAAAAACCATTGATCTGGATGATGTCAAATTGGCAACCGAAGTGATATTGGATAAGTCATTCACTTGTCCGCCACCGAGACATGTAAATATTTGATATGAAATATTAGCATCATTGAGATTTTCATTAATTTTATATATTTTAGATTATTTCCAAGTTGGCGGAAGTACGAAATGCTATGCCTTTGCCACCTATTAAGCCTCATTGTGGTTTACGTTTACCTCCTGATCGTTATTGTCTATCCGCCTGTAATTACAAACTCAGAGCAGCAATACAAGCTAAGAAAATGACTAAATCGGCTTTGGAAGCTGGTAGATCTACCATAAAGACACAAATTAAAGGTGCAGTTACGTCAAATACAGGCGGTATTACGAGTGTTAAACGCCAGCCGGTGTTAACACCCAAAACACAGGTTGTTACCATACCTAAACCAGTCATTAAATTTACCACCACCTCTAAAACAGTTGCAGTAGATAGCAAACAAGGTATATTAGCAACTGCTAGTCTAGATTCTAGCGGCGATGTTAAAATGGAAATTGATTCGGATAATACAGCCATTGGCACTATATCCACCAGTTCGTCAGTATTAGCTGGCTCTTCAAGTGGTGTTGGTGTTAAACGAGAACGTGATGAAGATGAATTTGAAGTAGTACCTTAAGCAAAATATTTTATTCAATAAAATATGCTCTTTTTTCCCAACTCAATTTCAAGATAATTTTTTTAAAGTATTGGTTGCCAGATTTTATATTTTAATTTCACCGATAGAATTTACAAAACTAAAAAAAATAAGTTTTGTAAGTCTTGAAGACATGTCCTGATGATTTAAACTCTTAATTCCTATTTTTCTATTTGTAATTACAAACAAAATCTGCTAGTAAAAATGCTGAAGTTAATTTCATCAATGACAATGACGGATCCAAATACTGAATGTCCCGTTAACTTAACAGTTAAATTTTTATATGGGCAACAACAAAATGTTTCAGTTAAATGTCGCAGCAGCTAACTGGACGTTGCGAAAATGAGCCTTTGAGTCACAGAATTCAATTTTTTTTTATTAGTTTAGAAGATATTTATTAAAACCAATAAACTTAACGATTTAAAAAGATGTTGCCTTAAATGCATTTTGGAAACTACTGGAAGAACTTTTAAGATCTATACAGTTAAATTACTTTCAAATAACTATTGTTGATATTAAAATTATTAAGTTGAAATTGTGGTCGGATTTCTCATATCAGGTGGACTCACAAAAAAAAAACTCCCAATTTCTCCTAAATCAATTAATTTTCGAGATTTCTTAAAAAGCAATTGGCAATATGCTAAAATTTTAGTAATGGACCAAAGTTATTTATCTTTCAAAGCCAATATTATGGCACAACCTAAATCCATAATTTGTAAATATTCAGAGCCACCGTCTTGTAACCGAAAGGAACACTCCTAAAAAAAGAATAAAAACAATTACAAATATAAATCACTTAAGTAGTCTTTTTTTTATACTTACACCTAATTTGTCACAGATACGCGCTTTTTGCATAACCGTTAAAAATTGATTTCTTAACACATATTCATTAAACTGTTCCAACATTTGACCAATACTATAGGCCTCATAACCAATATTACGAACAAACTCCTCTAATTTTGAATAATTACCAGAACGACATACTTCCAAGTATTCTTGTAAATATGACTCTGGTATAATGCCCGACATCTCCATTAGATCGGAAGTTTTTATATTATGTTGAGCACCCTTTAAACGATAACATGACTGCAGTGTGGTTATAGCTCTTCTCATATCACCACCTGATATATCAACTATAGATTTATAAGCATCTTCATCAATACTAACACCTTCCAATTGACATATATGCTTAAGGCGCTCTATAATTTGAGACTCGCCCAAGGGTTTAAATCTAAATTTAGTGCATCTTGATGTAATCGGTTCGATAATGCGTGAAACATAATTGCACACCAGGCAAAATCTAGTACTACGGCTTTCTTTTTCCATAGTTCTTCTTAAAGCAGCCTGGGCGGCATGGGTCATAGAATCGGCTTCATCAAGGATGATAATTTTAAATGGTGGACAAGGTGTGCCATCCGGCCGAGTGCCACTTGCAGTTAATTGTGCAAAATTCTTTATTTTTGTTCGCACCACATTAATGCCTCTTTCATCAGAAGCATTTAGTTCCAAAATTCTTTGCCTAAACATATCACCAAATATTTGCCTAGCTGCTGCTAATATGGTACTTGTTTTGCCGGTACCAGGAGGGCCGTATAGCAACATATTCGGCAAGTCAGAACCTTCAACACATTTACGTAAAACAGCCACTACTTCAGACTGTTCGACAACATCATCCACACTCTTTGGGCGACTATAAATATATATATTTAATTATAAAAATCTATAGACTCCATAGGAATTTAAAATCCACCACTTACTATTTTTCTACCCATGGTGCTGGCGGTTTTCTGCGTTCTCCAGACTGTTGTCCACCAGAAGTACTTGCTTGGCTTTTATCAGTTGTGTTTGTTTTACCACTTTTAAGGAATGCCTGCATTTTTAAACAAATTTAATTAATTTTGCCAATTGTAAAAAAAAATGTTTGTCAATTTTTTTACTTCACATCTGTGAAATAATGGCGGGCACAGCGTACACAGTGAAGACACGGTGATTAGAGCGCCTTTTTTTTCCCTTACGGCCTTTTAGAAAACTACGTGGAAACTACTATTTTAATACACTATAAAAGCAACTGCGCTATGAAAAACTGTAGGTGAAACAACTGTATGACAATTATTCTGTCTCTCTTCCTTGCGTCTGATTTTCCAATTCGTCAGCTTATTATTGGTTTGGCCCAATCACCATTTTTGTAATAATGAGAGGCGATTGGATTATATATAATATCAATATCCTCTTTCTAATTCTGAAACCCGTTTTTCGATATCTGGCATCATAACTGAGATAACTAATATCAACTTTGATATAAAATTAAGAATGAAAACCATTTTCATTGTTTTTCTTTTAAATCTTTGGGCAAACTAATAATAAGCTGACGATTAATTAAATGTGTTTTGTGAGTGTGTTTATTTGCTTATACATTTCACAGATCATATAAATGTGAAACTTTGTTGTATGTTTTGTTCTTTTGAATACTGAGATAAAATAAAAAAAATACATTAATTATGTGCAAAAATGCTATAAAAACATAAAACAGTTTTTGTTATTACAATATGTAACCCAAGTATAAAATTTGTTGTGAGTTTGTACTAAGTTTATGAAACAACAATTTTAGTAAATACAGTCATGTTGCACTTCTATGGTATCTCTTTGATATTTTTGGCGATCATATGTTTTAAAACATGCTGTGTAGTTGTTCACTTTTACACATTATTTTTTTGTATACATTGTTTTTAAATCTCTCTCGCCTAGGACATGAAATACAACAACAACCCTCACCATACGGTTTTGGATCATTCGTTTGACAGCTGTCACTTTTGACATCACTGGTATACCCTGTGATGGCGGGTTTTAAGGCTTCACTATTGCATACCATTATGAATGTTTGTTTTGATAAGAAGAAGATTGTCAGTACTTCACAAATTGTAAAAGATTAAGCCAAATAATATTTAATACACTACAATATTTTAAAAGTAAACACGGTGTGTGAAACGGTAGCAAAGTGGCATAGTAAAAATTATTTTTCTATGGTGAAAGAGATTTAAATTTGTATGTGTGAAAAAGAATTGAATCTATTTATATGTTTCGTTTTCATTTTTCTTTTAGAAGCTTTCAAATTTTAAAACTTTCTTTTCTTATGTCAAAATTTCTACTAGCCCTATGCGATAGTGAAATTTTTTTCGCCTCAAAACTCTCAAAAATTTAAAAAGAAGCATTCACAAAGAGTAGAAAACTAATTTGTATTATTTTACCAAGTTCTTGGTTATTATTAGTTTAAACGCTCCTCATTACTTGGCAAATATTTTTGTGTGTAAATTTTTTATTTTTTAAAGCTGATTGCTTTCATCTTGCACATGCATAAGTGACAGCAAATGATTTAGCTTTTGACATTACAAAATAAATAAAAGAAAATACCCATAATTTATTTATTTATTAATCCACATTGCAATACAATGTCCATTAGCTTATAAAAAATTGTATGAAATAAAACGTCTAAAGTTTCTATTTGTTCTGCAGTTCTGTGTATCTGTTACCCGTAAACTTTTAAAGAATTTTTGAAATTATTCAAAATTTATGAGATTACAATATTTACCATATTTATTTCTAAATTTTGCGATAATTTGTAATAGTTTTTATTAACCATTCAAGCTGAACTTTCGCTTTTACAAAAGCTTGGCAGCCTCAGTAGTTAATGTTAATTTATAACATTCTGTTATATTATTTCTGTACTTTACAACACTGGAATTCTATACAGCTGATTGTCAAAATTTATATGCAATATTTTAGTGATGTGTCAACAATTAAATAAAAATTTATAGTTTTCAATGAAATTCCTTTAAATTAAAGGAATTTTTAACAATATTTCTTTAAAAATAAACAATTTCAAGGTTAACCAGTCCTTGCAGCTTTAATATGGATATAACACATTTATTTAAAGCCGGAGTAATGACGGTTAAGTTGCAACGTAAAGGTCAATTGGATCTACAAAGAATTTTACCTAAATCATCTACAAATTATTCCAATGGTCAACGAGACGAATTTGCAAAACAGGCTAAAGAAGTTTGTAATAAAATCACTACTTTGCGTAATGTTTTAATAGAAAATCGTTCAGCCTATATGAAAATTGGACAGCATTTAAAAAGTGCCGCACAAATGACTGATGAGCAGAGGGATCTGATAGATCGAGAGTCAGAAAAATTTGTTACCTTCTATACTCAATATTTGGGGCAATTGAGAAATGATTGGAGGAAAGTAAAAAGAAAACCACAACAGCGACAACATATGGAAGCGGTTTTGGAGCTGTTAACTTCCTATTTAAAATCTGTTCAAAATATCTATTTAGATCAGAAAAAATATCGTGTCCAACATGAATTGGAAACATATCGTTTACTTAAATTAGCATCTGATAAAAAGAAAATACCTGTAAGGCCTGTGGGAGAACAACGGTCACGTAAAACTTCTGCTGTTTCAACTACATCTAGCAGAGGTGTACAAGCGGATAATGAAAGACAATCACAAAATTCTTCAAGTAATGATATTACCGAAGGCTGGGATGTAGATGATGATGATGATATTACAGCTCCTAGTACATCAAAAACAAAGTCAAGACATCAAATGGATGAATCTCTTACTTTGCATAATACATCCTTATATAATATAACCGACTCTAAGGCTCAAGTCGCTTTAGATGAAGATATAGAAAAATCACAGCAACTGGTTGATGAGGCCGAAAAGTCTCTTAGTCCCGAAGATGTACAAATGTTTGAAGAAGAAAATGTTCAACTTTACCATGAACTACAGGGTCTGTCTGAAGAAGTAGAGGCTATTGAAAAGAATGTTGTAGATATAGCGACTTTACAGGATATCTTTACAGAAAAGGTTTGTTCAAAAAAAGTTGTATAAATTTAAAAAGTAATTATTGTAAATTTCACACAAATTTAAATTCATAATTCTGTTGGACAAGTTATAAATTTGTCTTATTAAAAGTATTGTGACTGAGAAAATACTCGTCACAACTGTAAATTGTCATGTAAATGTAATTACATTCATACTTTACATACTTTTTCTTTCTTTTCCCCCAGGTTACCTTACAACAGCACAATATTGATCGCATCGTCAACGCTGTGGTGGGCGCTACGGAAAATGTTAAAGATGCCAACGAGCAAATTAAGCAAGCCATTCAACGTAATGCTGGTCTTCGTGTTTGGTCATTATTTTTCCTATTGGTCATGTCTTTTGCTCTACTATTTTTAGATTGGTACTACGATTAGTTAGTGAAAAAAATTAAAGAATTATATACAAATGTGTATAGTAAAATGTCGAAATAATTGTTCCAATTTGTCTATTTTTTTCAATAATATATGTTTTTTGTTTTTGATACTGCTTTAGCTTTGTAAGTAAAAACTGATGAACATGTTTTGAAGAAAATTCCTTTTAATATATTATACTCTATGAATGCAATAAAACTTTCCAAGTCTACAATGTTAAAAATTGAAATTTGAAAAATACTTTAATGGAATAGGGATAAATCTGAACAAGGCATAAGTGGCTTTTATTAAGACTTATGTACACTTAATTATTTTTTTTATAAATCCACATTGCGATACAAAGCCATCCAGGCCAAAAAACGTATTAACCTACAGAATTCTGAAAGAGCCTGATCTTATATATTTGGACGCCACAAATAACGGCTCAGATATATAAAGAGATAAAGCTTTCGGCTAGTCAACAGTTTAACGAGATTTGTCAAAATTTTGTTAAAAGAACTTTAAGCATTCTTCGTTCGATTTAATTTTTCTTTAACGGCGCCAATATTATGGAGGTTTTTAGATAATTTAGAAAATTCTAAAACTACAGTTTTTGCTTATAATTATATTATTTTGGATTTTAACAAATAACTTTTTTTGGTACTTCTTGGAATAATTTGGCAAACATGTTAATTTGATAAGTATATCAAACTGCCATCGCAAATATTGGTCCCTTTTGAGGCTACTGGGGCAATACGTCACATTTGGATCTTTCCGATATTTGCTTAATGAACTTTTCAGGAATTTCATTCAAATTTCTTGCCATATTGCACTATTCATTTTTCCTCATAAATAATAAGGACCAGATCTCTTCCCGGAATTTGGTGCTCTTGTAATATAAATCGTATTGTGGTGTAGGGTATCCCCTGGCGGGCTTGATCGACTATATTTTTCATTTTTTTTTTATTTTTATGTAAACAAAATAGATTGAAAACAATGGACAATTTCTCCACTAGCAGTTTTAAAAGCAAATGTTTGTAATGAAGTTAAATTGTAAATAGTTATATTTATTTTATTGCAATTTTGATTTTAACCCTCTACTGCATGAACATGTTTTAAATAAAAAAAAAAAAAATAAAACACCGTAAATATAGGTTTATTTAGGATAATTTAATACATATTTAACAAAAATTAAAAAAATTACTTAACATTTTGTAAGAAAAAAAATGGAGCCATATATGGCCTCATATGCATTTACAGTTATTTGAAAATAAAAAAAATTTATTCAGTGTGGAAACTTGTAAAACCGTTTTGTTTGTCGTTGTAATACAAGAAAACGTTGCATTTTTTGCAAAAGGTGTATGAACGAAAAGAGCAATCATTCTGACAAAGTTGTCGGTTTTCTATCCATTTGGGAAAATGTCCTATTTCGTTTTTTTAATTTACCAACCTTGCAAAGATGTTTAGCTATTGCAAGCTTGAAGTCAAACAACGACATATATTGTTCTGATTTCCGCCACGGAATCCAAGCATTGACAACGCATATGTCAATCATGTGAAAAAAAATCTTTTTATATACATCAATTGCCCTAGGGGAATTGATTTCAATATGCTTCTCTTTTTTACTGTAGCGCTTTTTTGTTGATATAAGGTGACATCCGACGTAGGTTGAAATAATATTTACCACTTTATTGTCAAACCAAGTGACGAGACCAAGTTCAACCACATCAATGTCAGCTACTTTCTCGACCATGCTTCCTTCCCCGGCCCAACTTTTTCATTTCCCTTTCGGTTGCCATCTTGCAGTTTGTTACGTGATTTAGCCTTACTGTACCTAAAGGCAATAAACCATTTTTCATAAGATACACTTGAAGCTTCGGACTGCTAAACCAATCATCAAAAAATATTTTATAGTTTTGTCCTTTTGGAATTGTAGTTGCTAATCTTGTTAGAACGTTTCCACTTACTCCAAGATTAGGTGCTCCTTCCGAAAATCTATCACTTTGAGCTCCAGCAAAGATGTCAAAATCATAACTAAAACCTGAAAATCCACTTAAGACAAAATTTTTAAGTCCCCATTTGTGCGGTTTAGCTGGATTATACTGTTTGAGGTGATGCCGGCACTTTGTGGGAATTATTTGTTCATCCACCACTAAATGTTCTTCTTTGGGTACAAGCAACAATCGTTCACGAATTTTTTGCAACAATGTTCGAATCTTAAAGAGCTTATCAAACCCGGGTTCACCTGGTGGTCTTGTTTTCATGATTGTAAGTTAATTATGTACTATTAGTGCATGAAAGGCCATATATGGCTTCTTACTTACTTTGCAGATAAATTATATTTTTATTTGAAAAAGAGCATCACTTTCTATAGGAAAATATTTTTTTTTATTATATTGTTGTTTTTTTATTTGACGTAAATTGCAGAAAAATCAATTCAAAATTTACTTTTGTTCTCGCACTTGAAGCACTTATGAAAAACTAACGGAAACATTAGCTAAGACACACTTTGTTAATATTTAACTTTACATTTTAGTAGAAAACAAAGCAAAAAAATGACCAATATTATTCTCTTTTAATTAAGTCCAGTTATTTAAAAAAAAAATGCAATACAAGTTAAAACCCATATTTGGCGTTGTATGCGTTTATACCGACTTCCATTGATTTTGAAAACATCAGCTTTGTTGTTTTGAGTTACGTCATAAAAATCAGCCCTAACTTGTTTTTTTTTTAACAATTGTAAACAAAATTTTAGTAAAATTTTCAAAAAAAAAAAAAATACCTTTTTTCTTTCGCCGTCTGCAAGAATAATAATATTGCTGAGAAATATGTTTTTACATTGTCTGCTTTAGTTAACAGCAAGATTTTTAAAATTTTTTGTTAAAAGTGATCATTTGGGGAATTTTTTACTTTTTCCAGAAGCAATATTTTATTATCTTTTCGTATTTCCAACACTTTTTCGTTTTAACTGGATTATACTTTAAATTTAATAAAATTTTTCTATAATTTTTTATTTGTATCTTCTTCTGTTTCAAATGTGTCATTCACACACTAATTGATAACATTAAACATATCGCTTTTACTTAGGAGTTTGAAATACCTTATTTGAGATATCTAAGCCAGATTCACAATATTGGAATATTCCAATAATAATTTTGGTAAAAACTATCATATTTTTTTTTTTTAAAAAACAACATAAAAATAAAAACCTGTGTTATTTTCATTTTAAAACTCATACTTTGTTCTTTTTTATTAGGAATTTATTACAACAATATATTTACACATGTATGTTTAAAAAAAAGGAGAAAATATCTTATATATTATAACGGTATTAAAACCATACATATTGAATACAGAGAAATAAAGGAAATTATACCTTGAGCACTTTCTTTTTTACTTCTAGGTTAAAACATAAATTAACAAATCATAATATGCAAAGGGCTTCTATTACATATAAGCCCTCGATATTTAAAGAAATTTGGAAAAATTTCTAATACAAAATAATAAATTATTAAAAAAAAAAACTTAAAAATTAAGTATAACTGCATACCTTTGTACAATTTTGGGAAAGGGATTTTCAATACCTAAAAGGTTCTTAATATGACAATATAATTAAAATAAAAATAAACTAAACGTTAATCAAAATTCAGCAATAGTTAACAATTTGTAAGAAAAATCTTAAGCCTAGGAAATGTTATTAAGAAAAATTTGAGGTAAAAACATATGCTTAAAATCTTGAAAATGTTATACATACTTTAAAAGAAAAAAAAATTGTTGAGAGAGTAAAGAGGCTGTACAACATATAACATTAAAATTTAAAACTAAAATAATACGAAAAGTTAATTTTTTGATACTTAAGAAAAAGAGAATAATAATCTTGTTGAAGTCATGATGCTGTACAACATTTACAATTTTGTTTTTGAAAACTATTTTTTGTTTTAATTAGAAAATTTTATTGCAGCATAGGATTAAAAAATTAAAAGTTTTATCAATATTGTCTTATTTAATACACATAATATGCCAATTATAATTGCACATTTTTAGTTTTTTTTTTTAAATATATACACCGCCATTAAAATTATTGCGCAAGTTAAAATTCTACACTTGAATTTACATCAGTAGTGCAATTCCGAAACTTCTTAACGGCAAAATTCGGTGGTTACATTAACAAAATATGATTATTAACACAAAATTTTGTTAAAAGTTATTCTCTAAGCTTTTTCTGAAAAATCGTTATTTTATCTACAGAAAATTTTTTGAAGGCAAATAAAATTGAAATTAACCACACCAATTATTGCTATCGGTAACTCTTGTTAATTATCGTTAGTTAACGAAATCAATGTGTTCGATAATAAAGTTAGAGAATCGCACTACAGTTTTTAATTCAATTTGCATAAAAGTTAATACATTTTATGAATCAGTAAATAATTTATCAACACTTTACCTCAACAAGTTGATATTAATTCAATTTCGATTGGATTAAATAATTTGTTTTATGATTAAAATCGCAAAGTATAAAATTGAAGCAATTTGTTTGATTCTATTAAAAGAATCAACAAAAATTATTTTGATTCTTTGAATTTTATTATTGTTTTGAATAAAGAAGAAAATTATTTAATCAACAAAAATAATTTTGCAAAACGATGCGTTTAAAATGGAAATATATTTAAAAAATGAAGTCAAGGAATTATGTTTTTAAAGGTCTGCTTTACACAATTATTTTGAGAAAACTTTTTAAAACAAATTTTTTAAAGCACAATATCTTGACATGAATTTCTTGGTCGATGAATAAAATTTTCTAAAATAAAAGTAAATTATATTAATATAAAATTAAGATCAATTAATAAATTCATTAAATTAACATTTAGGTTGTCTGTCCTGAGATATTAGTTTTAAATGTAGGAAAAGCATCATTGTTTAAATTCAAAGAAGAATCTGTTGTTGCAATTTCACCGGATGTTGGTGATTGTAAATTTAAATTTTGTTCACTTGTTGTTGTTGTTGTTTCCATGTGCATGCAGGAAGGCAGTTGCGATGATGATGTTGTTGTTGTTGTTGCAGCTGCATCTAAAATAGAAAACACAGAAATAATTTTTTCGTTTAGTTCGGTTTTCATATACAAATATTTTTTTAATCACAATCTATTTTTACACTGAATTATTAAAACATAAAAAATATATGTAAGTATGTATGTGCACATTATATGCATCCTCCCTTACCTTCGTGTACTTTGGCATGAGCTTTCATTGCACTCTCAGTAACAAATTGTTTGCCACACTCTTCACACGAATGCAGCTTTTCAAATTTATGCACCGTCAATTTATGCAATGTCAATTGGGAGGGTCTCGGAAAACGCACTTGACATATGTTGCACTCATAGGGACGACCCTCAGCATCGTGCGTTTCCATGTGACGTTGCAAGGCATTGCGCATACGAAAACCTCGATTACATACCGTACATACAAATTGCATGGTAGCCTGTGTACCATGTGCCAAGTGATGATGCTTACGCAATGCTATTTCATTTGTAAATGATTCTTCACAGAAAAGGCAATTATGACTGCCACGGAGTGTACGTTCAACCACAATTTGTTCACCGCCACCGCTACCATTACCACCAGATACCACTACATTGTCATTGCTATTGTTAAAAGCACTGGATGTGGACGATAATGATGATGATGAGAAGGGAGACAACTGGGATAATTGACGTTTACGAAAGTGTCGTAATGTGGTTGTTGAATCTGGTTCAGTTTGTTCTGGCGATGGTATAGTAATGTGATGATGATTAACACTTTCTGTTACTGTATACTGTTGATGTTGCTGCTGCTGCTCTTGTTGTTGTTGTTGTTCGCTTATTGGTTGATGATTATTGTGGTCATGGTCTTTTTTCGATGCACAACAATCATCATTATCTGCAAATAATAAAAAAAATAATAGAATTGAATGTCATTATAAATGATAGTGTTCAATAACCAAATAATCTTGTATTTTCTTCAGAAGTGGATCTTTTTTGTTTAAATGATTTAACATTTTCACATATCAATTTCAAAATTAGGTTATATCGAATTTGCATTATGCGAAAGTGAATTGAGACAGATTTTGATGGAAATCAAATAAAAAATATGGGATTTCAACAGATTTCCCAAAAATAATATCACAATTTAATTTGGATTTCAGGGAAGTTCAAATTAAAACCCAAATTTTTTGACAGATATAATATGGTGAAACCACTGATTATAAAAGTACTTTTGATCATTTGAAAAAATTGCAGCACACTCTTGACAACTTCACGGCCCGTCATTCAGGTTAACTTTATAAAACCTTTTTAGGAAATTAAATAGATCATCAGAGAAATTAAAATAGATCATCATAAAATTAAAATGGATCATCAGACAATCTATTTTAATTTTGTGTTCGGATCTATTGAGTTTGTTTAACAGTGTTATATATTTAGATATATATCATTTCGCTTAAATGTTCCTCTTATTTTGCCTGTTAAACTTGTAATTTAAGCGCAATAACTTTTATGAGCTTTGCACAGATATTGAAATTATCATTAATAATTTTTCAAAGAAATGAAAAGATTACACATAACAACAAATTTTCATTATAATAGAAGTTCTAGAGATTTCAAGAAGTATTACAATTAAAGAATTTACTTACCACTATCACAATCTGGACAACATAATTTACGAGTTTGCTGTTGTGTTGTTGCTGATAAGTTTTCAAGTTCATTAAAAGATTGTGAATCCTTAATATCAGTACCATCCAATTGTAGATCAATAGCTAAATAAGAGTAAATGAAAAAATAAAACAAAAACATAGGATAAGTATGAAAACCCAATGAGGAATCACAAACAAATAGAGGTAGTCAATGAAGTAGTTTATACAAAATCATTTTTGTAACAAAATTAACAAAAAAAAAAATAGGATGATGGCCCTGGCAGCCAGTGCTAGTAATTTTTATATATTAGGATTATATCTATATAAATAAATAAATAAATAAATAAATAATGTTGGCACCCCCAAATAAAATACTAAGTAGTTGGTACTAAATACATACGGTTTGTTATTGTATTTTCTTTTATATATTTATTTATCGTATTTACCGCTATTGCTAATTGTGTGTATCTCTTTAGATGAGATTGCAATTTTGGAAGTTGTCGAATACACACATAAGAATCGGTATAACCTAATTGTATATAATTATTGCCTTAAGAATTAATAAAAATTAATAAAGTTTGTAAATAAATTAAGATTAAAACATTCGAGTTTCCAATCATAACAAATAAAATTGCAATAAAGTTTTTTAACCCCCTATACATTAGAGCTGTCATATAAAAAAAAAAAACAGTACTTGATGTAGTACAAATTTTTGCATAATTGAGTTTCCAAAATCAATGGTTCATAACTTAAAATTGTGAATTCTTAAGACGTCACCGCGGTATGCCCAAAGATAGCGAAACAGCAGAAACAACAATTCACATATAATTTTGAGTACGGGAACACATTTGGAATGTTTTGGCTTGCCGCATTAAAGAGATTAGGAATTAAACTATACTTGGGACAAGTTAATTGCATATGTCAATTTATTGACGATTTCATTACCATTGCCTTTTGTCAATGCTTTTTAGAGAAACTGTTTAATTACCAATGGTAATTATTTAGAATTTATTACATTTACAAAAATAAGATTAATCTTTTATTAAATTTAATATTGTTTTATGCTTGTAATCTTCCCCTATCAATGTGTCCAATAATTGGAAAGTTTTTTAATAAATAATAATAATTAGACTGTGCTAGTCGCAAATTTTGACACCCTACTGGTAAATCTAATTCGAGTACGCTGAATTTAATGGTGCTAGTCGTTTTTCGAAGTAAGCGCTCGTATTCGCGATATTCCCGATTTCAAATTTTGATACTTAACTACCATAAAACAATATCGTTTTAAACTTTTTGGATCATTTTTAAATTTAAAGCAATCCAACTCAAATTTTCACAATTTTTATTTCGCGATATTTTTTTTTTTTAAAGAAATTTTTTTCTTAACTCTACTGAATATTTGTCTAAACCCTATTGAATATTAACCAGATCAGTTTGGCGAGCATGGAAAGATATTCTATCAAGTGACGGCTAGACTTGAACACTGGTAAAGTTGTATTTACTGTTAGATGACTTTTACTAAAACTTTCTCAAGAAGAAATGCATGAAAAGGATAAATAAATAAATATAAAAACTATTAAAGACAATTATACTAAAGTACATAATTTCTTATTTTTATAGTTTTCCACACATTTTAATCAAATTTATCTAAATAAAAAAAATATCAATAAAAAATTTCGCAAAAACATTTTTTTTCTGCAAATAAAAACTACAAGGTTATGTTATTTTAGGTCTGTATAAGGTAATTTTGGGCTAAGTCCAAAATACTGCGAACGCACAAAACTATATTTCATACCCAAAACTAAACGTCAAATAAAAAATCAGCTTAATTAATAAGTATACTTGAAATGGCAAACACCTATTTACATTTTTGAATGTATTTTTCATTATTAAGAATAAAAAGTTCTTTAAAGTAAATTTTTTATTTAATTTTTTTCACAAATGCAAAACAGCAGATTTATTAGCATTTAATTTGACAGTTTTACCATTTTACCCAAACAAAAAGTCTGTTCCCGTACGTTACCGCGGGTGCGAACCCGCGTTCCCGTACTCGAAAATTGGGTAAATGAGATCGTTTATGAGAATGTATTAGTGTTTCTCTTTTTACCGAAAGTTACCCAGACTTTTTCTTTGGGTAAATTGTCAAAAAAAAAAAAACTAAGGATCTTTAGCGATGCTAATTTAGCCCTTTTCGTGTTACAATAAGCGGTTTTTTACTTTCTACAAACTGCAAATATTTTCTGTTTATAAAAATGGAACAGATCGGCACCTTTTAATTTTTCTTGCCGCTTTTTTTTTTAAAATTGTACCCCCTCTTTTACATTCGCACGAAATCTCGAGATTTTTATATACACCTCTTTGAAAAAACAATGAAAAAAAAGCTCATAGACATTAAATTATGAGAAAAATATATTTATTAGAAATAACTATGTGTATTTATTCAAAGAGGAAAATATCAAAATCTCGAAATTTCGTGCCACTGTAAACGGCGGGCAATTTTAATATATTTTTTTGAGTCTTATTTCAATTTTCGCATTTCTCCATTAGCGCGTTTTCACTTGTCGTGTTACACTTATTGCACCTAAAAATTTGGCATCACTGATGCATTTTTACATTTTTTTTGGTTTAGAAAAAAAATGTTGTTTTTTAACAACTTTTTTGATTCACTTGTAACCAGTCAATTAAAAAAATGCAGTTGGCATTAAATGGTAATGTTTTTTTTTGCAATTGACATTTGTTTTAAGTAATGCCAATGAAATTTTAATGCCAATGTATGAATTCAATTGGAGTCTTGATGAAGAACCGTAATTTCCCAAAGATACCACCAAGATATAAGTTTATTATCAAACACTCGCAATAAATATTGAAAGTGTCTGGCAATCGTGCCAAAGTGAACAATTCTAACACACAAAATGTAAAAGATTTTTCTCTTCTAGTTAAATTTAAATTTTATATGGACAACAATAACAGACGTGTTAGTTAAAGTTCCAGTTTATAGCTAACTGGACATTGAAGAGAAAATTAGTCTAAATTTTAGGTGGGATATTTGCTAAAACACTTTAGTGAAGTGTTGCATTATTTCTAAAGAATATGTTTCTGTTACAAAAATAATTTTCACAAAAAGTTTACTTCATTTAATGAACGACCTTAAAAATAACAATAAACAATGTACTTACAGCGTTTATTCTTATTTTCGCCAGTAACTTTTACATGAACATCCTCCACCCGCACCAGTCGTTGCTGTTGATTGTGTTGTAACAACTGATAGGTAGCTGTAGCCGAGGACGAGGACGAAGAGGAGGGGGGGAAGTTTTGTTGTTGATTAAACGAAGATGATAATGCATGTTCTTGATAAGATCTTCCCAAGTTAGCATGATATTTTTGTAAATGAAAATCTAAAGCACGTTGAGCAAAAAAACTTACACCACATTGAGCACATTGATAACGAGAACCATGAACTTGTGCCACATGATGCTGACGCTCCAAACGACGTGAAAAATGCATAGAACAATGAGGACAGTTATAGGGTTTCTCGGCAGGATGCATATTTATAATATGATTACTATAGTCTACATTATTGGTAAATTTGGGACGTTTATGACAAAAGCGACAGATGAGATTAATTTGTTGTGTACAATTAGGAGATTTTGGTTGTAGTAGTTGCAATTGACGCTGTTTAATTTGTTGTTGTAACTGTTGATTAACACGTTGATGCATTGTCTGTTGTAAGGGCGAGGACGAATCGGATTGGATGTTTGACGATGCCAGTATAGGAGGAGATATAGAATTTGTAATTGGAGTATTAGTGGGAGTAGGCCTTGAGATTTCACAAGTTGCTGTTGGTTGATTATTCATAAAGTTACACTGATTAGTGAGAGTTTGTGGAGAATTTTGTACTGATGCTTGATGAAATAATACTGTTGGTGATTGATGCATGGTAGTTGTTTGATTAGCTTGTGTGGTATAATATTGAGGTGTTGTAGCCGCCAAATTGTTTACCACCATTATGTATTGAGAAGTTTGTGGGCTTTGTTTTGGCAATTGATGATGTTGCTGTTGTTGTTGCTGCTGCTGCTGGTGGTGTTGTTGTTGTAGAGTTTGCAAGTAATTTTCGCCAGCATCAATAGTGGATTTATTAAAAGCAACATTATGTGCTTGTGATTGTTGTTGTTGAGCAGCAGGCGGTGGTACAATCAGAGTATTAACATTAGAACTTTGCAGTGAAGGGGTAGGTATACTGGCACGATATACTTCTCCACCAGCATTGATGAAATAAGTTGTAGTTGCTGCAGGTTGTTGTGTGAAGCCATTAGTGTTGGTATTAGATTGCGAAGACCAGTTTATTTCTGGTGTAGAATTATTTATTAAGTTGGCTGCTGTTGGATGAGATGTTTTATTAGCCTCTAATGCTTGGCCCAAAGTAACAAACTGCAAATTATTATGAGGCTTAAAAGCAGCATCAGTTTGTTCCTGGGCCGTATTCACATGCGGATTAGCTATTAATACAGCTCCTTGGGCAGTATTGGTAACAATATATTGTGAATGTGGCCTAGAAGTTATTAATGAATTGTCAGTAGTTTGAATTACCGATTGTTGATTATTTTCTCGCAAGGTGGACTTGTAATTAGCTGAATTATATGTTGCAACATTTGGTATCATTTCGGGCGTTTCTGCTCGTAGTTCCGTTGAAGGGGTTTCTATGTGTTCTGCCGGTTCCTTTGATTCTGGATAGTCCTGACATAAATCAACATATTCCACTACCTGGTGATTACCGCTTTTAACATCATTTTTATTTAAGGCACCCTGTAAGGCGCTATTATTAGATATTTTTTCGGGATCAATAGTTTCTTCTTCAATAATAACACCAGTTAAATCAGTTGTAGCTATCAATTCCGAGGGACTAGCCGGATTAGTTAGATCAATATTTTCAAAGCAGGGTATATCATTTTGAAATCCTATCAATTCTGATTGCGTACTTTCTTCAGCAAAACTTTCACCATATGAAGGATAATGTTCACTAAAAACATTAGGATTGCCAGTACTGCCGCAACAACTGCTACTCATATGAGAATTGGGACCCATGCTGCTATGATTACTTTGAGGTGTCATAGCGTTATAATCAATACTCTGATGTATGAAGGGGCTTACAGACATGGGATTACCATTAACCGTACAAGGACTTTCGGCGTAAAAACTTTGCGAGGGTGTAGTGGCAGCATCTGTTAGCGGTGAGTAGACAGAGTTTGGAAAGAAATCTTCCTGTTCTCCTGAGCCGGGCGTATACATATCTTTATCATGCATTTCACTTAAAATACCATTTAAAGTATTTTCTACATCCCGGATTTCATCACTTAATTCTAGTGAGGTGGTAGGCAGTGTGGGTATAATTTCATCATTGACATCATCAATTTCAGAAGAATTTATACAATTATTTTGAAAATCATTTATAAAATCATTAATTTTTGAAGATGCCGCACACAAGTTGTTTTCAGATGTTCTCATAAGTTCCATAGATAAATTATGCGTGCTGCTGGACGATGCACTGGATTGTGAAAAACCCACAAAATCACTTTGACTGCTACCGGATGATTGTTGTAATTCTTTATGCAATGTTGCTGCATCCTTACTAGAATGAGGAGGAGTATGGTAAGTGGTATTTTTCAGTTCATTTAAAGATGCTTCAGCTTGATTTTTCGTTGCGTTTGCTGGATTACACTGTTCTTTATTGTCTTCCTCTCTATCTATGGTCAAATGCAAACGTTTGAAATCTTGCGTTAACGAAGCTAATGGCACTCTTATGATTAATTTTTTAGGCCTGTCAACATAATCTACATTTTCTAATATCAAATTTTCTTTACTTAACTTAAATTGCTGAGGTATATTATCAGTTAAATCAAAATTATTAGTTATATCCTCCTCGTCATCTTCCTCATTTGTTTCATTTTTAAATAAATTATTATCTCTATATACCAAACAATTATCTGTTTCCACATTTTCTTCCACTTCTTGTTTGCATTGTTCAACAGTTTTGTTAACTAAAAGAGTTTCTTTTTCGTATTCATTTCTTTGATATATTTCCTTATCTGAATTTTTGTTTTGTATAAGAGTTTGTGGCAATTCTTTGCTATTTTTCCAATCTTCCATAATTTCAAAATTTCTTTTGCCTTCTGGCTTTTTATCCTTTCTTAATTTTTCTTTTTCCATAATATTATCATTGTCGGGAGTAGTACTCTCTTTACGATTCTCTTTATTGCTATTTTCAGTAATTCTTCTTTTCTCTTTAATATTCTCTAATATATCACTGTCATTTGTTATTTCGTCCATGTGCTTTATAGAATCCTCTATTAATTCTTTGTCTTCTTTAGTGTAATCACCATTCAAATCGAGCGAAAACAAAGATTCCATTTCTAATTTCGATTCCGTATTTTTGCTGCTAAGTTTTGTTTTTTTCGCTAATATTTCATGTGTTTCTTGCTGCGGCAATATTTCATCTTTGCGTCGACATTTAAAACGTGTACCACGTTTACGTTGTATAATTAATTTCATACAATCAACTTTATCTGGAGGCGTTAATGCTACAGTGTCACTAGTAGCAGTAGTGGTAGATGTGATTGGCTTTTGTTGTTCTTGTACAGGATTATTGTTGTGATTATTAAATTCCTTGGCTTCTGATTTTTGTTCTTCTTTCGAGTTAAGCATATTTTTTTGTTCTCTTTTTGCTTTGTTTTTATCATTATCATCATCATTCTTGTTATGCTTAATTTGTTTTTGGTCTGCCTCTTCCGGCCCTAAATTATTTAGGTGATTTTCTTGTTGTTGTTGTTGCTGCTCCTGCTGTGTTGTAATCTTTATGTCCTTGGCTTTATCATATTTAGACGACAATACCGTTCCGCTATTGTAGCATAAGTTGTCTTCCATTGTATGGCAAATATTTTGGTTTTCATTATGGGTATCTAAACTTGTGTCCATAATTGAATATAATGCTGCCGTTGAGGTCATAATATTGCATGTTGTAGCTGTTGTTGTTGTTTCACTATGTGGCAGCAATATTGGTTTTTTAAAGTCGTTAGTTAAATGTTCATTATCTGTTTGCTGTTGCTGTTGCTTAACATCCGTATCCATATCCATGTCATTGGCATTTGCTTTCATTGCTGCTTTTGTCTTCCACATAGTCTTTGAAATTGCTGCGTTTGTATTATAACATGTTGTTGTTGTTGATGCTGTTGCTACTGTTGCTGTTGTAGTATTTCCCTGTCTTGTTGACTCTGTTAGAAGACTATGTCGTCTGTGTTGTTTTATTACGTTTGTTTCATGTTTTTCTTTTAACGGTTTAATCAGATCTGCAACAGCAGGTGTTGATGCACTTGTTACAAACGATGATGATACCGATGATGCTGGTAATGTTGTGAATGTAGATGATGATTCATCTTTCATTGTTGTGGCCGGTGTTTCCAGTTTTTCATTTCTTTCACTTAAATTTCTGTTGTTCATATTAATTTTTTCTAAGTTTTTGGTTTCTATTTCATATGTTGATTTTGTGTCAATATTGTTTTTGTGACGATATCGTTCAACTTTAAGTTGTTTTTGATGTTTAAGTAATGTAGAAGAACATGTTCCAATATCTTGTAGACGTTTTAGTTCATGTTGTGAGCTTTGCTTGTTGCTGGTTGTTGGAGAAGATGATGATGATGATGAAGTTGATTGGTAGGTATATAAGGCACGTCGTCTTGGACTTGGCGATTTTTTATTTAATTTATAACGATGACCACGTTTGCTGGCCACTTTACGGCGGCCCGCACGTTTTACAAATGATCTTTTTCTGTTAACTCTGTATTCCGTTTTAACTAACTTTTCTGTTTTAGCAGTAGACGGAGATGTAGTTGGAGTTGAATTGCCAGTAAGATCTTTTTGTTCATTAGGGTGATGATAATCTGTATTGCGATCATTGTTATTAGCATTATTTGTAAGTTTATTTACGGCAGCCAAAACCTGTTGTATTCCAGAGCCTGCTGATGTTTGTTTTAAATTTGAACTTGGCAATTCTAAAACTTTTGGATTTTCTTGTGGCGATGACGATGATGACGATGATTTCATGCTGGTATTTCTAGTAGATGAACAATGTGAATTATCATATTCCGATAGTTCTTTTGTTTGAGAGATATTATAGGCTTTTAATGCCGCTTTGGTAATTAATAAACCCTCAACATTTGTTGTATATCCCGTCGCATTCATACAATGTTTGGTGTTTTCCTCATTGTCTGTGTTGTCTTTTTGTATTTCGGCTGGTGTTTCGTTAATATGTTTAAATTGTAAAGTATCTTCCTCACAGGAAATTTGCTCTTGTTTATCCATACCCAAATCAGTAGTTGTTTCATGACAATCTTCTTTATGATCTTTTGTTAACATCTGTTTGTTATCATCCGTTTTCGATTTGAATATGACATGAGTTGCTAATAATTCTTCTTGATCTATACATAGTCTTCCTCTGCTAGAACTTCTTCTTTCTGTTTTACTCCTTTTAGTTCTCTTCCTCTCAACTACTTCATCATCATTATCACATTTTTCTTCCCTATGCTTTTTTAATGTTAAAGAAGACTTTTCGGAATTTAACACCTTTTGCGGCTCCTTTTCATCCTTGTGTAATAATGTAACATTTTCTTTTTGTTTGCCGTTTGCCGCCAATGTTAGTGTTGGTTCATTTGCTTCTGTTTTATCCATTGTTTTTACAACATTACCCAGCAATGTTGCATCATCTTTGGCATTCCATGTATTTTGTTCAAAGTTAACCGACGAAGTTTTTTGAGACAATGCTTGTTTTTTACCATAGTTATCATTTATTAAATCATTGCATATATTCAATGATTTTTGCGGCGTCGGTACTTCTACTTCAGATGTTGGTAGTGGTGCTGGTGGTGGTATTGATGTCGGTGGTACTATTGTTAGTTTAGTATCATTTTCTGCAAGTTGTTGTTCTTCTAGCTGTCTTTCATTCACTGCTGGTGGTAGCAGTAGTTTCTGTTCGTCGTATAGCTCTCTCAATTGTGTTTGAACTTTAAGAGATTTCCGCCGGAATTTATGTATCATATAAAATTGTGCCGTACATTTGGCACATATACGCTGTGGTAGGCCATCATTACATTTAATCTAGAAATAAACACACACACAAAAAAGACAATAGGGAGTTGTTTTAATATTTGTTTAATAATAATTGCCACACAATAACTACACATAGTTCCATTTAAAGTATGGTACCATATAAATATGTACTTTGTAACTAGATTTATGATCTGTTTTTATAAGTTAACAAATATAAGGGTTATAAATGATATATAATCTTTATTATGGATCTAATTTACTGTGTTTTTTTTTAACAAAGTTCACTAAATGACAACTTTATTGCTTAATCATTCAAGCAAAAACTGTTTAAAATGTGAATTAGAATAACGTGGATGCATTATGTTTATAAAAAGTGTAATAGGAAATTAGAGAATAGAATGTACAAAAACTTATTTTATTAGCATCTTGTAATAGAGAAAGTTAAAGATAAACAGGTTCCACATAGAGTGAAAATAAAATCTATAAATCCGCAAATTGTCAACAAGTCGGCACAGTATAAATAACACAATCAGTGGACATGGTGGAGACTCCAACGACTTCCTCACATTTCGATACCTTTTTTTTGTGGAAGTATTTATCGTTGGCCTTAAAATAGGTCTCTGTTTTGGCAATCACCTCTTCATTCAAAAAAAATCCCTTTCCAGCAAGCCTTTTCTGAAAACAGGTAAAAATCGCTGGGAGCCAAATCTGGCGAATACGGTGGTTGTGGAAGCAATTGAAACTATAATTTGTTCAATTTGGCCATCATTTGAAATCATCGAATTTGTGCACTGTGAGCAAACCCGGCACCCATTTCAAAAACAGCTTTTTCATGGACAAATGTTCATGCAAAATAAAGCCGCCACATTCCTTCGATATCTTAAAGGTATCAGTTATTTGCTTAATGATTTTGTGAACTTTTTTAATGTTTTCCGGTTAAAATCGCAAAAGTAGTGTCACTAAAACAGCTGTAACTTGTACACTAATTAACGAATTGTCAGTACATTTTGACAGGCATCATCAGAAGGTTGGTAGTTCCGAGAGCGATTCTAAAAACATTTAAAACTTATCCAAATTAATAATTAACAAAGCTTTCTAAAAAGCAAACATAAACAAATGCATATGTCATAAAATAAGTGGACCCAAAATTAGTCAATTAATTGCTAAAAACCAAAACTATAGCGACTAAAATGTTCAACAAACTTTTGAAATAAAACCATAGTTTTCCCTAAAGTGTTTGAAACTTCTAATAAAACCACAAATCCCTAAATATCTCCGATAAGTACCATGTTATAGAATAAAAATTTTAATATGTTATTAGATATGACATACATTTATATATTTATATTTTTTAGGCACAAAAGTACATTTCAGGTTTTAAATTAGGGCACAAAATGTACTATGGTATCAGCCATGTCATCACCGAAAAAAATATTTTCTATCAAACAGCGTTAAAATAAATTATATCATATCACAAAAGTTGTCATAAATAAATAATAAAAAAACTTCTTAAATTTTTTGAGCTTAAGGTTGGTTTTTTATAAATAAAAATAATATTTATTTTTCAATACTTCGCTACTCCATTTTGTAGCATCTTCAGGAAATAATAATAATAAAATATATAAAAAACCAACCTTAAGCTCAAAAATTTAAGAAGTGAAAAATAAAAAAAGGTTGAATAAAAGATAAAAATAAATACAAAAATCTAAAAAGAAACATTTATACATAGTACCAAGTTAGTCAGAGGAGTAGCATAGTACTTTTAAGATTTTAATAGTACCACGAAAAGTACTTAGGTACAAACTGTATCATCCCTGTCCTCTATAGTAATTTTTATACAAATAATGTAAAATAAAATTATATTTTTTTTCTAAAAATTAAAAGTGAAATTATGGAGGTGAAAAAAATTGTTTGAGGTGAAATTTTGTGGTGAAAAAAAAAATAAAATAATAATAATTTTTGAGGCAAAAATTGTTTGAAATGAATACAAAATTTTATTCCCTTCTAAGTGACTAGTGAAAAACTATAAGAGAATATATTGTTTTAAAAATCGCTACTATAAAATTGTATTAAAATTTACCAATTTGCATGGAAATTTTAGAGGCACCTTAACATTTTCACTTACAAATTTTTAACTGCTAACTTTGCTCATTTTCAATACCAAACTTTTTGGAAGGATGTCTATTAATAGATGTAAAAATGAACGACCCAACTTGAGTCTTCACGTCGTGATCTCCACTTAAACAGATAGAACGACCGATTGCTAAATCGACTTAAAATCGTATAAGGTCCAGGAATACATACACTGGTGGTCATAAAAACCGCACCATTAGTAACTCTTCAGCAATTTCGATAAAAGTTCAAAACACCTCATACCTTCTTTTATTATGGGTATTTGCCTTCTTACCGTTATGTAACAAATCAAGCAGAGTCTGCCAATTTTTTGCCGCATCACTTTGATTATAAATCTTTTTTTTAAGAACGTTAAAAATGCCTACACGGTATAACCAATTGACCGGTGACCAAAAGGTAGAAATTTTTGTTTTAAAGGATTCTCACATTCAACTATTGTAAGCCACATAAGAAACAAAATTATTTGGACCCGTTCGCAAGGACGAAAGGATCAGGAAGACCTTGGAAGACTAACACCCGGACAGACGGCATAATACGAGGAATAAGTTTGAAGGATCGTTTTAAAAGTGCAGTGGAAATAAGGGCGGAAATGAAGAGCTACCACAATGTGGATTTAAGTGCAGAAACTTTGCGTAGAAGGCTTCGTCCCTTATTGACGAAGCGGATGATATTGTACCGCTTGTTTTGGGCCAAAAAATATCGAAACTGGACCCTCGACGACTGCAGAAAAGTTTTAAGGTCTGATGAAAGAAAATTCAACTTGCTATGCGCAGATAATCTGCCGTATGTTTGTCGTTCAGATGGTGAAAGTTACAAGGATAACTGTGTAGTTAAAATAGTGAAGTTTTCAAAGAGCCAGATGGTGTGGGGTTGTTTTTCCTACTTTATACGGGGTTCCTTATTCCATATTCAAGGAACCGTGAGCGCTGAAAAATATGGAGAAATTATTAGAACCACCTTTTCTTTTCTTCAATTTTCTGTGTGGTGCGGTTTTTATGGCCACCAGTGTATATACTTAATAGGGTCTTAGACCTATATGTCGACATGTTACAAACGGACTGCCAAAAATACAACCAAAATATATAATAACTTCTTCCTACTTAAAATTTGAATTCAAAATTCCGAACGGTACTTAAACGGCATTAAAATTTTATGATTTTTTTTTTTTTGCCAACTTAGAATATAACCAATAATGAACAAGAATTTTAAAATTACATTTTTTCTATTTTTTAAAACAACTAACAAAAATTAACTCTTAACTGTCAAAATACTATTTTGATAGCTGCTGCTTATTATAATAAAAAATAAAGTGCTTTAAACAACTGTTATGAAATACAGTACTTTTCTTTAGTTGATATTTTTTATTAATAGCTTTAATAATAGTTCTTTTTGTATTTTTCCATAGAAAAACAACTGTAATCACGCAGTTAAAACCAACAACAACTACTGATTACTATACAAATAAATTTCACATAATAACTGACAAACTTTTTAAAGTGCAAAGTTAACCACAAATACTTTCACATAAGTTTGACATGCATAACTATGGTTAGCACTAAGAGATATGTATGTAAGTTAGCATGTCTAAATGAATTTAGTATTCTGTTTGCACAAATTTTTATCAGGTGTAGATATGAGTTGTTGACATAGTATTTATGTATATTGTTCATTACCAAGATAACATTTTACAAAAAAAATTCTAAATAATTAAATCATATCTTGACATTTGTTTTTTCATTACACAGTAAACCACAAAAATTTCACGAATACTAAAAAATGTATTTGATCCACTTAAAAGTGAAATGAGACGAGCATTCAATTATAACAAGAGCTACTTAAGTGGCAAAAAACATACTTTTGACTTTGTTAACAGCTACTTAAGGGGCATATTAAGTACGAGGAGGGTGTGGCATATATTTAAATAAAATTGTCTTTATTTTAGAATAACATTTGGCAAATAACTTGTTAAAGTCAACATTATTTGATGACATTCTTGTTAAATAAAGTAAAATATAAAAAAAAATGAAAAAATGAAAATTTTTCCTCAAATGTAAATTAAAAGTATTTTATATCCCTTAAAGCTTTCTATCACACGTTTGGTGTTTTTGTTTATACACCCAACAAAATGAAAATAAAATAAAAATAAAAACAAAACAAAAAGTTAAAACAAAAAAAAAAACATTATTAACACAAGACTCCCTTTTGTCTATTAGCAAAAAACAACAAATTGCTCCTTTTTATCTTTTAGTGTTCTGTTTTATATAATTTTTTCCCAAAAAGTTGTTTAACATCAAGCAAGCAAACAAACGAAAAACATCAAAATACTATATAACAATGGTCACAGGTTGATACTGCTTAACTGGTAATTTTTTTTTACTATGTATGATATTGATGGCAACGGACCAATGTATAAGTTAAAAGTTGTTTGGTGTGCTTAATTTCAAAATGCAAACAAAAAATGCCAGTTAAGTGTTGTCAACTTATGAACATCGACATTTAATACACTTTTGTTTGTATTTCTTCTGCTACCCACCCAGATGTGTTAATTAGTTAAACATGATGTTTCCTACTCATACCCATAACCATCTATCTAATGATTTAACAGTCAGGCAAGGCACAGACAGTCAGCCAGACAGACAGACAGTCAGCCCGACTGGTTTAATATCAGGGAATTAGTCAACCATACCACCTAAAAATATACCAGAAGACATTTAATTTTATTAACTTTGTGAGATTTTAATGGTAACAATTTTTTTATTGCTACTCTTACTCATATTTAGGAAAGTCATACGCCTTAATACAGAACTTTGAAAGAATAAAATTAAAAATTTTTATGATTTTATTAAGATACAGCTAAATCTTGATTTAACTGTATTCAAAAATTATGTGTTCAATTTTTAATTAGGTAATTATTTCAAATCAATTTGTTAGAGTTGGGCAATATACACTCAAAAAAGTTTGACAGTTACTTTATGACAGTTGTTTGTGTAGTAATCAGTAGTTATTACAGTTAGTTTTCTATATAAAAACAACAACTATTATTACAGTATACCAGTTAAAAGCAGTTATTTTTAATAAATAATTAATAACTACCAAAACAGTGTTCTTGCAGTAAACAGTTAATTTTTTCATAGTTATTTAAAAAAAATAAAAATTCTTTAAGTTCTTGAAAATTCCAAGATGAAATAAATGTGTAATTATTTCATCCTACTAAAAAATTAAAGTTAAAATTTCAAACAGTACTTTAGTTATTACGCTTTTATGCATTTTCTGTTTTTTTGCAAACTAAAAATAGGTTGGTTAAATTTTAAGGGCGGATGTTGAATGTGAACCACACCTAAACGTCAAGTTTTTTTCCGCATTTCATTTGACATTTATCAATTTCAGACTAACTCAATTTGAACCATGGAAAGATACACAATCGAGCAACGCGTTAAAGTTATTCAGGCTTATTATGAAAATGGGCGTTCAAATCAAAATGCATATTGTGCACTTCGTGATTTTTTCGGTCAATTTAATCGTCCAAATGTGCGTACAATCCGAAAAATCGTGCAAAAATTTGAGCAAACACCAGTGCATGGCCTATGCTCCCTCGAGGAGTGAAAGGAACATATATTGCTGCTGTTCGCGAAAGTGTGGCTGAAGAGCCGTCCACATTCAACTCGTCGTCGTGCCCAACAATTGCACCTCTCACGCTCGTCGTTGATGAACATTATGCATAAAGACTTGCATTTACACGCTTACAAGGTAAAAACTAAAGCCTCTTGACCATTCCAAAAGTCGTCAATGGTCAGAATCGTGGCAAGAAATGGCAACAGTGGATGATCAATTTTCGATGAAAATCATCTTCAGTGATGAGGCACATTTTCACCTCAGTGGATTCGTCAATAAGCAGAATTGCTGCATTTGGGCGAATGATAATCCAAGTGATTGTCGAAAAATTAATGCACCCACAAAGAGTGACTGTTTGGTGCGGTTTATGGGCTGTCGGCATCAACAGGACGGTGCCACTTGCCACACAACTAACGAAACAATGGCTCTTTTGCGCGACAAATTCAATGGCCGTGTTATCTCACGTGGTGGCGATGTCAATTGGCCGCCAAGAATATGTGATTCGACACCGTTGGACTTCTTTATTTGGGGTTATTTGAAAGAAAAGGTGTACGTCGATAAGCCAGCAACAATTCAAAAGCTAAAGGATGAGATTATTCGGCACATTAACGGCATATAACTACAATTATAGTTTTAGTAAACCTTTTGTAAAGTGGAATTTAAAATCGGTAAAATCAGTAAAAAAAAAATTACTAAATATTCTTAATATTAGTACAATCAAATTAGTATAAAAAATTAGTAAGCGCTGCTAAATAATTGTAAACTGTTGTAAATTGTTGTAAACTCAATGAATTGTAAAATATAGCAAAATTTTAATTTAAAAAAAAATATTATTAAAATACATTTAATAATTTTTAGATTACACTTTAAAGCTGCTAATTTTTTTTAAATTATCTTACGAATTCGTATATACAAGTTTATATATTTTTTATCGACTAACATTTTTTATTTTATTTATTTTTTTCAAAAAATATTTTAATAATATTTTTATTAAATTTTTTGGATTTTGGATGTAATATTTTTGGACATGAGTCGGTTGTGAAAAGTATCTGATCTGATCGGTAGTGAGATCCCTTTTTTTAACCTATGTAACATTTTAAGGCAATTTAAGTTTATAAGCATAAGTTTTAATTATTAGAAATAACATTTCCTTCAATATTAACTTTTTTAAAATTAGTAATTTTTTTTTGCTAATATCAGCAAATTGGTTTTCAAAAATCTGTAAAATGATTTGTGAAGTTAGGAACAAAAATTTGTAAATATTCCGTAAAAGTTGTGTTATTTGTAAAAAGTAAATAGCAAAAAAAAATTTACTAAATAAAATTTTTTTTACTAAAAATCAGTACAAAAATAATAAAGTGGGATTGAAACCCATTTACAAATTTTTCTACTAATTTATTTTTCTGAGTGTAAGGCAAAGCCGATGCTCGATATCTTAGAAGTAATATAAGATATTGGGAAATGGGGTTCGGAATATTTAATCCAATATAACACACCGGCTGAAAAATCCGTAGGATGACACATAGGTGGCGCCACTAATGAAAAATCCATATGATTTTTTGGAATTCTCAACCTTCTGATGATACCTGTCATAATTTAATGACAATTCGTTCATTAATGAACAAGTTACGCTACTTTTGCGATTTTGAAAATAAAGCCGAAAGTTCTGGTTGCCCAATTGAGATGGTAATACTGAAAAACATAAAAAAGTTCACAAAATCATCGAAGGAACGTCTCGGCTTTATTTTGCATGAACATTTGTCCATGAGAAAGCTGTTTTCGAAATTTGTGCCGCGTTTGCTCACAGTAAACCAAACACAATAACGTGTCGATGATTCCAAATTGCACGAATTAAACTTTCAATTGCTTCCGTTCCCAGCGTATATTACAGATTTTGCTTCCAGTGCTTTTTAGCTGTTTTCAAACCTCAAAAATATACTCGCTGGAAAAAGATTTGGTTCGATGTGATTGCGGAAACAGAGGCCAGAGACAAATCAAAAGGTGTCAATAAAACAATAAATTATTATTTAAAGTACTGTAAAATATGTTTGAATATCCCAAAAAAAAAAAACCTGAGAAAAATTGTAGTTATATTGAATGTAATTTTTTATTATTATTTTTTATTTTGGTTAGGTTTTATTTTGTTGTTTAAAGGTGAAAAATGGTTTGGTGTAGAAAGAATAAAATTTTCTAATCAAAAATGTAAATTTATGTTTTGTAAATTGAAATACAACATATTTTGTGTTTACTTTGTCTGTTGTTTTAACTTTTGTTGGTATTCATTGAATTATGACTTTGAATTTTTTAATTTATGTTTTTGTATTTAATTTATATAAATGATTTTTATTTTTGTCTGCATCCGGTAAATGAAATTTTGAAAGACAATTTTATAATCACTAGTTAAACAGTAAATTTAACTATCTTTGAAATTGTTTTTCATTAACAAAAAAAAAATATATAATTGAAAACATAACGTACCTAATCATATATATGCTTTAAACTTCAGTTATAATATAAGTTTATTTAAAATTTATTAATAGTTGTTAAATAAAGTAATTTTAAACACAATATTTTTGTTTAATTTATTGAAAGGTTAATGATAAAAACAGAATAAGCTTAAGCGACCTAAGCTAGGTATCGGTATGAAAGGAAATTTATTTAACCATTTAACCATATATGGCGTCATGGGCTCGGTTATAAATTTATTGAAATAAAAAAAAATAAAAAATTCTAAATTCTTTTTTAATTCGTATTTCTAAAATTTAGAGTTCATAACAAAAAACTGTAAAAAAAATATTAATTGTTATATTTAGTTGATGTTAATCTAATTGTTTATTGTTTTCGAGGTTGTTAATTTGTTTCTAAACACTCAATATAAAATAGACAATCGTCAAAGCATTAATCCAACAAGGGCATGGATACTGTAGAGTTGTCTAGCGACAACAGAAAATACTTTTTTTATCCTGCAAGCTCTGTCGAATTTATTTTTAATTCTTATTCTCTATAATTTACTAATAAAAAAAAAACTATTTATAAAAACACTATGATTCTATGATCAAAAATCCTATTAAATGCCATTCATTTCCATATATTTTATTACAATAATAAACGAAAGAATTTAGAGAAATTATTAAACAATAGTTAATTTGTCAAAGCAAATCTGTAAAAATTTCATTAATAAATTTTGGGCTAAAAAATTAAGTATATTAAGGGTTTTTTTTCTCAGTTTTCCTGAAAAATTTTTATTTTTAAAATAAACACATATTTTAAAAGTTCGCAGATATTATAGAAGGTTTTAAAACAAATTGACAATATTTTTAATCTAATCAATACCACATTAAATTTCATTTATAGTTTCTGTAGGCGTAAACAGACGCAAATAATTTTAACTTCTGATCAATTATTTAATTAAATTAACAATCAATTAAATGACAGTAGTTGATCATTTAATAATTTTTTTATTATTTACAGTTATTTTTTTTGGGGGCAATAATATATAAACGATTAAGTGAAGCTAATTCTTTATCTGATACTGTCAAAGCAAATGATAAATCAACTAACAACGGTAGTGGGTTGGCCCATAACAAGTTTATATGAACATTTTATATTCAGTTTTAGAAAAATCTATAAATACAATATATTGTGAGGGTCATAATAAATGAGACAATTATTTTTTTGTTATCGATATTTGTTAGGATTTATGACATCACACATAGAAAATAATATTCACCCTTATTCTAGTTGTCGTTATCAATGTCGTCGTCGTTTTTAGTCAACATCACTTTGCTTCGACTTCGACATCACTTCGACACCAAATTGGTATTCTAAAACAGTGTAGTAACGACGTTGACAGTTTATCGATTTAAACAAAAACACATCTCTAAAAATTGAGTCGGCAGATTTATTTTGTTTATTATTTTTGTGAAAAAATGTTTTTTTGTGTAATTTAAATTCTGATACCAGTGATGAAGAAAATAAAGAAAATCTAGTATTGGAAAGAAGACTTCTCATACAGAAATCCAATATCTTTAATCTGCCGGATAACAAGTGAGTAGCAAAATCAAAGTCTGTTACTTTAAAGAATGTTAATCTTCTAATTTTTTTAAAAGGTTTGAAAGTTACTTTCGGCTGAATAAAATAGCCTTTAAAGATGTGCTGGAAACAATAGCACCTAATTTGAAAACCGGAATCAAGTCCACATTTATTTCCAAAACAATAAAGTTGGCAGCTACATTAAGATTTTTAGCCCAGGGGTCGTACCAGCTCAGTGTTGGAAACGACTTTAACTTAGGGTTCAGCTGTTTCTGAAACTGTAGAAGATTTGCCACAGCTTCCTCCAGCGGGCTCAATATTAATTGCTTGAATCTTCCGCCACCTGTAGCATTAAACTCGGCTTTGTTGGCTACCATTTTCTTTTTAACTTTAAATTTTAAGTCTCGCCAAACCTATAAATAAATTTTGTTATATTTTTATAATGCACATTATTCTCGGTGGGCCAAGTGCATTTAATAAATTTTTATATTTCTTCCCATTTTTTCCGTTTTTGTTTTTCAGTCATTACTTTTCCTCAAGTCGTTACTAAAAATTGTGTCGACGAAATCAGAGTCGTTTCAAGACAATATCGTCGTCACATTTTCTTACAGAATACCAAATACTTGTCGACAGTTATCAATTATTTTCGATAACGACAACGGGAATACCAATTTCAAAAAAAAATCCCAAGACAACATTGTCTTGTGTCGATGACGACAACTAGAATAAGGGTGATTTAAATGTTTTCTTTTTGGTACGATATTTTAACTTGAAATTGTAAACTTATTAAATACTAAACATTTACAGTCACATGTATAGACATTTAGTTGATTCTTATAACAGTGTTATAAGGAAAATTTGTTGTTGCTTTACAAATTAATTTGATTTATAAGTCTGTTATAAAAATCAACAAAATGACTACGCATATGGCTGTTTATTAGTAATTGCTTAATGTTAAATACATAAAGATAAGGAAGTCAAAAATTTAGAAAATATGGGTAAACAATTTTATTGAATAACAAGGCCATAATCAATCAATTAATTATGTTGTTATTAATTTAATTAATTCAAAAAGGATCAAAATAAAAACTTTTATATGTAATAGTGATCATTGGATCTGTTTAATTGAATAAATTAAAAAAAAAACAAATTAATGAAATATGACAAAACAACAAAATTATTAATTAAAAAAATTTAAATTCTACATTTATTTGTGTATAAAAACTTTCTGGACTGTAAAGAGTAAAATTGTATCACATTTTAACGGATATTAGTAACCTGATTATAAACAATCAACTATATTTGTTAAATAAATATTAGATCAGTTGTTGTTAATATTTTTCTCAATAACATCAACTTGTATTGTTTATAAAATATTTCAAATGTATCTGCCATAAGAATTTTTAATATATTTTTTTTCTTATCTCAATAGAAATAAAAAAACACTGAAATGATTAACAACACAAATTATGAAAGTATTTTAATTATATTTATTTATTATTTCAACGCAAAAACAACTAATCATGCACAAAATTAACAACACGTGAATTTTTATCTTGAAAAAAAATGTATAAAAATATAATAAAAAACTAAACAATTTAATTTAATTCTATAGTAAATAAAACAACAAATGTACAATGGAGACAATACAAATATTATTAAGTATTTGTTAAATTATACAAAAAAGTATCATAATTATTATCATTAAAGAGCAGTTAAAACAAAGGTATGTATACACTCAGAAAAATAAATTAGTAGAAAAATTTGTAAACGCTTTTCAATCCCACTTTACTATTTTTGTACTGATTTTTAGTAAAAAAAAAATATTATTTAGTAAATTTTTTTGCCATTTACTTTTTACAAATTACACAACTTTTACAGAATATTTACAAATTTTTGTTGCTTACTTCACAAATCATTTTACAGATTTTTAAAAACCAATTTGCTAATATTAGCAAAAAAAAAATACAAATTTTAAAAAAGTTAATATTGAAGGAAATGTTATTTCTAATAATAAAATATTATACTTATAAACTTAAATTGCCTTAAAATGTTACATAGATTAAAAAAGGGGTCCGTAGTGAAGATACTTTTAACAACCGACTCATGTCCAAAAAAATATTACAGGTTGGTTGAAAAGTTCCTGCGCTCACCAAGAGATGGCACTGCTAGTAAACTACTGCAATGAATGTCTTAAATGGCATATCAAGACATTCACTTAAATAGTAAATGCGTAAAATATTACATTTGCTACCAACAAAACAAACAAATACTTCTACCATCATTCATTTCAAAACAAAACACCAAGCCATCCAAAACATTTTATAAGCAAAACAAAAGTACTGCCTATCAGAGTACACTGAAATGAGTATTCATTGCTATTTCAGATGAAAAAAACTCTTTGGTTATGTTTGTGTGTGAATAGACTAATTTCGTACATTCATTAGGGTGCCTCACTAAAAAAATGAATATTTACGCCCGCTAGAAATAAATTATGATTTGTGTCATGAATGTTGCGAAAAGATTAGGGCTTTTTAAAAAAAAAAAATCAACTGTATTCCATTTATTTTACTATATTTTGCTCAAAGAAATTGTCACACATATTGAAATCTGCATCACAAATTTTAGAAAACCTTTCCATTTTTTTAATATGAAATATATCAAAAGGCAAAAGAAATTAATTAAACACATTGCGACAAAAAAATATTTATTTTTCAATACGTCATCTATAACTATAAACATAAAATAAATCCATGAAGAAAAACAGAACTAAAATACGATCTTATCTATATAAATTACTCTTTTTGTAATTCATTTTTATCTATGTTTGAATGTAAAAACATTATTTGATTTATGGAAGTATCATTTGAAGCAATGCTACATCTTTTATCTGAAATTAAATTGCGGGCAATAGAAAATGTCCTTTCAGAGGATGCACTAGTTGCGGGAGCTGCTAGTATTTTGCAACTGGTTTTATATAATAAAGGAAACTCATTTTTATGTTGTTCCCACCATTGCAAAATGTTAAAATCATCATGTAGCATTACTTTAACACTTTCGTACATATGTATTTCACTGTTGATTTTGTCACCAGCATTTATATTATCATCCTGTAACACAAAATCGTAAAACATTTTAATGTCGGAATTGGAAAATCGTGATGTTGAATCATTTTGTTCTTCTATCTCAGATGCATCTCCTATATAACTTTCCATTATCCGTTTGCACTCGGATTTAATGAATTGTTTTTCATTTTCATTGAAATGAAGTAGCTTATTAGCTGGAGGGAAAAGAAAAAGTGCAATTTTATGGTAAATTGTTAAGTTGGCCATAACAACTGTATCCAAATAACCGCTCAATTTAACTTTTAAATTTTTAATTATTAACAAATCTTCCGAACTTTCAGCACACGCTTTCCTCAAGTTATGAATATGAACAATAACCAGATGTAGCGTTGCATAATTCTCTCCTTCGAATTTTTTGAAAGATTCTTGAAATGGTTCCAAAAGTTTAATAATGACGCTTACTTCATTTAAATTAATGTTATGAATTCTGTTCATTTGCTGTTTTTCTTGCAAAATTTGTACTATTGCGGACCAATTTTTTTCAATTGAAACAAATAAATAGTACACTGTGTTCCAACGTGTTGGAGAAAAACTCTTCAATGTAACACCGAGTGTTGAATTTAGTCCCGATTTTTTAAAATATTTCACTAGTTTACAGCATGCTTGACATAAATTTGCAGCTTCATTTACTTCATCAATTGATTTTTGCAATGAATTATGGATTAAGTGATTAACACATTTTATATGATTATACTCTCGAAAGGCAGCAATCATGTTTGAACCTCTATCTGTGACAATAATGGCATTATCATTGAGGTCACAGTTAAACTCCTTTAATAATTTAATAATTTTTAAAGTAATTTTATCATCTGAAAATTAGTATAACCCTCATATAAATGGTTCATTTATTGTATTAATAAGTTTAAAAACCTACGTGTACATTTCTGACCCTCCATAGACTTCATTCCAAGCAGTCTTACAACTAAATTACCATCCTTTATATAGTGAATTGTCAAGGACAAAAAACTTTTGCGAATGTAATTATCAGTCCAAATGTCAGAAGTGAGCCCAAATCCAATATTTTTGATTGATGATATTTCGGATGAAACTTTTTGAAAATGTGTTTGGTACAATTTATTAATGTTTCTTGACACAGTCGTTGGGTGCGGAAGCGCGCTGTTAATATCAACATTTTGTCCATGTTTTGCACCTAAGGATATGAAAAATTCACCTACTTTTTTTAATACGGAGTCTTCAACTATTCGGAAAGGTCTGCAATTTACAATGGTCCATTCAGTGAAAATTTGTACTGCTTTATTTTTAGTTTCGGCGTCAACTTCAATTTTGGAACTACTACTACTGTTTTCTGTCAATAAAATGTAGCACTTATGTTTGACTAAATTCGATGTTGACTTTTTATTGAATTTATAAACATTTAAACATTTTCGACAACCAACAATATTATCAATCTCCTGCCCCAATTCATTTTCAATTTTCCCAAATATGTTCCACACATTGCTCCTTCCTCTTTTGTTATTCAATTTATACTCCCCAGCCAAAAGCCTAGATTTAATAGTGGAATTACTAAACAAGCATACATTTGATTCATCCGCGTCAGTAGAACCGTTTATTGATACCTGTTCAAATAAATACATATTATACATATGCAAGGTAACACAATTTTTCTGCACCACCCTAATAAATGTTTTTTTTTGTCTCAAAAGAAGAAAAACTTACGCTGTTTTCAGTCATAGCGAAACTCAAATTGTTGTTGCATTAACAAACGAAAAAAAAAAAATTGCCACCCTCCTTCTTCGTTAACAGATAAGCTACTGAATTGATTCAAAGCTACAGAATAAATGTATGTACATGTGTGAATTTTTAATGTTATTATGGTTGCCGTTTAAACAATAACAATGCGGTGACGATGCAATGACAAAAACAAAATGTTTTGAAGTACTTGGTGTTTTTCAAAACATTTGCAGAAAGCAAACAGAGTTGACAATTCATTGCGAAATAGCAGGTAGAGTATTGTGTTGGTTTGCTTTATATCAAGTGGAGTATTGTGCTTGGTTTTGTTCTTAGAATACTCATTCTTTTATTAGTCATTGCAAAAAGTACTACGTAATAGAGTTCAATGAAATAAAACATATGCGGAGACGCATAAATGAATGTTTTGATGCAGCAGTTTAACTGCTAGCTCCAAACTTTTTTTTTCTCAAGTTGGTATAACTGTCCTGAGAACACATGCAAAGTTGCAAGTCATTCTGCCAATTCTTTCTTTGTTTGCAAGCCATTTGAAGTTGACGTGTTATTGATTTTTTTTAATATGGAAAAAATTGAATATTGTGCAGTCATTAGATTCTTTGTTTTGAAGAGTTTAAAAGCAAAGGAAATTTATAAACAATTGTTAGAAGTGTATAAAGAGTCCTCACCTTCAAAACGCACCGTTGAATTTTGGGCTGGTGAATTTAAACGTGGTCGTACCAGCCTTGAAGACGAGCCACGCGAAGGACGACCAAAAACTGCAACCACAGCAGAAATCATTGAGCAGGTACATAATACGGTTAGTGAAGATCCAAGTTTGACTAAGTGCGAAATTGCTTAACGCCATAGGCATCTCAGACGAACGAGTACTCCATATTTTACATGAAGAATTAAGTATGAAAAAACTGTTTGGAAAGTTAGTGCCGCACCACACATTTACAATTCAACAAAAACCGGATCGAAAATAAATTTCTCAGCGTAATTTGGAGCGTTTTAAGCCGAATAAAACCGGCTTCTTGCGTCGTTTTATAACTATGGATGAGACTTGGATCTACCACCATGATCCTAAATTGAAACAAGAACGTTTACAGTTCACTGAAGCTAGTTGTTCAGCTCCAAAGCAGGTGAAGTCACAACGATCAGCAAAAAAGGTTATGGCATCAGTTTTTTGGGATGCAAAAGGAATTTTGTTAATTGATTATCTTCAGAAAAGTAAAACAATCAACTCTGAATATTATTGCAGCCTTTTGGATCAGCTGGATGAAAAAATTCGTGAGAAAAGACCTGGTTATAAGAAGAAAAAAATCATTTTTCATCAAGACAATGCACCTGCTCACAAAAGTGTTTTGACGATGGCTAAATTCAAAGAATTAAAGTACGAATTGCTTGAACATCCACCGTATTCACCAGATTTGGCTCCCAGTGACTACTATATCTTCAGAAATCTCAAACAATTCCTTCGTGGAAAGCATTTTTTGTCGAATGAAGAGGCCATAGCAGCCGTAGATGGTTATTTTGCAGAGCTTACGGAAAACCATTATAAGGATGGGATAAAATTATTGGAAGATCATTGAAACAAGTGTATTGAGCTTCTAGGAGATTATATTGAATAAAAAAATATATTTCGTAACAAAAACAGTATTCTTTCATTTCGAGCGCAGGAACTTTTCAACCAACCTGTAGTTGTGAATACTCAATTACTACTTAATACTTTTTATAAACAGGGTTAAAATTTCATACCAAAAAACAGGGTTGTATTTTCATAGTGATCTTTCGAAACAAAAATTACATTTTTGTTTAGAAAGATACAAATTTGAAAGTATTGAGTTGGCAATGTTTAAGCATTAACAACTCGAAAAACCGATCGGTATTGAATACCCAAATACTCTATATGTACTTTTACAACTCAGGTCAAAAGCAAAAGAGAGCCGTGAAATTTTTATTTTTAAACATCATTTACATCAAGTAAAATTTTTATTGATTAAGTAATTGAAATTGCTAAAACTCTCATTTTAGTGCATAGTAGTTTTATTAATTTAAATTTATAATTTTTGTTTATGTGAATGTGAATGTATGTTATGTCATACTATTAAATTTCTTTTTTTTTTAATGTATTTTTAAACAAGATACAAATCAAAGTGTTCAATATCTTTTGATTAAAACAATAGATAAATCAAAACGTATAAATTTCACTTTAAACTTAAGAAGAGAAATTTTTTGAAAGAATTCACAACACAAAATAACAAATATCTTTCAAAATACTTTTACTTTTTTTCAGCAAACAATATAACCAGTTTGAATTAAAATTATGTATGTACGTTTATTAAAAAAAAAATACTAAATAACCCGTTTTCTATATATAAATAAAACACCGACTACAAAAATATATAAATTAACGAGATTTAAAAATAAATTTTAAATTGAGAATAAAAATGAGAAATATGAAAGAAAATACAAACTTTTTATGGAGATTTATAAATACATAACACATCGGCTAAAAATACCGTATAATAAACAATAAAAAAAACCTTTTTTTATTTTTTTGCAATCACTCCAACGCCTTTCTAACATTACGAAACCTTTTTTTATGGAATGATTTAGTTTTGGCTACAAAATAAGCAAACCACTTTTCTGCCATTTGTCTGGATGATTTAGAGTCCGAATAATACTTATCAAGCCAAGTTTCAGCTTGAACGGTGTTTTTTCCCATTAAAAATCAAAACATGAAATTGCTTTGAATCCATTGTTTTTTAAAATCGCAAAAATAGCGTCACTAAAACAGCTGTATTTGTTCACTAATAAACGAATTGTAATTAAATTTTGACAGGTATCATCTAAAGGTTGATAGTTCCAAAAATCATATGGATTTTTTTCATGAGTGGCGCCACCTATTGTGTTACACTTAATTTTTGGGTTTTCTTTTTTGCGGTCGCTTAACTTTTATAAGAATATTTTGTACATAATTATTTTTTAAATAACAATTAATTAGGAAAACGTTAGAAAAAACTTTTGTCTTGTATGGATTTTACATTCAATCTCATAAATTTTGAATTAAGTTGTGTGTTGTTTGGTAGCAGGGAGTTTTGAAAAACAAACAAAACAATAAAATTGAATTTAATATTCTGTTTATGGATTTTATTTTCATTGTTTGCAGGGTGGATAGAATAAATATAAAACAATACTCCCATTAGTATCTTCATTCTTTCATTCATTCGTTCGTTCATGTAGTGCAGAGTAGGGAAAAACTATGGCACGCATGGCATGCCTTACGCATGCACGGTGGCACGTGACATTTTGTTGAATATTTTCAAACAGATTTAATTTTTCATAAAGTCGCTTTAAAACGCTTTAAAAAAGTGTCTTAAAAACTAATTTTTTTTACAGAAATATTTGTTAATAACTCAAAAATTAATAACTAAAACTTTAATCCATCTAAGTCCCATTTCACACAGAGTAACTTTTGTCGCGGCGATTCTGTCAAGTTGCCTTTAATTTTACACGGATAAACTTTTTCAGCAACTTTCGTCTACATTTGGTTTAAAATGAATGAAAAAAAACGAAGAATGAAAAAACAAAACGTATTGCCGAGAACAAGCAACTCCGTATCACCCCCACTCTTCTTTCTCCTCTCTCCCACAAACTCAAGAGTTGCGCGACAAATGTTGCTCTGTGTGAAACGGGGCTAACATTTAAAACAACCTACCACAATTTACGTTCTCAATACATTTTTAACCATTAAAAATGAAATAAAATTGAATTAAAAAAAAAATAAATTTAAAATGACAGGCAACATATTTTTACCAACAAATTTTTCTGTTTATTTGGCGCACCGAAAAATGTTTTACCAACCCTGTTATTGTGCTACAACACATAAAATTAATGTTTTACATCAAAGTAAATAATTTTTCATGTTATACAACAGACAGACAGAGTTGTTGTATATAGTAGGTTTGTCAATTTTGTTTGTCTTTCTGTCTGTTTATCCTGTCGCTTCGTCTGTCCGTCCGTCCGTCCTTTCGTCTGTCTGTCTGTTTTGTTGCATGTATTGTTGTTGTAAGTTCCTTTATTTTTCCACTGAAACAAAATGTTATTTTACTAAAGCTTAACTTTTTTGACACTTGGCATGTTTCATGGAATAAAACTCTCTTATCTATGTTGGCACAGTGGAAAACTTTTGTTTGTAAATATGTAATTGAAAAGACAAACAACTTTTACAAAAACCAGAAATTTACCATCATTAGCAGCTTAAATTTTAGCCAGCTTAATGTATTTTAATTCTTGCACTTATGGTTTCTATAAATTACAATCCGATTAGTATTAAAATAAAAGTTTTTTTTTGACAAACATATTTTGTCATCTCTAAGAATAACAAAGGATTTTGGGTAATTATTACGTAATCAAGTATTGAAATTGTGTGACAAACGTATATAAGTTATTTGACATAAATAGAATAAATAAAATTATTCACAAATTTGTACATCCTTCCTTGATATGAATTAAAAATTTAAAGAATAAATTCCCACAGTAAGCCTGCGGCTAATTTAAACAATCTGGCATGAAACCTTTATATACAAGGGAACTGACACTTTATAATCTAAAACAGGTCACTAAACGCTGTTTAAAGACGGGAGTTAGGTATCCTTTCTGACACTGAACTCTATTTAAAGACGGAGTTAGGTATCCTCGTGTTATAATATCGTTGCGATTTAAAACTTGTGTGTTAAATAACATAAAGTACACCCTAATAATGTAGATTGGAGAATTTTTCAAAATTGCTAAATTATTTAAATATTTCTGTGTATTCTTCATGATTACAGAGAAAAAAATATATATGATTTTTATTGTAATTTATGAAATTTTTAATACTGAAATTGTATGCAGATAAGCAATAAACGTCACTATGAAACCACTCACACGGTACGGTGCAGAATTCTTTTATATGCTGTAATTAGAATAAACAATATTACCAACATAGAATTGCTGGTACTAGAGCGTTACCAACTTAAATATATATTTCCTATATATTAATTTTAGCAAATTTTAAGAAATTTGAGAATGAATTAGCTCCAAAGAAATTTTAACTAAAGTAAAGTATTCTATATTCTTAAAAACAAGTACAAACAATTTACTTAAATTTAGTAAATTTTTTCTTAAAGTAAGTAAATTTTGTCTTGAACTAAAGAAATTCCATATTCAGATTTTTATACAATTTTAAATATTCTTATTTTTTGGTTTATAAATTCTCAATATTTAAGATTTTTTACTAACAAAAAATAAATTTCTTAATGTTTTTAAAGAAGGTAAAATGAAGTTAATGAAAGTTTTTCGTAAGCTAAAATCAAATAAATTTGCATTTTTTAAAGCATTTTTTTTTTATTAATTTTAAGGAAAACTTATAGCTTTTATTTTGGTAAGGTATAAACTTATTTTAAGTTAATATATTTTTCTGAGTGTAGAAGCAAAACATATGTAAAGTAGAATGCAATATAAGGTTATGTAGTAATCGTCGGACAAACTAGCTTTGCATCTACATCAAAAATGACAAATTTTATCGTTCGTCTGTCTCATCGCGATGTCGTCTAAGCACGTTCAAATGTTCAAATTCTTGTCCCATAAATTTTTCTCCTCGTTTCTTCTTGCAATTGAGATTCTGTGAACGCAACACCAAAGAAGAAACAGAAAAAAAAACAAATGTCTTTGAACACCTGATAAGAGTTCATACATAAGTAAATTTTATCTTAGCTCGAGTAAATCAATGTGGATTAGTTCTCATGTAGCTTTTTCCTTTAAAGTTGTGGGATAAAGCAATAAATGTATTTCATTTGCCTAGTGTATAATAAATTTTTCTGTGTATTCTCCATGATTTTAGGAAATATATAATTTTTCTATTCATTTAGGAAAATTTTTATGATCATAAACCGAACATGAAACATCTCACATACTTTTTTGAAATAACTCATACTCAATTTTTATCATTGCTTTAAAAATATATACGGAAACATAATCCTCCGCAACATCCCACGTCCTTAAAAACCACCCAATTATGAAAGTGAACCGATAACAAAAATAGAGGTCTGTAAATATTTTCTTCTCTATTAAATATTCAAATTTTAGCGCAATCTTAGTGTTTATTTGTGAAAGTTTCCTTGTAAAATCAGTTTTTTTATGGTTTAAATTTAAACTCAAAATTGTATTAATCTTAAGAATTTTTAGGTAAATATTTAACCCAAGATTACTTTGAAAAATAAATTTTCAACTTTTTTATCTAACTTAAATTAGTATTTTTACTTCGAATCAACTAATGTTCAATCGAGACTATTAATTAATTTCGGTTTTAACTAAGGTTTGAAAAATAACAATTTACAAGCAATTTAAACAAAAAATTCTTGGAAATCGAATTTGAATTTTAACAAATATTTTTAATTACTTAAAATTGTATGAAACTTTTTTTTGTGTAGTTTTATAAAAGGTCTTGTTCTTCAAACTCTTGACTTCTACTATAATTTTCAAAAATTTGAAACGTTTTAGATTTTGTGAAACATTTTTACATAAAAACAATAAAATTTCAAAATAAGGAAAAATCTAAAATTGGAACTAAAATTAAGAAACTTTTTATAAATTATTAAACTATTGCGGTGATTTTTGATTTTTAAGATTTATATCTGACCAAAATTTATATAAATACAAATTTTACACAGATTCTTTCAAACATTTTTACGAAGCCAACTAAATAATAAGAGAAATTTAATTTAAATCGCTAATATTTTTAAGCCAATAAAAAAAAAACAAAAATTACTTTCAAAATTATACAGAAACCCCACTGTGTTTTATTTATTAAATTTTTATTGTTTATAAAAAAGTTTAAAAAACATAAGTTGGAGCTATTGTTTGGTTGTATGGATGATGATTCAAAAGGAGTCTGCGGAAGGAGGATACTAAATACATGTGTGTGTATACCCAAAAAATACCAACAAGTCAAGCCACACACACACACTCACACACCTATTAGCTTCCTAAATCTCATACCCTGACCTAGACGGAAATTCCAATCAAATTAAGTGAAAATGATTTTGGAAAATACATAATACTAATACATTTACGATATTTTACGGTTTCTCTGTCTGTTTATATTTATGTCTGTAATTATATAAAGACTGGTAATCCAATAGTTTTTGCGGATTACATATGGGTTTTTAGTTATATATTTAAAATGACAATTTTTTGGTTTCCAAACAAATAAAACAATAGCAGTTTAAGGAAATTATTTATATTGTATTCTTAAGTTTATGATTGGAATGTGCGATATACAATTATGGGGACCTGCGTTGGGCGCCAATAATTTTAATGAACTCTGTTGTAAGAAATATTTGAATACTCAGTTTTAAATAAATTTCATCATTATTGTCGTATTATTGAAAATTAAGATAAATATTACATAAAATATGTCTTTTCCAATAGTCCAATTAGTAAAAATACAATACCAAAAACCATCTTCCTGAACACTTTTATAAAACATTTGTTGTTGTTGTTTTTTATGGTAGTTTGTTGATTTTTTGTCGTCCACCCTTGCACAACAACATTACAACATATTAATCCAACCAACCAACAAACCAACCAACAATCAATTTTCGTGTTGTTGTAGCTGTAATTGTTATTTGTCATTTGTGTTGGCAGTTTTTTGTCGATGGCAATTAAGTCGATTTGTCATTTCCCTTCTTCCTCGACTTCTTAGTTCATGAACAAACACACTCACACACTTTTTGCTTTTCCTCATTCCATATTAAAAAAAAAAAAAAAACTTAGTTTTGTTTTTATGTGCCATTCATGTATTTAAACCAGCCCAAAGTCGTGTGCCGTTTTTATTGTTGTTTTGTTGTTAAATTTTCAGTTGTTTTGGCGTTTATTCCCTCTTTGTTGTTTTGTTTTCATTCAATGTTTATTGTTTTGTAAAAATCATCGTCACTTTCATGCTTTATTATCCCATTAGCTTTGTCGTACTTAGCTTAGTTAAGGCATAAACATGTTTTATAAGTTGGTCGGTCGGTTGGTTGGTTGTTGGTGTTAATGTTAAACATTTACCAAATTCTTTTTTTTTTTTTTTTTTTTGAGACAATTTACAGTGTAAAAATTTTACACAGAAGCTGGTTTTTGAGATGAATTTCCCTTGTTTATCAGAGGAGAGTCGTCAATGTGATTTATTAAATCTAACATTATTGTTGTTAAAACGTGATGTTTTACATTTACCTGCATTTTTAAAACATCATGCGAACAGTAATTTATCATATTTTTTTTTCTTTTTTGTAACAAAGGATGCTATATATTTTTAAAAAGGATTTGTAACAAATCCTCCTATAAAAGATTTTGAGTCTCCTTATTTATACGGGTGCGAAATCTTTTATGTCGCTATGTGAATATTGAATAACTTAAGAAAATTATAAATTTCTATATGTGTGATATTTTTGTATAATTTGGTATTTTTCAATATATTGAGACTACTTTTTAAATACAACATCTATTGGCCATGAAAAAATTTTCTTTGCTGCATTTTCCATAATGATTTCGGCACGATTGTTTACCTTGAGCTCGTCAATTGTCTGAGGTTTGTTGACGTACACTTTGTTTTTTAAATAACCCCACAAAAAGAAGTCTGGTGGGGTCAGATGTGAAGATCTGGGTGGCCGATGAATGTCAGAGTCCAGCGGCTGTTTGACTGTTTTAGAAGCAAAATTCAAAATTCACTGCGAATAGTGTTGTTAGACGGTGCTTTTTTTGACCATATGCTAATTCAGTTAATACAACTGAACCACTATTTTTAATGTACAGGGTCACTATTTCGTCGTGTTGTTTTGGGGTAAAGCAATACTTGTACTAAATTGACGTCAATCAGTTGACGAAATGTCAAAGTTATTAAATGTTGCCATACCGACGTAAAAGATGGCGCACCCTATAAAATCCTTGAACATATTTAAGTATGTGAAGCTAATTCTTCCTACTACACTCTAAAAAATGTTTGTAAAATTACTACTATTAAATAGGTAAAGTTTTATATAATATTACGAAAATTCGGTAAATATAAACACCAATTCCATAAAACAGTTTTGTACACATTTTCATATATAATAATAGTAACACAAAAAGTTTTTAAACATAATGTGCTTACAATTAAACACTTTATGAATAAAATTAGTATTCTTTTATTAAATAAAATTTTACGCACAAAATTTGTAAATATACAAACCTAGAATGGTAATAATTATTTTGACATTTTAAAATTAAAAAAAAAAAATTAAAAACACATAAAAATTGTTAATTTTTTAACAAATTGTGATAAATGTATATCAAATTATTGAGTCAAGAATCAAAAACACCAAACATACGCTAAAAACTGAAATACTGCATCAGATTTTTATATCTATAAAGTTGGCTCTTTTAGAACGAAGAAGAGGACAAATCATATCGCTCATTACAATATGCCCTGTATTTTATGTATTATAATAAAAATGAATTTATTGTTTTTTTGAAAAAAGTTTTTTGTGCAGTTGAATTTTAAATATGCGTGCTGGTAAATATACGCATATTTTTTTTGAAATTTTTAAGCATTCAGAAATGCATTTTTAGTTCTTTTAGTATATATTCTCTTAAAACAAACTTTTTTATGCACAATTTTAGTAAATTTACAAATTAATTTTAAAATGCCCTTAAATTTTTACGCAATTTCAATGTAAATTTACACATTATGTGTGCATAATATTTTGCATAATGTGTGTATTTTTTTCTTTTACGCACACAGAGTAAATTTACCCAATTTATACTAGGAGTACAGTTTCCTGCTATAAGTTGGGTCAAATTCAACAGAAATTAATTAGAGTGTAGTTAATGTGTTGCTTGCTTTGGTAACGGCATAGAGGAGCGATGAAAGGTGGTGAAAGATGAAGAGGTTGAAATGTTTTCCAGTACTATCCAGTCAAAAATTGCCAGCGCTAGAATTTATAAAAATTATGCCGCTTTTTAAAAAACTTCTTTGCAGTTGGAAGGTTTTGAGTTGGAGCACGATTTTTTTTAATTAGTCCTATTCACTTTTATTCAACCCCATTTTTTGATTACTGTTTTCTGGAGTTAGCTTAATAATTTTACAAGACTTCTCTGTTTTTTGACATTTCTATGCTTATATGGTGGTTACAAAGATACAAGCCGCCGGTTAATACCCGAATAGCTGCCGCCGATACCTTGCTTTCTTAGCCAAAGCCGCCGCCCACGCCATCGGCTTGAACCGGCTGGCAGCTAAGCCCCTTTATAAATACAAATAAACAATAAGTCAAATTTTTTAAACCAATATTTTCTAATTTTTTTTCTTAAATAAATTGGTTAATACATGATCCGTTTTTCATAAAGTTCCTTTCGATTTGGACTTATCCCCTTAACACATCACTGGGTAAGATAACACAGACCGACAAAATTTGATGAAACTTTTCTAACTAAGAATCAGACTATACTTTTCCGAAGGTTTTAGACGTGCTGAATAATAAACAGTGATACAAAGTTCTGTGTACACGTCTTGAACATGTAATAGATTAAGGGTACTAAGTGTGTGCTTGCGTTCTCAGTGACAATTAAAAATTTTTAAAAAATTCCAGCACTTTTAGCACTGGAAGTTACAGTTACAAAACACGTATTTTTTTTTTGTTCTGAGGTCAGATTCGGATTCAGCACGTCTCGAAATTTCGGGAAAGTATAGTCTGATTCTTGGTTAGAAAACATTGTCTACGTTTAAATTAAATATGATTTTCGTAGTAACAATTAAGGTTTCACAATGGGTTCTCTCCTATCTTCATGAGATTCGGATATGTGATAGAGGAGAAAAATAATAAGAGATACGAATTTTTTAAGCGGCTCAATCCCACCCTACGTTTAAGGATTAAAAAATGAGGTAAATAAATAACTAAAATGGATATCAAATGATAGGTTTTTTAAAGATACAAAAGCATCTGGGGCCAATCTAGAATAAAGTCGCTTTGCGAAGTGATGAAGAATTTATCATTTTCACAGTTATTTTCACTTCATGTTTTTATTTTGAGCTGTTATGATGACTCTCTGTCAATTTTATTTCATTCCACTCGTTCCATGAGTTTTAAAGCAAAATTTTATTAAAAAACTTTAATTAATTTTTTTTTTCATTAAAAAATAAACATTTAATATAAAGAAATGTCTTTAAATGCGTTTATGCTTCTGGAAGAGAAGCAGAAGGTAAGGTTTTTTGTTTTGGTTTTTATGTTTTTTTTTTGTAATGTTGCAAACATGGAGTTTTTAAATGCGATTTGAGCGTTTTTTGTTTTTATAATAAAAATGTAATTAATTAAAAATGAAATTACTATTATATATTCTCTAATTCTTTTGAAAAATAAGTTTCGTAATTCAATTATAAAAACTATATTAGAAGACATATAAATTGTTAAAAAATAATCAATTTAAAAAAATCGCTAACAGTGTTTGTTAAATAGTGCAACACCCACATTTTTTCATGAACTTTTATTTGCTTAAGAAAAAAAAACTCATATGATAAAATTTTGACTGATACTTTTCGCAAAAGTTACATCAAGAATCGGATACTTTGCGAGGTATTGACAATTTTTATCACTTCACAGCTTTACACATTCAGAATCAGTCCCCTGGTGTTTTAAACATATACGAGAATATCAAGTTTTTTTTTTTTTTAATTATTTTCGAATACCATTTTTGTACAAGAAATTTTGATTAAAGTTGAAAAAATCATAGAATAATGAATATTTTTAATGATAATCGCGGAGACGTCTGGGCGGGAAAAACCGCTAAAATATAGGCAATAGGGTTTTCATAATTACTATGTATAAGGGTGTGCACAATTTCAGATATGTTTCCATACAAAAATCGTGTACTTTTGAGCTTCATTTCTTAACCCCTAAGCATGAATATTTGTCCTTTTTTTCTCGCCTCTTTCACCTTTTCGAATTTCATTAAGATCAGATAGATCCACTTGGGATACCTTCCTTGAAAGCTAACTAGATTAAATATATGCAGGTTGACCTTCTAAGTCATGCAACATATCAATTAAGTTTAAAATAATATTGCAACATTATTAATTTGAACACATATTTAACTATGCAGGCATGTTCAAATGTTATCTTGATAAATTTTGTTTTAAGTAATAAAAAAAATCTCGTTTATAAATAACATAACGAGTTAAGTTAATAGATATATTTTTAATAAATGGAATTAATATATTTCAAGTTTTTGCAAAGGCAGGTAAAATACTTAAAAATAATATTTATACATACTTGGGAATTTTTCATTGCCATTGAAATTTCATTACCATTAGTTGACTCTAATGCAAATGAAAAAAAATGCATTACCATTTAATGGTTATGAATTTTTTTCCATTAAAAATTTCATAACTAATGGTAATGAAACAGCATAAATACATAAAAAACTAATTATAATTGATTACAGTCAAGGAAAAAGTCTACATACACCCTTCGATTTATGAGTTTTACAGAATTGGCGAAGAAAATAAAAAAAATGTTCATACAAATATTTAAGGCATTAATAAACAGGTTTATTTATAAAATAAAAAAGTAATTAATTTTTATAATAAAAACAATAAAACCAAAACTTGAAAAATGCATAGGAAAAAAGTGTACATACAGCCACAAAAAATTAATATTATTCGAAAATTTTGCAAATAAAAAGAGAAGATTTTAACTTTTAATATTTTGTCGGCCCACCTTGGGCATCAATTACTACATGAAGATGTCGAATTTTCGTAGCAATTTTTCCAAAACGTCCCATATGTGCTCTATTGAGTTTCAAGTCGGGTGACTGGGGTGGTGAATTCAGCTGTCTGGGGGCATGGTAAAGAAGCCAGTCTCGAACTACCTGTGCAGTATGCTTAGGGTCGTCATCTTGTTGGAAATCCATTGATTTCCTAGACCCAAGCTATCAACAGATGCCGATAGATTTTGTTCCAATATGTTTTTATATTGATAGCGGTCCCTATTACCTTCGACAAAAACCTAACGACCCACTGCAGATGGCGCAATGGCGCCCCAAACTATAACGTTGCCGCCACCATGTTTAACAGTAGGTATAATATTCTTTGCGTCTAGTGCAGTGTTTGGTTTTCTCCAAACTTTGGATCGGCCATCATTTCCGAAAATGTTATACTTACTTTCGTCGGTAAATATAACACGCTTCCAAAAATCCATACCCTTGTCCATTTGTGCTTTAGCAAACTTAAGGCGACGTTTACGATTCATCGCTGATTTTAAAACCATTGTCATGCAAAAAGTTTATTATTATTTGTGGAGTAACAATTATATAAGAACATTTTTCGATGTGTTTTTGGGGCACTTATTTTCGGATCCTGGTTGACTACTTTAATAGTACTGCTAACATCGAGTCTCGAAAGCATTTTGGCTTATTTTCGGTACTATTGGTACTATCACAACTTCTAATGATCGTCTGCACAGTAGTACGACTTAATTTATCGATCTTAGCAATTTCTCGATAAGATTTATTTTCCTTTCGGAGATTTACTACCATATTTCTAACGGAAATATGAATCTCTTTCCGATTTTCCATTTTCAAGGATACAAATTAAAATAATATCTTCTTTAGTTATCACTTTGTCAACGTGAACGATTGTAAAGCTTGTAAATTTAAAAAATTGACAAAGTTAACGGTTATTCCTTTTTCTTTGTTTTTAATTTTCAATTTGATGTTAGGAGCTGCCACGCTGTATGTAGACTTTTTTCCTTGACTGTATCATTAATTCAAACAATGGTAATGAAATTTATTTCATTACCACTCTTATCAATGTAATGGCAATTAGATCATCAATTAATTAGTCCAATCAATTCATTAATCCCATGTATGATACATATATATCCCCAGGTCATATTCTAGTAGTGTTATTATTAACTAAAGAATCAAAAATTTCATTAAAACTCGTCCAGGAAAATTCTTTGTGTATTGTAAAATTTTACTGTCTGTACACGATGTATGTTACCGACCTACATATTAATTAAATATGAATTAAGTTTAATATTTATTTGTTAAATAATTTTTCTACCTACTATTGTTATATCTTTAAATTAATTTATTTATTTGATTTCAATACAGACATTTTTAAGAACTTCACATTGTGCTTGTAAAATATATCGTCAAAACTGTAATAACAATCATAATAAATGATTCAATGACAAATGTTTTGGAAAAAAAACAATATATGAGTTAAATATGGGTAATCACAAGAAATTTGGAAAACTTCACATATATCTAAATAAATATCAAATAAAATACAACCCGGCGTTTTAATATTAATTAAAACTCAGAATTTCCACTTCTAATTCAAAAAAAAAAATCAATTGAAATTTAAAATTTCCATTTGAAATGAAGAAAATATCTCTTGAAATTCAGAAATCAGCAATTGAAATTGGCAGAATATCATTTAAAGTTATGTAAACACATTAATTGTATTTCAAATGGATTATTCTGAATTTCAATTTATATGTTCAGTGTTATTGATGTTTTCTTATTTTAACTAATGCTTTCTGAACTTGTACTAATGCCTTCGGAATTTCCTATCGAATTTTCTGAATTGGTTTGTTCTAATTGAAATGTTCTAAATTTTTAATGCAAAATTAAAATTTCAAATATTGTAAAAAATTTAAAATAAAGAATTTAAATTGACATTTTCTGCATTCTAATTGATATTTAATTAATTACATTAATTAGTAAGAAGAATTTCCTGAGTGTTGTTTCTCTTTACAAAAAAAAAAAAAATACAGTTGCAAAAGTGTGAAATTGTCACCATTTGTAAATTGTTGCCAACCAATAGAAAAAAAAACAGCTTACAGTTAAAGGTTAGAAAAAAATGGAGCATTGCACGATAGCGTAACGCGTTTTGATTGTTGAACAATGATCCTAAGCAATGAAGCACATTTTCACCTTTATGGTTTTGTTTTACGTCAAAATTGACGCATTTGAGGTTCGGAGAACCCATGTGTGATGGTCGAAAACAAATGCACACACAACTTTTCACCGTTTCGTGCGGATTTTGGGCTGGAGGCTTCATTGGATCATACTTCTTCGAAAATAAGGCGTATTAAGCAGTGACTGTTGGCATTATGATAACAGATTTATTTCTGCATAAATTTGCTTATATTTATGTGGACGTGCTTTACTGGATACCAGGTCATCATGGACATGTTGGTGACAATATAGCGGACGACCCAGCTAGAATGGGTTCTTCCACACCCTTGGTGGGACCGGAACCGTAATGTGAGGTGAATTGGTCCACCATAGCAGCCCTGGTTAAGGAGGGCTACCTACCAATGGCAAATGACTTTTGGAAAAACTCTTTGGGGATGAGACAAGCGAAACTATTGGTTAACCTCTTTTCCAATGGGAAACTTTTGGATCTTGCTTCTTACCGGACACTTCGGATTGAAGTACCATTTGTGGAAATGAATCTGTTGGAATCGCCTCTCTGTCGGCTATGTCTTGAGGGAGACGAAACAACCACCCACATTTTGTGTGAGTGTGGTGTATTGCATAGGAACAGGAGGGATGTTTTTAATAGGGAATTTTTAGGTCCAGAGGATATAAGAACTCTTCTCTATCTTCTACATTAAAGTTCATAGGGAATATAACACAGAATTTGGTTTAGTTTTATGATCCTTATGGGTCGCAGTGCCGGCCGTGGGGCCAGATCTTGACTTGATAATAATATAAAATGTGGACGTGCAACAATTCAATTATTGCATGAGACATATCCTGGTCTTGTACTCTCTTGTTTTGGTGATCAGAATTTGCCCTTAGATCTAACACCGTTTGATTTATTTCTATGGTGTTATTTGAAGTCAAAGGTATATTTCAACAAGCCCACAACCACCCGTTCATTAAAGCAGGAACATTTATGCAAAATGGTGATGGAAAATTTCGACAAAAGAGTGAGTCTTTGCCAAAAAAACCCTTAAGGCACTTTACCCGATGTGCAATTCCATACATAACTATATCCTCTGTACTTTATGAATCAATCTAAAAACTATGTTTTTTATTTAATTTAAAACTTGCGTGAATTTTGGAACACCCTTTAGTTGATTCATAAATAAAGGCACTAACTAAAAATTTGTGAAAATACAACACTGCAAAAAATTATTATATCTATTACACAGTAGGGCCTCTACAAATCTTACCAAATTGATGCATGTTATCGAAGGTGCAATATACTCAAACGTTACTTTATAATGATGCATTTTGTGCAAGAATAAAGTTATGAGTTATCGATCATAGATAACGTATTGCATGATTTTTAAACGTAAAGTAATAATTGAAATATTTTTGAATATTTAAGATACATTACTTTGTGTTTTATTGTAAGCAATAGGGTAATATATGTATGTATACGAAAACATAAAGCACAAAAATTTATTTATGTTCAAAGCAATTACATTTTATATGCATTGATAGCACAGCGGGTAGAGTTCTCTTCAGGCAACCAGAGTTACTAGGTTCAATTCTCATCATAATTTAAAAACGTTTAAAATGGGTAATGGGTTCATACATTATCTAGGGGCTCATTGCCTGTGGATTTCATCAGTGAAGTAAGGTGTTATGTAAGGCATGGGCCTCTGTAGCTATACATTACTTTACACATTATTTAGTAATGTGTGGTTTTGCTAGGTTAGCTATCCGCGTCGTTTGTAGAGAATTTTTGTTTCCTGATTGGGTTTAAAAAGTTTCGTAATGCTGAACATATTATAATACACATCGTTTGAGTGCAATTATATCAAGAATTTAGGTAACACCCATAACCTGAGACAAGATAACAATATGTCTTGTTGACATTGATTTTCAAATCAATGTTTTAAATAACTTAATAAAACTTACATTAATTTGTAAAATAAATAAATAAAAAAAATGTTTTGATTCGCAGTGAATATCCATATTGTCTGCTTAAAGTATAATAAATAAAAATTCATGTTTTCCAAACAATTACGGGTGTACGTATAATAATTCTATCAACATCTTTAACACATTTATTGATTGTAGTTAACTTAACGTTGTCGTCATTGTCGGCAATTGTTTTGTTATTATTAAACAATTTGCTGCTCTATAAATTTAAGTTGTTCTTTTAATATTTTAATTTTCAATTAACTAGTATGGGAAAATACAGCAGCTATTTTCTGCTAAATTTAACATTATGTATTTCGGAAATAGAAATACTTTTCTTAACTGGTATATTAGTTGACGTAATTACAAATAATATACAAAAAAGATTTTGGCAAGAAATGGGGAGAAATTTTTTTTAGTTAAATTATTGATACACTTAAGTGTCTAATTGTGCTGTACAGCCCTAATGGAGTTTTAAGTTTGTAATATTTTTGCTCAGTTTAAATTAAAATTTACTGGATTTTCTTTTTTGTTCATTATTTTAAATTAAAGTAATTCATTTGTCATCAGCTTTACACAAGACATGTTTTATATTTATATATGTAGCAGCATTTTAAGTTAAATTAAATTAAATTTGATTTCCGTTTTAATTCTGTTAAACTTTAATCAAAAAAGATTTCTAAATAATACCCCCGTGGTGACAATTTATATTGTTAGTTGATTGATTAAACAAAAAATGGTAATGTTCTTAAAAAAGAAATAAGATAAGATAATAAATAAATAAATAAACCAAAAAGGAAATATAAATAAAAGGCAAAATAAAGTTCCTTGCAAAAAAGAAAATATTCAATTATTGAACAAAAAATGTTAATTTATACACAATTAAGTCGTAATAAAATGTTTAAAAATTACATAAACAAATAAACTGTATTTTTAAAATATATTTTTATATTTATATTTGCAATAATAAAATTTTTGCATAAATAAACAAAAAGTTTTAGAAATGTACAAACAAAGATATATACAAAAATTATTGCAACACGTATTAAGGGATTATATACAGTTAAGATTTTTAAAAAATCATATAATTTTTTTGTAATGTTTATATCGTTAGATGAAATGCAAAAAAGCGTGACTAACATTTTTACTTTTGTTACGGTAAAAGTAAAAAAAAAAAAGTTAGTAGAAAACCAAGTAAAAAAGGTTTAAATTTGGATGTGCTGAATCTTTGAATACCCTCCACCAATATCATAAAAAAATATTCTCTGCTGTTTTTGATACAAATAATGTAAAAAACTTTTGAAGTAAAATTATGGAGGTAAAAAAAATATTTTTAAGTGAACAACTTTTTTGGATGCTAAAACAAATTTATTGGTGGAAAATAAATTTTAAGGTTAAAAAATTTTTTGAGGTGAAAAAAAATTTTAGTGGTGAAAAAAACTTTTTGAGGTAAAAAATATTTGATACAAAATATTATTAATTTCTAAGCGAACGGTGAACAAATATGAGAAAATATATATATGAAACTGTACTAAAGTACACCAATTTGAATGGGAAATTTAGAGGTATCACTCATAACTTTTTAACCGCTTGACCGATTTTGCTTATTTTCAATACCAAACTGTTCGGGAGGATGTCCAAAAATAGGCACCCCCCGCTTGCGTCTTCGCGTCGTAGTCGCCATTTCAACAGACAGGCGGACATCGATAAATCGACTTAAAATTGCATAAGGATCACGAATATATATACTTTGTGGGGTCTTAGACCTATATTTCGACATGTTACAAACGGAATGACAAACTGATATATACCCACACCATATATAATGGAGGGTATAAAAATATCCGAACTTTCGTATTGTCAACATGATTTAATTAAAAATGTATAAATATTTTTTTAATAAAAATACCATTTATTTTTTAATATTTCGCTACTCGAGGAAAAAAAAATAATAATTAAAAAAAGCTGCTACACAATGGAGTAGCAAAATATTGAAAAATTAATAATATTTTTTTTAAAAAAAACCCAACCTTAAGTTCAAAAAATTTAAGAAGTTATATCTAAATATAATTCTAAATAAAATAGAAACAAAAGTATCCCAATTACTTGCATGCTGTAAATTTTACAAAACGCTATGCCTCACTTCTCATGATTTAAAAAAAATCGATTATGTAAATCACTTGAATAAAGTAATGCTCGCGTTGAAACAGCTGTCTGTTACGTTATTTGAAATTTTACACATACAAATAAGAATTTTATAAATCACTCCGCTGAAAACTTAATCACTTGAGATTAGAGTATTCAAAAAACCGGACTTTTGAAAAAACCGGTATCGGTTTTCTTCGAAAAATCGAATTTTAAACAAACCGGTTTCGGTTTTTGCAGAAAAAACCGGTCAACCGGTTTTTTCGTTTTTTTTATTTGAATAAAAAGCTTATATAATTTGTTAATTGTTTTAATTACAAACAGAAAAAAAATAAATTTAATATATAAAGTAATAAAAATAAAAAAATACATTCTTTGAAAAAAAAATATTTAATAATATTTTTTTATTGTATTTCATTTCACAATTTTATTTATTGCTTTTAATATTTTTAATATAATATCTTAAAAATCAATATAAAAAACTATATTCATATCAAATAAATAGAGATCATTAAGTTTGCAAATTGGATAAAATTAAAGTTAGTAATTTGAACGTTTAAAACGTTTGGTATTAAATAAGTTTTTTTAATATTACATTTTAAATATTTGAGAAGAAAATCTATTTTTCACTTCTAAAATAATATTTTAGAAATAATATGCAATTTAAATACTCTTCCTCAATACTCAATTAAAATACTCTTTCACTAATAGTAGATGTTGGACAAATAGTCAAAAGACAATTATATAAATTTTCCAACTTTTCAGTTCCTTTGTCGCATTTTTTAAGATATATGAAATCATCATATAATGATAAATGATTTTGTAAAGTCTCTTTTTAAGGATTTTGAATACTGTTTATTGTGTCAGAAATTAAACTATTTGAATTTGGAATATCCAAAGTTAAGTCTTCATCGGAATCTATCACACTTAAATCTAACTCTTCATAACCAAACAAACAATTATAAAAGTGTTAGAAAATACAAAGAGACCAAGTAACCCAGTTGGTGATGTAATTAAAAAAACCGGTTAACCGAACAAAAAAGACCGGTTTTCGGTTTTCTACGAATTTACAAAATATTCAAAACCGATCGGTTTTAAAAAAAAAAAAAAAAGACCGGTTTTCAGTTTTGGTTTTTGAATACTCTACTTGAGATGTCAAAATCATCATTAAAATTAGCAAAATCGGTGAAAATGTGAAGATACCTCTAAATTTTCCATACGAATTGGTACAATTTCATAAAAGAGACTGGTACATAATATACATATTTTCTCATATTTTTCACCAGTTGCTTAGAAATCAATAATATTTTGTATTCACCTCAAATTTTTTACACCTCAAAAAATTTTTTTACCACTAACATTTTTTTTCACCTCAAAAAATTTTTTCACTTCAAAAATTTTTTTTCATCAAAAAATTTGTTTTTGCATCAAAAAAATTTTTTTACCTCAAAAGATTTTTTTCACCTCCATAGTTTTATTTCAAAAGTTTTTTACATTATTTGTATCAAAAACAGTAAAGAATATTTTTTTAGGATATTGGTGGAGGGTATTCAAAGTTTCGGCACAGCCGAATTTTAGCTTTTTTTACTTGTTATATTTTACAAAGTTTTGTCAATTATTTTCAGAATCACACAAAAAAAATTCTAGGTCTAAATTTTCAGTAAAAAATTAACTAAAATATAATTTTTCTGCAAATTTTTTTCTACTAATATTTAGCAAAAAAATTTTTTTTTTGTTTTAGCAAGCATTTTTTTATTTTTATATTAATTATATAATTACAAATTATATCCTTATATACTAACCGAGCACTACCAACAAAGGCTATCCGCTCGCTGTAGCGAAAACAGACCAGAGCCTCTAGTGGGATTTGAACCCACGACCCCCGCACTGATAGGCTAGCACGCTACCAACTTTTACTGAGTTTACTGATTTTTTTTTACTAAAACTTATTTGCTGGTTTTAAACAATAACATTTTGATCTCATAAGTAATTTTTCTGCAAGCTGATTTTATTATTATTATTATTTTTTTTTTTTTTAATTGCACCCGCTTTTAGAATAATTATTTTTGCCAATAAAAAATTTTTTACCGATTTTTTTACTAAAACTCAGTTGCTGGTTTTCACCAATTCCATTTTACTCTCATTGGTAATTTTTCTGCAAGCTAATTTTATTATTATTTTTTTTTTTTTTGATGATGATTTTACCAATCAAAAATTGTTCAAATATAGTTAAAGTTACCATCATATATGCACAAATTATTACTTTAATAAATTAAAAGGTGTTCTTAGAAAGAAAACAGTCTGCTTCTTGTGGTAGTGATTTATATTCGAGTTTTTATATACTGAAACCGGTTATGAACATTTGAAATATTTATACTGTCTAAAACATCAATAAACTGCATTTTTATTTATGTTTGTTTAACTTTTGAAAATTCTATAATTTATAGTTAAACGGTTGTGATGTAGAAGTAAAATAAAATATCACGTGCTTGTTAAATATAATCGATTTTTAGTTTTAATTTGTATGATAATTTTTAAAACACGTTCTTTTTTAAAAGTTATTAATGTAAACCGTTATTAACGAGGTAAGATAATTATCGTAAAATTAAAAAAAACGTTTTATTGTTAAAAATATATTGGTAATAAAACAACAAAGTAGGTATAAAATTGCTTTGTTTTGTTTGTATTTTGTTCACATATGTAAAATATTAACAGCGGTATTCATAAAAATTTTAAACAGTATTTCAAATCAATTTTAAGCAAAATTTGCTAAAATTGTATTCATAAACGAATTTTAGCTTAAAATACCTTTTTGAAACCTTGTTTAAATAAACGAATTTTAAAATTGGTTCGACCCTATTTTAAGATGACATTCTTGCTTTATGTTTATGTTAAATTTTTTAAAAAAATGGCATTTAAACAAAAGAAGTTATTTGTTTTTGTTAAATAAATAATATAATAAATATATTTGATCAAAAGAGTTGGTAAGAACCATTTTTATATGGAAAATGTGATATTTTTAATTGTATTTTGTTTATAATAGAAACTATTGCCCAAATTTCAAACAATCGTCAGACGAAAATTTACAAAAAGAGGAGCGACCCGTTTTCAATTCCGGATAAAAAATTTAAGCAAAAATAATAATATTTTTGGATATTATTCATTGTGTTTTAAAGTGGTGTGTTGTTTAATCAAAACAAAGAAAATAAAACCGTTTATTTGAATACTTTTTTATCTACAATAAAATCATTATCTATGTAACACTTTGTTTTGACTCTTTTTTTAGGTAATAAACAATTTTTTGTTTTATAAAAACAATATTTTTCTAAAAAACTACAAAAAAAATGCATAGAAACGAGTACCGTATGATTTAGTAATCATTGATTTGCATCATTACGATTAATATGACAAATAAAAAAATACAGTGTTGCCATCTTCAAGTTAAAAAATCATTAAATTGTTTATTAGTTAAAATACTGATTATGAATACGAATCTTTAATAAACCTTTTTTAGGCTTAAAATGTTTTTTAACTAAAATGCATTTGAAACTTGACTTAAGATTTTTTTATGAATACCGCTGTAAAAATATATTTTTGAAATTCTACTCAAATTAGTGTCAAAAGGCGCCAAGTTTACATATTATGAAAACGATACAATTATAAATACGCCATTTGAAAAAAAAAAAGTTTACAATTTTTAGTTTACTACTAGTCTTTTTGATTCAGAAGCAATCAATTGAACTTTAGAAATCAACAATTGAAATTTAGATTATCCATTTGAAATTTAGAAACTATAAATTTAAGTTCAGAATTACCAATTAAAATACAGAAATCATCAATTGAAATTCAGATTTTTCATTTGAAAATTATAAAATATCAATTGAATTTCATAAGATTTCGTTTGAACAGAACATATCAATTGAAATGAAGAAAACATCAATTTTAATTCAAAAAACATCATTTGAAATTTAAAAAATTATATTTATAATTCAAAAAATACCATATGGAATTTTTGCTATTAATTTATGTTTTCTAAATTCCCAGTATCAAATGGCCGAACTAGTTTTAAAATGTACTAGTTTTTATAATAACAAAACTAGTTCACAAAGTGATTATCCTGATCATTAAATTTACTTAATTTTCACATGTTATTTTTTCTGTTTCTTAATTTGTTTTAATTAAATAATACTTTAAATATAAATTTATACTTATATCAAAATATAAAAACTATTTTATTTCATTAGATTTTAGAACCGGACTAGTCTGATTTTAGCGCTAGTCCAATACAATTTCCTTAATCTCTAGTAAAAACTACTGATATTGTACCATTAATTCTCACTCTCTTAGTAAATAGTACCGAACTAGTTCAAAACTGTCATTTAAGTACCATATCCTTTGTCCCACAGAATTTTTTGTACTGCTACTACCCAGCAAAATAAAATGGATGTTATTTTTTACGAATCTCTTTTTTAGAACATCCAAAAAAAATAATAGTGCAAATTTTTCGATTTGTAAGAAGTAATTTTAAACAACTTCCAATATGTTGATATTACTTATGAAGTCATAAGAATAATATTTTTTCTAACAATTCCATTGAAAAACATATTAGTTTTTTAATTTTAATATTTATTTATAACAATTTATAATTATAGTAAAAAAACAATTATTTAGTTGGTCCATAAATGGTTAATTCCTGCAGTCATTAAATGCCTTAATGAAAACATATTTCGTATACCAGTGATATTTACGTTGTCCTGGTCGAAATAATAATTCATCGCGTGTTCAAAATCACATTTTTAACTTTAAAACAAAGCCACTCACTATATTTATTTTGTATTCCCTATATTTAACAACTTCCGCATACTAATGAAAAAGTCCATCTGATCGATCGATTGTTCATAGCACCGAAACAAACTACTTCCTCCCAATGACACGCCAATGTTAAAATCATTAATGATTCACCGAAATTTTCACAACTTCGGGTTCAGTAGATGTAGTGTTCAACTACTTCTTCCTCAGCACTTATTTTGCTGGGTAATAATGCTAAACTAATACTGCAACTAGTAATGTTTAATTAGTTCTTTAACTATTCCAAAGTGGTAGTTTGGAGACAATTGCCCCATGACATCTCCATGTTAAATTGTACAATTGTTTGTATGGAGAGGCGGTAGAACTCGTACTAGTTGTCTAGTTCAAATAAACAAGTACATATGTTAATTGATTATGTACTAGTATTTTTTGCTACTGGGTTACTATTTTTGTTTTCTGAAATTCATTTAATATTTTCTGAATATCAATTGATATATTCTGAATTTTAAAAGGAATTTTGTAAATAAATTTCTTTATTTTCTGCATTTCAAATGATATTTGAGACCCATAATGCCTATATTTTGAGCACGGAGTTGCCACCCTTCTGAAGTTTTTAAAATGTTGGTGAAAAAATCGCTTCAGAAAAAGTTTTTAACATATATTCTTTTCAGAAATTAAAACAAAAAAATAATTTTGTTAAAAGATTAAACATAAAAAATTACCTTTAACCTTTTAATATAAATAACTTTTAGGTTGCCATTTTGAAAGTAATGTTTTCACCCTTAAAATTTTAACAATAGGAAAATTTTGATTGTATAGTTAAACAAGTTATGGGCGACTTTGTATGGACACTTTTTCGATATTTTGACGTTTTTGCCAATTTTCATGAAGACATATTTCGAAAACTGAAAGAGTTTGGGGTCGAAAGGTAAATGATTTGATAAACACTACCAATTTACAATATTTTTGGCGAATTTCAATAACATCGGAAATGACAAATCCGAAAGTGACAGTTTTCTGTGTTCGGAAATGCATCACTGCGCTGCATCTGATGCGCATTGCGTTCGTAAAAGCATAAGTTGGCATCACTGCAAATGTCAGATGTTCGAAAAAGCGTCACTAAAGCAGATGATGCACAAACAAATGTCAAACACGCATCACAAAAATGGCTGATGCAATTCAAGATTAAGTACAAAATTTGCTATTTATTTAATGTTTTTCTTCAATTTATTTTTGTTTTTGTACTTTTTAGGATCGAGTCTGCTGCCAAATTTAATAAATTATAAATTAGTGTTCGATTAGACATGAAGGAGAATTTTGCATCTGGAAAAAATGAAAGATGAAGAAAATGATCGAAAAAATGTTATCAGGATATTCTTGGATAGTCTTAAAGTAATCCAAGACTTTTGGAATGCGCCTTTTCTTGGGCCATATATTTTTCAACAATAAATTTATTTTTTTTTTACTTTAAAAATCTTTTTTTTTTTTTGTAAATTGCTCAATTTACAATCAATTTTACTTTCATCCATTTTAATGCTCATGCGTTCGAAATTGTATACAAACTGCGCAAAAACTAAGCATCAGCTGATTTAAATCAGCATCGCAAACTATTCACCCCTGCACATCAGATGCAGAGCAGTGATGCATTTCCGATCAGGCCCTAAATTGTTCGTGTATTAAGAAAGCGTTTTACCTCGAATAAAGATGCAATTGCAGCTGTAAACGATTAGTTTGCAGAGTTTTAGGAAAATTATTTTAATCAACTGATAAAATTGCTAGAAAAGCATTCGACTAAGTGTATTTAAATTTCAGGAGATTATATTAAAAAATAAACATAATTTTAAAAATCAAACTCTTGTTAGGCTAAAAACATTTCAAACTGGCCTCGTATTAACATGAACTTTTGATCTCTAGTTATCAGTAATTTTACTGACTTATCTCAAAATAACCAAAGTTTAGTACTTAACTAAAGCTATATGTATGAAAGTATCTGCGGTTAAGGTTTTATTCAAAAAGTTGTGTTGTGTTTAAGTGTAGTTTTGACAATACAATGGTAGAAATATATATTTTTTTTTTCTTTATACATAATCCAGTGATGTAAAAATTTCATATAATCTACAACTTAAACTACAGGGTCAATTAGTTCATCTAAGTTATCATTAATTAACAAAAAATATTGTCGGAAACCCAGTATTGTTAGTAAATGTTTTAAATATAAACAACTTCTGTATGTGAAGTGTAACAAATTGTAACAGCAATTGTCTGCTACTTAAGTGTTACTGAGAGCTTGATTAGTTTCACTTTTATTATTGCCAATATTATGAACAAACTTTGAAATATATTTTTTGAAACAATCATAAAATATTATACCTACAGTGAATAGCAAGGTTACATTTGCAACTTCTAAAGAAAAGGTAAACTTTTTTTTTTTTTTTTTTTTGGTCATCACCATAACGAATTACTACAGACTTGAGAAAAATAAAATCTAAGGGCAACATTACAAATCACCAGCAAATCACTGGCAAATCACCAGCTTAACTTAAAAACAAACAAACAACCAACCAACCACCACCTTTTCTGCCAATTCGTTCTTCATATTCATTAAATGAAATAAAAACCACATTTTTTTGAAGAACTATATATACACTCACAAATAATGTTAATCGCATGTATTAAGTGTACAACGAAGTTAGTAAACACTTAAAAATACAATAGACACGCGTACTATTCCACTTAATATGCAGAATTTTCATTTTTATTGTGTATATTTTATTTTATTATTTAACACGACACACGTCCAATTTTTATTTACACATACTTTCAAATAATTGTTTGCCAAGTAAATTTGCAAAGAAACTCATTAACTTTTAAAAATAATTATTTGTACTGTTTTTGAAGTGTATTAAATACAGCTGTCATTACCTAGAATTTGTTTAAACAAAGACAAAAAGAAAGCAACGAAAATTTTAATATCCGTTAATGTGGGAAATAAAATTTTATAATTTTACGCCCGAAAAAACAAAAGTCAATTTCAGCAGAAAAAAATCTCTCACCACTAGGGCATCATCATATGTTGTCAATAAAATTGTAGCCTTTAGCATACCAAGTCTTCTATAACCCTCATTACACGTTTCGATGTAAAGAAAATTTATCTATCCCACTGTGTTTTGATTTCATTTGATTGATTTTGTTAAAATTACGAAAATTTTCTTTTTATACATATATTTTTTTTTTAATTGTTATTCTTTTAAAAGGTCTTAAGTTTAAAAATTATCTTAAGAAATGAGTTCCATAAAATGTATATGGGAATTTTGTACATGAATAAGTCTAAAATCGTTCTACTGTAATAATTTGTGACATTTTATCATGGTCTTTAGCGTTTTTCTTACAATTTTTTCTATAGTTGTAAAATTATTCAAGAGAGCAATCAACATTAGGAAGTTTTTACAAAAGGACCTCCTGTGGTGGTGAAAAAGAAAAATATTGGTTTCTTTTATTGTTGCTGTTAAATAGACTGGCGGGCAAAAATACCTTTAAGGTATAAGGATTGTTCACTTTTATGTTTTGTGAGAACTTCACTGGACAAAATAAATAAAAAAAAAATTAAATATGAAATGAAAAGTTTTACAAGTATTTCCTTTTGACAACTTTCTTATAAGTAATGAGATGTGATTCTCGACTTTGTCGATAAAATATTGTTTTAAGTATATTTATTAAGTGTCCAATCAAAAAGTTCGGCCAGAAAATGTTATGGACAAATTTTGCTAATGCAAAAATGTTTGTTGGGCTCTAAATGCGATTTTGAGTGTCAAACCTAAACCTCTAACTAGCTATGGGTGAGTTTTTTGAAATTGTCAACGAATTTGTCAAATGAATATCTTGTACACACAAAATAAATTTGTTGGAATTGTATCGGAACCAGTGTTGTCAGTTTTGGGGATTTTATTTCGTGAAAAGGGTTAAAAAATGCCGTTCGGGGATCCGGGGAAATTTATTGAGGGGATTTTTGGGTATAAAATATTAACAATATTTTCATCTCTTTTAATATTTTATATTTTTTTGGTAACAGTAGGGAGTTGTAAAATGTGCATAACTCGATACTACGCAATCCTTTTTTCATTATTACTAAAACAGCGTTGTATTTTCATACCAAACACTTATATTTTTATAATATTTTTCAGACCACATTACGATTATATAAAAAAAAGTATAACTATGAAAGTATTGAGTTTTTTTAAGAAGGGACTGAAACCGAATCCAAACGGGTTCAGGTTCGCTGTTTATAAAAACTTTGAACCCGAATCCGCTAAACCCAAAAATTTAACAAGGTTCGGAATCATGCTGTACATGGCGTGAGAAATGTTTGGTAAAAAAAATCATAAAAAACTTTACATTTATTGCATTCCAGTTTGCAGTGCCCGGCAACAGTACTTCTTTTACTTGATCAATGCAGAGCCGGGAAGGAAAATATATTTTCTGTTATTGTACCAACCAGACAAACAAATTGTACTTTTTCGATCCTCACGGTACCAAAATTTTTTCCGCTTTTTTTTAAACAATTTTATCGTATTGAGTCAGATTTGCTTAGACACTAAAAAGACTTAAACAAATTTAAATTTACGGGGTGAAACAAAATTTATCGTTAATTCTATGTAGTCGTATAATTACCACAAAACTTTGAGGGCAATTTAACTTTTTCAGGATTTGCTATTAAAAAATTTAAAGTCATTTAATTGCTTTTTAATACACTTTTTTCTTATTTTTTTTTTTTTTTGTTTTGAGAGGTAATTTAAAATCAGCTGTTCAATGTTGCCACTTCCGAATATTTTAGTACAATGTGTATGCAAACATTTGATACATTTGAGGTGACACCAATTTAGAGCTGGTTCAACTTAAAACTGACTTTATTTTTTACTATAGTGGCTGAATAAATAAAAACAGGTTTTAATTTAAAGTTGCTTTTAAAAAAAGTCGACTTTATGTTATGTTGTTTTATTAAGTTATAAATTGAAAATTTGAAAAAATTTCAAATTGTACTAAATGAGCCGCGGTAGTACCACGGTACCAACCAAGGTAAAAATGTACCAAAAAAAGTACAATTGTACCATGTTTTCGATCCCTGATGCAGAGCTATTTACAAAAAAATTGAGAAAACCCAAAGTTTCTTCTGTAGCTTAAAAGTAAAACTTGAAAGAAAATCGTACAAGACTGTCAAACTAGATGGAATTGCAAATATGATATGGTTCAAGCCTTGTTGGAATACAGAAGTTTTTGTTCGTTGTTACTGGATGCTGCATTAACTATGAATAATAATATTTGGAATATTTGTGAAGAATTCGTAGAAGTTTTTGCACCAGTTAAAAAATTAACGCTGAAACTACAACAAGAACAGATGACTTTAGGCGATTTTCATAGAATCTGGCATAGTTTTAAATTAGAGCTAACAAAAAACGACAATAGAAAACTACTTTATGAATAATCCACTTTTGATTGCAGCATTATGTTATATCTAGATAGCAGATTTAAGTTAATGCTAAGTCCCGAAGATGTTAAAAATGGTAAAAAACATATTTTAAAAACAATTAAAATTTTAAAAAATTTGCAAACAGAAAGAGAAGAAGAGAATTTTATGAGTTAATCAATATCTTGTTCTTCAAAAGTTCTAAAAAAGGAACGATTTTCTAAATTAAATTCTTCAAATGAGATGGCTGAAAAGCCTTAAAATTCATTTAGTCGCCACAAAGAACAAATTTAAAAGAAAAAAACTTGAAAAATATATTTATTAAAAAATTAATTGAAACATTCGTTGAAAAATTAATAAATTTTCTAATAATAAAACATTTATACTTTTTTTAAATGTTGAACCCGAATTCGAACCCTGAACCGAATCCGAACCTGAACTTTTTATTTTTATTAACCCGAACTTGAACCGGGGTTTTTCCGGATTTCAGTCCTTGCTTTCAAGTATTGAGGCGGTACTCAATAGCTGTGTTTATGTGGCAAGCTATTACCGTTGGCTTGTGTCATATCCATGCAAATATGGCTTATGTAACTTTAAGCGTTAACACTAAACGTTGGCTTATGCCAAATTTACACGGGAATGACTTTGACAGCTTGCCGCATAAGCAAAGCTAATATCCAAATGCTCAATACTTTTGCAACTCTATATTAGTGAATACTTTTAAGATATACTACGTTAATATAAAGCCCCAAAATACGTATTTCCGATGGTTTTTTTTAGAAGTTCTCGACTTCAAATTTCATTCAAATTTTAAAAAACTGAAATAAGTATTTTGGGCTGCAGTATAAACCAATTATTAGACAAATTTATATCTGGCAAGAATATCTGCGTACAAATTTAAATTAAGCTCAAAATTTCTATCCATCTAGTGAAATTGTGATACTTTTTAATAGAAACTTCATATATAACAAAATTTTTTTAAGCTGATGAATCAGATGATTTTGGTTCTAAAACTATTTTAATTATAAACTTTGGTACATAACATTTTTTGTGGGTAGGTATATTGAACCATTACCGGCATCGCTCAGATTCCGAAAAGTTTTTAAGTTCGATGGCGTGCTATAAACACACGCAAACATGTTCGGATCCAATTGTAGGCCCATATATTGCAGACAGGATTTAATTTAAAAATTTTCACCGAATATGTATTTGGGATTCTCTATAAACTTTCTCCACCAATATTCCGCAGATAAAAATGTTCTGCCCGGTATTGGGTTAAAGAAATACACTCTCTTAATCTTAAGTTTGTTATAAGTACAAATCAAATGAATGTATAATACTACATTCAGACTTGCGTGATTTTCGTAACACTATGTGATTTTCCGTTTATCATGTTAATTTTGCCTTGATTTTCCATACATTTTAAATGCTGCAAAATCAACTCATTCTGACGTGTTTTAATTTTAATCACAACACAATCGTCATCAAAGTCAGGGGTAGGGATGATTCATTAAGTATGTTCAGTGATTTTTTTACACTTTATTATATTTGTGCACACACTGAACATCCCATAGTTTGACAATGACAAATAAACGGACGCCAATAATAATAGATTTGCCTTCGATCCTTTAACAAAAGAAACAATTTGTCGATAATAATATTATTTAATTATTAAACATACCATATCTCTTTTCAATAAACGAATCTTGGAAAGCTATTATTAACAACATTTGTTATCTTCTGAAGTTCGTAATGTTGTCAATAATAGAGCGATGTCTTCTTTGTCAATTTTCGTTTTGTTTTTAAAATAATTTATCAATATTAATTATATAAAAAAAAACAACTACCAATTTAAGTTTCGCTTCTTTTTCCATGTTAATAAATTTATATTTTTTGTTTATTAGTTGTTTGAATAACATGTCAAAAGAAACCACTATAATTTTTGGGGACCAGAAAATAACAATTTGGAAATTTTTGGGGATGAAAAATCAATAATTATCCGCAATTTAAAAAACTGTTAACACTGATGGGAACTACCAAAATTGTATCGTTATTTAATATATTTATTTGCAAGTACTTAAAGTTCTTCATCAAAACAAAGAATGTACCAAATTAACCGAAACAATATCACTTCATCCATAATATCGGTTTTTATAATCAATATGGAAAAAAATCATATCTTCTACATTACGTTTAACACCAACAAATAACAATTTTTGAAGATTTTATCAGTTGAACAAAATATTGTTTTGCCAATATTAGTTCTGTTTCAATAAAAAGTATTTCTCTATCTAATATATTAGATTTTCCAATAAATTTTTGTATAATCTTTATCAAAATGAGTACAATTAAACATTAATTTCGACAACTTTGGTAATTATAATAAAATATAAAGATTAGCAATCGAATTTTTTATTATATTTTTGTTTTTATTCATATACTCACAATATTAACATATTTCGTTAAAAACAATCTAAAATACATATTAAATTAATCGAAATACAATTTAAAAATGGACTACTGATTTTTAATTTTATTTGGTCCATTTTGTTGTTTATTTTCGACAAAAGTTGTAAAAAAACAATAGAAAGTCGTTTAAAATAAACTGGAATTTTTAATTTAACTGACAAAACGTAAGAAGAAAAACGATTTTTTAGTTTGTTTTCAAATTTGAAAGTTTTTTGTTTTTATATGTATGTGTAATTGCAAAACACAAAATTTTCTATTTCTTGTAATTTTTATATGAATAATTTTGTTTTTTAACAAACTATTTGGTTAAAAAAAAAACGAAAGGAATTATTTGAATTTCTATTTTTGAAACAGACAACATAAAATTTTACCTTTAACTGAAAGTATTAACATAACTTCAACTGAAAGTTTGTATTTTTTTGTTATTGTTTGTTTTTTGAATGACTGATTCACATAAGTAAAAAATATATTTCTATGAATTTCAATTATTTCTTCATATAAAAACAAACTCTACGTTACGTTACTTTTTAAGTAAACTACATTCAGAAACGAAAAATATATTGTAAGTGTATACATATTTAAATTTTAAATTTGACAATAACTAAATGTAAATGTGTGGTGTAGTGGGTAGAGACACAGCCTGCTAGTCTTAGGGTTCTGAGTACAAACACATACAATTTTTTTTTAAATAATTTTTTAAAGACACAACTTATTTCCAGTTGTAGCTACAATGTTATTTTTAAACAAACATATTCAAATAAATTCATGTTTAAAATCGGACTAGAAAAAATTTAATACATTTTAGCCTAGAGGAAAAGCAATGGCCTCCTGACAAACGGAAGGTCATAAAAATTTTTATTTTTAAACTAAATTTTATGGAATGCGTTTTCTATTAGCAGAATGTCTATTTATAGAATATTATAATCTACAAATAGAAAAGCTTAAAATTATTATGAAAAAACTATTCCGGTAGAAAACAACATTTTTTGTGAAGAAACTTTTCGTTTACAATGAACAGTAAAATTTAAAAACAATTCATATAACACATATCGGCAGTTGGTGCCACAAATCATACTTGGGATTTTTTCATTGGCATTGAAGTTTCATTAGCATTAGTTAAGTCATGTTAATGCCAAAAAATCTTTCATTATCATTTAATGATAATGAAATTTTCTGGCATTATCATTTGTTCTACTAATGCCATTAAAATCGTACTAATGCCTCAAAAACTATTCACAATTAATCAAAAAAAGCATTTGTTTACAAAAAAGGGGGGATGTTTAAATTGCGGACAAATAAAATATTTTTTTAATTACTTCTTTTCAATTGATTAATAATTAATTGCAATGGAATTTCAAAAACATTACCATAAATCAATGAAATCAAACAATTAAAAATCATTATTTAAAAAATAGTAATAATTAATTAGCCTGTTCAATTAATTAGTCCCATGTATGCAACAAATACATAATAAATATTTTTCTTTAGTAATTACCAATCTTCAAAAGGTAGCTGTAAAAATTGTATGACGTTTGCTTTAAAAGTTACAGTGGTTTTAGTGAAACAACTTTTTATATTTTAAAAATAAGAAAAAAAAAGAATTTCGTGTTTTGATAAAAATTACTTTTTGATGAAAAAAACACCGTTGAAATGGATTAAAATAAAAATGAACTAGTTTCAAAACCATATTTTTAGTTTTTAAAATTTTAAAACTAATTACACAAAATTTTATCAAATTATATATAATTTGATCAAATTGGATAAACACATTTTTCGTATAAAATTATATCAGATTAGATACCATAAGATATCATGGGATCATCAAATGTATGCCTTTTTTTCAGATCAGGTAAGATGTTGTAATGTATGATTATGTCGGTACCTTTTTCATCAGATAATACATTTTTGTATTTTGATACATTTTTTTAGAGTCTGTTAAATATTTCAAAAAAATAAAAAAAAAAAAAATAATTGAATAGATACAATATATGCAACTATTTTAATAATATTGTATATAAAATATAAAAAATAAAATATAAAAAATAAAATATAATAAATATTGAAATGCCAAATATATTTCGAAGTAACTCTAACATTTTAATTTGTGATGCGGCGTAGAGTCATTCCATAATTTGGCATTTTACAGATTTTCACAGACGAAATCGTATAATGCTTCGAAAATGGAAAATATTCCTAATAAACGTTGTGTAAGTGCTTTAAAAATTGCTTGAATTAAACTTTACTTTAAATGATTTTTCTTTTGCAAAAATGCAGTTCACACAAATTGAAAAAAATATGTATTTCAAGAAAATAGGTATCAAACAAAAATATATCAAAATAATTAGTTAAATAAAAATAAATTGTACAAAATATAATTTTTATTGTGTTTTTAATTGACTAGATTTGGGGTTTGAATACAAGAGTTTTTAATGTGTTGTTTGAACATGAATTGAATTGCAATTCAAGGCTGGAATTAAAGAATATTTAAACCGTTTTAATCGACTGAAATTCAAGTATCCATTTTGCTAGAGTATGCTATTGAATTACAGTGTAATTAAAGTATAAATCTAGGCTCGAAATTGGAAAATACGATTAGAATAACAGTTGATTTATATTTGAATTCCAGCAAAATTGTTGGATGGGTTGTGATGAGGTAAAATAAAACTGGTCTAACAAAACTCCCCTAGGTTACACTCGAATTGGGATGAATCCAAATCGAAGATTGACCTCATATTTTTTAGTTCCATCTGCGATGTTTAGAAACGGGAGTGAAAAAATAAAATTTTTAAAATATATTTTTACTTGGCAACATATCGAATATTTTTGGAGTTGGTAAAAAACAAAATAATATAAAAACTTATTTACTCGTCAAAAGACAAACCTTGATATACTTGCACAGGCTTGTCAAGTTTTTGAAAAAGTATCACAAAAAAAGGATTCGGTAAAAGTTCGTTAAAACCCGATAAACCACGAATATAGGAAAAAGAAGATATACATGTTCGATGAGGAATATTGCAACAAAAATTGTTTAAACAAAATGAGGTACGGCCGTATGGTATTTTGAAAAGTCTTTCCATTAATAGCACTTTCTTACAGTTCCTTTAAAAAAAATTAATTAAAAAAATAGCACATATTTATTACCCCCTTAACATTGGAGGTGGTGGCACATAAAAAAACCTGTAATTATTATTCGCTGACTAGGTGATTCTCTTGTTAGTTGTATGAAAGAAATTGTATTCTACTAAGGGCGTATAACTTATAGATTAATTAAACGCCTTAAAAAATATTTCTATTTGTTGACTAACAACTAATTTTAGAAAATTAAATAATTTACTCAAATGATAACAAGGAAAAGAAAAGGCCTAAATTCAGCTGTGCCGAATCTTTGAATACCCTGCACGAATATCCTAAAAAAAATTTCTCTATGTTTTTGGTACAAATAATCTAAAAAAACTAGAATTATGGAGGTGAAAAAAAAAATTTTGAGATGAAAAACTTTTTTGGAAGTGAAAAGAAAGTTTTGTGGTGGAAAAAAATTTTGATGTGAAAACAGTTTTTGAGGTAAAAAAAATTTTTTAACGTGATATAAATTTTTTGAGGTGAAAAATATTTGAGGTAAATATAAAATATTTTATTTAATTCTAAGCGACTGGTGAAAAATAAAAGAAAATATTTTACTTGCCAGTCGCTATTATGAAATCGTACTAAAATTAAGTGTTTCCAATTATTCGACCCTGCCGGTTAATCGGTTAGGTCATTATTCGAAAAAGAAGAAGAAAATTTATTAATCGATTATTCGGGTGGATTAATCGGAAAAATTGGCGATTAATTGTTTAATGCAAAATAAATTTATGCCTTTCATCAATAGGAACACAACGGGCTGCTTTTTGCGTTGGTTTCTAGTTAAAGTGATTGTTTAGGACAATTTAAGGCATTCTGAGATTTTTTAAAGAAACATGCTGTATAATCTTTGGTTTTTTTTTTCAGAGGAATCTGACGACTCTTTAAATAGAAAATGTCAGACGTGTTCAGTGGAAGTAAACCCTTAAAAAATGCAGTGTAGATAGTGTTTTACCGAAGTTGGACTTTTTGTCGATAAAGTTGGTTTTTATTTTATAAACAAGAGCTGCCTTCAAAAAAAAAAATCAAAAAACTAATTCTTAAAAATATGGTATGAATAGTTTTTGCGAAATTCACAAACAAATTTTTATAAAACTGCCACTGTTCGCTGACTTTTTCTGTATCTGGTTTAAGCTTTAGACTTAAAGAGGTTATCTATTAGAAAATATATAAAAAATTACGCATATTTCTGACAAATCCTCACCGATTTTTCTGTATTTATGCAATTAAGAATTCAAATAAGCGAATTCTTAAATATTTTTTGACAAAACAACTTATTTTTACTGAAGTTTCTTCCGACTGCATCAAAATCAAATAGAAACAAAATTTCAAGTTATTTTTTAGTTTTTATACATTTTTTTCATAGAATTTTAAATGAAACTGTTTTTTAGAAAATACAGTTTTCGAATTTAAAGCAAATTTTATATTATTATTTTTTAATATAAATAACGTCATAGTGCTTGTTAGGAATATTTCTAGTCCCGTGATTCATTGCTAGGGACTCATAACTTTTTAACCGCTGGTCCGATTTGGTTCATTTTTAATACCAAACTTCTTGGGAGGATGTCTAATGTTAAAGCTCTGCTTAGAGGCTTTAGCTTTTCTAAAACTTCGCCTTCTGATGAGATATTTTGTCAGCTCGCAACACATTTCTACGGAAGTTGAAACTCTATTTCAATTTTTTGGACATGAAAATATAATATTATATTATTTAAAATTTATTTTTTAAGAAATTAAAACAAAAATAAAAATTGTCTATCATATTTCCTAAAGTCTTTTTATCATATTTTCTTAAGCCATTTACTTCGATTCAGTCGATTTGAAAAGAATTTTATCGTATTTTAGTTGATGTTTTTTTTCTATGATTTTCTTGCTAAAGTTAAGAAAATTAAGAAGTTTTAAGAAAAATAAAATAATTTCATATTAAAAATTGAACAGGTTAATCGAACTATTCTAATCGATTATGCAGGTCTAATAATTATTTGAGTTTTAAATTATTTGTTTTGACAATTAACCGATATAGAGGCGATTAATCGAGGAATCGGTTAATCGATTAACCAAATTAGAAACATTAACTTAAATACACAAATTTGTATGGAACATTTAGAGGTACCTTCACATTTTAACACATAACTTTTTAACCGCTGGTCCGATTTGGTTCATTTTCAATACTAAACTTCTTGGGAGAATGTCTAATGTCATGATCGCCATTTCAACAGACAGACATACGGACATCGCTAAATTGACTTAAAATTGTATAAGGATCACGAATATATATACTTTATGGAGTCTTTGACCTATATTTCGACATGTTACAAACGGAATGACAAACTAATATATACCCTCACCATATATTTATAATGGAGGGTATACGAGAATATGCTGTGTAAATAAGTTATTGTTATTTCTTCATCTTCAAGTGTTATTGTTTAACATATTTTGAATTTATAAATTAAACGGGTTTAAAATTCACAAGTAATTATAAGCAGATGGTATAAAACAACAATAATATTATTACTTTTAGTTCATTTGATGTAATAACAAATTATGTATAAACAATTAATAAAAACAATATAAGAAATATATAAAATGAAATTTAAACACAACACTGGGGGAGACAACACTAAAAAGTTTTGGCATAAAATTCATTAACATCCATAGAGTTTTTTTTTTAAATATATTTTTTGATATCGAAAGCTAGACAGTGTTTGTATACAAATTTAACTGCTGACAGCAAACCTGTTGTGAAAATAGTCTTTTAACAATTTAAGACTTGGGAATCATCCTAATGGTTACTAAATAAATCAATACCACCATGCAGCAATTACTTTTTCCCTAAACTAAAAAAAAAATTAAATAAATTCATCTTTTAAATATATGCTATATTTATAAATAAAAATATTTTTCTTAACAATTTTGATTAATGTAACCCCAAAATATCAAATTAAACCAATTCAATTATAAAATCACCAAATGAATTTTCAACTATGTATGTACAATATTGGTGAATGTGTGCGTGTGTGTATGGGTGCGTGTAATGGGCACCCAAATGTATTAAGATTGTATTAAAAACAACAACAACAACAAAATATTGTACATATTTTCTTTTATTCCTTTTAAGTGTTGTTGACATGTTTAACACTTTTGTAAATAGGTGGCAATGTACATACAGACATATTTAAGTATGAAAGTGTGTTGTTGATAGTGTTTGCCTGTTTCTGTGTCCGTGTTGTGTGCGTGTGAATGTGAATGTGTTCAAGTATTATAAGGTCTTTAATGTTTATTTAAGTTTTTGTTGGTGTTTTTGTTTGCTCTCGTTTTCTTTTATTGTTATTTACACTTCATTATAATAAAAAGTTTTATAAAATTTTTATTTTTATTTACTAAAAGGCTTTACGTTTATTTAACAAAAGAAAATATTGGTGGTCATCAAATAAATAAACAACAAAATTTTTGTAAATACTTTTTAAATGTTTTTATAGTCCTTTTGTAATATACACAAACACACACATACACACACACATACACTCACCCATACAATCAAACATATATCGGAAATAAATCCTTTTTTTTTGTGTGTGAAATCAAAGCATGCATCAATAGTTTTGAATAGAATTGTTTAAAATTGTCTGTTTAGGGGGGGGTGAAAAAGTGCCAAAACGGAAGCAAGGTATTAACGTCAAATCAAAACATGCTTAGAATTCAATTAATTCTTGATCAAAAAACCTCATAATCTAGATTTATTTGTTATGGGAACAAATTTTTATGCAAAATTATGAAAAACCAACTTTTTTTAATCTTTGCAAATAGAAAAAAAAATATTTAATATTTTATAATACTTATTTGAAAAAATTTCTTGCAAATTCCTTTTGAAAAGTAAAAGCGACACAGTGCTGGCAAAGCTTTGGCAACGTTCGGTTATGAGTTGATATTCGTTGGATCAACAATTGTGACCCGATGGATACACTCAAACAAGTTTTCTAATATTTATGAAACAGTAAGATTTAACTTAAATCTGAGTAATTGTATAAAGGGTTTTGTACTATAATTAAGTACACTACCACTCGGAGACCCATAGAATCCATTGTGATACCCTTTGGGGGGAAAGAATAATAAAAAAAGACAGATACAGGTTGGTTGAAAAGTTCCTGCGCTCGAAATGAAAGAGTACTGTTTTTGTTACGAAATATATTTTTTGATTCAATATAATCTCCTAGAAGCTCAATACACTTGTTCCAATGATCTTCCAATAATTTTATCCCATTCTTCTTTAAACCAGGTCTTTTCTCACGAATTTTTTCATCCAGCTGAATCAAAAGGCTGCAATAATATTCAGAGTTGATTGTTTTACCTTTCTGAAGATAATCAATCAACAAAATTCCTTTTGCATCCCAAAAAACTGATGTCATAACCTTCTTTGCTGATCGTTGTAACTTCACCTGCTTTGGAGCTGAACAACCAGCTTCAGTCCACTGTAAACGTTCTTGTTTCAATTTAGGATCATGGTAGTAGATCCAAGTCTGATCCATAGTTATAAAACGACGCAAGAAGTCGGTTTTATTCGGCTTAAAACGCTCCAAATTACGCTGAGAATTTGCTATGCTGAATCTTATATACCCTTCACCATGGTTGGGAAAATAGTGAAGTTTATATATGGACATATATGGAATGGACAGATTTATATACGGACATCTTTTAGTGGAAATTTACCATTTAGTTTAGTGATAAAACTTGGACTCTGAAAGATTTATGGTTCCCGAAAATAGGTATTTAAAAAAATGTATGTTTTGGTCATAACTACTTTCAGCAAATATGTTCTACTAAAGATTTTCGATCTTTGGATATTTTTTAGTTCTAAAAAAAGCTTTTTTCGACCAAAAAAATATTTTTTTTACAAATCGTTAAAAGAAATCACTAGAACTGCATGTGTTTTATTTCTACAAAAAAAGTTTGATTTAGCTGGCAACCTTGTATTTGGGATTTTATTTCGCTTTTTTATTACAAAATATTTTTAATTTATTTAGCTTAATTTTAAAAAATTTAAGGAAAAAAGTTTATAAAATGTTTTTTATAAATTATTATAAGTTATGACCTAAAATAGTTGCACTCAAAGGGGAATTATGTATAAAATTTTCGTAATATATGAGAAATAAAATGGTTTAAAAACCTTTTTATAAATTATTTTAAATCGGAGCCAAAAATATTAATAAAACCGTTTGTATTTTGTTTGTATCGGGGGGTTTTTATAAAATTTTTGATGTTTTTAGCCTATTTATGGATTATTTAATTATTAATTTAAAATTTTATTTAAATTAATTATTTAATGTGAAAAAAAAAAAACAAACAAATAAAAAAAGTCTTAAGAAAATAAAAAAAAAAAGTTGAATTGTGTCTTGAGCAAGATTGGAACTCGCGTTCTTAGAGAAAAAAAGCATTTATGACATAGCGTTTAGACCACTCGGCTATGAAGGCTATATGGAATCATCGTTTATAGAGTTAAATGAACAGTTTTCGTTCAATTAGGGATTTGTTTGGTTTTTATTTAAATGATAAATCTTTGTATGTGTTTGTTGTGTGCATAAAAGGTGAAGAGGTGAAAGAAAAGAAATTTATGTGTTTGTAATGCGTAATATTCAACATACATATAAAACAAAGGAATTTTGCGGGAAAAATTAGAGGTAGTCCTGGTTTTTTTCTAATATCTCAGCCATTTATCAACCGATCTGGCTGATTTTTAATAGCAAGCAGAAATGGATCACATTTAACAGAAATATATAACAATTAAGTCTCATAATGTCTGGGGTCTTCGGAAAACCCATTTTAACACACAGACGGACAGACGGACATCGTTAAATCAACTTCGCTCTTCATAAGAACCCAGAATATATATACTTTATAGGGTCTAAGATCAATATTGTAGAAATTACAAACGGAATGACAAATTTATATATACCCTTCCACCTGTGGTGAAGGGTATAAAAAAAAGTTTGGAGCTAGCAGTGCCATCTATTGGTGAGCGCAGGAACTTTTCAACCAACCTGTAGAAATAAAGAATTAAAAGCCCCCGGCCTAAAAAGCAGAGAGCAAGTATAAGCCGGGATGACCCCGAGACCGCTACCTAGAATAGCCAGCTTATCCCCCTGCAACATCACCCAGTTCAACGTGGAATCTTTTCCCCAGCCTTCTTAGTCTCAGACCCTAATAATGTTCTATTGTCTCTAGCTCCTCAATAACCTCCTACAAAAGTTCTGTGTGCCTCTTTCCCATTTACCAATGAAGGCTCAAATAGAGTAGTGACCGGTTGTTGCCCCAAATAAAGACCAGAGACTTGTGTTATCCAATTTAATTAGTATTTTGGTTTCTTTTACATCCAACTTTGGCCATATAGGGGTGGACACCCTGCAATCTGTCCTTCTGCTCCAGGATTGATTAGTAGAGTCACGGAATCTTTCGGAGATCAGCCTATAGTACTGACATGATGGGGATTTTACCCCACAATCCCTATATATAAGGTCCAGTTCCGAATCCTATCTGGTCAGTTGATCCGCTATCTCATTACCCCGTATGTTACTGTGGTCAGGTACCCAACACAATCTGCTTGTGTAGAATTCCATCACCGCCCCTAGAGCCCCTTTACAGTCCATCACTATACTTGAATGTACTGAATGACACTTCAAAGCCCTAAGTGCTGCCTGACTATTTTCATAAATTGTCACTAAAGATCCCTCTATAACTTTTGCCCTTATCAACTCGGTGGCCCTCCAGGATCTCTGCCTGAAAGACACTGCGTTCATTCGGGAGAATGTATGACACTTTAATGTCACCATCTACTAGATAAACTCCGGCCCCAGTGCCAGAGTCCATCTTGGACCCATCCGTGAAAACTGCACATCCTTCAAACAGCTTTCTAGACCCAATCCACTTGTATCTACTTGGAAATACAATTGGCCGTGTAACCCCAAAGTCTTAAGTCGTTACCCTATGGTCAGAAATCATAGTCGGGATTCTATCCTGACCAATTAGACCTGCCTCGTACAAAACTTTAGTGTGTCCTATCCGCCTATGTTTTAATAGGAAAGACTAAAATAAATTTTATGAGAAATATCGCAAAGCAGTTTCCAGAGAAGTTTAAAACCGCAATTTCACTGGGTCTCAGCCTTACTAATTTTAAAAGAAGAGTCCGAGAACATGGACTCAGCTGTTTCAAATGTACCTACAAAAAACCCTAAGGGTCAGGAAAAAAGAAATCGAAAAGCTCAGCTTGACTTTGACCGGGGACAGGATAATATTTTATTGGTAGATGAATAAAAATTTAATCACTGGGACTCAGGTGGAAGAACTAATGTTCGACGGCCTTAAGGCGAAAAGTTTAGTCCCAGGTACATCACCGAACGTAGCCGGAATTGATCCAATTCACCGCATAACTGATACAATGACAATCTATAGAGGCCTTCTTAGCTTCCGTATGCTGTATGGGAAATGCAACTATTATAAAAATTCCAATACGTTAACGACCCCAAACATACGGCAAGGATTGTAAAAGCACAAAAAAAGATTGAGAGCATATTTTTTATCGAATTGGAGAAGCGATGGAACGCAGTTTCTAACGATTATATTGAAAAGCTTATATCCTCCATGTTTTCTGTAGTTTTCAATTTAAAAAGTGAAACGATAAATTTGTTTTCAATTGAATATGTAAATTACAAAGAAATATATATAACACACAAAAATACGTACTTTCTGTGTTATAGTTAAAAAAAATTTCTATTAAAAACAAGCCAAAAATCTATTATATTTACCGTTTTTGTCAGTTAATTTATTACCAAATAAACATAAACGACAAAATACAATATTTTTTTTAAAGGAAAAGTACGTAGCCCCGCCCCATTTAATTGCCTTTCAATTGTTTTAATCTGCACATTCAGTGGAATTTAAGAAAAAAAAAATATTGTCATTATTATTTGTATGGCGTCCAACATAATATTTTGAGTACAAATCTCCTGTCATAATTTTTTTTTTAAATTAAGAAGATTTTAATGTCAATACATTTTTTTTTCTTATAAGATAAACAGAATCCAGCACAATGAAATTGTCTGTCTGTCAAAAAAAAATTATTTAATTCTATGGTTTCCTTGTGTCAAAAATTTCTTATAGGAATTATAAAAAGGAACTTTCATGTCATTGCACAGAGGCAACCTAAACATTTCATTTTATCATCTCTATTGACGCGTGTATGTCAACAACGCATTGTCTAACAAAAGCATAAAGAAATCCTAATCCCCAAATGATTTACATGAATTTTTATCAGCAACTAATGCCAACGTAGAACTTGTGATTTTTTTTTTTTTTTTTTTTTTTTGAAAACTTTTCTTAAAACAATAAAAATCTGAGGGTTGTTGTACTCACTCTTATGATTTAGAATATATATTTATATTCATGATTGTTTGTTATGTGCAGTTGCACGTTTTTTTTTTATGCATCATCATCATCATCACTTGATGAGGAATTACTTAAATACTGTTTGGAAACAATATTTATTGTTCCATATACTTTAATCTGATATGTTGCTACGGGTTACATAGAATTATTTTAACTACATATTAGTTACATCCTATTTTTAAGTATTGCGTGAATAATAACCATTTTAAAATCCCATCAACTACTCAATTACACACAATAAAATTTTGAAATTTTAAATTTTGTGTTTTTGTTTCATGTTTATAACCTTTAGTTGACCTTATAATTGTCAAATTCCCAGGTGTTTGAGAAACTCCCTTTAAGGGATTCAAAAATAAAATGGGGGGTTAAATAAGTTTAAGCTGTTTTTATTAAAATTCTTTTGCAAATAAATATTATATAATTCAGGTAACCATGGTGTAATTATATTATAAGATCAACCTTAAATACATATATTTGAAAATAGAAAATTCTAATAATTTTTGGCTTAATTTTAAGTCCTTGACATCAATGTTTTCTTCCCACAGAAATTTTTTTTTTTTTTTGGGTGGTGGGGAAGGGGGAGAGGGTTGGATTTTATCGACCTAGTAACAACTGCTTAATAATAAAAGATAGAAAAACTATATTTACAAAATAGAAAAATATCTAAAATATAGTTTCTATTACAAATATACACTATTCGTGACATCTCGAAAAAATGAGACAGGTTGTCTTTAGATTTCTTTTCTCTAAAACTCTCTAAAAACTTAATCAAATCAGAGTTTTGCTTGGAATACTTTCTGGGAACCGATTCTAAATGGTTTTATTACAGCGAAGTGATAAACTGTCAGCGCTTAACAGATTCGGAAACCATTCAGTATCATTACACTAGCAAGTACAATTTTATTAATCAGGGACTGAAAAATATTGTTGCAAGTGTGTTGTGACTTTATAACTCACGAACAGTCAAACCGAATTCGATTAAATTTTTACGGTTTGTTCGTTTGGTCGTGTAGATGGTTTGCACGAAATCGGTCGACGCGTTAGTGAGTTATGACTTTTCATGTCAACATGTGATTTTTTCCATATAAAAAAAACAACAAATACATAGGCGCCCATGAGCGTGTGCGGTATGTTTACTGTGTGCTGTCAGTGAGTGATCATTTTAAGGTTCTTTTTCATCGAACTCGCGGATCGAGAAAGCAATGAACCAATGAATTTGATTCAATGTTAATGTTCATGCGTAGCGAAGCAACATCAGACACACAATTTAAAAAGAAGGAAGACCCCATGTAACAACTGTAAGAGAAGATTGAAAAATAACGATTTTTTTGCGAAATATCTCAAAGTAATTCCCAGATAAGCTCAAACCGAAATTTCGCTGGATGTCAGCCCACCCACTATTAAAAGAAGAGCCCGAAAATAAGAGACCATGTTTTAAATTAACAAAAAATAAAACCTTATGTGTCATAAAAAAAATCGAAAGGCTCGGCTTGACTTTATCCAGGGCCACTTAAATTGGACACAAACAAATGGGAAAATATTTTATAGTCAGATAGATGAATCACAAATTTAACCTACGGGGATCAGGTGTAAGAAGTTTTATTCTAGGTACAACAACGTCTCAGTGAAGCACAGATGCGAAGAGATTATGGTGCGGTGGTGTTTTTCGGGTAGTGAGTTATGCTGAATATGAAATACCACTATCATGCACATTCCAGTACGATAAGGACCCCAAAAATACGGCAAGAATTGTAAAAGCTTGGTTAGAGAAAAAAAATATTAATGACATGTCGTGGCTGCGCCAATTAAGAACATGTGGATCATTGCAAAACGCATTATATAAACAATATAGTATTCCGAAATGGTGATGATCTTTCCGTCGAATTGGAGAAGCAGTAGATTGTAATTTATAAAGATTATATTCAAAAGCAGATTAGCAAATGTCTTGTACACTTGAATTTCGACAAATTTTATTAATATATTTTTTTTTTTTAATAAATAAATGAATTGAGTAAAACAAAAAATAATAATAACTTTTTTTGAAAGTCTTTTAATAATAAATACTGAGTTTTAGTCAATATAAAGTTTCAGTGGCAAATGTTTTGACCACCACTGTATATTCAACATATTTATTTACATATATACATGTGTAATGCAAATACTTGAAATATTTTGCCAAGACTTTACTTGTATTGGCTTAGTTGACATAAAGGGTGATTTTTTAAGCCCGATAGAATTAAGGAAATGGTTAACTGTTTTGACATTTATGAATCAGTATGACGCTTGAACAATGCTACCAAATTTACCAGATTTACTTTGAACATCAGTCATCAATTCGCGCAACTTATAGACGACGAAACTGTGTTCAGCGATGAGGCTCATTTTTGGTTAACAAACAAAATTGCCGCATATGGAGTAAAATCAATCCAACCGTTTGGTGGAAACATTGGACCGTATTTCTCCCAAAATTAAGGAGGAGCTCGTGGTTCGGTCAATGGATATCGTTATGATCAATGATTTCTTGTTTCAAAATATGGATGACATTGACCCGGGCGAGTTGCAGTTTCAACAGGATGGCGACTGCGACCGAATTATTGAAACCAATGAACCAATGTCTAGCTATTTGACACCTCTCGAATATTTTTAGTGGATCCACGTATAGTCAATGATTTATGCTGGCCAACATTGTTCGTATTATTCTTGACTTACGGCCAGCAAGCAATACCCGAAATTGGACATCGGAAATGCGCTTCGTCAAGAACTGCCGCGGAGGCCGTATGCCCAAAATCATTTTTAAATGTTAATGCTATGTATTGATCTTTAGAATAAAAAAAAATTTTGGATGAAAATTTAATTTTTTATATTATTTTTTTTACAATTTAAAGTTCTATCTGTCTTAAAAAAACACCCTTTAGTATAAACAGTTGGCAACAGTTTTTGTGCGTGTATGCTATAAAAATTGCATGAGAGTTGGCAAATCCACATTTTAAAATTAAATTTTCATTTACATGCCGATTCTCTGGCATATTGCGAACTCAAGAATAAGCAATGCTCGAAGTAATTTCTTAAAAACTTTTACATACAATATAAATAATGTTTTAAATACTTTTTGACTAAAAATTATGCCGTCTTAATATATTTTGTGGTTCGAGTCATTTGTATGGTGTTTACAAAGATTTATTACTACAACTACTTACTATTTTAAAAAATGTGTAAATAAATTTCATGAAACTTACCTGTAATTGCCATATCTGCATTTCCTGTAATATGTTGTCCATATTGCTTTGACCCTTTGCTGTTGCTTTTGCGGTTGCAGCAACACTATCAAATGTTGTAGCTTTTGACGTTGATAATGATGATGATGATGATGTGGACACGTTTAAGTGTGTATAGCAGGTGGTTGATGAAGTATTAAAAGGCGATGACGTTGGCACTGATGAAGTACTATTGCAACAAGTTGTAGTTTGAAAGAGATCAAAAAGTTCTTCATTTGTTTTACCACAACTACGACATAATTCATGGAAATTATTATAACAGTCATTTGTAGGATTGGCAGAAGTAGGCTCAGTGCCAATGATTAAAGATGAAGAAGTGTTGGTAGCAGTTGATGATGTGATGGCATTATCTGCTGCTGTTGTTGTTGTTGTGGTTGTTGGTGGTGCCATAGTGGCTGCCATAATGTTGTCAGTAGTGCTATTGTTAAAAAAACAAGTTTTGTTTTGTATTCATAAAAAAAGGTTGTTTTATTGCGATATTTGTTATTTTGTAACTTTAATAGCAGGTGCTGAACTTTGGTTTCTATTTTTAGGTGTTTTTTAAGACTATACAGCAAGCAACAATTTTAGCATAGTATTTGTAGTGTTCTGTAGGGAAAATAATTTAAGGATTAAATACAATAATTCCCTTTATAGGACGTTTTTATATTTTTTAATTTATTTCTTTTAAAACAATACTTGCTTCTTTTTTTTTTAAGTATATGCTTTTATTCTCTTGCAATTTTCTTATTTCACTTTGATGTTATTTTTTTCGTTCTTATATGAAAAATGCAATAAAAACGTGCTTTTTTTTATTTTTTTACATTTTCTTTTGATGCTTTTTTGTTGAAAAAAAACTTGTTTCTTTATTTTGTTATGGTCGTTGCCGCCATCACTTCCATACAGCAAGACTCAATAAAAATTTTTGTAGCAGCATTAACAAAACAATGACGTCGTGTTGTTGTTTATTTTGGAACTATATAGAATTTAACCATGTCATGGTAAACATATTACCAAAGATCACTTAAGTATGTATATCTAAACAGGAACGGAAAAAAGAGAAAGAGAAGGAAAAGATTTTTGTTAAAAAACAACGGATTTTTTTGTTCAACTTGAGAGATTGTTAGCGGTGATGTTAAATGGGATTTTTAAGTTGGTACTTTTTGTACAGCATCTTGGTACTAAACATAAATCTAACTTTTTAACTTTTTTCTTTAAACTTAAGCCCAAGAGTCCTCTTTTAAAAATTCCAAATTATGCTTTTATTTGTCTACGCTTAAATTTGAAATAAATAAAAGGATCAAAAAATAAATTCGAATTTTTAGTGTACAATGAAAGCGTATTATAACATATTCTCCAGAATTAAGAAATTTCGCGATTTTTACAATAAAAATTGGTACGCCCAAAAATCTGTTCCCAACAAGGTTTTTTTTATGAATTTTTTTAATATCCTGTCTCGCCCTCTAGCGGAGATATTTGGATTAAAAGTTGACTGCCTGAAATACTTCAAGAGATCCAGATTTTTTCAAAATTAAATTTTTAATTCGTTCTCTAAACTCTTATCTAAGTGAATAACTAAGTTCTTTTCAAGAAAATTTTTCATTCATTTGTCATGTTTTTGAAAAAGCTCTTTAAAAAAATCCGCGATTGAAATTTGTGGCAACTTTGGAATGATAATTAACATTTTTTGATTTTTTTTTTTTGTTAACACTAGGATAATAACTATAAGTTAGTATTTATTATTAAAAGACTTTTAAGCTTAAAGTTTTTATTATCTTTTATTAAATTTATTCATTGCAAAAACAAATTAAAAAATATAAATTAACTTAAACAAATTCAAGTCTTCGAAACATTTGCAACTCTCAACGAAATTAAAAAAAGTACAAAAAACTTTAAGCATTTAGTATTTGAGGCATATATATGATTTTTAATTACTTCGGAGCATCTCTTATAATCATTAGAAATTGCATTATACTGCTTATCCAACTCCATGAAAAGTTTATCACGATATCAGAATATTACGTTTTGCATTCATTCACATGTTCTCAATCGGGTTGAGATCGGGATACTAAGGCGGCTTTCACAATCCTTGCCCTTTATTATGTTGCTGAATTATTCACGATAGTGGCATTTGCCATAACTGAGGTAAAAAGGTCTCAATGGATTATAACTGTCATTGTATCAGTTATGCGGTTAATTCCTCTTTACGAAAAACACCCTCACACCACAATATTTTCGGCAGGTTTAGTGTGAAGATGGTATACCTGGAATAAACCTTTTTGCTTTGAGGCCGTCGAAGATTAGTTTTTCCATCTAATCCTCGGATGTTAAATTTTGATTCATCTGACCATAAAATATGTTTCTAGTGCTGTTGTGTTCAATTTAAGTGGACCCGGGCAAGTCAAGCCGATATTTTCGGTTTTATAATTCCTGAGACTATATTCTCGGGCTCTTTTTTTAATAGTGGGTAGGCTGAGATCCAGCGAAATTTCGGTTTTAGCTTCTCTGAGAACGGCTTTGGTATATTTCGCAAAAAAAAGTTCCATATTTTTTGCTCTTCTCTTACAATTGTTATACAAGGTCTTCGTCTTTTATGTATTGCATGGATGTTGCCACTATTCGTTAAATCGTTGATTATGGTACTGAATATTTTAAAGAAATTTCTTTTTGAGAATGTCCATTTTGAAAATCATTAAAAATTTTGAACTTAAAAATAGAACTATAAGTGCTTCCAGCCATTTTGCAATGAAATTGCTATGAAGAAGATTATCCTTGCAACATCGAAATATTACTATTGAAATGCAATAGTTTTAGTGAGTTATTTAATAAATAATTAAAAAGAATGCAATTACCGTTATATCCAGGCATTTTTTTCTTAGTGTAAATTGCTTTTGCGATACAATTGATTGCATACTTTTTTCTCCATTCCCTTTTCCAAGTTACTTCCACAATTATGTCGATTTATACGGTGGCTTTTGTTGGTCTTAACAACTTGCTTATCTACCCCGTTTGCCACCAAACAAGAATTGCACGCAATAATTGCATGCAAAAAAAGTCACCGTCAAAATTGTCCATACCACGCGTTTTTGCGTCAACGCATATACGCTTTTTACGCTTTACTGAAATTCAAGTTACATGCGACACTTTTTAAGCTTTTATTTTGATCAGCTGTAGTGTTAATTTGTTGAATAAAATAAATTTAAAATAAAGAACTTCGTGTTTTTTTACAGCTTCAATTAGTTTTTCCTCCACTGTGTAGTTTTTCAAATAAAAATAACCTATCAAAATCAGCTGATCTGTTCGTACGCTGCTTGTGACGCTTACAAAAGTAGAAAGTAGATCTACTTTTCGCGTCATACGCGTCAGGGCAGCTTAAGAGAAATGACAGTTACAAATGATTTGTACACTTAAATTTCGACAAGTTCTTTTAATATAAATTGTTTGTTGTTGTATTTTAACGTAATTGGTTTTATTCTTATTTGTTTAACAAAAACAATAAATGATGTTAGCAAAAAATTAATTTTCAGCAACGAAGAGTCATTAAAAGAGAAATATAAGCTGTAATGAGATCTCAGTTCCAATTGCTTTTATCGCTTTTCATAAAGCTTTCTTTGCAATTTGTCCTAAAAATAACTTTTTTTACCATCTCTTATAAAATACCATCTCATACAAATCACCTCTGTTCAAAATCAACAAGATCAATCTCATTAGTAAAACATAAAATTATTTTCATATTTTTAAGAAATGTTTGTTGATTGTTTTTTTTAATATCAGTTTTAAAAAGAATCGTGATTTGTGTTTTTTTTTGTCAGTTATATTTTTACAATATTGAATGTATATGGAAATTTAAAAAGAAACCACTTGTTATTTTTTATTTTTTTTTTTTGTTTATTTAGGGTTTTTCATTTTAATAAATTATAAAAAATATATTTATGTATATTATTTTTTTGGGCAAATTTTTATTATGTTGATTTTTCTTCATACAATATTTTTCTGTTTTTATTTAAACACTCATTGGGCAAATATATAAATGCTCATTAAATGTATACAAAGTGTGTGGGCTTTAGTAATTTTTAGTAGTTTTTCAATATTTTTAGAAATTATTGCTTCTTACACAGAAAAAACAGATTTATTTTAAAACACAAAATTTTCGGCAACTGAATGATTCCCGACACAATTGCAGTATATTGTTTTGTCATCCTCATCTTAAGCTTTCAAAAATTTGCAGTTAATGTAGTCAACTTATGAACATCGATGTTTTTAAATATTTTAAAATAGATTACGCGAATTGGGTCGTAAAAAATGTACAGAAACTAAATGAGCTCACGCAAATTCCTTAAATGTGTAAATAAGTGTTGTGATTTTAGAGGGTACTGGGAAATGAAATGAATCGGAATATATAAAAACTTTTGACGACAGCTATTTATCAGACAGTTCATTGATTTAATAACAAAATTCATTTATTTTTTTTTTTTTCAAACTACCAAAATAACAAAATCTAACTTTGAAATACTAAAAAACCGATTTGGAAAGGCTTCAACACTGGGAGTTAGTTCAACTCTAACATTTTTTATTTTTACCGATAAAAACCCTAAAAGGGAATTTATGCCATCTGTCAGAGGATTGATGCCTTCATTTAGAAAAATTTATGAACTAAGAGTTTTTCCTTAAAATTAATAAAAATGCTTCAAAATAATGCAAATTTATTTGATTTTAATTTACAAAAAAACTTTCATTAACTTAAAACTAGGAAGACATTTTCCTTAATTTTGCTTTCTATATTTAGATTAAATGTGCTTTAAAAACGTTAGAAAATTAAAGAATTTATAAACCAAAAAATAAAGAAAATTTTAAATTGTATGAAAATATAAAATCTGAACAAGGAACTTCCCAGCAAAACCACACATTACCAAATAATGGGTAAAGTAATGTATAGCCATAGGGGCCGATGGATTACTTTACACCTTACTTCATTGATGAATTTTATAGGCGATGAGCCTCAAAGTGATGTATATACACATTACTTTAGAGGTGATAATGTAAGGGGTTACTTATAAATATGATTTAAAAAAAAAAGGAATTTTTATTAAAAAAAATTATTACAAATATTTTAAACGTTATTAAAAATAATGTGGTCATGGTGGGATTCGAACCAGGAAAATCTGGTTGCCAGCCATGAACTCTACCCACTGAGCTATCGACGCATATTGTATTTGATTGCTTTAAACTTAGCTTACAAAAAAATACAAAGTAATGAATCTAAAAATAGATTTTGAAATATATTTCAATTATTACTTTACATTTATAAATCATATATTACGTAATTAATAATTTGTAACTTATTACTTTATGCTTGCAAATAATAAAAAAGGTAACGAGCTATCATTACAAGGTAACGCATGAGAATATCGCACCCATTACCAAAGTTTTGCTGGGTTCTTTAGATTTAGTTCAAACATTTAAGCTTATTTAAACCAAATATGTTAACTTCTTAAATTTAAGGAAACCTTTTCTTTAGCATTCCTAAAAAGTTTAAGAATATTTTTTTAACCTATATTTATTCGATCTTCAATATTATATTATTCTTTTAAATCGAGTTTAAGATCTTTTTACAAATATAATAATTATTTATTATTTTCTTCCAATATTTCGTCTCCACATTGGGTGACTCAGGTAAAAAAAAATAAAAAAAAAGACGAAATATTTTTTTTTTATTTATATTAATCATATAATTACAAATTATATCCTAACACCCTAACCGAGCACTAGCAACAAAGGCCATCGGCTCGTTGTAGCGAAAACAGACCAGAGCCTCTGGTGGGAATCGAACCCACGACCCCCGCACTGATAAGCTGGCACGCTACCAACCAGCCTACCGGGGCGCTCTAAGAAAATAATAAATAATCATTATTTTTGTAAAAAGATCTTAAACTCGATTTAAAAGAATAATATAGTACTTTATTATATAAAACTTAGCACTTAATGAGAATTACAAATTAATAAATATTAATAAGCGAAATTTGTAAAATAAAAATAAAGCTTATTCAGCATTAACTGAACTCGTATTAAAATTTAAGAAAAATTTAATTGTTTACAAATAATTTTTACTAAATTTAAGAACAAATTTATACAAAATTTAAGTTAAAAAAATATACTAAATTTGAGTAAAGTTCCAAAAAATTAAAAACAAAATTTACTTACTTTAAGAAAAAATTTATTTAATTTAAGTAAACTGTTGTACTTGTTTTTTAAGAAAAGGGTATACTTAACTTAAATTAAAATTTCTAGGGAGACAAATCATTCCCAAAATTCTTAAAATTTAGTTAAATTACTTAAAATTTAGTAAATATTTTTTTGAGTGTTAATATGAAGGGCGTCTGTCAATTTTTACGTTGTAACAGTACTAGCCATATAAAAGTTACTGCCCTATGGCAGTTTACATAAATTCCCCGTAGGAAATATTTTATTTCAACAATTAAGATTTTAGAGAAATAAGTGAATACAAATTTACTCGGTCTTATTTTATTAAAAAAAAAATAAGTTTAATTTTAATATTAATTATTTGATGGTAAATAAGCACTGTTTAATAAGGAGTCTTTTGGTGTGTTTAACAGCAGGATTTTTCGAGGTCTATAAAATAGGCATTTGTTTGATCAATAATTTCATCGTTGGAGGTAAATCTCTTTCCACCGAGCCATTTCTTTAGGTTTGGAAATAGGAAATAGTCACTGGGGGCTAAATCCGGAGAATAAGGTGAATGAGGGGGTAATTCGTAGTCTACCCAGCAAAAACCTGGTATCAACTACTTACCAGACTATTAACTCGCTTAATTACTTTTGTTCGCGATGTCTAAAAAGTAATGGGTACTCATTATTTTTTAGCCACCCATTGCTTTGTGTTTTTTGTAACCCAGAAGATAATGACCACTCATTACTTTTGGGAAATAGCGAACAAAAGTAATTAAGCGAGTAAATAGCCTGGTAAGTAGTTGATACCATGTTTTTGCTGGGTACTTCATGAATTTTTGCCATGGAAACTAAGCTGTCACACGATTCCGTTGGTGGTCTATTGTGAGCAAACGCGGCAGCCATCTTGCGGAAAGCTTTCTCATGCTCAAGTGATCATTCAAAATTGAAACCAATGAGCCATGTGAGATGCCTATGTCTTCCACTATCTATCGCACATTCAATCTCCGATCGGCCATACGCCATATCGTGAATTTTTTCAATTATTTTGGGTGTAGAGACCTCAACTGGGCGTCCGCAACGTTTGGCATCTTCCGTGCTTGTAAGGCCATAACGAAAGTCAGTAAACCACCTTTTTACCATTGAAATCGATGGTGCAGAGTCCCCATAGTATTTATCAAGCTTTTCCTTGGTTTTATTGACGTTTTTTTTCCCCAAAAAATAATGTTTAATGAGCATTCGAAATTCACTTTTCCATTTTAAAAAGATTGTATGTTTTGAACAGCTGTTAAACGCAAAGTAAATGAAGTAAATGATCAAGTACCACCTATTAAAAGGTGGTACTTGATGGGAGCAGTGTTGCATTTCATATAACTACGAGGGAAGTTCGAAAAGTCGCGAACTTATTGATCTGGCCTCGTAATACTTTCAGTTAAATGTAAAATTTTATGTTGTCTGTTTTTAAAAATAGAAATTCAAATAATTCCTTTGGTTTTTTTAACCAAATAGTTTGTTTAAATACAAAATTATTTATATACAAATTACAAGAAACAGAAAATAAAAAAAAATGGACCTATGTGTGTGTGTGTGTTGTGTTTTTCAATTACACATACATATAAAAACAAAAAACTTTTAAATTTAAAAAACAAACCACAATTGTTTCTTTTTTTACGTTTTGACAGTTAAAAATTGATGGTTATTTTAAACGACTTTCGATTGATTTTACTACTTTTGTCGATTATTAAACAATGATTGAAAAAAAAACAACAAAATGGGCTGAATGTAATGAAAAAATCACTAGTCCTCTATTTGATTGTATTTTCGATAAATTTAATTTATATTTTAGATTATTTTTAGCGAAATAATATTGTGAGTGTACATTTTAAAATTGGTTAAATGATAACTTTGGAGTGTTTCTAAACAAAATGGGGAAATAATATTTATTAGACACATTTAAAATGCCATAAAATTTATAATAGCGTGATGATGTTATCTTTTTTCAAAACCATTTTAAGAATTTGATTTGCATTTTTTTAAAAACAAACAAAAAGTTTAATTTTTTCAAAAAAAAAAACTGTTAAATAAAGTGCTTAAAAAACCATTGCCCTCATAGATTTATCACAAATACACAAATGATTGACATTTTTGTCAAAAGACACAATGTTGTCGATAAACCAAAGAAGGTAATGACAACCTTAGCACAGATTAGTTAATTTGAAGTTTTAATGTGGTCTGGTCTATCCCATCACTATTGCAAACTGAATTTAAACTGAATTAAATGAATATTCCCACAATTCGTATTGTACAAAGGATATATTCAAACGTATTCAAGCGTTAAAAAAAACTCGCCCCTTTTTTGTCATTTATAAATTGATGGATTTCATATTGAATCATAATATTCACTAATTTACAAACTTCCTATTGCGAAATTAAAACCAACTAACTGTTGAATTACAAATCCACCCTATTTTTATTATTATTTTTTTTTTAGAAGTAAAGACCAATTTATTAAGGTCAACAATCTTGAAAAAACAGCTGATTGAGTTTTTAAGTATGTACTTGAAAATAAAACTGACAGTTTGAAATCAAAGTTGTATTTAGTTAAAACTATAGTTTTACCCATAGTAAAACCACTTCAAAGTGAACAGCTGATATATATTAATATTTATAAAAGTCCACTGCTGCTTTGCAAATTTTTAAAAACCCTCTTAAAAATTGGAAAATAAACAATCTTTAAATTAATTTTAATTGTCAAATATGTAAAATGTTGGTTAATAGTAAACAACATTAAGGATGTCGTTTCTGTAAATTTTATTCTTTATCATTTTTTTTTTCAACTGTAGTTAAGAAAAAATATTATTTGGAATTCAAAATTTCCAATATCAATTAAAATTAAAAAAAAATTTAATTTTTGTGAAATATCAATTTAAGTCTCAGGGTAATTTAAAGTAGCCCGAGACTTTTTAAGGAATCTTGTCTTATAATTTTAGGTTTCTTGAAAGGATTCTGAGGATTCATTAAAATGAAAAATGCTGCGAAACGAACTCTCTTCTCAAGTTCTTCAACTTTTTTTTTAATTTTTGACAAATTAACTTAAGTCAAATAAATTACAAAATTCCATGTTACTTTATTTAATTTTTACCTTTTTTTAATGTAATTTTAAATGAAACTGTTTTCAAGAAAATAAAATTTTCCAACTGAAACCAATTCTCTTATACTCAAACAAGTAACGATGTATTTAGAAAAAAGTTTTTATATTTTAAGATTCCATTAGTCCTCAATTATTTCTGTGAACCTGCAACAATAATTTAGCCAGCTAAATTTTCTGTTCAAAAGAACTATTTGTAGAACAAATTCTTGTACGTCTGTTTTGCTGTCGGATGTATTAATCCAAACAGGCGTTCCTAACAGCACTTCTGCAACTAGTTCTAGTTAGTTATACAGGGTGGCTGTTGAAAGCCGCTACCAAAAAAAAATATTAAAAACTTTTTTCTATTTAATGAATCTGATTAATTTTTTTTTATTTAGCAGATTGATTTTTAGATTTAACAAAAATGGATAACTGGGACACCGACACAAGAATTTGGATTATCCGCCGCTATCACGCACTGGAGTCCGTAGTTTCGATCAAAGAGATTGTAGGCGCATAATGAGACTTGTTAACAATTTTGCCGAGAATGGGACAGTCAACAGAAGACTTTACCATCGAAACCCTTCAATTCGGACGGAGGAAACAATCGCTGCTGTAGCTGCTGCCATTCAAAACAATCCAAGAGTTTCGACAAGAAGCTTATCTGCTCAAATGGGTATAAGCAGACAGTCATTGCAGTCAATTATGCACAAAGATTTGGACTTTTTCCCGTATAAAATTCGAATGGCCAACAAACTAAACGCAGCAGACTTGCCGTTTCGCTTGGAATTTTTCCAAAAGATGCTTCAAATGGTGGAAGAGGACGGAAACATGTTGAACTGTCTTTTCATGTCTGACGAAGCCCATTTCGATTTAAACGGCAACATAAGCAAACAAAATTGTCGAATATGGAGTGCTTTCAACCCACAGATACTCCATGAGACTGAATTGCATTCACTTCGTGTCACCTCAAGTGTGCAGTTTCATCACGCTGCATTGTCGGGCCCTATTTCTTGGAAGAAAACGGTCACACCGTTACGGTTACTGGAGACCGTTACTTGCACCTGTTGAGCGAGTTTTTCTATCCAGAATAACGCCGAATGAGAATTTCTTTCAGCAAGATGGTGCAACTCCTCACATAGTCCGGCCTATTATGACAGAATTGCGACAAAATTTTTCCAATAAGCTAATATCTAGAAACTTCATATTCCGTTGGCCCCACAGGTCGCCTTACTGCACCTGACTTTTTCTTGTGGGGTTATTGCAAACAGGAAGTCTACAAAGCAAAACCAACAAATTTGAATGAACTAAAGCAATGCATTCAAGAAACAATTGCGGCTATTCCTGCCTCAACTCTCCAAGCAGTAATGAACAACTTTTTGGTTACATGCCGCACATGCATCAACGAGCAATATTCATTAGCCTCCCTGTATATTAGATTTCAGTTCGGATTCCATGGAGTTGTTTTTAGGCGAACATATTGTAGAATTGAGGTGGCTGAGAAAATTTTTTTTGGGAGATTAAGAGCAGAATTCCTACAAAATAACTTCGTCAATTGTCGATGTAAAACAAATGAAATCTTGTCTTGAAGAACATGAAAATATAACAAACATTAATCAGAATTTTTTTAGGAATTAAAACAAAAATTAATCAAGTTATCTAATCCTCAAGTATCTGTTTCACTTGATTTTAAAAGAATTTGATTGTATTATATTTATTGATTTTTTTCTAAACTTTTTTGCCAGTTAAGAAAATTAAGTAGTTTTAAGAAAAAAGTAGAGGAAAAAACCGATATTAACCGATTATTCGAATCGAATAATTACTTGCGTTTAAAGGCGATTAATCGAGGAATCGGTTAATCGATTATCCAAATCGGAAGCACTACGAAAAATGTTCCAAATTGGGGAAAAATTTAATTTAAAAAAACGGCTAATGTCTTCCGTTTCCCGCGAGTGATGGAATTTTTAGAGTTTGAAAAAGTCATGTAAGTCATGAACTGGCTGGTCAAAGACTTCGCATATACCCTAGCATTACCAGATATAAACAACAACCCACATTAAAGATCGGTCAGATGTGATGGCACGCAAGGAGCCTCACATTCTCTTCGCTGTAGCCCCACATTCTCTTCTGTAGATTTTCTACAGATTGTGAAATAGATAATATCCCAAGAAACTTGGCCTGTAGCCCGCAAGAGCCGAACAGTGGCACATAATATGCTTTACAGTGTCTCTGTGCCCCGGTACCCCACAAAACCTACAATTATCACTTGCCAGCTTTCCTTGTACTCCTAACAAGAACCGTAGTCCAGCAGTGACCTGTCAGTACCCCACCAGAATTCTACAATCGTTTCTGGTTAAGTATAACAGAAGACCCGTTGCCCTGGGATCGTAAGACTTCCACAAAATCCTCGATACCTGCAAGTTCCGGTATTTTAACAAACCGCCTCACATCTGACCATTACAGTAGAGTATACGTCCCGTTTCAAGAACTAGCGGAACCTCGCGTTTTGCTATCTCGTCCGCAATTTCGTTACCCTTACTGCATCGGTGCCCAAGAAACCCAAAAGATGTGCACTCTCCTGTGGGCACAAACTCTGCCTAAAAAGTCCCCTGCGGGAAGAGGACCTATCCCAGGACACGTCACATGACCGGTTTATTGTGATATTGACCGGTCACGGGACCGATCACTTTAACATGGGCTTGTTCTAGGAGGGGGTCAATTGCCCTCTGTGACATGTCACAGGACTGGTCTAAAAGGACAAGTCGAGACTTTTGAACCGGTTCAGTTTTCACCTATCCCGGGACAGGTCCCAATTCCCAGCTGACCCTTTTTTTCCCGCAGGATCCTTGCACCCTTTGGACAATCGGTGAATATGTCAAATCAGCGGATATCCCTCTAAAAGCCGTTTGACTATCAATATAGAAATTAACGTACAAAACAATTGTCTCAGGGACAAAAGCAAAGTTAGCAGCCATTTTGGCCGTCAGAACTACCGACTGAAAAATGCTGCAGTAATCGGGAAGTTTATACGACTCCTCGATACCCAGCTCTCTGCAGAAGACCGTAGCACCAACTCCCTAGACCATTTTAGAACCATACTTAAAAAATTCAAGGTTTTATGGTCAGCGCGAAGACGTGACAACCTTTCATACCCCTATATAATGACGCGTAGCTCCTCATTGAAGTTCAACCTAGATTTAATGTAGTCACTTTTAGAATTTACATTCCTAATGATCTTTACGTGACGTCATATGTACACAAACTATTACGTAGTTTCCAAGCGTATAGCAGACTTTCCGTCATCAAATTAATCGATTGGATATTCAAGATTATATCCAATGCTCAGTTGGCATACTACATACGTAGCGCGCCGGTTACACATAGTTCAGCAAGTCTCCGAGCGCTCTCCAGGCGCCTGCAGTAGACTTTCCTCTTCAATGCAGTCCATCAAACAAGTACTACATAAAGTAAAATTTGTCTAGCAACAAAAGTATAAAACCCCAATGCAAGAGCTTGGGCAAAAGGCCCCACCAAGTTTATTTAAATTTTTAACAGTTAATTTATATCGCGTGATACATCGTTATTAGTTAATGTTGACACGGCGTTTAAAAAGTTTTAAAAGTATGACAACTATTTTTATTTTTTTGTTTGAGTAAAAATTGTGTTTGCAATTGTTACTTTAAAGAATTTTTTGTTATAAAATTTTTGTTAACAGCAATTCTTTTAAAATATATGTATTCATTTTGTGCAAATGTGTAAACTTTTGTTGAAAGGTGATATATTTTGAATTCCAACTTGCATATTATAGTTTACAATAGCAAAAGATGTAGAAATTTCTGTAAAATAAATACTTTAGATAAACTTAACTTAAAGTGGTTTTTCTGGAAAAATATCATTGAATTTCTTTAAACAAAATTGGTTTAAAAAACAAATAAATTTCAAATTATTTCTTGCGCTCTTATATTTCTTTGTTAGCATTTAGATTTATATCTATTCTCTTTATGGCCGTCGGGAAAAGAATACATAAAAAGGAAGCTGTCATATATTTTCCTTATATATCCTTTGTTTTACGTTAGAGGAAACATTTTTTCAAGTACTTGTACTTGTACTTTTTTTTTTTTTTTAATCATGATGACATCATATTGAATTCTTGTATTATTTAGTTTCTTTTTAGTATTTTCTTTCTCATAAACATGAAAATTTTGTTGTTTTGTGTGAAAACAAATAAATATTTGCATAATTTAGTACAAAAAAATTGTTATTTGTATGTTAAATAATCAAGAGAATTTTGATATTTTAAATTATATTTTTATGATTCATTAAATGTGTTTTAAATTATGTGATTATACAGGTTGGTTGAAAAGTTCCTGCGTTCGAAATTAAAGAATACTGTTTTTGTTACGAAATATATTTTTTTATTCAATATAATCTCCTAGAAGCTCAATACACTTGTTCCAATGATCTTCCAATAATTTTATCCCATCCTTATAATGGTTTTCCGGAAGCTCTGCAAAATAACCGTCTACGGCTGCTATTGTTTGCGATTTCTGAAGAGATAGTAGTCACTGGGAGCTAAATCTGGTGAATACTGTGGATGTTCAAGCAATTCGTACTTTAATTCTTTGAATTTAGCCATCGTCAAAACACTCTTGTGAGCAGGCACATTGTCTTGATAAAAAATGATTTTTTTCTTCTTTAAACCAGGTCTTTTCTCACGAATTTTTTCATCCAGCTGATCCAAAAGGCTCCAATAATATTCAGAGTTGATTGTTTTACCTTTCTGAAGATAATCAATCAACAGAATTCCTTTTGCATCCCAAAAAACTGATGCCATAACCTTCTTTGCTGATCGTTGTGACTTCACCTACTTTGGAGCTAAACAACCAGCTTCAGTCCACTGTAAACGTTCTTGTTTCAATTTAGGATCATGGTGGTAGATCCAAGTCTCATCCATAGTTATAAAACTACGCAAGAAGTCGGTTTATTTCGGCTTAAAACGCTCCAAATTACGCTGAGAAATTTGTTTTCGATCCAGTTTTTGTTGAATTGTTAATGTGTGGTGCGGCACTAACTTTCCAAACAATTTTTTCATACGTAATTCTTCATGTAAAATATGGAGTACTCGTTCGTCTAAGATGCCTATGGCATTAGCAATTTCACGTTTAGACAAACTTGGATCTTCACTAACCATATTATGTACCTGCTCAATGATTTCTGCTGTGATTGCAGTTTTTGGTCGTCCTTCGCGTGGATCGTCTTTAAGGCTGGTACGACCACGTTTAAATTCACCAGCCCAAAATTCAACGGTGCGTTTTGAAGGTGAGGACTCCTTATACACTGCTAACAATTGTTCATAAATTTCCTTTGCTTTTAAACCCTTCAAAACAAAGAATCTAATGACTGCACGATATTCAATTTTTTCCATATTAAAAAAAATCAACGACACGTCAACTTCAAATGGCTTGTAAACAAAGAAAGAATTGACAGAATGACTTGCAACTTTGCATGTGTTCTCAGGACAGTTATACCAACTTGAGAAAAAAAGTTTGGAGCTAGCAGTGCCATCTCTTGGTAAGCGCAAGAACTTTTCAACCAACCTGTATTTTAATACTACAAATAAAAGCAAAACCTTTTCAGAATAAAACTAACATAACATACTAGCAAATTGTCATCATTATTATATTTAAAAATTCGTTTTTGAAAGGCGTGTTTGCTTTTGTGTGGTATTAAAAGGATGAATGAATAAAAAATGTTTTTCTAACGTTTTTTTTTTTTTTTTGTTTTCTATAGAGAGGGATTTTATTAAAATTGTCTATCATATTTTGCTATTTCTATAAAGTTTACACTGGGGAACTGTATGTTCTTCTTTTTTTCTACTGCAAATAACAAATCTCTTAAGGGAAATGTGTCGTGTGCGCTAGTTTACATAAATACTCGTATAATAAAATGGGGTTCAAATTTGTAAAAACTACAAAATGTTGCCTTTAAAAAAAAAATTCAGTAGGATGCGTATGAGATTTTTGTCAAGTATTTAAACAATCTCAACCTGTTGCTAAATCATTGTCATTCTTAAATTAATTGCTTCATTTAATTATAGATAAAATGGTAGAGATCGATATCAAAACGATTTGGCAGACGTTAGTAGTAGCTCGTGATGTAACATTTCATTAATGATTATTTGATAACATTGGAATATTTATATAACAAACAATAATTTGTTGGTTTGTTTGCGTAACAAGCTGCATAAGTCTATCTTGCAAAAGAGGCTGGCACGTGTGTCAGTAATTATGGGGTTTTAACCGATTGTTTATTTATAAAATCCTGAGGAAATGAATAAGTTAAGTTTTGTGTTAAACACCCGTCGGTATAATAACATTTAATTGTTTTTGTAAAAGTACACTAAAGATTATCAAATACATCCTAAAAATTAAAGAAAATATAAAAAAAAAAAATGTTTATACCATCAGGTGGATTTTTGAAAAAATAAAAGATCTAATCCTTCGACATTTAAGTGAGGACTTTCAAAGTAGACATTCAATAGTAAAGGGTGTATTTAAAAAAAAAAAAAAACTTTAAAACTTTAAATTGTAAAAAATAACAGAAAAATTAAATTTTATTCTTATTCGAAAGATTAATACAAGGCATTGACATTTGAGAATGATTTCGGGCATATGGCCACCGCAGCTGTTCCTGACGAAGCGTATCCTGGAAGTCCAATTTTGGGGTAATTTTTTAAGTATTTCTGTCCGAGGGTGTCAAATTGCACGACCTTGGAGGCCATTTGACAGTTTCATTTCTCGAAATCAACTTATCGCTAAATTTTAATTTCAATAGCTGTATGGCACGTAGCGCCATTGGTTGAAATCTCATCTCGCCCGGATCAATATAATTTATATTCTCAAACAATAAATCAGTGATCATGGTGCGGTAACGATCTCCGCTGACCATAATGCGTGTTTTGGCTTCATTTTTTAAGAAATAAAGTCCAATGATGCCCCCAGCGTGTAAACTACGAGGGCGGAACAATAAGTTTGTAACTTTTTGAATGAAACACAGTTTTTTTTGCAAAAAAAAAATTATTTTTCATCATAATATCCTTTTAGCTCAATACACTTAGTCCAACGTTTCTCGCATTTTTGTAGCCCTTCCATAAAATAGGATTTTTCGAGGTCCATAAAATAAGAATTGGTGTGATCAATAATTTCATCGTTGGATCTTTAGGTTTGGAAATAGTCACTGGGGGCTAAATCCGGAGAATAAGACGAATGAGGGGGCAAGGAAACTAAGCTGTCACACGGTTCCGTTGGTGGTCGATTGTGAGCAAATGCGGCAGCCATCTTGCGGAAAGCTTTCACATACCCAAGTGATCGTTTAAAATTGAAATCACTGAGCCATGTGAGATGCCTCTATCTTCCACAATCTATCGCACATTCAATCTCCGATCGGCCAACATCATATCGTGAATTTTTTTAATTGTTTTGGGTGTAGAGACCTCAACTGGGCGTCCAGGACGTTCGGCATTCTCCGTGCTTGTAGGGCCACAACGAACGTCAGTTAACCATTTTTTTACCATTGAAATTGATAGTGCAGAGTCCCCATAGTATTTGTCAAGCTTTTCCTTGGTCTGATTGACGGTTCGGTTTTCGCAAAAAATAATGTTTAATGAGCACTCGATATACACTTTTTTCCATTAAAAAAAAAAAAAACACGAGGGTATGTTTTGAACAGCTGTTAAACACAAAGTAAATGACGGAACTTGCTCAAAATTTGCCAGTCTATTAAAAGGTGGTACTTGGTAGCAGCGCAGAGTTGCATTTCATATAACTACGAGGGAAGTTCGAAAAGACACGGTCTTATTGATCCGTCCTCGTAATCGGCCAGCGAAAAAGACCCTCATATCTAAGTGTTGCCAATTGAAACAACTTCAATTTGCTCAAGAACATATTAGCTGAACAGTGAACTAGTAGAAAACATGCTTTTTGTGCTGAATCCAAATTTAATATTGGGTGTAAAACTTAAAAATGCAGGATTTTTGGAAAAATTTTGAGCGTTTATACTGAAACATTGGTACAATTCAAGTTTATTCAAAGTATTGGCCATTGTTAGCTATGATTTTTTTCCCAACTTTTTGGCAACATATGGATTCCGTGTCAAAAGAATTGCCCATTTTTTCAGACCAATAATGAATGAGGCCAATTGCGGATAACCCTGTTCTGAAGTGAAGCATATTCCAGTAAGAGCGATCTGGACCATAAGGTGGGTGAGACAAAAATTCCTAACCATTATTCGCTAAATAGTTTTAAGCGGTCTTGTAACATGTGGACGAGCGTTGTCATGATGGCATATTATGGCTTCACGTCTGGTAGCATATTCCTGGCATTTTTCGGTCTATGCCCGTTTCAAACGAATTAACTGTGTTCGGTACAGGTGCCCTGCGATCGTCTGGCCCGATTTCAGCAGCTCATAATCGATGGGACTCTTTTGGTCCCACCAAGTACAGAGCTTTACCTTGGCGCCATACATATTCGGCTTTGGCGTTGGCCAAGCTTTACATACGATTTCTTGCGTTTCGAGTTGTCATAATGAATTCTTTGTTAATCGCTCGTGGACCATAAGGTGGGTGAGACAAAAATTCCTAACCATTATTCGCTAAATAGTTTTAAGCGGTCTTGTAACATGTGGACGAGCGTTGTCATGATGGCATATTATGGCTTCACGTCTGGTAGCATATTCCTGGCATTTTTCGGTCTATGCCCGTTTCAAACGAATTAACTGTGTTCGGTACAGGTGCCCTGCGATCGTCTGGCCCGATTTCAGCAGCTCATAATCGATGGGACTCTTTTGGTCCCACCAAGTACAGAGCTTTACCTTGGCGCCATACATATTCGGCTTTGGCGTTGGCCAAGCTTTACATACGATTTCTTGCGTTTCGAGTTGTCATAATGAATTCTTTGTTAATCGCTCGTAATGATTTTATGCAAAAATGTAATTCTTTTTATAGCGTGCAAGCAGAATTTCAGACATACAGAATCGTCTGTTAACATCTCTCGGCTTCAACTCGTGTGGTACACAATTTCCTTGCTTTTGCATGAAACCTGCTGCTTGCAAACGCTTTGAAATTACTGTTTGAGCGACTCCCAATGACATTGCAAGTTATTTTTGCCTTCCTGGCCAAAATCACTACTTCTGAACCGCGCAAATCATCTATCGCACGTTGAAATCGATGGAACCTATTCATATTGCAGTGAGTAATCGATAAGCTTCAACTGCATTTTTTTTAAATTGAAGAAGTAGAGCAAAATTTTCCGCAAACGATGCTTTGTTGGCACAATATTTGACATTTTAGAAGCAAAAAAAAAACTTGTTTACACTATTTCGTTCAAGGACTAAGTGAGAATTAAGTGGCGAAAATACCACATAAAGACATAAGCCATGTGTAAAATATACGCCAACTGTTGTGAATCCCGCATAACTTACGTAAGAAGAACCAAAGGAAACGCAGTTTAAAAAAAGAGTTTTGTGCAGACTCAAACATTGAGATGGCCATGTCACGGCCTGGGAATGTTTTTTTACCAATGGCTTAGGCTAAGTTTTTACTGAACGTGTTTTGGATGTTTTTTAAAACAAAACACTGTTTTGTACATGTTTTCCCATATATTTTTTTTCGTCAAAACAACATGATTTGCTCAAAACACGCAAGTGGAAACGTAGCATTAGTCCCAATTTATCAAATTTATGGTATTGTTACGATTTTACCTTTTAAAATCTTTGATTTATCTCCTTAAAATAAATCAAGTTTATTTTATATTGCAAATCTATAGTAACTCTATTAAGGTTACACTTCCACAGAATACACAATTTATTCAATCGCCAATGCTTTTTCTTAAGCGTTTTATTATCAACTAACTGACATGCCACATTGCTGACGTATTTATTTTTATGTGCGCGGTAATATAACAAGAATGTGACAGCACCGTCCGGAAGATGCATACTGGCAACTATGAAAATGTTCCTCTAAAATTGACAGTAGAACACCAATACAACACTAGTCGTGGTGAAGAGTTGCAACTGTTTTACATTTCAGAGGTGGCATTTGGAAATTTATGTTGGTACGAGTAAATGGAAATTGATGAATAGAATTTTTTAAGTCCATTTATCCGTTCATTGTTTTATCTTGCTGAAGTAGTGACATGTTAATTTTCAGTTACTCGAAGTTTATTAGAAATATTGAAAAAATAAAATTAATTTTTATTTAATAAAGCGTGGTTAAATTTTAAGGGCCGATGTTTAATATGAACTACACCTAAAAGTCAAGTTTTTTTCTGCATTTCATTTGACATTTCTCAATTTCAGACTAACTCAATTTGAACCATGAAAAGATACACAATCGAGCAACGCGTTAAAGTTATTCAGGCTTATTATGAAAATGGGCGTTCAAATCAAAATGCATATTGTGCACTTCGTAATTTTTTCGGTCAATTTAATCGTCCAAATGTGCGTACAATCGGAAAAACCGTGCAGAAATTTGAGCAAACCGGGTCTGTAGGAGATGTGAAAACACCAGTGCATGGCCTATGCTTCCTCGAGGAGTGAAAGGAACATATATATATCGTACAGGTCGTACTGCAGAAAATATTGCTGCTGTTTGCGATAGTGTGGCTGAAGAGCCGTCCACCTCAACTCGTCGTCGTGCCCAACAATTGCATCTCTCACGCTCGTCGTTGATGAACATTATGCATAAAGACTTGCATCTTCAGTGATGAGGCACACTTTCACCTCAGTTGATTCGTCAATATGATCCAAGAGTGATTGTCGAAAAATCAATGCACCCACAAAGAGTGACTGTTTGGTGCGGTTTATGGGCTGGCGGCATCAACAGGACGGTGCCACTTGCCATACAGCTAACGAAACAATAGCTCTTTTGCGCGACAAATTCAATGGCCGTGTTGTCTCACGTGGTGGCGATGTCAATCGGCTGCCAATATCATGTAATTTGACACCGTTGGACTTCTTTCTTTGGGGTTATTTGATAGAAAAGGTGTACGTCGATAAGCCAGCAACAACTCAAGAGCTAAAGGATGAGATAATTCGGCACATTAACGGCATAGAACCTCAATTATGCCTCAGCGTCATCGAAAATTTGGACCATCGGATGGAGGTGTGCCGCATCGGATGGAGGTGGGGGGCAGTAGGTCTAAAAATTTACCGATTTAAAACAAAACCAATGGGCCGATATAAGTGTAACATATTTTATCAAAATATAATATTTGCGTGCGAACATGTAGAACAGACAAAGAGATATCGCTAAAACGTCTGAATTATTCTTAGTCGATTGGTATATTAATATGTCGTTCAAGGTTCCATATTTTTTGTTGTTACAAATATCACTACAACGCAGTGTTGCAGGGTATAACAAAACATTTTCAAGAACAGTTACACATATGAAAAAGCGCCGGGAAAATAATCTATCATTTCAAGGTACACTCGTTTCATGGTACATCACATTCCTATGCTAAAATTTTAGATGTTGATTGTCTTTTATTTTATTTATTTATTTCCAATGAAACCCTCTATACACAATTTTAAACTTCTAGATCGCCGTCGATTAAAATTTGCTATTTATACAACAAAAAAAAAAATGATTGTAATACTTAAAGTCAGGGTTAAAATATATAACATGACAAAAACAAATGGAATAAATGTTACTTGTAGACAGAATACAAAAACATACAGAATTAATTACACTTGTAAACAAAATACATTTCTGGAAAGTTTTGATTTAAGACACAATTGATAAAAAAGTTTTTATAAAGATTGCGGAGTTTTACAATTCGTCTTACACTCATTAAAATATATTAAATTTGAATAATTTATGCTACTGAAATTCAAATCAGATTCATAAATAAAACCAGCTTTTTTTTTGATTTGTTATCTGAGTGTATTTATTGTTTTTCATGCTTACGAGATGTTTTACACTCACTTAAAATATTTAAAATTTGAATACATTCAATGCTATTGTAAAGTTTATTTATATTAAATAACCATGAAGGAGATAACACAATTTTATAAACAGTTTAGATTGTAGTATTTTTAGTTTTAAACATTTGTTTTTGTATAACATACAATTAATCACATTAATTTTTTTTCACTATATCCAATTGGATACATTTTGTTAATCTCACTTATTAATCAAGTTTTTCTTTAAAAAGTTCCATTAATGAGGCATTATCGATAACAAATGTATTGTTATCTTGTTATCGCTAGAAGAAAACAGCAAATCGTAATTAAGTTTAAAATTGTTGATTATAAAAATAAAATAATATTTTTGTTCCCTGTTGTTATTGTCTTTAACAAAATCTTTTTTTTTTTTCGAGGTTATTTCTTTTTTTTGTCTATTTGTTTATATATTTCTTGAGTAGATTAATTTGATTTTTAGAATTTTTTTTTTGTATATTTTTCATTTTTTTAATGATAAACAAATTTTATTTTTCTATGGGCAAGTAAATTGTCTATAAAATAACCAATTTAACCTACATAACTTAAACACTAAAAATTATTTATTTCAATATAAGTTATCACGGCTGAATGTTTAATTATTTCATAATCAACATTTAAAATCTTTTATGCTTAAAAAAAAAAACATATTTTTATTTTTAATATAAATTTTTTTTGAAATCCCACAGCCTTAAAAATTTTTTAATTATATTCAAATTAATCTTGAAAAACTAAAATATTTTTAAGACTGTAAAATATATATATTTTTTTTAGAATTCTTATAATTGTCGTCATTACTGCACTTTTTTCTTGCATTACATTATTTATTTTTTCTTTTTTTAATTTCAATATTTAGAACACTGAGTATTTTTAACACGCGAAGTGAACTTACATCAAAATATAAATAAAAACCGCTACGTCAACAAAACTACACAAATAACGTCTAATAAACCAGCTACAACAAGAACACTGTGAATTTCCTTTTGCTTTTTTATTTTTTTAACACATAAATCAAAATAAGCTTTTTTTTATACATATAAAAACCGAAAATGTAAAATTTTTTTTTTGTATATTTTTAAGTGTTAAATATTTTTTTTTTGTATTTTTGTATTTCTTCCGTTGGCACAACCAAAACGCACGACTTACAATATAAAACTAACCGAAATAACAACATAACACAACGTAAAGTATATCACACATACACACACAAATAATTCTCAAACCACCAGTAATAGTAGCAGGGATGATCAAATTGCTACAAAAGTACTTTTTGAATAAAGTAAGTAACATAAATGGTGTATTATACATTTTGTATACAAACTTTCTGGAAAAAAATTAAGCTAAGGAGTGAGATCGAAAAAACAGATATGAGTGAAAATGTGTAGGTAGCTCTAAATTGTCCATACAAATTGGTGTAATTTAGCCAGGTTTGGCAGGCAATACCGCTAAAATACCGTTATCGATTCAATAAGCTTTCAACTATTACCGAAATAACTGAAAAAATCGTTATCCTTAAAATACCGTTACCGAAATAATAGAAAATACCGTTATCACTAAAATACCGATGCCGAATCAACCGAAATATCGCTATCGTTAAAATACCGTTACCGAAATAACTTAAATATTGTTACCCTTAAAATAACGTTACCGAAATAATAAAAATAGCGTTACCGAAATAACTAAAATATCATTACCCTTAGAATACCGTTAACGAAATAATAGCAAATAGCATTACCCTTAGCCATAAACGCATTCGTTTCGGTTAACATTCATGATTTTAGCAAAATTTCATAGTATACAGTACATAATATATTTTCTCATATTTTTCACCTTAGAAGTGAATAATATTTTGTATTCACCTCAAATATTTTTCACCTAAAAAAATGTTTTTCCGCCTTAAAATTTTGTTCACCAAAAAATTTGTTTTTATATCCAAAAAAGTTTTTCAAGAGATTTCGATTTAACAATCACATTTTATTTTGAACAAACAAACCCCAAGCTAAAAATATTTCTAAAAAGCACTTTATTCTTTGGCGAAGTACAATTTTCATTATTTTATGTAAAGATCATATGCTGGTTAGTTAGTTAATTTATTTTTCTGTTAGAACTAAAAGCTAGAGTCAAGAATTTGCAATATATTAAATGGGAGGAAAAGAGGTAATTTGCAAAGAATAAGAATAGAACAACGCAATACTTCTTTGGATTAGTAGCATATTTTTATTGTGTTTAAATTTATTTTTAGTATGTTTTTAATAATTATTTTTTTTTATTTATTGTTTTATGTTATTTTTTCACTTTTTCATGCAAAAATTTTACAAAATAAGCTAAGCGCAGTGTTGTATACAGTCTACACATTTTGGAGATATTAATGAGAATTTTTTCAAAATTAAAAATTTCAAAACAGCATAAAGTACACCGTGATAGTGTTTCCAAGGCTACTAAACCTTACAAAGAAGACGAAAAAAGTCCGCTGGATATTTTTATTGTCAGAAAAGTAGAGAACCCAATACATCTGAACGAAAAGCCGACAAATTATCCCAAATTATCTTTGCACTGTAAGTGAAAGCCAATGTACGAGTAGCTACATATGAATATGTAAAAAGTTCCAAAGAACTCTGAGGTCAAAGCTAGAGCAAAAATGTAAAAATCAATTTTTTTTTAAAAGAAATTCCTGCTGCATAATGCTGGCTGTACAATAAATATGTTTATTAGGGTGACCAGAAAAAAATTGATGTTGTATTTTTGACAACGGGAAATCCACAAAATGATAAGTCTGCAGATTTTACGATAGCCAACATTTAAGCACGATTGGAGTATGTTAACCCGTTCCGCTGGGTGCTCAAAGTTTCAGTAAAGGATTTTTTTGAGTTTATTAGCCAGAAGCCACGTTTGGAGGTCGTATCTGCGGAAATTTCCATTATATTCTCATGATATATGTCTCAAGCGAAAGGCAATATTATTGTGACCAATTTTCATTCTGTATATAATTATTTATTATATGTGACCTTCTCCGAGAAAAGGGACCTAGTGTGTGAAAATGAAGTTTTGAGAAAAACGCATTTAAAGTTTCATAACGCATTATCACTGTAAACACACCTTCAGTTGGGAGATGCGATTTGGTATGATTAGTTATAATTGGGTGCCGACTTTGGTGACATCATGCCTATGTGGTGAAGTATTTGTTTTCGCTTTTAGTGTGACAATACCTTTGCTATTGTTGCTGCTCTGTTCGTTCTCAGCACTCTGTTCGCTCTCAGCAAAGGGTTGATGTGTTTTGTAAGTTTTTTAGGTACCAGAATCCACTCTTAAGTCCATACCCGTTTTTTGACACACTAGGTCCCTTTTCTCGGAGAAGGTCACATATATATATATTGCTACTTCTAGTCAAATCACGCTATAGCAGGCTCATCATCATTATATCATGATGAAATTCATGATATTTGAATATTTCGAGGATGTGCCGCGAATGGACATTTGTTCTTCTCAAGAAACCGAGGAACGTCCTGGACCATCTTATAGCAAAAGGATGAAGCGTGGCGTTCGCGAAATTCTAACCATGAAACTATCTTTGTTGTTGGATCAGTTTAAGGTATCTGACAGAAATGCCACACGAAAACTCATAGGTAACATAGAAGCACTCAGGGAGAATCCTGACGAGTTCAAAGTGTCAAAAACCACCATCCATGAAAAGCGAAAAGTATTTAGAGAAAAATACACTGAGATCTTGGAACGAATTAATATAACAGAGGAGGAAGCTGAGGTAGTTCATTGAGACGGACATTTTTTGCCAACCTTCTAAACATAGAGCAGAAGGAACGAATCGCTGTTTTGATTTTTTAATGTTGAAAATGAACAACTGCTAGGAGTTCCTAAAGTAGAGAGAAGCACTGGCGAAGAACAATCCCTGGCGGTATATGAGTGTCTCGAGGAATAGGGTGTCTCACATACTATCAAGGCAGAGTGTTTCGACACCACTGCATCAAACACTGGAAGGTTCAAAGTGGCTTGTACAATTTGGAGCATATGTTGGTAGCAGCTCTTTACCTACCTTGCCGCCACCATATTCCTTAAGTCATGTTGAGAGGTGTTTTCGAATGTAAGTTCGGGTCAACAACTGGTCCTCAACCGGATATATTCAAGAGATTCCAAAATGCATGAGCGCAGCTCGACAAGAAACAATATGACACGGGTATCAGCAACAAAACTGTGAAAAAAAATGTACCTCCTGAATTAATTGCGAACATATTTGCTCATGGAATCACAATCCAGATTACAAGGAGCTACTACAATTGGTATTGGTGTTTGTAGAAGCATTGAATGGAACGGAAGTGGGATTTATATCTGTAGGTCATATGTCAGGTGGATGGTTAAGGCCATCTATTGTATATAGATATTTCTATATACAACTCAAACTAAGTGATGAAGAACACAGTGCCTTAGAAGCGTCTGTATTTTTCTTGTTAGTGTGTATAGCAAAGCTTGGTTAAATGCTCACAAATCACACTCAGCTCCCAAGCAAGACTTTGTCCAATTGCGATGTTTGTTAAACTACCATGAGATTGACAATGATATTTCTGAGGAGCTCTGGAGAAATTCTCAAACCATTTGTGGTATTTCAATACAGAATTGGTAGCTCTCGTGTTCTTTCATACCTCAATTTCTGACGAAGAGAAAACAAAAATGGCAAACAAAGTCCTAACTCTGACTGAAACCGAGACAGAATTATCAAGAATTGTTAATGCAGGGTTATCTCATTAAATCACCAAGGCAGATTTTCTCAGAGAATGCAGATTTTTTAAGAGAACCCCCCACCACATTTTCAGAATGGATTGCGGATTGTAATGTGAATAAAGGTCGTTGTTAATGATGTGGCAGAACGAGGAGTGAAATTTATTACAGACTTTAATAACCTTCTCACCAATGATGAGGAGCAGAAACAATATGTTTTATAAGTAGTATACAAATGCCTTAGCATAACTAAGGCATTGTAAGTCGCTGCCAAGGCTACTTAGAAGAGATTTCGTGGTCCAATCCACGCCACTTTCCACTTGTTTTGCGCAGGTAGTATTTGAAGATTCCTGCTTATAAGGTTCCCAGTGTTGTTGCCATTGACACTGAAGAGGAAAAAACCAGACAGATTCTGTACAGTCCAAACCGCCTGCCAGTTCGTTCACAGATATCCAAGGCAAATTGATCACATAATGGAAACAGCTATTTGAAAATTCTTTCATCCTACAAGGATTACAGGTTAACATTAGGTTAACAGCACAGGAAAATGTGTTTTTTCTGGCTGTCCATAAAAATGTTTATGTTTCCCAGAGCCTCAGCAATGTAAAAGATGTTACAAGCCTCCCTGATAGCCAGAATATCAGCTAAAAAGACATTATTCCTTGGCATTAGCTTGCAGGAGTCTAGTTTATCACACTAGCCGAAAAACGGCAATATTTTTATAAAATAATCTTTAAAAAGTAAATGGCCGGCGTTCATTTATCGCCCCAAATAAATATTTTATTCACTTTTGCAAAATTTCTGCATTTTTTTTTTTCAATTTTCAAATCCCAAACGGTTAAAAATAACCCTTTACTACCTATCACTCTAATTTTCTATTTGTAACATAATATAAATTCATATAGAACAAGAAAACTGACTGAGTTTGTTTTAGAGAAATCTTGGAAACGAAAGCAAAGATATCGCTAAAAGTTAAAAAGAAAACTAAGAAAGAATGAACAAAAAACATAATTATATTATGTACTAATTTAGGATAATTTAACACCCACTTATTGTAAATTTTTGATAAAAAAAAAATAAAAATTTACTTACAAAATTATTCTTGCTTGAAAAGCATTTTTTAAAAAAGACAAATTTAAAGGAACACAATTCAAATAGAGGACTTTATCTTATTCTACTAATAGATCTTTAATCTTAAATTATACAGAGATCCCTCATTAATATCCTAATTCTTTTAAGAAATCTGTCTACATCTTAATTGTCGCTCAAATTAATATCTGTGGTAGGTTTAACAAAAATCAATTGCTTTAAAAATCTCGCAACAAATTTGCATACTGCTATTAAGATCCTTGGAATTTGAAAAAAAGTACAAAATCTTATTGATCAACCCTGAGGTGATGTACTCACTATTCATAACAAATAATGAATTTGACCAGAAAATACACAATCATCACTTAAACATCATCACAATCATTCTCATAAACAACAACAGCAACTACAAACTTATCAGAAACAACACCAACAACTACTCACCATTTCATTCATTTATTTATAAAAAATAGAAAATCCCATTACGGAGAGGGCTACTGTTTTGTTGTTATTTACAAAGTATTTTTTTTTGATTTTAGTAAAGAAAAATGTAAATTCTCTCACACTCTCTCTGTCTGTCTCTCCAAAGCAGAAAAGAGCTCCCTGCCAGCAAGGCATTTTACATTTGAAAGAAAACGAATTGTTGTAGATGTAGTTTACTTTTAAACAACAATATGCCCCCATTGTGTGATAAATACAACATTTTTGTTGCTGTTTTATTTGTATGTAAGTAGTTGTTCAAGTACCTCATTTAAAGCGCCAAAAAGTGTGCTTTTACAGGGAACAATATTGGAAATTGAGAATGTAGGTACACGTCTACCGTAAATTACTGTATCTGTTACTTCACAACTATCGGTTGTTGTTGTTCTTGCTACTGTATTATAAGATTTGTTTTTTTTTCATTTTTGTTGTTTCATATTTTACGAATATCTTCACACGCAATACATCAATTAAAATGATTTAAATTTTCTAAATATCCCGTTATACAATGTTGCCAGACGAAGAGGCAGGCAATTTATGAAAAAATTTGTAGTTTTTAGGTATGGCCGAGAAGGCTTTAGCTTCAGGATGGGCAAAACTCATCGTACACGACATCAGACATTTTTATTTACCCTTTTAAACAATTTTTATTTATCTGCGCCAACTTGTTATTTTGGATGAAGATTCAAAGCTGTTTTTTGAGCGTTTTTTCCAAATTTATAGATTTATTGTGCAAAAATGGTTACAAAAATATTATTCAATGTACATATTGTCCATCGCTGCCCAGCAAAAACATGGCATCAAATACAGGATGTCCGCCGGGAAGGTATACTACTTTGTTTGTTTATAATTTTTGATTAAATGAAAGAGAATGGATCTTATATTTATGTTTTATTTAATTATGTATGGAATACAATATCAGATAAATGTCCGCCTCTGTTAGCCTCACAAATGCGAGCCCTTTTGAGCCCATTTTTCATTACATTCTCACACATTTCACGCGGTATTTCATTAATTTCATCACGAATATTTTGTTTGAGTTACACAAGCGCTTCTGGTTTGTTTGCATAAACCTTGCTTTTCAGATATCCCCACAAAAAGATGTCCGGAGCAGTCAAATCAGGCGACCGTGGAGGCCAATCAACATCACCATTTCTTCAAATAACTTGTTGTGGAAAGAGGTCTCGCAGTAATTCCATTGTAATCCTGGCTGTATGCGATGTGGCACCGTCTTTTTGATACCACATGTTAATCAAGCCCAAAGCATTTTCAAAGAAGTAAGGTCCAATGATTCCTCCTGACAAAATTGCACACCAGACTGTCACTTTTAATGGATGCAAAGGTGACTGATGAATAATTTGAGGGTTTTCCATTGCCCAGAACCGTCTATTCTGTTTATTCACATATCCATTCAAATGAAAATGTGCCTCGTCACTCATTATGATTTTTTCATGAAAATCATGTTTTCAGGGCGGACACCCTGTACTTTCCAGGATCGCTTAATTACTTTTGTTCGCAATGTCCCAAAGGTATTGAGTGTTCATTATCTTCTCGCTTATAAAAAACACAAAGTAATGGGTGGTCATTACCCTCTCGCGAACAAAAGTACTTAAGCGAGTAAATAGCCTGGTTAGTAGTTGATACCATGTTTTTGCTGAGTGGCCACAACTTTTTCCATCTTTCTGGCAAATTTTGGATACCAGCTCGAAAGAACGACTCGTCTTTCGAGGCAATCTAATCATCAACCCATTTTTTACACTAAACATATGAAGTCAACTCCTGCTGGAGCAGGCCATGTGTCGTCGACAGGAACAAGCAGTAGTCGGAAGGATGTCTGAATAATACGGCGGGTGGGGTAGAACTTTCCATTTCAGCGTTTCCAAGTAGGTCTTGCCGGTGTTGAAACATGTAGCCGAGCGTTGTAATGCTGCAAAATCACTTTGTCGTATCTTTAGTATTCCGGTCGATTTTGCTGCAGTGCGCAACCCAAAGGCATGAATTGAGCACGACAACGTTCCCCCGTGATAGTTTCATTCAGTTTGAGCAGCATAAGCAGAGCATAAGATTCATGCCATGAATATTCGGCTTTGCGAAGGATGTTGATGGCTGTCCTGGCAAAGGGCATGGCTTTTTGCGCTTGTGGTTGTCGTAAGGGATCCACTTTCCATTGCCAGTCACAATGCGATGCAACAAAAACCTTCCTTTTTTGGCGTTCACAAGCGAAAAATCACCTTTCGACTTCGCACGGCTTTAACTCATCTGACACCTAGTTTCATTGCTTTTTAATAAATCCCATGACTTTTAGGCGTGTGCTGAATGTCGACTCCCAATGATTCTGACAACTCCTGAAGCGCTTGACATTTGTCCACATAGAGAAATAATTTCAATTCTTCGTCTTCAAACTTTTTGGGTTGACCCGGCCGTTCCTTGTCTTCGAGTTCAAAATCACCACTTTAAAAACGACTAAACCATCTCCGACACGTGTGTTCATCTAGAGCGTGCTCGCCATAAGCTTCAACTAAGAGTTAATGTTAAAGTAATGAAGAAGAACTCCCCGCAAAAACACTTTAGTCAAGTTTGTGATTACACGGAAAAAAACAGATTCATTGTGGCAACCGAATTCCTTGCCAACCGAATGGTTTGGTTGGAGCTAACGACATATTCATTTGTGGCGACCGAAATTCGGTTAATACAATAGAATTTCGGTTCAAACCATATATTTCAATTGGATCAGGAATACATTTGATTGTGACATCCAAATAATTCTGTTGCTGCAACCAATCTATTCAGTTTGCAAGAAATTCCAATGTCACAATGAATCTGTTTCCTCTGTGTACTTCTTAGACTGCAGTAAAAAATCTGCTTCCAACAGTTTCTTACCAAACCAAATTATATGCATACATTATTAACTCCAGGACAGATCAATCTTCATCTTACTTTTAAATCTAAGTGTCCGGCATGTATAACTTGCAATCATACCATAATTTGATACTCTAAATTCCTAAAATGGAAATAAACACTTTAATGTTATCCGGAAACATTGCATGTTAAATGCTGTTCAAAAAAATCAACAACATAATGAAATACAAATTAATTATGTGGCATTGTTATACAAGGTGTCACTTAGGGGGAGGATGAGAATTGTAATTATGTAAACATTATTATAGAGACAATAATTAAACAACATATATGGCAACTCTTTAAAAAAAATTGCTCCCCCAAATAACAACATTCTATTGAAATACATACATATTAATTGTCTAGGGTGTATTGTTATGGAAGGTGTTATTTTTGAGGGTTGTTTTAACAATAAGCATAATTATTATGTTCAACTCGTAATAAACTGATTAAAGGTAATTAGGTAGAAGAAAGAATTTCAATTTCTAAAGAGATCACAACTTGTGTTTTCTTTATTTTTTTTTTTATTTTTTTTTTATTTTTTTTTTTTTATTAAAAAGGAGTTCTTTTTGTTAGCAAGATGAAAAAAGTGCAGGTAGTTTTATAGTAGTACTTGATGAAGGTTTGTCTTGAATAATTCTCTTATGGGATCATAAGATTTTAAATCTATTATGTTATTTGTTTAGTCTGCAAGACAATAGTTTGTATTCTTTTAATTTTGCAGTATCATGTCGAGATATTTTTTTTTAATTTAAAATAACATTGATTGTATCATCATCATCCGTTCTTTAGAATGTGGTAAACCATTGTGTTTACACATGAGGGATCATAATCCTAAATTCAATTTTTATTGAATATTTAATAATAATAAAAAGTGTAAAGTTATGACAGCGTACTGTTTAATGATCACACACTTAATAAAACGATTGAATGTTATATTTAGAAAACATACTCCCCTTTTTATTACGCAGGATGATATATCATCATATGCTTTTTAAATTCTTTTGTAATGATTTTTTCATTAACAATAAATCCAATATTTTGTGAACTCATTAAAGAGATCGAATACTCTAAAAGTTCATGTACTTTACTTCGATTTCCTTTAGTAACATTTTAACAATGTCAAATTAACTAGTAACTGGCATTTTAACTGACACATTTCCTGTTATTTTTCATATACAATTTGAATTAAACTCTTGGTTATATATTAACGGGACATTCATTAATCGGACCTGAAAGGTTCGTCCTCAGATGTATGAGTGATTGCATGAAATTGACCTTACAATAAAAAACAAGTTAGATTCTTAAAATTATATTATTTTTAATAAACGAGGGCCGTTCGAAATGTTCTTAGCCTGATACAGAGATGCCGGTTTAAACAGCAAAAAGTTAAGTGTATTAAAAAAACACATGCCAAATTTTATTTCGATCTGGCAACTCATTTATATAGTAACAGCTGTTCAAAAAAGATGCTTCCTTGATTTTTTTTTATAATGGAAAAATTAGAAATTCGTTGTGTCATTAAATATTTACATAATAAAGGTTTATCGGAACAAGAAATTTATAATGATATGGTGAATGTGTTAGACAAAAGTTTTCCTTCATATGGAACAGTAAAAAATGGGCTTTCTAAATTTAAACCTACTCGTACAAGTATTGAAATATGAACCATGAAATTGACGTCCAATTGGTGTTAGACGATTGACGAGTGAAAGTGCGTGAAATAGGTAATGCCATAGGTATCTCAAATGATCGAGTCCATTTAATTTAGCATCAAGAATTACAGAAGAAAAAACTTTCTGCAAGATCGGTGCCGCATTTGTTAACAGTTCATTAAAAATGCATTCGAATAAAAATTGTTCATGCTTGTTTGGCTCGATTCAAGCGAAATAAAATGGATTTTAAGCGCCGCTTTATAACTGTTGCTGAAACATGTATCCATCACTACACACCAAAGACAAGAGAACAATCAAATCAATGCACTGAAGCTGGTGGAAGTGCACCAAGGAAGGCAAAAACAATTTTATCGGCTGGTAAGGTTATGGCAACGGTTTTCTGGGATTAAAAAGGTGTTTTATTGATGGACTTCGTTTAAAAAGGTAAAACAATATTTCCGAATATTATTTATTGTGGAAATTCGAGAAAAATTACCTGGTTTACAACACAAAAAATATTTGTTTCATAAAGAAAATGCACCAGCACACAATAGTGTTTTAGCAATGGAAAAAACCAAGGAATTAAAGTAACTACCAACCTTATTCTCCCGATTTAGCTCCCTGTGGCTTCTAACAGTTCTCAAAAAATTTCTTATGGACAAGCATTTTACTTCGAATTAAGATGCAACTGCAGCCGTAAACAATTATTTTGCAGAGTTTAGGAAAATTTTAATCAAGGTATGGAATTGCTAAAAAGCGTTGGACTAAGTCTATTGAAGTTTCAGGAGATTATATTGAACATTTCGAACTACGCCCGTACTCGAACATGAACATGAAAATATAAATGGCAGATTTGCGGATTTTTTTTTTTTTTGTTCTTTTCGGAATCGATTTTCTCAACATGTCTACGTTTAGTGCGTTAGAGAGAAAGTGCCAACAACATTATCTTCTATTACACTAATTAAACTCCCTGCGGGTAAAGGACTTATCCCACGACAAGCCAAGTGACCGGTTATTGTGATAGGGACCGGTCACTTTAACAAAGGCTTGTCCTAGGAGGGGCTCAATTGTCCTCTGTGACATGTCGCAGGACTGTCTAAAAGAACATGTCATGACTTTTTAACCGGTCACATTGTAAGTACTTTGGGTCCTCTTTTCACCTATCTCGTGATATGTACTTTCGGAACTGGTCCAGTTTTCAACTATCACGGGACAGGTCCCAATTCCTAACTGACCCCTTTTTCCCGCAGAGCTTTTTCAGTAAGGAACGTTACGTTTGAGATTTTTCTTTCAATTTTGTTTTCAAAACATTCTAGTATTTTTTCCAATCCTAGTGGTCTAAATTTTTTTAGGATAAACGTGAAAAAAACTCTACAATGCTGCTTGGTAGTATGTTTCCTAAAATGTTTCTTATAAGTACAGAATCTCTAAAAATTTTTATCAAAACTTTAGTTTTTCTCAAGGATCAATTCCGATTTAGCTGAAATTCCCCAAAAAAAAATGGTTTATACATTCATTCACAACTAGTCTACCCCTGCCCTAAGCGAAATTCCTCCAAAAGCCAATTTGGATCCACCCTATTTCGATCTACTCTATTGTGCGAAAAAATGTTTAACAAACAGAAGTCTTAAATTGTAAAAAAATTATCAATTAAAAGTTGTCAACTTATGTTATGGAAAGATTGAAAATAACTGCAATAAATGCTTCCTACGAGTTTTGTGAAGAAATATATACTTCAGGCACAAATAACATTCCGATATCTCGAAAACCGGATCTTATAGATAAGACTTCAGTTAATACTTAATTTTAAATCCGTCAAGATTTTTAAGTGTAGACAAGATCATATACTATGAACTCTCAGGATCGATTTTATACGCATTTTGTCTAGAAACTAAAGAAAATTTTGAAGCAATGTTTCTGAGCAAAAGAATATTTATTGCAATTCTTAAATTAGAATTCCATTTAGCATAAAAAGGATAAGTATTGTTTTAGGGGTAGCTTGTAAAACGGACGATGTTATAATTAAATCCCAGTCTATGCTCACCCCGTCTTTTTTCTTCTTATACACCACAATAAATCAAGCTCCATATGCTACTCTTTATTTCTCTTTATATTTACAAATATTTTTTTTTATTATTTTTATTTGATAAATTTACCTGAATTTAGACTATGCAAATTCTATAAATTGAATTTTCATGTTTTCACATTTGCTGAAACCTTTTTCATACTTATCCATATTTCTGATAAACATAAGTACTTTCTACTTCCCATTTTTAATTCAAAATAAACCCAACTCTGCTATGTCCTTACAAATTCCTTAAACAATTATTATTTGTTATTGTGTTCCTTTATATTACATTAAACATGAAAATATTTATATTCACACTTTCCTTTTTTTTATTTGTTTTATTTTTTCAATAAATATTAAATTTTGCAATTTGATATTTAATATTTGGCACCTCCCTTCCTCTTTCTATGATAATTTTTCTTTACTATCAAAATTAAACAATCCAAATACAGTATTCGTCGACCAAACGTAAATAAGACGTACGTACATGTGTACGTGATAATCTTTTAAAAATTATTTTTAATAAAACATTTTAGTTTTTGCGTACACACGTTTCTCATGACATCACATTGTTCTTTTTCTTTATGCTGGTGTGATGAATTCCTCCTTCTTATTTTACGGTATTTGAAAACAATTTACTTATTTATTTGTGTATTTACTGGCATATGCAAAAACAGAGTTATTGTAAGTAAATTTGCAAAAGAAATCGAAGTTATCAAAAAAATTATTTTTTTGTTAAGATGTTTTCTTTTTTTCCGTTATGCTAATCATAAAATAATGTTCAGTCAGGACAGGACAAGAATAAAATCCTTAAGAATTGTCTACAAAATCTTTGCAAAAGTGAGAATTTGGGATGTTGGTAAGGTACACAATGAAAGTAAATCCATGCAGACAATTTGTATCCAATTGAATGGTTTAGCTTTCTAAACTTTCTTGGTAGATGAATGCAGAGGAAAGGTTGTAAAGGACCTCTTGTGCATTTTATACTTTTGAGAGGATTTGGATTGTACAGTTTCCGGTTGTACATCATAATCAGCAACAGACGGTCGAGGCCACATCATTAGGGTACAACAATTGACATCTCTGAGTATCACTGGGGCAGGAAAGTGATGCTTGACATCCCGACGCTAGATATGTATATATCAAGGGTACTGCGGCAACCCCCAGATGAAGAGAGATACAGACACTGAGGGGCTCAGTACCATCATCCTTGATATTGATGATACACTATTTGATCGCGTCACGCATGGTGATGATACCGACGATATGACTGGGCTGTTGACTTTGCTATTCAAAGGAGTGCAATTTTCGATTTTCGCGGACGGATTGCAGATGGAGATGATAAGCGAATGTAGCGTTTTCGATTTAAGAAAATTGCAAAGTCTATACAATTGATAGAGCAGCATGAACATTTCGATAGACAGTTTTCCCACTTTAAATGCCCTCGAATCTATTATAAGATCTAGGTGTGTGAGGGATTGTATTGAATCCCTTGTCGGAATCTGTCGCCACACAGTCAGCCTGACAAGGGTCCCAGGGAATAGTGAAGTCATCGGTAACGAGTTGACTAATGACTAGGCGAGGGCGGATGTTGTTTGATTAATAATTTTATCGTTGAAGCTGAATCTCTTCCCCCGAGCCATTTCTTTAGTTTTGGAAATAGGAAATAGTCATTGGGGGCTAAATCCGGAGAATAAGGCGAATGAGGGGGCGATTCCTAGTCTAATTCATGGATTTTCGCCATGGACACTAAGCTGTCACACGACTCCGTTGGTGGTCGATTGTAAGCAAACGCGCAGCCATCTTGCGGAAAGCTTTCTCATACCCAAGTGATCGTTCAAAATTGAAACCATTGAGCCATGTGTGATGCCTATGTCTTCCACTATCTATCGCACATTCAATCTCCGATCGGCCAACACCATATCGTGATTTTTTTCTCAACTAGGCGTCCAAAACGTTCGGCATCTTCCATGCTTGTAATGCTACAACGAAAGTCAGTAAACCACTTTTTACCATTGAAATCGATGGGGCAGAGTTCCCATAGTATTTATCAAGCTTTTCCTTGGTTTGATTTACGGTTTTTTTCGCAAAAAATAATGTTTAATGAGCATTCGAAATTCACTTTTTTCCATTTTTAAAAAAAGCCACGAGGTTGTATGTTTTGAACAGCTGTTAAACACAAAGTAAATGACGGAACTTGCTCAAAATTTGACAGGGAAGTTCGGACTTATTAATCCGCCTTCGTAGATACCACGAAATAGTTGGATAAGAATTTTAGGAACCAAAGGATAAAGTATTGGATAATTTATTGATTTTTTCAAAAAATTTAAAATAAAAATCAAACAAATAACTGTTATGGTTGGTCAAACTTTATGTTGTAGATATATGACGCAAATTAAAAAAACAATCTGTCTTTTTCATGAGATCGTTCTTGTTAAGTGAATTTGTTTTTTTTTTTTAATACATACGATAACATAAAGTAAATTAAATTTATATTAGAAAATTGTAATTTTTAAATGATTTTATATTTTCAAAACCCCTGTTTGTAGTAAATTGCTTATTCAGCCAGTTGGCTGGCATTTGAGTGACTGACTGACTGGTCGTCTAAAATTCTGTCTTGGTGTTCGTTTTAATTTTTTATTGTTTGCAAAAGTTTTGTTGTTTCAACATTTAAGTTTTGTATAGTGAGTTTTTTCTCTAGATACTTTTCTTTGTATGCTCGCACAATTTGTTAAGAAAATATAAAAATAATTGTTTACTTTTTGAAGAAAAACCTTTTTTTTTTTTGTTTTATTTTTGTTTTACACAAAAGTATATTTTATTTACTCTGAGCAAATAAAAATGTATCTTTAGCATAAGAAAATGTACATTTGGGAGCATTTTTATGTTCATTGTATATTTATGAGTATGTTGGCTAACCAACCATTCAACCAACCCAGAAACAAATTAATATGGAACTCACCATGTGAGTGTGTGTGCGGTAGTAAAGTGCATTTGGTTATTGTAAATATATTTACAAATCCATATGCTACCATAAACATTTGAGTTTATAAAATAAAACGAACGAGAAGGTTAAAACAACAAAAGTATATATTGATGGTCAACATTACACACACATACACACACACACAAAATGAGGATAAAAAAGGCTAAAAGATAAGTGCTTTAAAATATTATAGTCATCATTTCTTTCCTGGTATTTTATTGTTAGCTTAAAAATTATGGTTGGGGTTGCAATTTAAAATTCATTTGTTTTAAAAAAATTATTCTTAGTACAAAAAATACATTCATTATTTATATAAAAAAAAAACAATTGGAAATATTGTAGAACCTAACATGACGTAAATATGATATTTTCTCTGGTTCTCTGGTTAGGGAGGTTAATAACGAGGGGAAATAATTAAAAAGCTTCCTTTAAGTTAATCCTGATTAGATGACATACAGTGTTGTGCAAAATATAAGCAACAAAACTCGTATTTAACTTTAAATTGCAGTTTATTATTCATTTAATTATTTTAAGAAATTCTTTTTATGCAAAATTGGGCTGAAATGCATTTGTCGGGCGTTGCTCAAAAAAAAATATTAAGGGTCCGCCATCTAACGTTTTTTTTTTCAACTGGTGCTTATTTCGTGAATGGTAACACTTAGCTCATGTCTGATTTGACAGATAATAAGTTTTATCCTTCCGCTAAACGAATATGGCTGTGTATACGCTTGAACAACGCTGGGAAATATTGCGACATTACTTCGAAAATCATGATAATGTTGCAGAATGTCATCTTTTCAGATGAAGCTCATTTTGATCTTGGCAGGTATGTAAACAAGCAAAATTGTCGCATATGGGGCACAGAAAACCCGCACGCAAACATTGAAAAGCCGATGCACCCAAGACGAGTCACTGTTTGGTGCGGATTTTGGTCCAGAGGCATAATTGGGCCATTTTTCTTCGAAAATGAGCAAGGAGTGGCCGTTACGATCGTTATCGGGCCATGTTGAATGAATTTTTGTTCACAAAAATTGAGGAGGAGGATATTGGCAACATTTGGTTTCAACAGGACGGCGCTACGTGCCACACAGCCGAAGCTACACTCGATGTTTTGCGCCCTGTTTTTGAAGATCTCATTATCAGCCGCAGAGCTTATGTCATTTAGCCACTTTGGAGCTGCGATTTGACACCGTTGGACTATTATTTGTGGGGTGCCGTCAAAGATAAGTGTTACGCCGACAAGCCAGAGACAATTGACGCTTTGAAGGACAATATTCGTGAAGCCATTGGTGAAATACAGCTGCACACAATCCATAATGTGCTTAAAAATTGGACCGATCGTGTAGGCTACTACATGGCCAGCCGAGGCAGCCATTTGAATGAAATTATTTTACATTATTAACCGGAAGGATTGTACTTTCAAATAAAAAAAGAAATTTGAGAAAATATTCAGTAGTTTTTTTTTATAGCATTTTCAAGAAAAAAAAAGTATTTGGCGGACCCTATATATGACCCCCTCTGGAATAAAAAAATAAAATTTTTTGCTATCTTCCATTGGTACGCGTAGTAACATATAAGTGTGGGTACTCAAATGAAAGAAAATTTCCTCAAGATCTCAAATATGCATTTTGTTTCACGATCCATGGTATGTGGCTCCCTCTAGGTCCATTTAAGACCCCCCTTCGAGGTCCCAAAAAAGTTTACTTTATTGAAAAAAGAAGACTTTATTATCTTCTATTTTTAGGGACGGGGCCTTTGAGGCCCTCCAATACCCAAAAACTGGTACGCATAGTAACATATAAATGTGGATACTCAAATAAAAGAAAATTTCCGCAGAATCTCAAATATGTATTTTGTGTCACGATCCATGGTATGTGGCTGCCTCTAGATCCATTTAAGACCCCTTTGGTACAATTTCTCCAAAAATTAAAATTTTTCCTGCGGCGCTTTTACATCAGAAAATGCTTTTTTCATGATAAATGGTTTGTGGCTCTCTCTAAAAAAATTTTGCCTAGTGACTAGTTTGACTAGTTCTTGTTGTGCTGTATTGAACCAAGTAATAAATAAAAATAAAATAAATAAATTTCATTTTGTTTCATGATCTATGATATGTGGCTCCGTCTCGATCCATTTAAGACCTCTTTGAGGCGATTTCGAAAAAAATTACAAATTTCCTAGAAAAAATCGCGCGATTTTTTCTTAAAAAAATTTTGCCTACGGCGCCTTTTGATCAATTCAAAACCTCATGAGCCCCATATACAAAAAACAAATTAAAGAAGAGACTGATTTCCCAAAAATATTAAAAAAGTTTCCGAAAAAATTGTACAAAATTAGAGTATTCAAAAACCGAAACCGAAAACCGGTCAACCGGTTTCTTTATTTTTAAAAACCGATCGGTTTCGAATATTTTGTAAATTCGAAGAAAACCGAAAACCGGTCTTTTTTGTTCTGTTAACCGGTTTTTTTAATTACATCACCAACTGGGTTACTTGGTCTCTTTTATTTTTTCCGAAGACTTATAATCGTTTGTTTGGTTATGAAGATTTAGATGTAAGTCTGATAGATTCCGATGAAGACTTAACTTTAGATATTCCAAATTCAAATAGTTTAATTTCTGATCTAAATAACACAACAAACAGTATTCAAAATCCTAAAAAAAACTTTACAAAATCATTCATCATTATATGATGATTCATATATCTTGATAAATGCGACAAAAGAACTAAAAAGTTGGAAAATTTATATAATTGTTTCTTGACTATTTGTCCAACATCTACTATTAGTGAAAGAGTATTTTCCACTTCTAGCTTAATCAAAACAAAAAGATCGTCTTAAAACGAAACATTTAAATTGCATATTATTTCCAAAATATTATTTTAGAAGTGAAAAATAGATTTTCTTTTTACATATTTAAAATGTAAAATTAAAAAAAACTTATTTAATGCCAAACGTTTTAAACGTTCAAATTACTAACGTACCTAATTTTACCCAATTTACAAACGTAATGATCTCTATTCATTTGATATGAATATAGTTTTATAATATTAATATTTAAGATATTATATTAAAAAATATTAAAACCAATAAATGAAATGTTGAAATGAAATACAATAAAAAAATTATTTTTTTTTTCAAAGAATGTATTTATTTTTTTATTTTTATTACTTTATATATTAAATTTCTGTTTTTTTACATAATTAACAAATTATATAAGCTTTTTATTCAAATTAAAAAAAAAACGGTTGACCGGTTTTTTCTGCAAAAACCGAAACCGAAACCGGTTTTTTTAAAATTCTATTTTTCGAAGAAAACCGAAACCGGTTTTTTCAAAAGGCCGGTTTTTTGAATACTCTACACAAAATCATCCCAATTTTAAAATCGCGTGATTTTTTAAAACATTTCTTCTTTTTTGTAGTGGGGACCTGTGGGCCGAAGTTAGAAAAAATATTTTTTTGAAATCCTAAGGAAATTTCCCTGGGGGCCTCACAGGCCCCGACCTCAAAAATGGAAGATAGAAAAAATTTTCTTTTTTTACTCCAGAGGGGGTCATATTTTTTTTTAGCAACGCCCGAAATGCATTTTGCCCAATATTGTAAGCGATCATCGTAGATAAACCACAGTTTGATTCTCCTACATTGGTATCACTAAAAAACAAGAAAAATATTCAAAAACCCTAAAGCAACAAAATTTAAAAATGATACAAATAACAAAAAATGCTTTAACCATGTCTTTTGCACATGCAAGTAGTGGCATGCAAATATTGTGTACGTATTACCAGCGAACAACTTTTCGAAATAGTCCAATCTCTTGCCATTTGCTTTGTTTGTCGTTTGACATTTAGTGACATGCAAATGCAAAATTTTACTCGCATGCAAAATTTGTTGTTGTCATTGCAAAAATGTGAGTGTATTAATAAAAAGTCGTGAGTGTATTGAGTTTTTCGAACTGCTAGTTGCAAGTGTAAACGCTGGGTAAAATAACGGTACACTCAGAATATTATGTAGTTAACTGTTTGTAGTTTAATAAAAAAGTTTTCTGTTCCATTTAAAAATAAAGGAAGATACATTTATTTTTCAAAGAAACATCTACAGTGGGTCACAGTGAAAATGGTCCACCTGTGACCAACCACTTTAAACTGTTAGAAGTATAAGAAATCAATATAAATACAATAAAATGAGGCTAAATTAGTTAGTTTATTTTATGTAAATAATAGGCACATAAAAAAATTTATTAATTCAATAACATTTTGCACAAAAAATAACATTAAGCGAAATAAGAGAAAAATTCATGTCACAGTGAAAATGGTCCACAATAAAGAGCAACGATAAATAACGGAACTTTTCCATATTCTTCTGTATTTTTTTGTTCTATTTACTTCTGTTTACATTTATGCATTAAAACGAACACGGCTTAGATCGATTCCCTCAGTTGTTAATTTAAAATTTGAAGATGGGTCGCCATACTACGATCGAGCTGCGAAATTTAATAATTGAGCACTATAAAAATGGAAAAAGTCAGAGAGAAATCGCGCAAATTGTCAACAAAGCCCGTACAACAGTTGAAAACATCATTCACCGGTTTAATAATGAAGGGCGAGTTATAAACAAGCCAAAAATTAGCCCAAAAAAGCTATTCAGCGAACGTCAAGAAAGGTGGATGGTTAATCAAATCAAGATTAATCCAAGACTGAGTGCACCGAAACTACGGGATATGGTTGAGAAACACTTTAATATAAGCTGTAACGCCGAGACAATTCGAAGAGTCCTTCGAAAAAATGGATTAAATGGCCGAATTGCACGCAAGAAGCCCTTTGTAGGCCAAAAGAATAAAAAAATTCGTTTGCAGTTTGCTCACAGCTATGCTGGGAAAGATTTTTCATTCTGGGAGAATGTCTTATTCACCGATGAGAGCAAATATAACCTTTTTGGGTCAGATGGCAGAGTAAACGTATGGAGAAAACCCAATCAGGAGATGAATCCAAAGCATTTGCGCCCGACAGTTAAACATGGTGGCGGACATGTGATGGTCTGGGGTGCTTGTTCGGCTGCTGGTGTTGGTAAATTGCACTTTGTTGAAGGAAATATAGACAAAATGCAATATTTAAATATTTTGAAAAACAATCTGAAACAAAGTTCTGAAAAACTCGGCATACTCGACACCTTTCATTTCTACCAGGACAATGACCCAAAACACACGGCTGGAATTGTTAAAGAATGGCTGCTGTATCATTGTCCCAGAGTAATCAAAACACCCCCCCAATCCCCAGATCTGAATATCATTGAAAATTTGTGGCAGAAATTGGAAATTGAAATACGGAAACATGATATTTCAAACAAAAATGACTTAAAAAAGGGCCTTTTGGAGGAGTGGGATAAAATAAGTCCAGAATACACAAAAAAGCTAGTGGAATCTATTCCAAATCGTCTTAAATCAGTTATTCGTCAGAAAGGATATCCAACCAAATATTAAAAATTGATTTTTGTATATTTTATTTAGTATAAGCTGAAGTGGACCATTTTCACTGTTACATGAATTTTTCTCTTATTTTGCATAATGTTAATTTTTGTACAAAGTGTTATTGAATTAATAAACTTTCTTATGTATTTATTATTTAAATAAAATAAACTAACTAATTTAGACTTTTTTCTTTTGTGTTTTTATTGAGTTCTTAGACTTTTTACAGTTCAAAGTAGTTTGTCACAGGTGGACCATTTTCACTGTGACCCACTGTATATTAACTTTTTTATACATTTATTCGAAATAATTTAATATCATTTATCGATTTTTTTCAGTTTCATTTATTTTTTTCATTTGTTTGAAATTTAATAAAAATTTACCCACAAAACGGAAACGTGTGGTTTATTTGTGTCCGTAACAGTAATTACAAATTTAAATTTTGTTTGCTGTCTGTTTCAAAAAAAAATATTCAAAAAATTTCAATTTGTTTTTTTATTTAAATTGGTTGTATATATACAAAATTTTTCTATACAAATTACAAGAACTTCATAAACACACATACATACACAAATACATTCACACAAAAAGTGTTTATAGCTTCATATGCATACATACATTTTGTATTGTACGAGTATATTAAAAAAAAAAAAATGCAATAACGGAAATAATTTCTAATAAATGAAAAAACATTTATTTTTTAAGGATTAGTAGGTTAAATTTTGACATTTATTTTATTTATTTATTTATTTTATTAAACATATAATTGCAAATTATATCTTAATACAACCGGCTCGTTGTAGCGAAAACAGACCAGAGCCTCTGGTGGGAATCGAACCCACGAACCCCGCACTGATAAGCTAGCACGCTACCAACTAGCCTACCGGGGCGCTCAATTTTGACATTTATTTTAACTGATTATATCATTTGTTTCTTACGGATGTGTCAGTTGATTAATCAACATTTAAAAATAAATAACAAATGGCATTTAATTTAAATAAAAATGAAATATCATTTCTTTTAAATGATATTTTCAGTTATTTTAACTTAAAACTTTTTTAAGTGTACATTTCCAAAATGTTAGTTTCTTAATAAGGATAAATATTCTTTGCGTGAGATTTAAAAGTTAGTTTATAAATTTAGTTGGTACTGATTGATTCATTAAGAATGTCTTGGCATAAATAATTGGGGATTTTAAAACGGCAAGCATCCATCAGCTGTTTTGGTGTAACATGTTACTGTCAAACATGTTTAGTTTGGTCTACAATTTAACCATGAATCGACTTACAAACGAGCAACGCTTGCAGATTTATTATAAAAATTTTATTATAAAATTTAATGCTCGATTAAGAAAGTGCATCGTGCACTTCTTCCGTTTTGGGCGACCTTCTGTGGCGGCTATTCAAAATCTTGTAACTAAATTTTGCACCAAATTTACATTATTGGACATTAAACCACTAACACGCATACGTAGAGTGCGGACAGAGGAAAATATCACAGCTATATCCGCCAGTGTTGTTGATGACCGTGATTTATCGATTCGGCGCCGTTTGCAGGAATCGGGCCTATTTTACTCCTCTAAGTGGAAAAGGTTTGTGGAGGGATTTGGGTATAAAACCTTTTAAAATACAACTGGTGCAAGAATTGAAGCCACACGACCTACCATAACGGTAACTTTTGGTGAATGGGCTCCACTTTTCTATCGGAAAGTTGTGTTCAGTGAATGGGTACTTAAACAAACAAAATTGCCGTATTTGGTATGAAGAGCAGCCAGAAGTATTGCAAGAAATGCTAATGCATCTCAAAAATGCACTGTTTAGTTTGGAAGAGCTGGACTTGGCTGGCATGTGGCCACACAGCACGCGGAACATTCACCCAATTGAGAGGCGAGTTTGGTGAACAGTTTATTTCACGTTTGGGGCCGGTCAATTGGCCGCCTAGATCGTGCGATTTAACGCCTTTAGATTATTTTTTGTGGAGCTATGTTAAAGCTCATGTCTATAGGGACAAGCCCGCACTGGAAGCCAATATTAAATAATTTATTCATGAGATACCGGCCGAGATGTTGTAAAGAGTATGCCAAAACCCAGCGTATGAACCATTTGAAGCGCAGTCGCGGTCAACATTCCTTTAAATTGTATGTGTTTTTTTTTTAAATCAAATCCGAAAGCTCTTAAAAAATCACTCATAAGTTCTAGTTCTTCTAGGGAATAAATCAAATCGAATGGTTCGGTTATGATAATCGAGTTTTTTTTTGTTTGGATATCACAACAGAACACGAATTGAGACACGAGTAATTTGACTAGAATAACAGAATTTCATTTGCCTCAACAACAATTTGGTATTAACAGCAAAAAAAATGTAGTTCTAACCATTCGAATGGCAAAAAATTTGATTGTCAGCAGAAATCCGTTTTCTGAGTGCAAATTTTCCCACTGGCATCAAAGTTGTTATTATAAAGATGAAATAGATTTATAATGACAAACGAATTTCTTCTGAATGATTTCTTCGAATCATTTTGTTGTCATAATTAATACATTCCTAACACAGTTGAAATATATTGTTTAATTAACCAAATTTCTGTTACCATATATTTATATCGGCGGCTCCAATCAAAATTATTCATTTTGAAAAAGAATGCAAGGTACCAAAAGAGATCGTGAATTAATGAAGTAATTCGAACTTTCGAGAATATCTTACAGTTGTACAGTAAGAAATAAGGAAGTCGAGATTATTATTTTGAATAGCTAATGAATGCATCAATTTTATTGACGTTTGATATATTTTCATCCTCGCTTTAATATTACGATCCAAAATTGTTATCTGATGTGATACAACATGATTACTGCTGCTCCACTCTTGTTGTGCAATCATTTATTTGCAATTCCTTAATATTGAAAAACTCTAGTTTTGAATTTTTTAAAATATGACCGAAGGTAGAAAAAGACGCGTACATGAAAAGAACGGATGTCGTTGAATTAAATTTAAATTGAAATTTTTACCAAAGAAACAAAACCAACAAAAAAAAAGAAAACAATATGTCTGCTATAAAACAAACAAAAGCGACAATATTATATACCTTTGTATGTACATATATTTATATGGTTGATTTCCATAAACTCAGTACGAGTTACAAAATTAATTATTATTCCTAGTAGACAAAGTGCTGATAAGGCACCTGAACATGATACGAAGACACCACAAAGTAACTACAAAATATCTTTAACCTAACTTATCGTAATACAAAACCGATATAAATAAATGTTTAACACTCAGCATTTTTATATATTCAAATAAATTTAAAAAATATATATATATATAGTCAGGCTTGACCGATACACTACATCACAGTACGATTTGGGTTATATTCCAGAAAGAAGATCAAATTTCGAAAAGTGACCTGCAATAAATTGCTTAAAAAGTTAATTTAAGCAAGGTATAATAGCAGGCACGGATCCAGGGAGGTGATGGTGATATACATCTGCCAAAAAAAAAAAAAATAAGATAATACACAACAGACTTTGCGACGTGAAATGTTTTTAAGCTAATTTACAAAAAAAAATCATGCGGTTACGGTTAAAATTAAATTCTTAAAAGCCCAGGATTTTTAAAGAATCCAATATAAAAATGGTCTTAACAAATTATTGTAAAATTTTTGCAATTTTAATGAAAATTTACGCTTTCAGTTTCAGCCAAACCTAAAAAACTACCGTTTTGTATGCAACTTTTGGCATTTTCAATAGTTAATCGAGTTTCAAGTTTCAGTATGAACTTAAGCATTATTTGTATTATAAATTCTGAAATTTAAATAAATTTTAAATCGTAATGATTAAATTTTTTTCCACAAATGATACGAGGGCAATTTAATAAGTCTTTACATAAACAATATAGTCTGCTTTTATTGTAAGTTTGTTGTTTTTAAATAGAGGGTGGTTAAATTTTAAGGGCCGATGTTGAATGTGAACCTCAATTCTCAATTCATACTAACTCAATTTGAACCATGGAAAAATACACAATCGAGCAACGCGTTAAAGTTATTCAGGCTTATTATGAAAATGGGCGTTCAAATGAAAATGCATTTCGTGCACTTCGTGATTTTTTTGGTCAGCATAATCGACCAAATGTGTCCACAATCGAGAGAATTGTGGGCAAATTTAGCAAACCGGGTATGTGAAAACACCTGTGTATGCTCGCCCAGTTCGTTCTGCGGAAAACATTGCTGTTGTTCGCGATAGTGTGTCTTAAGGACGGCCAAACATTTACCGTGAATGGTGTTCGCTATCGCGAGATGATAACGAACTTATTGTGGCCAGGAATTGAGGATATGATCCTGGACGATATGTGGTTTCAACAGGACGGTGCCACTTGCCACACAGCTAACGAAACAATGGCTCTTTTGCGCGACAAATTCAATGGCCGTGATATCTCACGTGGTGGCGATGTCAATTGGCCGCCAAGATCATGTGATTTGACACCGTTGGACTTCTTTCTTTGGGGTTATTTGAAAGAAAAGGTGTACGTCGATAATCCAGCAACAATTCAAGAGCTAAAGGATGAGATAATTCGGCACATTAACGGCATAGAACCTCAATTATGCCTCAGCGTCATCGAAAATTTGGACCATCGCATGGAGATGTGTCGCCGAGGTCGCGGCGGCCATTTGGGCGATATTTTGTTCCATACATAATTGAACCATACCATATTATCATAATTTTCGTATATTCGTAAATATCTCGACTAATATAAATTATGCAAATCGGAACACCAACCGAATATGTGGTGGATATCTTTAATGGTTCAATATTTATACGCATCAACGATTGTATATAATTATTTTTAAATTCTTTAAAATCAGCCGTAAACGACCAATTTTTTAAAGAGTGTAAAAACGTATCCCCCCTCCATCTAAAGCAAGGGCTGGATTCGCCACTGGTTTATATGGAGACTAGCTCCATATGTAGTCCGATTTCTTTGAAATTTGGTGGCACGATTTTTGGTTTTTCTAACCTTCACAAATACCAGATTTTTAGACCAATTTACACAGGACTTTTCTGTGGGAGGTAAGTGTGAATATGGACGCATTGTAAACAGTTTAAATAGGGTTCATTCCTGACCCGAGAGAACCATATATGCCAAATTTCATCTAAATATCTTTAAATTTGAGACCTGTAGTCTAATTACAAGGTTTTGAAGTCCAGACGGAGGTATTTGACATCGCGAAATCGACCCAGAGAGTATTTCTGAGTTGACTGATATGATATGATTCTAGGCCCGATATTTTTGGTGCATACTTACAAACATCAGCACAAACTTATTATACCCACTCCATGTAAAGGTGTAGGCTCTAAAACAATTTGTGAAAAACTGTAACACCTAATGTAGAGTATAAATATATTTCATGAAGCGTTATAAAAAGTTTTTACATTTGTATGCCACTTTACTGTGAAAACGTCGTTAAACTGTTAATTTACGCTATCGTCATCATTATTCACCTTAAATGTACATAATTCATATATAAAATCACATTTTAATAGTCATAATTATATGCAGTTAGATATTATGTATATATTTATAATTCGTAAGAGACATATAACGTAGACCAACTATGTACTTCAATATGAAAATATAATATTTAAACACTAGCCCCACACACTTTAGTATAAATGACCGTATAAATAAATAAAAAAATATGGTTGATTGACAATTGTTGTAATTATCTTAAAAGTTTTCTTTTTCTGGTTTATTTTTTTTTTTATTTTATTTTTTGTTTGTTTTTTGTTTTATATGCTGCTTACGTTTAATATGTCGCAGCACACTCATTGTACTGACATTTACACCATTTATGTGGTCCGAAAAAATCGACAACCGAAAAGTAAAATGAAAATACACAAAATATTTGTACAACACAGTGAAACAAGAAATTTCTGTTATTTACCAAAAAAAATAAAGTAAACTAGAATTTTAAAAAATTAACTTATTTGGAGGAAAAATTGAAATGGAAACGGCGCCAAGACACTTTTTACCAATATTTATAAAATTTTTTCTTGAAATTAAGAAACAAATTTTACTTAAAATTTGGCCAAAATTTCTATATTATAGAAAAATATTACTATTGAAAACTAAATTTTTATAAGAAACAGTATAATTTCTTTATAATTGGTTCATATGTCATCTTAAATTTTACTGTTAGTTAGGAAATGTTTCTTTGGTTATAAGAAACATTTTATTTTAAGTTCATTACAGTTTTTTTTTACTAAAAACTAGGATTTTACTCCCTAAAAATAAGCAAATATATTCTAACATCAAGTTAAATAGCACTTTTTTAAGTGAAAATTATCCTTAAATTTGATACGATATTTTCCAATAAATATGAAATTGTTTGATATGTGGTAGAGGCTATTTATTTTATCATATATTTTAAAGTACTTTACACTCATTGTGTAAGTATTTTCCCACTTTCGGAGGACTTCCGATTTGTAAGGACGCTGCTTTTAACAAGATTTGTGTCTTTAAATTAAATTGAATTATACTTACCTCATGTATTTAAAATATAAATTGAATTTTATAAGCAAAAAGGTAAACAAATTAAAAAAATTTAGTTTATTATTGGTTCTCCTCGGGAGAACTACAAGGTGGTCCTTTGTCTTCTTAAATTAACTTATTTAAGGAAATTGTTGAAAAAATACAAAATATCACAGTTACATTTCTTGATATTATTGGAAAATAGAAAAATGTCATAAGTTGCATTGGCATTTTTAGCTTAAACTTCAATTGACATATACAAATTTAAACTTTTTTTCATTATTAAGTAAAAAAAAATAGTTTTAGAGCCTTTGATATATAGAGTCCGCCATTTAACGTTTTTTTTTCAACTAGTGCTTATTTCGTGAATGGTAACACTTAGCTCATGTCTGATTTGACAGATAATTAGTTTTATCCTTCCGCTAAACGAATATGGCTGTGTATACGCTTGAACAACGCTGGGAAATATTACGACATTACTTTGAAAATCATGGTAATGTTGCAGAATTTCATCTTTTCAATGTCATCTTTTCAGATGAAGCTCATTTTGATCTTGGCGGGTATGTAAACAAGCAAAATTGTCGCATTTGGGGCATAGAAAACCCGCACGCAAACATTGAAAGGCCGATGCACCCAAGACGAGTCACTGTTTGGTGCGGATTTTTGTCCAGAGGCATAATTGGGCCATTTTTTTTTGAAAATGAGCAAGGAGTGGCCGTTACAGTCAATGGCGATCGTTATCGGGCCATGTTGAATGAATTTTTGTTCGCAAAAATTGAAGAGGAGGATATTGACAACATTTTGTTTCAACAGGACGGCGCTACGTGCCACACAGCCGAAGCTACACTCGATGTTTTGCGCCCTGTTTTTGAAGATCGCATTATCAGCCGCAGAGCTGATGTCGTTTGGCCACCTCGGAGCTGCGATTTGACACCGTTGGACTATTATTTATGGGGTGCCGTCAAAGATAAGTGTTACGCCGACAAGCCAGAGACAATTGACGCTTTAAAGGACAATATTCATGAAGCCATTGGTGAAATACAGCTGCACACAATCGATGTGCTTAAAAATTGGACCGATCGTGTAGGCTACTGCATGGCTAGCCGAGGCAGCCATTTGAATGAAATTTTTTCATTATTAACGGAAGGATTTTTTTACCTTTTGCTAACAAAATTTTAAAATATATTTTAAGCTACTTTAAGTTTAATATTTAAGACTGTTAAGATTAGAAATCGACACGTGAGCGAAAAAATACTATACCTAAGCTTATTATTTATCAAAAATTAGAAAACTTTTACTTGAAAAAAAAAAATAATATTTTAATAAAATTTTAAAAATTTATCTGAACTAAGTTGCATGAAAATTTTCCATGGAAATAGTTCATCAGTATCTAAAATTAATAAATTTTTATTATTACATAGGTAAAAATTTATTAATTTTTGTTTTTAATTGCCTGAACTAATTTTTAGAAAACAATTCTTAAAAATTAGAAAGTCGCAGACTTAAAAATAAATTGATAAATGGCTTTCTAAAATTTAGTTAATATTACTTGCGAGAAAAAAAATTAACACACATTAAGTTCAAGTACTTTCTCATTAGACACATTTTTTGAACAAAATGGGAGTAAATTATGTTCTAAATTATTTTTTTGAACTAAACTTAGTTTTAATATACTTTAGTACGCGAATTTCTTAAAACTGAGATGTTTTTTTTATAAATTGATTAATTTTTATTTAATATACTTGTTTTTTTTTTCTTTAATTTAAGAAATATTACTTAGGAAAGATATGAACTTTTTCTGAGTTTTATTAAATAAATTACTTTAAGTTATTTACTATTGTAATAAGTTGCTAGTCCATGAACTGAAATAAATAAATAAATAAATAGATATAAATTATTTCGTTTTTACCCAAACATAGGAATTTTTATTCATTTGAAGACAATTTTTTGAAGTTTCAACAAAATTTTAAACTATTTTAAAGGAAATTTTTAATTAATTTTTAGTTCGTGTCTTTTTTTTTTTTTAGTGTATGTTGCGGCTCTTCGTAATTTATGAAAAACAACAATATGGCCCACCCCTGATATATACTATGTGCCATCATCAGTTATACAAAACCCGAAAGGGTTTTGCACATTTTGTTTGGAATAATACCAGAGGGTCAATTCTCGTTCTGTGAAACGGTGAAATGAAAAGTTTTTTCACGTTTTCATAGTACGTTCGCGTTCTGTGAAAAAATGTAAAGAAATATCAAAACGTTTTCATATGAAAAAAAAAGTGGAACGAAACAAGATTTTTTCACGATTGCACAGCACTTGCGATTCTTGTTTTGTGTAACAGTGCAAACAACTGTCAAAATATTTTCATATGAAAAAATTGTTTACACAGACTATTTATAAGTGAAATAAACATGGAGAAGATTGTAAGAGGAAAGCGTGCCAGCGAAAGCCAAAAGGAGTATTTAATTAATTATTAAGAAAAGCATGTGGACATTGCAAACGATAAGTAAGTAGCTTAATAACCATAATCACACTTTCATAATCCCATATTTACAGATTTGTAACTGCAGATGGTGCCAAATTTAGAGACGAAAAGTGTAACGAATTAGCGGCGAGCCTTAACAGTTTTAGTGGGACCCAAAAGGACAGTGAAAAATGGCAAAAGTATGGCATATTTATTTATAGTTTATTTATATTCTTCATGAATTTTTTTTCTTTAAGTAATATTAGACTTCATACGCGCACCAAATATAGTTCACTTAAAGTAAGCCGATATAAATCCACGAAGTGATTGTCGGTAGTCATCTCGAATGTATTGTGGTCAGCATGAAGTATGCGTCTCAGCACTCTCAAAAAATTCCTATAAATTATTAAATTATTTACTGCAATGAAATGCTTGTAACATCATTGTCTTACCTCTGTTCATCCGGAATTCTTTGAGTAATATCCAAAAATAAAATTAATCCAGATATTTTTATATAATTATTAATTATTTAAAATAAATTTTTCGAACTTAACTCACTTTTGTTAACGTTTTTCTCTGTTTTGACATTTGCTTTAAATTTTGGATAACACAGTTACAAAATTTTCATGGGTACAGTGCGAATGAAACATTTTTTTCATAATACATACGAGAATCGCAATTTATGTATTTGTGAAAAGTTCGAGTGAAAAGTGCTTATGAAAACGAAAATGAAAAGTTTTTTTCACTTCACATTATCACAGAACGGGAATTGACCCTCAGGTGTCCTTACATTTTTACTCACAACTGATCAGAAAAGAATACCAAATAATCTGGTTAAAAATTAGTAACTTATTTTGCGACTTCGAGCGGTGATTGCCATTAATTTTGCAAAGGATTATTTTTTTCAAGCCATAGTCTACTTTCATTTCGTGTTGAAACCACGTAGGCTGACAGCGATTACCCAATATTTGTTGCACAGTGTATTAGAATATCATTAACATATCATTCTGCGTTATCAGTCTATTTTTAAGTGAACTTAGATTTAGTTTTGTTTACACTCAAAAAATAATGGTACTTTCGATTTTAATGAAAAGCGATATAAAAACGTCCTCACCAGTGCACTGCGAGGGAAATGGTACAAGAAATGTAACTGTGATATTTTGTATTTTTGCAACAATTTCCTAAAATTAGTTAAGTTAAGAAGACAAAAGACACTCAGTGTTCCTCAGCAATATATGCCGTGTGTCAATTAGGGCGTCTCTTTTTGTAGTTTCCCCGAGCAGAACCAATAATTAACTACGAAAAGGATCTGACTTTGCCTCAATTTATTACGTTTCAGGATATCGTGCAGTACATTTTTTTAATTTGTTTACCTTTTTGCTTATGAAATTTTATTTATATTTTAAATACAAAAGTTTGGTATAATTTAATTTAAAAACAAAAATGTATAGTAAAAGTATTGTTAAAAGCAGCGTCTTCACAAAGCGGAAGTACTCCGAATGTGGGAAAATACTTACACAATGAGTGTAAAGTACTTTAAATTATATGATAAAATATATTACCTTTACCATAGAAACAATTTCATATTTATTGGAAAGTTTCTATCAAATTTAAGAATAATTTTCACTTAAAAGAAGTGCTTTTTAACTTGAATTTATTTGCTTTTTTAAGGAAGTTAAATTCTAGTTTTTAGTAAAAAAAATATTTATGAACTTAAATAAAATAAAATTTTTCTTGAAACCAAGGAAATATTTCCTAACTAACAGTAAAATTTAAGATAATATATGAACCAATTAGCAGGAAATTTGACAGTTTTGTAATAAAAATTTAGTTCTCAATAGTAAACTTTTTTTATAATTTAGAAATTTTTACCAAATTTTAAATAAAATGTATTTCTTAATTTCAAGAAAAATATTATTAAATATTGTTAAAAAGATTCTTGGCGCCGTTTTCATTTCAATTTTTCCCTCCTAATAAGTTAATTTTTCTAAGTTCTAGTTCATTTTTTTTTGGGTGTAGCAAAATTTTAGTTTACAAAAACAAAAAAAAAATAAACAAGTAAGAGCGGCTAAATTCGGCTATGCCGAATCTTATATACCCTTCACCATGGTATTCTGAAGGAGATGAATACATCGTTGGAATCTACTACCTCATAGCTCTCCACAAACAAGCGGTATCCCCATTTATTTTTTCTTAAATGTCCAAAAATTTTAATCCAAAATAATATGTCATGTAAAATCTCAAATTTATATTTTTCCATATGTTTCAGCGCTTTTCTTGTCAAATTTGGCATTTTCTAGGCAAAAAAAAGTTGGCGACACTACTATTTATTTTTTATTTATATCATTCACAATAGTTGTGAAACGTATTTAACCTACGTATTTATCTTCACACTCTTATTAAACAAAGGGATTTTACTGGAAAAATTAGAGGTAGTCCTGGTTTTTTGCTAATATCTCAGCCATTTATTAACCGATCTGTCTGATTTTTAATAGCAAACAGAAATGGATCACATGTAACAGAAATAAAAAAGAATCAAGTCCTCATCATGTCTGGGTTCTTCGGAAAACCCATTTCAACACACAGACGGACAGACGGACAGACGGACAGACGGACAGACGGACATCGTTAAATCAACTTCGCTCTTCATATGGACCCAGAATATATATACTTTATAGGGTCTAAGATCAATATTGTAGAAATTACAAACGGAATGACAAACTTATATATACCCTTCCACCTATGGTGAAGGGTATAAAAATGCACTTTAAAGCTGCTTTTGAAATCGCCTATAGATTTCGAATAGATATTGTTAGTAAATTTTTTGGATTTTAAGGTCAAATTTTAATTGTTGTAGGGGCTTATTTTTAGAACTAAAAACGCTTTTAGTGCTAATTTAAGTGGATGTAATATTTTTAGACATGAGTCGCTTGTAAAAAGATACTTCACTTTCGATCCCTTTTTTCAACCTATGTAAAATATTAAGGCAATTTTTTATTTTTTAATTTGGAGTTCAATTTTATTGAAGAAATTTTATTAACAATTAAGCTCATATCCAATCCTACGAAGCCATTCGATTTGTCTGTAGGACATAAATAACAGATTTGTTTACAAAAAAAATTAATTTAATTTTAATTAATTTATTTATCTAATCTAATTTAAAATATTTGTTCTTTTTAAAGAAAATTCTAAGAAGTAATTATTAGTTTCATTGCAAAACTATGAAATGTTCCTAAATAATTTTTTTATAAATATTGGTAATATTATTAGATGTGAAGGTAATTTGTTAAAATTGTTGGCTAAAGTGTAGGAGACACTTTTAATATTCGCAAGTTGCTGGGCGGTGGTGCTAAGTTTGTATGTATAAGTTTGAATTATTAGAAATAACATTTCCTTCAATATCCACATATTTAAAATTTTATTTTGCTAATTTTAGCAAATCGGTTTTCAAAAATTTGTAAAATAGAATTGGAAAGCGTTTGCAAATTTTTCTACTAACTTTTTTCTGAGTGTAGCATAACGCACTCGTGTCATAACCTGTTTGCTTAAGTGTCGGTGTTCACTTTTTTTGATTGACCTCACCATGTCGATGTCGCTCACGTAGTAAAAAACGTTCTCTTGGTTTTATATGGGCAAATTACAAAGGTTTGGCATCTTTTCAAATTGGGTTTTTTGTGATTCCAATTGGTTTTTGCGAATCCAATTGATTTTCTTTACAAATCCAATTAGTTTTTTATGAGATTTTCCAATTGGATTTGGAAAAAAGTTTAAAAACAGGGAAATTTACTCAAATTTTTGCAGAAATCAGAGAAATTTGCTCAATTTTCCCCTGTTTTCTCTCAGTTTCCGAACCTTTTGTATAAAATTTTATTTGGCCGCTGCCGGCGTTGCAATCTCTATACTTATTTTTCCTCTATGGATTGACATAAAAAAAATATTCTCAGAGATCAGAACATAATAACTGTTAAAAATTTCATTATACACAGCCAGATAAACAGAAAAAATCTTTTTTTTTTTGGGTGTAGTTAAAATTCTTTCTTTGACCGTAATGTCTGTAATGGAATAAACTTCCTAAAACATTTTTTTCTGTACTACTTTAATGCATTCAAAAAATAAATTAGTACAAAACTTTACTGAGGCATTAAAAATTCTGTTGTCACAATCAAATTACTTAATACGTTTTCTGTTACCACAACCGAACCATATGATTGGCAACAAGTTCGGTTGTCACGACGAATCTGTATTCTTTGTGTATAACTTAGACAAATTAAAGTTAAAGATATTTGACATACACTACGCTTTCAATGTGAAAAAAAAAATTATTGTAAAAGTATTTTTATTACAAATCACTACAGATCATTTACAAATTATCAAATTATCGTTTTTTCAAGTGTATGACATTTTGGATAATTCTCACTTGAATGCGCATAAAGTAGAATTATTAAAGGCAAACAAGTATAAAGCAAAAATACCCCAAACAACAACAAACAAATCAACTATTTATGTAATACAGTAAGCAAGTCAAAAGAACAATTATTGTTGTTGTTGCAGCAGCATCAACAACAGCAACAATCATAATAAAATCAAAATTGTGAACAATAAAAAAAATAATGAAAAACAAACTGAATGAACTAAACAAAAATGAAATGAAATGAAAAATATACATACATACATACATAAATGTATATGTATTTATAACTAACACAATAATTCCCCCAAGCACTCCACTCCACTTTGCTGCAGTACTCATCTCCCAGTCAATGTTAAATGTTGTTGTTATTGTTGCAATTTTTGCCTTTGAGAAATGTACGACACTTGATGTTGAAGTAAAACTATCTCCAACTTTTGCTCCCTGTGGGCAGAGCATTAAAAAATGTTTTTTTTTTTAGTTTTTTGTTTTTCTTTTAAAATAGGTTTAAAACATTTTTGAAAATTTTCTTAACTACAACGTTGACGTTTCTTGTCAAAGAATTTCGCTATTAAACGTTTTGAAAATAACTTTTTTCAATGTCAAATAATATTTTACATCAATTTGCGACTACAGAATAAACTGCAGCATTAAAAAGACTCTACTCCAGTCTTTTAATACCGAATGAGGTTTTAAGCTCAGATATCGTTAGCATCGTATTTCAACTTATTTTAGTGGTACCACAAGATCCTGTTCTTTCGTCTTCCCTATTTAAAATCTTTCTTTCTTTCTCGTCTGTACATATGGGTGATATCGAGAAATCAAAATACTCTTGATACTTTGGGCATGAGAATTCATTGTAATACCCATTAGAATTATAACTTTTTAATTTTTTTTTTTTTTCATATATAAAGTTTTACCTACATAAAAATTCATAAAGAATTGCGATATTTTTTTTTCGCTATCTTCGAAAAAGTTTTCGCATAAACCTTCTTGAAGTTTGTACTATATATTTTTTATTTATTCCAACTAAAAATTAATATTTTAAAAAGTTCAAATAATTTGAATGAAACGATACAAACTTCAAGGTTAATTTTAGGCGTTTTTTGTTAAAAAAAAATATTATTGTATTTTTTTTTGCGACATGGGTATCAAATTTTTCAGAATGACGAGCACAATGCGTAAACATAACAGCAATGATAACATAAATTTAATTCTCTGACGATGACATGCAAAAATTGCATGAACTCGGAATGGCTTTCAGGTACTTTGAAATAAAAACCATACTCCCAATAAGGAACGCTCGGTGGAATTCTAGCTATTTTAACATTTATTCTTATACCTAAATACCGAACCGACGTATATGAAGTATGTCAGTTTATAAGCGTTCCATGGTTCGATATTTGGTTTCAGATTATCGTTTTCGCGACGACAATTTTGCATATTTTAATTTATCTTTGACGCCGTTTAAAAAAGCTCGTTAGTGTTTTATCAGACATAATCGGTTATACCCAAGCAGAAGGGTAGTTATATTTGTGCAGAACGTGCCATCAAAGTGGTTCAAAATATTTATCCTTTGTGCAAATCAACACGAACATTAAATTTCACGCGGAAAGTTTTTGTTCCAAAATAACCTGAAAAAACGTTTTTTATTAACACATTATTGACCATCACGTGGTAATAGTTAAAATTTTTCAAAAAAAAAGTTATATCCCTAATGCCCATTGAGCTAACAAGGAACCCAGAGATTTCCAGAGGATGAAAATTTGGAAAATGTAACGTCCTGTTACGAATCTATTTATTCTCATACCCAGTATTACCACTTTTACCCATACCCAATATCATACTTACAGCAACACCTTTTATAATTCTCATTAAGTTGGGAACATTATTTACATATAAAGTGAGAGTTAAAGGCGAGCTAGAACCGAGGGACGAATCGTGTAATACTTCGACTCGGGAACGGGATATTACTTGATTTCTCTACCGATTTCTGCCTCCCTACATGTGAACTGCTGTTTATTCTCGTTTGTAGGAACCGTTACTTATTCTCTTTTGTAGTTAGTAGTATTACTTGAACCCGAGAACCGTTGCTTATTCTCTTTTGTAGTTAGTCGTGTTATTTGAACACGAGAAACGCTGTTTATTCTCGTTTGTAGTTTGTTGTATTATTTAAGTACGAGAACTACTGTTTATCTCCGTTGGTTGCTAATCAATCCAACTAGCCGAGGCAAAACTCTATCTAGAGTTTGGTAAATATTACCTTCGGGTAGTGCCGATCATATACGATCAAAACTCGCACCAAAACGTGGTTTCTTCTGAATCCTTGTCGTATTGTCGACCATCGTTATAAAGGTTTGAGTTATCGTGTATTATTTTATTATAATTACCTCAAAGGAAGCAGACCTTTGGCGAATCTGGACAGCTGGGCTATACCCCAGCTGGAAAATAAATTGCATCACAAAATATCTTAAATTTACAAAATTCAAATTTATTTTTACATAAAGGTTAATTTTTTTATTTAAATTAAACGGCTAAATTTCTATTTAATTTTATGTGTGTCTGTTTTTTTTTCGATATCACTCCTTAGAATACGCTTTCGAGCAAAAGGCAAGCAGAAATTACTTCCGATTAAACATTGTGGTTCCAACCGAATTTTCTTATGAAATCCCAATTATCAGTTAAGACAATAATAATTTGTTATATGTGAAATATTGACTCTTGAAAAATTTTTACACTCAGAAAAAAAAGTTTGTAAAAAAATTTGTAAACAGTTTTCAATTCCAGTTTACTTTTATTGTACTGAATTTTAGTAAAAAAAAATACTATTTAGTAAATTTTTTTTGCTATTTACATTTTACAAATTACAGAATTTTTTCAGACTATTTTCTGAAATCATTTTACAAATTTTTGAAAATCGATTTGCTGAAATTAGCAAAAAATATTTACTAATTTTAGACATTTTTTTTAAAAAAATTAATAAAAATTATTGATATTGAACAAAATTTTATTTCTAATAATTAAAACTTAAAATGTTACATGGGTTGAAAAAGGATCAGAAGTGAAGATACTTTTCACAACCGACTGATGTCTAAAAACAGGACATCCACTTAAAATAGAATTAAATAACAAAAAATCAGCCTTTAAAACAATTAAAATTTGACCTTAAAATCCAATTATTTGACTAAAAATGATCAAATTAAAACAAAATGATAAATTAGTTTCTGTTTTTACTATTTTTAATTTTGTCTAAAATATTTTTTGAAATAAAATTAATAAAATAAAAAAATAAATTTGTGATAATTTTTTCGTAAGGCAATTTCAAAAGAAATTAGCTGTTTTAAAGTGCAACAAGTGTATTTAAAAATAATTCAGTTAATTTGTGTTTTTTTAATATTTTTTCTTATAAATTAAAATTGTTATATATTTTTATTATTTTAATAAACTTTGTACAGAATTTTACCAATGTTTAGTAGCTGTTTTCATTTCACTAATATTTCGTAAAATTTGTTGCCGATTTTTGCAGTTTACAGCAATTTACTAAAATTTAGTAGCGCTTACTAATTTTTTATACTAATTTTATTGTACTAATATTAATAATATTAGGTAATTTTTTTTAAATTCCACTTTACAAAAAGTTAACAAAAATTTAGTAGCGGCTACTTATAATTTCTACTGATTTCATAGTACTACACGTCAGCAGACATGTGTTGCTAAGATTAGCTGGGCTCAAATAAGCCAAATGTTCAATAATAACAACAAAATTTTCAGTTGTCATTACAGACCTAGTTCAACGCTGGAAGAAATTCTAAAGTATCTACAAAGAAGTGTAATACAGATTATAGAAAATAACAAGATGAAATTTATTCCTTAAAAGCTCTGCTTATAGATAAAGTATCGCAAAGTTAAATATGCCTTTGCATGCATTCTTTTGTAATTAAACCAGTTGGGTGTATAACAATACATATGAATTGAATGGATGATACTGGTTTCCGATGTTGTGGGCAAATGTATTGTAGTTCATATTGTTTGCAGTATGATGATGATAATGATGAAGTTAATGATACTGTGTGATATATGCATATATGCCAATGCCGGATGGAGCTTCAAAATACTAAGAATAAAAACGATCCAACAAATGTCTAAACGAACGGTAGCATATCACTGTTGGCAAAAGTGGTACTATAGTGCTTTTTTTGGCACTATCGCTGGAACTTTCCAAAAAAGAAAAAGATTGGGCAGTTTTTTATTATCTACAATGTTTATTATAAACTTACTTTTACGATTTTCAAAGTAATTTTAAATATAACATTTAGTTGTTGCAATCGAATAATGTTAAAGGGTTTTAGAATCAAAAAAGTAATCGCGTACACCTACGACTTTAAATATCACCAGAGAAAGACCCAACAAAAACATTGTATTAACTACTTACCAGCCTAATTACTAGCGATGTCCAAAAAGTAATGGGTAATCATAACAGTTTGGCCGTTCGTAAGCGATGGGGTAATGACCACCCATTACATTGTGTTTCTTGTAAGTGAAAAGATAATGACCACTCACTACTTTTGGGGCATCAGGAACAAAAGTAATTAATCGAGTAAACATACTGATAATAAGTTGATACTATATTTTTGCTTGAAAAGTTCGGGACAGTTAAATAGGGAGATTAGGCCAACCCAGTCAAATCACTGAAACGCGAGATTACGCTGGGAAGGCATCCTTCAATACACTAAATAATGTGCCGCGTGTAGTATGACAAGTGACCCCGTCCTGTTGGAAACACATATTCTCCAAATCCAAATCGTCAACTTCCGGCAAGAAGAATTCAATCAGCATGTCTCTATAGCGGTCACCGTTCACCATAATAGCATTACCGGCGACTCCTACGAAAAAATAAGGTCCAATCACCTTTTCCTACTTAACGGCACAGCACACGGTGACTATAAGAGAGTGTGATCGTGAGCCGAGAATTTTGCGTATTGACGTGGCCGCTGAAATAAAAATGAGCCTCATCGCTTATAATTAATTTAAATGGAAAATCATCCACTTTGTGTTGAGTTCTTGAAGCGTACACCGATTCATTGTTATTCACTTAAAACATTTGGCACGAATGTTAAAACCAAACTGACATACGATGCCATTTGTTTGACGTTTTCCTCATTCATACTTTACCGTTTTAATTTTCGTGATTTATTGATTCTATTTCTTATTACATATTACTATTATTTATTATTACCGGTTTCAAAACGTTAATTTTTTACATTAAATCAGCACTCCCCTGCGGGAAAAAAGGGATCAGTTTTCTCTTTTCACCATCGGTTCCTAAAGTACCTACCACCTTGCCGGTTTAAAAGTCATGACATGTTCTTTTAGACTAGTCCTGTGGCATGTTACAGAGGGCAATTGACTCCCTCCTAGGACAATCCCATGTTTAAGTGACCGGTCTTGTGACCGGTCCCTCTTACAATTAACCGGTGACGTGTCCAGTGATAGGTCTTTTTCCCGCAGGGTGAGTTGACGTTGATAAATAGCTTGCGGGAAAGGACCTTTCCCAGGACACAACAAGCGCCAGTTCATTGTGATAGGAACCGGTGACGGGACCGATTTTTTATAAGAAAACGACCGGTCACTTTAACATGGGCTTGTTCTAGGAGAGGGTCACACAACTAACCCCAAAGAAAATATCACAGAACCAACGCAAAAGAACATGACTTTAAAACCGGTCCTCTTTTTTGCCTATTTCGTGATATGTATTTTCGAAACCGATCCAGTTTCCACCTATCACGGGACAAGTCCCAATTCCCAACTGGCCCTTTTTTCCGCCGGGTAACATTAAGAGATGAAGGAAAGAGGAAGAAGTGTTTATGGATGTTTGATTGAATTTTCCTAAATCGTCCTACCAAAGAACGAATTTTCTCTCAATCTAAAACAAATCTATGAGGAATACTGGATGAGCGCGTATTGCGACGAAAACTAAGCACCACTGATTAGAATATCGGTAAAAAATGACTTACAGCCACTATCCGGCGTTGCTCAAGGAAATAAATGGAGCCAGAAATGTTGTCATCACCTATCAAAGAATTTGCCATTTTTTGGGCCCCAGCTCACACATAAGAATTGTATTTCATTTATGTATGTTCGGATATAGGTAATGTAAATGCGAAGAGGATCAGATGGATCGGGACCGAATTTTATTTTGAAACCGATATATTTTTGGTGTAAAATTTTTCAAATTCTAATATGGATAAAAGACTTATATTCTGCATACTCAGAAATTCTAAAGTCGCACCTTTATCCTGGGACATAAAATCCCAATAAGCATATTTCGTGGGATATACATAATATTTTAGTAAGCATTTTTCGTGGGACATAAGATTCCAATAAGTGTTCTTAAAGGCAAATTATCGACCAAAAATGCTTAAAAATCCTCAACGTTGTGAAATACATAATCAGCGTATATACGCTGACAGGTACAAATGTGGGACATATTGTCCCAGTAGTTTCGAAAGGGCGTTTTAAAAAGTTCTTATTGGTTTTAATTTAGACAAAGTAGACAATTGCTGGGGAAGAAGTTTTCAAAAACTTTTCCTATAGCAAATGTTTTTTTGGAATCTGAGAAAGTAAATTCTTATACTTTATGTTTTGTGTCACGAGATTAAATTAAATGGCACAATTGAAGCTTTTTTTGGCACTTTTTTTTTGGCCATTAATATAGCAAGAAATCAATACCACCTCTGTAGCATACTCGTTTTTTAATCATCAGATACTGGGCAATATTGTTTGAAAAGTTGCTATATGGTTGAATATACTTTTATTTATTTATTTATTTGTTCTCTTTCAAACAAAACTACTCTATAAAAATATTCGAATAAAGTGGCAATAGCGGAGAAAACAACAAGACAGTGCGCTTTGAGGCCTACACACTAAATTGAGGAAATTTTTTTTTAATGTGTGATGACGCAAAAGCAACAACAAAAATAACATAATTTTATTTAAACGCAATTGTGAAGAATCTGTAGCGGGATTACTTTAGGACAATGATTTATAAAAGAAATTAAAATTAAATACAGGTGCATTGTAGGCTAATTGAAGTTTATTAAATTTGCAGAAAATTTATCAAAATAATTTGAATTTAATATGAATAATAGGTTTGTTTTTTTTTTTAATTTTACATAAATATTTCATACAAATTTGGTATTTATAAAACGTCACAAGTAGTTATAAATTTAGCTTCTTAAAAATTAAGGAGTTAAAATAATGCTACCAAGTCTTAAAAATTTCTAGCTTTTCTCCTTAAATTAAAAAAAAAAAAAAATGTAGTATTTTTAATTTAAAATAATATAAAAAATCTGTATTACTCGCATCGATAAAATTTTCGCAAACAATATTTAAAATTCCACCTTGTTCTGGTTTTCATACAGTGATTTACAGGCAATTATTAATGCAAATAAGATAATAATGCGCTGTATTCATGTTATTTCTCTATCTAAATAGTTATTTTACCTAAATAAATGTCGCCACATTTAAAAGTTAAAAGCTCTAAAAATAATTTCCACAAAAAAATGTAAACAACCTTATCATCTATTAGCTCAATCTGTATAAAGTAGGTGGCCATTAATTTTTCAATGCGAAAACTTCTCGCATCAGATACAAGAATGTGATGCTGGATGCACAAGATATTTAACCCATTTTGAGTTCTGGATACGTCGGTGTACGAAAACAACTTTCGTCAAAATTCGGCCCAAGTGTTTAAATTTTATTTGCTTGATGTCAGCTCAAATGACAATGAACTGTGTTGACTCAACTGTTGTTGACTCAATTGAACATAGGTAGATATTTTTATTGAAATAAAACTTTACTTGGGGGTTACACGATCAAGTTTTGCCTTTCAAGCTATAAAACACACACACTTTTTTACCAACACACTTATACTTTTAAAAATTGATGCGAACTTGCTTTCAATTTCTCTTTCAAGTTGAGTGTGTCAATTTACGGTCAAGAAAACAGCTGATTCCACTTCTTTTTAACTATTTTTCGTTTTTCTTTCTACAAATATTTTGCCAACAAAAGTTTTTGTTTTTTTTTTTACAAATATTCAGAAGAAATTTAAAACCTTAAAAAACATGAATAAATAATTTTAATGCAGTGATATTTATGCACTAAAATGTCGAAATTATGAACCTTAATATTCTGTAAAAATATGCACTTTAAAGGCAATATGCACTACAAATAAAAAAAAATATGTACTTAAAATTTGCAGATTTTAAAAATATCGAGAGCGTTGGTTAAAAGTTTAAACCTAACGTCGTTTAACTTATTGCTAGTTAAAATTTGGAATGCAGTTCATGAAATGTGGATTATTTTCTTTTTTTTTTAAGATCAAATTTTAATACAATAAAAAAATTTTCCGCCAAATTTTATTTAATAAATTTAGCAATGATTTATTAATTTGGTTTGCAGATTAACTAAGCCAAGTTGAATTGGCATCCAAATAAAAATCGGCCCAAGTGGATGACAACAGGATATTTTTTATATTAGTATATGCAAAATTTGAATTACAAATCATCTTCTATCTTCTATATATATAAAAAATTGTTTCAAGTGTGTTGTGACTTTATACCTCACGAACGCTCAAATCGAATTCGATTTTTAGGTTTTTTTCGTATGGTCGTGTAGATGGCTCATCTAAAGTTTGCACGAAATTGGTCGACACGTTCGTGAGTTGATGACTTTTCATGTCAACATGTGATTTGTCCATATAAAAAAACAACAACAAATACGTAGGCGCCCATGAGCGTGTGCGGTATGTATACTGTGTGCTGACTTTATACACACGGTAAACACGTAAAATGAGTGATCATTTTAAGGTTCTTTTTCATCGAGAAACCAATGAACCAATGAACCAATGAATTTGATTCAATAGGTCTGTACGAGGTAATTTTGGGTAAAGTCTGGTAAAATGAGAGTAAGCAAAAAATTCTCTCACAAAATCATAAAAATGCCCAACGAACGCACAAAACCACATTTCATACCCAAAAATAAACGTCAAATTTATTCATATTAAAAAACAACTTAATTAATAAATATATTTGAAATGGGAAATATATATTTACATTTTCAAATGTATTTTTCATTATTAAGAAGGAAAAGTTGTTTATAGTAAACTTTTATTTAACTTTAATTTTTTTCAAAAATTCAAAACAATTTATTAGCAGCAGCTAATGATTTGACAATTTTACCCAAACAAAAAGTACGAGAAAGTTCTGGTAAAAAGAGAAACACAATTACTCTCTCATGAACGCCCTCATTTACCCAAATTTTGTTACAAGAAACGCTTTCTGGTAACATTGGGTTCCAGAGGGCACCCGCGGTAACGTACGTCGAACACACGCCGGGATCCGCTAGTTTCATATAAAAAGGTAAATATTAAAAACTTATTCATTTATAATAAAATATGCAACAACAAACAATGATATTTTATTGCAAATTCTTTGATTCTGGAAAGCCAAGTTTGTAATTAATTTTTAAAAATGTATTTGTTAATTTAAACTAAAGATCTCAAATTTTTATTGCTTAAGATGTTAATAATTTTAAAAATTAATATTCACACAATAATTTATACTTAAACCTTGAATTTTTAGAATACTTATTTGTGCTCCAATTCATATGAATTAGAAAATCATTCGAAGAATTTGAATTCAGTCATTTAGAAATATATAAGAAATATATTTAACGCACCTTGTTTTATATGTCTTGCTTTAAGGGGTTACACCTTTTTAAATAGCTGACTTATGCTGAATTGAAATTATTTATACAACATTATTGCACATTGGAAAAAGCATAAACAGTAGTTTTAGTAAAGATGTTCTCGGCAGGCATCATAAAGCTATAATTTTATTTATAAAATAAAAATGTATTTTTTATGTTTATTAAGGCTGGTATACAAAATAAACTTATTATTTTGTCTATAGGTACATATTTGTTTAAGTGCACATTATCCCTGTTAAACCTTTATTTAAAAAAACTTCACGCATAATCCTAAAATAACAGTTTGTTAACATTTCATTTAAATCTGGCAATACCCTCATACAATTTCTCTCCACTTTCAAATAAACTGTTATAGTTTATTTGTATTTATTGGTATTTCGAAAGAACACGTTCGTTCGCTTTCTAGTCGAAAGAAAACTGTTTTGGGTTCCACTAACTCTATTTCTATGCGAACGATGACTCGAACGACAAGTCGAACGAAAACGTAACTGTTTTCATACAAAATTTGGTTTCTCTATTTCGAACAGCTCGAACGCAAATGTCAAAATTAGTCACTTGTTGTTTTTTTGTCGAGTAAATATGTGTTTGATATTTTTAAAAGCAAAATGAAGTAAAAAAAGCAATGGATAACAAAAAGTAAGTATAAAATAATACAAATATTAATAGATTATTGAGAATTTTAGTTAAAAAAAATCAACAATGGACCATCCGAAGACGCTTGTATTTTATATGGAAGAAAGACCTGATTTTGCCAGAAGGACTCTAGTGTTCGGAGCAAACAAATTTTCCGCAGATTGGGAAAATTTGACCAGAAAACTAAACTCCGTTTCACCCCCTATTACGCTGTTGCTGAGTGGTAAAAGGTATGTGTGTGTTGTTTGCGTCTTACTTTTGCCCAAGAAGCTCATATTTACATTTTTTATTTTACAAGGACTTTAGCAGTGACCGCACCGAACAGACAACATGCAACAGAAAAGCACTCCAAACAACAATTTCAACCACAACCAATCGATAACAAAAATTTTCACAAATAAACACATTTTCCAAATAAAAATTGATTTGTTTATTGTTATTTTTTTATTTCATTTGTCATATACAGCTGATCACTGTTTAACAGGGTTGTTTTTGTCTTTAAGCAGTTTAGTAGTATTTTTGCTACTTTTAAAGAAAATTGTAACAAATGCTCAAAATATAATATCTGGCATATCTGTGGTTTGTAAATACGTAAGAAACAAAAATTGACACACGTAAGTCAAGTCGATCGAAGGCTTTCGAAATAGAGAAACCCAAATTGATTCGAATTCGATTGACTTGCTTTCGTTCGACTAGTTTTTCGTTCTAGATCGAGGAACAGGCTATTAATGATTCATAAACTTAGTAATCGTTAACCGTAAAAGAATATTATTTAGCAGATTTTATAAATAAATGTAGTTTATGATTAATCAAAACATGATAATAAAAAACAATTTTTTAACATAACTAAGAAGGATTAAGGGCAATATAATATTTCAAAGACATTTTAATACTACGAATAGTTTCAGTATTCGAATAATGAATATGTTTTGATTAAATCAACATCTCTATTTTGTATAAATTATTTTTTATTTTATTTGTGTAGCAATTTGAGAAATTTTGTTTGTTTTAATTGTAAAATATTTATAAATTGTACATATTAAATAATAATTTTCGAAAAGATACATATATTTTGGAAATATAAGAAGAAAACAGTTTTGCAAAAGTACAAATATTTGCAACTAAGTGTGGTAAGTATTTTTGTTTAAAAAGTACATTGTAGCCACCCAAAAGCCTTCAATAAATTGATTAAGCATTTGACAGACTTTTCGTTAATTTTTGACGTAGCTTAAGTTAGCAAAAGTATAATATAGTTAGCCCTTTATTAGGCTTTTAAACATACTTGAACAGATTATGAAATTTTTCTAGACATCTTGCTCAAATTATTTAAGCCAAAATTGCATATACAATTATTATACACAGGTATCCCCATATCGTACGTAAATACAACGCATTTAAACATGAAGCCGGTGATAACTGGATAGGGAATATCCAGTATTTATTTTATCTTCACCAATTGTAAAGTTAAATATATTTTGTTTTAGTTTCGTTTTAATTGTTTTTTTTTTTATTTTCTTCATGTTCTATAGCCGCCCGCAAGAAATAACTTCTAACATTATTATGCAATAAGACGCAAGCGGGGCTGCCTATTTTTATCCAGATTATTGTACATCCTCCCGAGCAGTTTGGTATTAAAAATGAGCCCAGCCGTTAAAAAATTATGAGTGAAAATGTGAAGATACCTCTAAGTTTTCCATACAAATTGGTGTATTTTAGTACAATTTCATAGTAGCGACTGGTATATAATATATTTTCTCATATTTTTTCACCAGTCGCTTAGAAATTGATAATATTTTCTCGATTTGCCTTATGTGAAAAATGAAAAATCCTGGATGAAAAATCCTATAATCTAAACACCGCTTTTCAAGCGCTCCGTTTTTTTATCTGATGCTAGAATTTTTCGCATCGAGAAATTCATGGTAACCCTAAGGTGATTTTTAATGGAAAAATTTTTATAGCTTTAAAGCTGTTGATGCCTTATTATTACTAAAGATTTTTATATATTTAATTGACTTTGACTCACCCTATAGAAATCAGAACAAGGTTAGGTTTTACATGTTTTTCAAGAAAACTTTATCGATGCAAGAAATACACGAACACGGTAAAGTGTTGGCAGGCAATACCGTTACCATTTCAAAACTATTTCAACTGGCTTCTGCTATTATAAAAATATCTTTAACGAAATATTGTTAATTTTTAAATACCATAGCCGAAATACTAAAATACTGTTATCCTTAAAATTACGATACCGAAATAAATGAAATATCTTTATCGTTAAAATACTGTTAGTTATTTTTGATTCACTGCTTTTGTAAAAAAATTACTATCGTTACAAAATAACTAAAATACCGTTACCGAAAAACAATTATCCTTAAAATCCTGTTACTGAAATAAGAGTATTGGCTAAAGTGTACTTTATTTCTCTTTATCTTCGGTAAAGGAGGTTGGGGGCCTGTGAGCCCCCAGGACATTAAAACCGTATAGTAACATATAATTTTGGTTACTCAAATTAATGTTCTCAGGATTTTAAAAAATATTTTATTTAACTTTGGCCCACAGGCATCCACACCTCAAAATAGAAATGATTTAAAAAATCAGGCGATTTTAATAAAAGGGAAGATTTGGCGTGATTTTTCGGAAATTTTTTTATAATTTTGGAAATCTGCTTATTTTTTTTTTTTTTGTTTTTTGGTCCAGGGGTATTAATGGATCAAAAGGCGCTGCAGGGCGTAGCCACATGTCAAGGACCATGAAACAAAATTAATTTTTTATGTAAAAGCGCCGCCGGCAATAATTTTTTAGAGGATACCACACACCACATATCATGAAAAAAAAGTTGTTTTAACTTGGTTTAAACTTGGAATGCTGTTTTTGAGATCAGTTTATTTTGTTTTAACTGGGCAAGATTGGACAATTAAACCTAAGTTAAATATGTCAAAACACAAAGCTGATTAAAAGTGTCTCTAAATACTAAAACAACAAATTAAAAAATAAAATGGATTATTACTCAGAGATTCTGAAACATATGCAAATTTAAATAAGACCATAAGAAAGCCTAAGACAATTAGACTCGTCCAAACAATTGATTTATATTCGTGAACACGTGCTGTTGTTTTGATTTTTTATTAAGTATTTTCAATGCTACCATATGTTTGGCTATAAAATATAAAATTTTGTTGGACTAAAATATGACAGCATTACCTTATCTGTCGAGTCTTAAGCTACTACTGAAAAACAACAAGTGAGATCACAGTTTAAATTCATTTTCAGTTTAACTAATAAGCCATTAAATCAAGTTTAACTCACATCCAAAATACCAGCTCTAAGCCCTAAGTTTCCAATTGGAATACAAAAATTCCATTTTTCTTATTAAATCAATTTATTCGGCAACTCTAAAAACGTCATTTAATAAAAAAAAAACATATGATTATGTACCTGTTTTGTTTTTGCTATCAGTTATTTTTCCTATACACACAAATATAGACAACATATGTACAGCATGCGTTCCTTTATTGTTGTTGTACACACATTTTTCTATTTGTTCATTTTCATTATTATGCAAAAAGTTTTTGGAGACATATGTTTTATTGCACTTTTACTAATGTGAAATTTTTAAGTTGATTTATGAAACTTATGAATAGTAATTTCACAGTTTTAATCCTTGTTGTTTCAATGCACCAAAAATTCACACCGGGAAAGAGGAGACAAGAAACTTGTAAAAAAGACAACTCGGATAAAAAATTGCAGATTTATGGTGATTCCAAAATACTATTTCATTAATTTTTCATATTTATTTTATATTTAAACTAACACATATTAATACAGTGGGAACCTCTTTATAATAAGTATTTTTAAAATTTGGTTATTATTTTGATTAGTTGCACTTAATTTTCTCACTTTTTTTCACCGAACTTGGAAAATTTTAACTACGATTTTATAAGTTTTCTTTTTTTCTGCCACAGTGTTGTCAAGTTAGGTGTTTCCCTACATGTAGGGGGTTTTATGACGTTTGTGGTTAACAATTTAAGGGGAAATTTAGGAATTTAGAGGAATTTTCAGAGAAATATTAAAAGTTCTTTAAAAAATATTACTGTGTTATTATTTATTTTTTTGACTGTTTAAAAAAAATAAATAAACTCTACACTAAATTTTTTGAAATGTACTTTTTTATCAACGACTATATAGACCAAAGACAGCTGGTGATCTAAGAGAGTGAAGAATAAATGATGAACGGAAACAGCCACCTTTTGGTTTTAAATACTTTCAGATGGTAACCAAGTAAACTACAGCTGCAACAAAAGCTGTGTTTATGCAGCAAGCCACAGACTACACAGACAGGTTACCAATGACAAATGTCAAACAAGAAGTTTCAAACCTTATGGTTATTTTGACATTGCAGTGATTTGCAAAATGAGATAGAAAAACTCCATATAATTTTATATATCTATCCCTTTCTGTGTATTACTGGAATTTTGACATTTTCTGTGTCTGCGCGGTAATCTATCAAAGTTGGCTTCTGTCATTCCCATAAAAATTTGGCATTAGTAACGTTAACACTAAAGCATAGGCCTGCGCCAAATCTATATGGAAATGGCATAAGCCAAATTTGATAGCTTGCCGCATAAACACAGCTTATGTAATGTACTTTAAGCACTTTAATCTGTAACCAGTGCCGCCATATGTTTTTTATAAAAACTGTCAATTTGACGATAATTTTGGATCCGTAAAATCAATTGATTAATCGTAAAATAAATTGTAAATAAATCGTAAATAAATGGATGCGAATTGGCTAAATAAGATCTAAGCTAAATTCAGGTTTCAAACTTTAATAAAATTTAAAAGTTTTCCAAACATTTTTCAAAGAAATTTTAAAACTTTCTGACAATTTCTATTCATTCATTTTGTCAAACACAAATTAATAAAATTTTGAAATTAGTTAATTTAAAATGTGTGAGACAAAAATATTCTTATTCAATAGTTTTATTGAGCCGGTTTGGGTGATTTTACCAAAAGTACTTATTCTCTTAAGAAAACACAAAACAACTTTATTCTATTTAATTTATTTTGACAAATTCACAAAATTGCTTGTTCGCCTCATTCAGTATTTGAAAAAAAAAATATTTTGTTGAAATATAAATTCATAAGAAAGTAATCATTCTAATGAAAAAAATACATTTTAATAAATCCCTACATAAGTTATTCCATTCTGAATTACCAATTTTTATTTCATATGAAATGTACGGTTCGTACCATTTTCTACTATTATTTGCTTCGTTAATTTACCACCGCATGAAGACATTTTGTGACAAAATACAGTTCTAGTCAAAATTCTGTTCTATTGACACAAAAGTGTTGACAAGTTTTATAAAAGGCAAGTTTTGATTAACTTAAAATTTAAAAAATATCGCCAATTTAGACCCGAAAATCTTTAAATCATTTTGCTCATTCATCCAATCTGGCAGCATGTTAAAGTAGTTAACAGTATGCTGTTAGCAACTTTATATAGAGTTGTATTTATTTGCCACTTTCCAATACTGCTGCTATTATCTCTGGGTGAATGCTAAATAAAAAATAAGAAGTTGCGTGTTTGACATTTCTCTTATATTTTTCCACCCAATAACAAAACGTTTTCTACAAATTTTCTTGAAAAGATGAAATATTATTAATAAAAAACAATGTCTTCTCACACTGTTACCAAAATCGATCAAAAAGAATACTTAAAAAAATATTTATCTGGTGATAAAGAAAAGAAGAAAAAGAAAAAAGATAAGAAACATAAAAAATCTAGTGCTTCTGTGAAGGTGAAAATAATTGATGATGATATTAACCACCTGGATAGTGGCTTACAAATTGACGAAGAATTGCTATTGACGGGTGATGATGCTCCTCAGATAGTTGGTGAATATATTGAGGACAAACCTTCAGATTCAAAAATACCAAAATGGAAGACTTTTGGCGTAAAAGATGAGCCTCTCGATGATAGGGTTACCAGCACACGTAGCGAACAAGATTTGTGGGGTTGTAAAGCGGGAGATATGAAAATTGAAAAACGCTTCAATAAGTCTCCAGATAATTCTCCACCACGTAGAAAAGAAAGGAAACGTCATTCACCTTCCAATAGCCCATCACGAAAATTACGTAGATCAGTTTCACCTCCTAGGAGATTGAAAAAAGAAAATTCACCTGTAAGACGAAAACAAAATGATACCCGTAAAAACAAAGAAAAACGTAGTTTTGATCAATCACCTCCCAGAAAATCTTTAAAACATTCTCCAGAGCGAATTTCACACCGACGCACAAAAGGAATAGAATTTAAGAAATCGCCGGATTATTCTCCTAGAAGAAATTCAACTAAAAGATATTCGCCAGATGTGTCCCCTCCACGACAAAGAAAATCTCCAATGAGCAAAAGAAGAAATTCTGATCAATCACCACCAAAAAAAGGTAGAGTTTCTTCCAAAAATGAGAGGAAACTTACGCAAGAACGATCTCCACCTCGTCGTAGAAGAAATTCTGACCAATCACCATTAAGAAAAGGAAAAAACTCTCCCAATAGGGAAAGAGGAAGATCACCAGATCAATCACCAGCTCGACGAAGACCTAATACTGACCAATCGCCAACAAGAAGAGAAAAAAATTTAGATAGTAGACATAGAAGGCGGTCTCCAGAGCAATCACCAGCTCGGCGAAGAAAATATTCTGATCAATCTTCTGAACGTAAAAGAAACATTTCACCTTCCAGAGAGAGAAAGCGATCTACAGATCAATCTCCACCACGTAGGAGAAGAGATTCTGCTCAATCGCCACCAAGAAAAAACTTAAATTCACCAAGAAGAGATAGAAAAAAATCACCACCCAGGCAAAGAAAAGATTCGGATCAATCACCACCTAGAAGTAGTAGAAATTCTCCACCATCACTTATTAAACGTGAAAAAACTTCAACCCATTCATCACCTCCTCCACAAAGACGTTCAAGATGGGAACGACTAGAGTCTGAAAAAAGTCTTTCGCCTCCACCCACCCACAAATCCAAAGCCACAAAAACTTTAGAAGGTAAAAAAGCCGGCTTACAAGATGCTCAAGCTTTACAAAAAGAAACTATGGAAAGACGAAGACAAGAAGATTTACTATTTGAAAAAATGTCATCAGATATATCGGGGCGTAATGCCGAAATTCAAGTACGTTCAACAGGAAGACAGGGTCGAAGAGCTAGAGAAGCCAAGGAAGAAGATCCCGAAGAAAGACGACGGAAAGAAGCCCATGAAGAAAAGAAAAAACAACTATACGATCGTTGGGGTAAAGGTCTTAAACAAATAGAAGATTATAAAAATCGAATATCCGAACAAGAACATGAAAGCAGCAAACCCCTAGCACGATATTCAAATGATGAAGATCTTGACCGTCATTTGAGAGAGCAAGAACGTGCCGATGATCCCATGTTGGAGTATATGCGACAAAAACGCAAAGAAAAAGAAAAACAATCAGGTAAAATTGAAGTTCCAATATATAAGGGTTCTTTTCCCGAAAATCGTTTTGGTATACGTCCTGGCTATCGTTGGGATGGTGTCGATCGTTCTAATGGATATGAAAAAAAATATTTTGATGTACAAAATGAAAAACGTGCTCGTCAAGATGAAGCTTATAAATATAGTGTGGAGGATATGTAAATATACCTTGAAAAAAGTCAATAAAATTTATCGTCAGCTTATTATTTAGGGTTGATCCCAAAGGCATTTATTAAATAAAAGGATAAAGAGATATACTTTTTAATTTTTGTATCCAATTTTGACAGGCAGATCAAATTTGATGCTAAATATCTCCCAATATGAATCGAGAAATGAGTCATCATTAATTTTTTTTTCTTCAAAAATTAACTGATATAAATGTATAAAATATGTTAAAATAAAATTTTGCAAAAAAAAAAAAAAATTTCCTTTTTCTGTAGCAAATATCGGATGGAATCATAATATTTACCAAGATTTCATTATGAAAGCAATAAGTTGGTTTGTATGATACATTTATAGTAAAAAATAAGTAAAATTTCAAATTTTTTTTTAAGTAAAATTTTGAAAATTTATTTTTACTTAGAAACTAAAGAAATGTATAAAAACAGGAATAACATGCTAGTTTTTACTATTTTTACAAGATTTTTTTTCATAAATTAAATTTTACTTAAAATTTGTCAATTGTTTATATTTACTAATTTTGATGTCAATTTCTTTCATTCCATTTGGAAAGAAATTAATTTCTAGCAATTCTTACTTTCCAACTTTATTATTCTAAAAGCAATCAATTAAAATTACGATTACATAATAGTTGTTGGTGTAGTATTCGGTAGTTATTTTTGGCTATAATTACAGTTGTTTTACTATACAAAAATACAAAGCAACTATTTATTTCGACTATTTAAACAAAGCGGTTATTTTTAAAATTATAATATACAACTACCTTTCGTCGACTTGTTTAGTTTTTATTTATTTTTGATATATTTTTAAATTGCAAATAAAAATCAGAAAGTTTAATTGTATCTCCAGTAAATATATTAAAATATTGAAAAAAATAAAATAACTGAAGTTTTCACCAATTTTGTCAGTTGTTTCAATTTTTTTTTTATTTCTACGACATTGTTAGCCCCTTTTCACACAGAGCAACTTTTGTTGCGCAACTCATAACTTTGTTGTTGGCACAAATTCAGAAGATGTTGTTGGTACAGATGCTTCAGAAAGCAATTCAATATTACTTTCTATTTCAAATGTTTCTACAGAAGGAGCCGTTGGATTTTCTTCAGAACGTATTTTAGCAAAAATTATTTAATCAACATCAGCATATTCAATTTGTTCACGTATATTGTATTTAAAACCAACTGTTTTTGGATATGATAAACAAAAATAACAAGCATCAGGTGAATGTTCTGTACGTGGTGGCCAAATAAATGGTTGAACGTATTCTACCAAACCACGATAACAATAATCACAAACAACTTCTGAAACATACCATATATTTGGAACGTATGCGACAACAAAATAACCTTCATATCCATTAATAACACTACGAGTTAGTAGGTGCATACAACAAATCCAAAAACAACGGAAGAAAAACTGATGAAAAACAGTGGTCCGTATTTGACGGTACAGTAAGGGATACACCAAAACGGAGTCAAAACGTATTGTTTTCGAAAATTCAATTATACGGTACGTTTATGTTCCGTTTACTTAGAAGCTTTGACGGATACGTATTTTCGGACCGTAAACGTACAGTAGAAGCTGGTTTCATGAATCCGTACGTATCGGAGAGTTCGCAAAAATGTTTCTTGGGATTACTTGGTGTGGATGCTACAGACGGCACCCGATCTGTTAGCTTGTTGAAATTCAATTATAAACAACTGCAGATCAAACAAATACATAAATAAAATATGGTACAGCCCCACCAAAATCTAGAACAATAACAAAAGTTAACACGTTCGCCACTCACCAATTTTTCGCGCTTTCAATAAAAACTCACGAACAAAAATAAATATGTCACATATATGTGACATGAGTTCTCTAAACAAGTTTCCAATAAGAAACTGAGTGTAACGTAAGGCGAATTCATATCAAGTGAATTCGCCTTGCTTATATGTGACATATATAAAAAAGTCACATATAAGTGACATGAGTTTTTTGTATAAATAAAAGCTTAAAATACATAATATCAATTATGCGACACATATATGTGACATGAGTTTTTAAGAAAACTCCTACATCACATATATGTGACGCTGAGTGGTGAACGTGTTAATATATAAGTTATGTTCTATAAATGGAATCTTTCAAAAACTTCAGCACAAGTGGGTGAAGTAAGGAAAGGTGAACGTATTGTAATGGGAAAAAACCATTTATAAGTGAAAGAGAGAGAAGGAGAAAAAGGAGAGAAGACTGCAATTAGTGACGTTAAGGCGCTGATGAGAAGTATTCACAAAGCCGATTCTACTTTAGTTGTTGGATTGCAAATTAACAAAATTTTGTATTTTTAATGAATTTCGTACATTTTGGATTATTTTCTAACTTTACATGAAAATTAAGCGCCATCTAGCGGAGAAAAAATGTTTTATTAAAAAAAAAAATCAAATTTAATTCCCTTTTCAAAACTGGCTTAAGCACTAAAAGCGGTTCACCCATTTTGTTTTTATAGAACTTTTTATAATAGTATTACATTACAGGTGAACCTCCACAGTCTTTCGAAGCTTAAAAATCGATTTTTTTCTCATAAGAATTATACAGGCCAAAAAATATGCATCTTTTTACGTCTGCAAAAGTCCTTTATTTTAAGTGTCATCGCTAAAAAAATTACAAAAAATCGATTTTCTTTTTGCCATCACTATCAAACTAACATTGCAGAAAATAAGCAAAACAAATTTATTCAACAAAGAAAAATGAGCGGCACATGTACTACTTTAAAATTCCAACTACTCCAATGATTAATGCTTTTTCTAAATCAATTTTTTAATATTTATTATTTTTAACAAAAAATGTGCGTCTTTTTCTTTTATTTTTTTTTGACAGCTAAATAAATGAAAGATGTAAATTCATGTTTCACGTTTTTACAATCATCCATGCGTTTCACAGAGATGTTGTTCAGTGTAAAAAGGCTATAATGCGGGGTAGAAGATGGTTGAAACTTTACGCCACCAAAAACCCATTCTCTTCACCCCGCTTGCGTACAAGCTGACATATTATGCCAGCATAATTGTTCTGTGTGATAGCTCAATGCGGGGTAGAAGCTGGTTGAAACTTAACGCCAACAAAAAACCATTCTCTTGCCAACAAGCTGTCATGTTATGCTAGCACAATTGATCCAGTGTGTGATGGCTCATTCACTGTTGTCTATTTAGCTATTTTCTCGTCAAATTTATCGCACTTTGTGGAATATATTAAACGCACCAGCGGGAGGTGTTAACAGGAATATTCAATATAAACTGATATTACCTGTGTAAAAGAGATTGAGAATAACGTCAATAATATTACGCGTTAAGAGTTAACAAATATCAAATATATATGAGATTTTAAAACATAACAAACCTCATAGACCCAGATATTACAGAATTGAGTCTTATAATTTTTAAGAAAATAACATCATGACACTTTCAATGTAAGCTATGTTCATGTGGCAAGCTATTAAAGTTGTCTTATGCATTTCCATATAAATTTGACATAAGCCAACGTCTAGTGTTAACGCTAAACTTTAATTATGGCAGATTTGTATGTTAATGACAGAATCCAACTTTGAAGCTTGCCACATAAACACAGTTGATATAACTAATTTCTAGCGATTTTTCAGTCTGATTTAACTAAATTTTTGAAAACATTTGGCAGCAGTGTTGTCATATTTTTTAACAAGTGAGTGTTTATGTGGAATTTATAAAAAGCGTGTTAAAATATTCTTTAAAGTTAAAAGAGTTTTTATTAACAAAATTGTGTAAAAACAGAAAAAAAACTACAATATTTACTTTTGAAAATAAAGTGCCTTTAATTAAAACAAAATCCAAAAACTTAAGAAAATTGAAAAAATGTGAAAATAAGGTAATAACTATAAAAAACAAAAAACTAAATCTGGTGAGTAAACAAATATATTAAATTATATGTTTATTTTCATTTATAATTTTAAACAAAAATAATATCTGCCTAGTCATGTTTATTTATGGCTGCTTCTAAAACGATACAACAATTTCAACCATTATTAACAAAGAGTACATATTGTTCTTTCCACAAAATTCTTTCGCCAACCGATTTCATCAGTATAAATTGAAATCATTTCATATTCTATCAAAATCAATAAATTCATTTAAAATTTTTTTCGTCCATATTTTGAACTTGCACTTGGATGTTTTTTTTCGAAATTAGAAGGGCATTTTATACATGCATCTGGTTCAAATGAACAGATGATAAAAGCTCTGAAATAATATCTTCAGCAGTTAAAACAACAAATGGAATAGACGACATAAAAAACAATGCACAGCCACAACAATAACAAACTACCAACAACAACAAATATAAAACAACGACAGAGCAATACATTCAAATGAAACGTCATCTTGTTTTTTATTCGTTCAGAATTTATGCAATAACAACAACAATGCTAAACTTGTTCGCACTATGGGATAATTGCATATGTTTACTATTTTCTGCAAAAAATTTAAATAATTGGATACTTTTTTACTACATAAAATATCATTTGAGTTTAGGTGGAATTATTCGTTTTTTTATATTTTTTTTTACCAGATAATGTGAATTGAAAATCTATTTTATTTATTAATTCATTCGTAATACACTAAGCGGTACACTTTATTTTAATAATTGTTTATAATAAAAATATAAAGAACATTTAAAGTAGCAACCTAAATCATAAAGCAGATGAACATAAATATGAAACCCAGGAATCAGTAGTCCCAATGAGCGAAATTCAAACAAAGTTACTGATGTACCAGAAATTGGTTAAGTCCATTTTAAAAAGTATCGGTGAAAATTAGAGTATTCAATAGAGTATTCAAAAAACCGGCCTTTTGAAAAAACCGGTTTCGGTTTTCTTCGAAAAATCGAATTTTGAAAAAACCGGTTTCGGTTTTTGCAGAAAAAACCGGTCAACCGGTTATTTTCGGTTTTTTTTTAATTTAAAAAAAAAGCTTATATAATTTCTTAATTGTTTTTATAACAAACAAAAAAATTTAATATATAAAGTAATATAAAGAAAAATATATATAAAATATATATATATATATATATAAATATATATATATTCATTTAAATTTAATTTTTTTATTGTATTTAATTTCAAGATTTTATTTATTGGTTTTAATATTTTTTAATATAATATTAAAAAATTCATTAAATTTGTAAATTGAACGTGTTGGTTATATAAAGTTCAAAAAATATAATTCAGGTCTTTATTAATCGAAAGTTACAAGAAGAGAGACATTTTGATTTTTAGTATGAATTGCATTTTACATTTCTTTTTGGTTATTAGATACATAAGATAATATAGGATAGTAATAATACAAAGCATGTGATGTATGTAATTTAAAGATAATACAAAAATTATTAGTTGTATTTAATTAGTATTAAATACGTTAAAGAAAAGGCGAATCTACTTCGAATATTTCAACACCTCCCCTCGAAGAAGTGAGCCTTATATAAGTTCATCTTTGGTGACTCCTAATTCCAGGATGTGTTTATTATGTTTGCTAACACCTAAACCTTTTGTTAGAACGTCAGCTGCCATATCATCAGTTGGCTTAAAAAGCAGATTAATTTTGCCAAGCTGCATTTGTTGTTGTAGAAATCGGTGACGAACGTCTATGTGCTTTGTGCGGGAGTGATAACCTGTTGACTCAATCAGTTTGTGAGCACTTTGACTGTCGTTGTAGACTTTTATTTCATTCATCACAATTCCAATTTCTTCCATGATTCGCGTTAGATATATGGCTTCCTTTGTGGCCTCTGTGATAGCTAGAAGTTCAGACTCAGTACTAGATAGCGCCACAGTTCGCTGCTTTCGTGCTTCCCAGCTAATTGCACCATTGCACATTATGTACGCATAACCAGAGTATGACCTCCTATCTGTTAAGTTGGACCCCCAGTCGGCATCTGCTACACCATAGAGGTCGACTCCGTTTTTCTCAAATTTAATGCCATAATCAGTCGTGCCTCTCAAGTAGCGTAAAACCCTTTTAGCTGCTTGCCAGTGTTCAGAGCTGTAATTAGAATTAAATTGACTTAAAAAATTTACCGTATATGATATGTCCGGGCGGGTAGTCACGGCTAAGTACATAAGCGCTCCAATTAAACTTTGATAGGGGTATTTGAGCATAGAATTAACATCTGTTGTTGTGGGTTTTTCCAATTTACAGTTTTGTTCCAAAGGGGTCTTGACTGGTTTTGAATCCTCCATGCCAAATAGCTCCAAAATCGATTCAGTATATTCTTGTTGAGTAAGAAAAATTGTATTTTTCTTTTGATCGTGTTTAAACTTAATCCCCAAACATTTGTTGACTTTTCCGAGATCTTTCATTTCAAAAGATTCAGCCAGAGATTTCTTAATATGTTGTAACCAGCTTGAATCATTTGTTGCAAGCAACAAGTCATCTACGTATACCGTAAGTAGCATTATTTTATCGTCTGTGTTGCTGATGAACAAACAAGGATCTTGTTGTGAAGCTTTAAAATTCAGTTGATTTAGTTTTTTAACTAATTTTTGATACCATTGCAATCCTGATTGACGTAAACCATATAATGCTTTGAGACCTGCTTAAATAACCATTTGAATTTAATATCCAATTGGATGTCCCTAAATTGTCTTGAGATCAATTCCACTAAGACTAAGGCAATTGCTTTTCATACACAGAATAGGCATTTTCTTTATCCTAGGATATATATAAATGGACAGGTAATTGAGTATATGGATTCTCTTAGATGTCTCGGTATTTTTTTGGATTCCAGACTAAGTTTCAACAATCACATAAATTCTCTTTCCAATAAAATTTGTCGTACTCTAAGAAGATTATACTCATTAAAACAATATACACCTAGACATGTAAGACATCGCCTAGCTCATTCCCTAATTATGTCCCAATTTAATTATGGCCTTGAGGCCTTCTCTGGGACCTGGTTATATAATATAAATATTCTAGAGAAAATTGTCAGAAAAGCTGTTCGTTATGTATTTAATTTGAGAATTTATGAACATGATCGTGTAACGGAGCTTGTTCCTGAGTTTTTAAGATGTAGTTTCGATAACTACTTAAAAATTCGTACTTTACTTCTTTTTTATAAAATTATTAAATTGCAACAACCGGAAGACCTAGTGAATGAGTTTTCATTTATTAATTCAACAAGGAACGTTCAGATTGATGTACCTTTTAGACATCTTTCAATATTTGATCGATCTTTTATTGTTCGTGTCTATCAAATTTGGAATAATCTGCCAAACAGTCTAAAACTTTTTTCATATTCATTTCTATCATATAAACGTAGACTACTCGATTACTTTAATGAAACTCCTCCATAAATAATAATATGCCCTTAAATTTTCATTTATGACCGCTAAGATTCTTTTTTTTTTTTTTGTCTCTTGCTATAGGTACTTATTTAAATACTTGTTTCTATGTTCATATGGCTGGGGAGCCGCAAATATACTTGAATAGTAAATTTTTTTTTTTTTGTATATATATTAATATGTATTTAATACAAAATTTAAATTGTATCATTATGGTATTTAGTTTTTATCTAACAATACATAAATAATTGGCCATGAAGGCTTTCTATGTATTGATATAAATAAATAAATAAATAACTTTGGAAATAAATAATGCCCTATCTAGTCTACAAACTGGGTTCGAAATGCTTTCCATATTGCGTAACCATATTTTTGCTTTCTCTTTAGCCTTTATGCCCTTTTCGGCACTGGTACCCACTGCTTGACCACTTGTTATTTTTTCGAGGATTTCTTCCATACACTGGGATTTCCATAAAAACTTTTTCGTCTAAGTCTCCATTTAAATAGGCGGTGACAAAATCCATTTGATGGAGCTCTAGCTCTCTTTCTACCGTTAAGGCTGATAATAAACGTATCGTGGATGATCTTACAACCGGCGAATAAGTATTTGTAAAATCCTCCCCTGGACGTTGGGAGTATCCTTTAGCTACGAGTCGTACCTTCTTTTTATTTCCATCTTTAGTTCGAAATACAAATCTGTTGCCAATTACCTTTCTGTTTGTTGGCCTTTCAACAACTTTCCAAGTATCGTTGAGAATCTGAGCTATGAATTCGTCCTCAATAGCCAACTGCCAATTCTTGCTTTCTGTTGTACGCATTGCCTCTTCGTATGTAGCTGGATCGTTGGTGATGGTAAAATTGACAAATTCACAATCTTCGAATTCTTCTTCGAGCACTTCTTGTGCATTGACATTTGGTGGTATTTTCTTTGGTCGCCCTCGTAAACCGGATCTTAAAATTCTTGGCCGTCCGCCTTTGTTTTTTGGGGTTTCTTCCTCTTCTTCCGATGAGTTTTCTTCTTGTTGTTCTGCTAAGGGCTCGGCTCGTTGCGCATTTGTAGCTTCATCATGTTGCTCATCTATAGTTTTATTTTGGACATCAGCTTTTTCAACTTTGTGATCAGTGGACAATTCTTGGTCAATTAAGAAAGGTTCTTCTTCTTTATTGGAATCGACGAAGTTGAAATCGAAATTATAAGCGCCTTTGTCCCCATAAAACTTTTCTGTAAATTTGACGTCACGACTTACTATAATTTTGCGTCTCTCCAAGGACCACAAGCGGTATGCCTTTGCTTCATTTGAATACCCTACTAAAATGCATTCTTCTGAACGAGAGTCAAATTTAGATTTTGGTTTATCTTTTATCAAAACAAAAGTTCGAGTACCAAAAGGTCTCATATGTTTAAGCGAGGGTTTCTTACCAGACCACAAAGTTATTGGCAGGTTGCTTTTCAATAATTTGGTGGGACATCGGTTCCTGGTATAGCAAGCCGCATTGATAGCCTCAGCCCAAAACATCGGTGGCAAACCTGCTTCTCTCATCATGCAGCGGGCCATGTCCAGAAGGGTCCTATTCTTTCGCTCTGATATACCGTTTTGCTGGGGTGTATGGGGAGCGCTCAGTCTTCTTTTTATACCAGCTTCGTTCAAAAACATATTAAATTGTTTGTTAATATATTCCGTGCCATTGTCCGACTGCAAAAATTTTATTTTCTTGCCAGTCGACAACTCTGCTGAACTTTTGAACCTTTTAAAAGCATCAAACACTTCGGATTTATGTCTTATGAAATATACCTCACAATACCGGGAGTAGTCATCTATGAAAGTGACAAAATATTAACTGTTGGCGTGAGAAGCTACACGCATTGGCCCACAAACGTCGCTGTGTACAATTTCCAGCAGTTCACTTGTACGTTTCTCGTTATTTTTCGTGAAGCTATTTTGAGTTTGTTTTTCACTTAAGCAAATTTTACAAGTTGATAACTTCTCACCCGTATCCAGTTCAATATCACGAGCTGAATTATTCGCAGCTAAAAACCTTAAATCACTTTCATTAAGATGACCCATCCTTTGATGCCACTTGTCAATTTCATTGAATTTTTCTTTGAACAAATTTGTTTGATTGACTTCGGTTTTTAAGAAATATAAATTTCCTATACGATTGGCTTTACACAAAATTTTATTATTTTCTATTATGTAGGCTGCATCTGATTTAAAAACTATTTCATAGCCTTTATCAACCATTCTGGATATAGATAAAAGATTTGTTTTTAAATCTTGAACAAACATCACTTCCTTCACATTAAATATTTGTTCACGGCCTTTCTCAATGACATTTATCCTAATGTCGCCTATTCCTGATACTTTACTTTTTTCACCATTAGCCAAACACAAAGCTTTGTTTGCTTCTCTCATGTTTGTAAAATATTCCCTATTTGCAGTCATGTGTGCAGTGCAACCGCTGTCCAAAACCCAAGTGTTGACGTCGACGCAGGTAAGAGCAGCATCAGTAGAATTAAACAGGGATATTTCAAAAGTCTTTTCTGGTTGTCTATTTTGTTTTGATCTACATGTTCTTGCGTAATGACCAAACTTACCACACTTGTAACAACCCTGGTTTTGATAAGTGAGCTTTTTAGCCTTTTACCTCTGTGCTCTTTTGTGTTGTACTTGCTATGATTGCTTTTCTTTTGTACGTATAATGCACTTTGCTCATCTCTTTCATTTTTTGACTTACGTGATTGCTCTTCTTCAATAATTTTTACTCTTAGCAATTCTGGTGCTGGTAATTCGTCTCTTGTTTCAAGAGCACAACGAAATGTTTCAAATGATTCGGGCAAACTGTAAAGAAGAAAAATAGCGAGTAGATCGTCGCCAATTGCCACGTTTATTTCTTTAAGTTTGCCGACGGCATCAAAAAAATCATTTACATGTTCACGAGCATTATCACCTTCCTTCATTCTGGCTAATGCGACCCTCTTAAGTAAAGTAGCTTTCCTAGCTGGACCTTTGGACTGAAATGTTGACCGCAACTTATCCCATATATCACGTGATGTTTTACAATCCGATATTAATCCCAGTTCAGATGGGGCTATCGACAGCATTATGTCAGCGCACGCTTTTTGGTCACTTACTGACCATTTTGCTAAATTTTCTTCTGTAGATATGATTGTACCATCTGCATAGCCCCACAAATCATTTTTAATAAGAACAGCTTTCATGTGTAATTTCCATGTATCATAGTTGTGAGCATTTAATGGCTCTATTCTCACAACCGTATTCGCCATAGTTATTATTATTTTTTAATGAATAACCGAAACTCTTAAAAATTTACTTTATTAAAAAATGAAAAACTTGTTGACCATTTATCTTTAATTTTTTTTTTTTTAAATAGCGGGACCTGGACCCATAACCTGTTGGTTATATTAAGTTCAAAAAATATAATTCAGGTCTTTATTAATCGAAAGTTACAAGAAGAGAGACATTTTGATTTTTAGTATGAATTGCATTTTACATTTTATTTTTGGTTACATAAGATAATATAGGATAGTAATAATACAAAGCATGTGATGTATGTCATTTAAAGATAATACAAAAATTATTAGTTGTATTTAAGTAGTATTAAATACGTTAAAGAAAAGGCGAATCTACTTCGAATATTTCAACAGAACGTTTAAAACGTTTGGCATTAAATAAGTTTTTTAAATATTACATTTTAAATATGTAAAAAGAAAATCTATTTTTCAGTTCTAAAATAATATTTTAGAAATAATATGGAATTTAAATGTTTTGTTTTAAGACGATTTCTGTGTTTGCTTTTGATAAAGCTAGAACTCGAAAATACTCTTACACTAATACTAGATGTTGGACAAATAGTCAAAAGACAATTATATAAATTTTCCAACTTTTCAGTTATTTTGTCGCATTTATCAAGATATATGAAATCATCATACAATGATAAATGATTTTGTACAGTCTCTTTTTTAGGATTTTGAATACTGTTTATTGTGTTATTTAGATCAGAAATTAAACTATTTGAATTTGGAATATCCAAAGTTAAGTTCTCATCGGAATCTATCAGACTTACATCTAAATCTTCATAACCAAACAAACGATTATAAAAGTGTTCGGAAAAATAAAAGAACCAGTTGGTGATGTAATTAAAAAAACCGGTTAACCGAACAAAAAAGACCGGTTTTCGGTTTTCTTCGAATTTACAAAATATTCGAAACCGATCGGTTTTTAAAAATAAAGAAACCGGTTGACCGGTTTTCGGTTTACAAAATATTCGAAACCGATCGGTTTTTGAATACTAGAGTATTCAAAAACCGAAACCGGTCAACCGGTTTCTTTATTTTTAAAAACCGATCGGTTTCGAATATTTTGTAAATTCGAAGAAAACCGAAAACCGGTCTTTTTTGTTCGGTTAACCGGTTTTTTTAATTACATCACCAACTGGTTTATTTGGTCTCTTTTATTTTTTCCGCACACATAATCGTTTGTTTGGTTATGAAGATTTAGATGTAAGTCTGATAGATTCCGATGAAGACTTAACTTTGGATATTCCAAATTCAAATAGTTTAATTTCTGATCTAATAACACAATAAACAGTATTCGAAATCCTAAAAAAGAGACTACTAAATCATTCATCATTATATGATGATTTCATACTATACCTTGATAAATTCGACAAAAGAACTGAAAAGTTTGATAATTTATATAATTGTCTTTTGACTATTTGTCCCACATCTACTATTAGTTTCACTTCTAGCTTTATCAAAAGCAAACAAAAAAATCGTCTTAAAACGAAACATTTAAATTGCATATTATTTCTAAAATATTATTTTAGAAGTGAAAAATAGATTTTCTTTTTACATATTTAAAATGTAATTTTAAAAAAAAACTTATTTAATGCCAAAAGTTTTAAACGTTCAAATTACTAACGTACCTAATTTTACCAATTTACAAACTTAATGATCTCTATTCATTTGATATGAATATAGTTTAATAATATTAATTTTTAGATATTGTATTAAAAAATATTAAAACCAATAAATAAAATGTTGAAATGAAATACAATACAAAAATATTATAAAATATTTTTTTTTTCAAAGAATGTATTTTTTTATTTCTTAATATATTAAATTTCTTTTTTATTTTTGTTTGTATTAAAACAACAAACTATATAACCTTTTTATTAAAATTAAAAAAACCAAAAAAAAAACCGGTTGACCGGTTTTTTCTGCAAAAACCGAAACCGAAACCGGTTTTTTAAAAATTCGATTTTTCGAAGAAAACCGAAACCGGTTTTTTCAAAAGGCCGGTTTTTTGAATACTCTAGTGAAAATAGTTAAATCGTACAAATTATTCGGTAAATGATTCTAAATCCTCACGGTTCTGAGCAACTATAAATAGGATAGAAAGTGTGTGTTTCTCTCAGATCTAAAAAACACAAATGATAATAATATTACGTGATATGAGATATCCTACGAAAGTACAGCCCAAAAACTTATAAACAACTCAAATAATGCAAAAGTGATAATCATGAGTAATACCAAAGACATAGCGTACTATTCTCCAAAGAACATGTTCAAGACTATCTACAGTGGCTCACAAAGTGAGCCAGGGTAAAATTTTCAAATAAAACTATTGGCGAAAATAATAAGTACTTTGTTTAACTTTAAAGCTTTAAAATGTAACAGTTATTTCAGATAAATCTTCTTAGTCCCGTTTCACACAGAGCAATATTTGTCGCGCTACTCTTGAGTTTGTGGAAGAGAGGGGAAAGAAGATTGGGGGTTGCTTGTTCTCCGCAATACGTTTTGTTTTTCATTCTTCGTTTTGTTTTTTAATTCTTCGTTTTTTTTCATTCATTTTAAACCAAGTGTAGACGAAAGTTGCTGAAAAAAGTTTCTCTTTGCAAAATTAAAGGCAAGTTTAAAAGAGAATTGACAAGAATCGCCGCGACAAAAGTAGCTCTGTGTGAAACGGGACTTAGTAATAAAAAAACAACAAAAACTCGTAAAATTGCCCAAATATACATCACACTCAAAGTGAGCCACTTGATTTTCTTTTGGAAAAATAACAGTAAATGTTTTTTGTTTTTAATATTTTTGCATTTATCTTATTGTTAATGCGTTATTAGTGTATAAAACATCACTCACTTGAGGATGGGACGACAAACAAGTGTAGAAATTAGAGAGCGAGTAATTGAACTCTTCAAAGAAGGTAAATCTCAAAGAGAAATTGCTAAATTTGTCGATAAAAGCCGTGGAACTGTACAGAATATTATTCACCGCTTTACAAGAGATGGTAAAATTGAAAATAAAGTGAAAAAGTAATATAACAGAATTTTTGGAAAGAAATGGGGCTTTTATTGTAAGAGAAATCAAAAAAATCCTTGGTTAAGGGCTCCGAAACTGACGGAAATGGTCAAAAGTCAGTTGGATATCCAAGTACATCCTGAAACAGAAGCGTTCTTAGAAAACAGGGTTATAATTGAAGAGTAGCAAGAAAGAACCCGTTTATTAGCAAAATAAACCGTAAAAAACCCTAGTGTTTGCTCGTAAATACGTTCAAAAGGATAGGAGTTTTCGGCATAAGGTATACACATATAAAATTGAGTAAATATCCAATACAAATTGTTAGATTTTATTTACAGATGAAAGTAAATTTAACTTATTTGGCTCCGACGGAAAGCAAATGGTATGGCGACAAAAGAACACCCAGCTTCAGGAAAAAACCTTACCCCAAGTGTGTGAAGGTGGTTCTGTCATGGTTTGGGGGTGCATGGCAGGAAGTGGAACCGGAAATTTGCGCCACATTTCGGGAATTATGAACAAATTTGTTTATGTAGACATTTTAAAGCAAGACGTCAAGCCGACTGTTGAAGAACTTCTACCGGGACAACGATCCCAAGCATAAATCGTATGTTACGCGGCCAAGGTTACTGTTTAATTGCCCATATATTCTTTAAGTTCCACCACAATATCCGGATTTAAATATAATTAAAAATTTATGGGCACATCTTGACCAAAATATCCGAAAACATGCCATTACCTCACAAAAATGCCTTATCGATGCTCTTCAATCGCAGTGGAGGGCAATTCCCACCTCCAGGGCGTTATTTCAGCGAAAGAAGGTCCAACAAAATATTAGTATTAAATATTAACTACATTTACTTTTAGTGGCTCACTTTCACTGTGATGCACATTTGAAAATTTTTTTAAGTTTTTGTTTTTTTTTATATTACTTAAGAAATCTATCGGAAATAATTATGTTTTTTTAGCTTTTTAGTTAAATACAAAAAATTATTTATATTTTTTGCCAAAAAGATTTTCTCTTTATTATGTATCAACAATTTTACTTGAAAATTTACCCTGGCTCACTTTGACTATGAGTTACTGTATATTATAGGACAGCGTAACACATAAAACTCCAACACCATAATTTATGCGACATAAGTAAAGTCTGTGCGATTGTGCGCTTTGACTTTAATGGCAAATGCAATCCAGAGTTAAATAGTGTTATAAGAGCCAAGTAACTGTAGCAGATTTAGTATTTACCTGGCGATTATCCACCATCAAATCATTTAACTTTGCAAGATTAAAATTAATCACCTAAGGGAAACTCTCTTCTACTGCTTGAAAGCAGTTGAATGTCACCTGCAAATATTTTTACCAAATGTAAATTTAAACAATCCGCACAATCATCTAAGTGCATACAACAAAATGAGAAGAGGTCCAACGACTGAACCTTGAGGAACTCCAGAATAAAGAAAAGCAACATTAGAATTAGAATCACGTAAACTGAAAATGGATGTAATTTTAGATCATAGACTTGCCTGTATCTCCGCTGCTCATAATCGGATTTGAACATGTAAAAATTTTGTAATATTTTTTAAAGAAATTTTAAAACCTTTTGCCAATTTAAATTCTGTTAAGAATTTATTTAGGTTCTCAGGCAAAAGTGCACTTTATAGGGTGTTGCTAAAAAAATATGAATAAAAAAGCGTAGTAAAAAAGTGTGGGTACTTAAATAAAAGAAAATTTCTATAATAAATTATTTTCTTATTTTGAAAGTTATAAAAAAACATTTAAAAACAGAAAACTTAATTACTGAAAATACAGTGTTATTGAAACCCTAACAAACAAAACTATTTCAAATTAATATTTTAACCCATTTAAGACTGCTTGGGGTCCCAAAAAGTGGACCTTATTAAACATTATTTTTTTTTCTTTTTTATTCTAGAGGAGGTCATCCTCTGGATATTAAGAATACATTTTATTTCATGATCCATGATAGGGTGCTCCATTTAAGACCACAACCTCCTACCTCAAAAACTAGTACTTTCCAATAAAAAGTTATCGAATTCCTTTCAAATAATTTATCCGGACAGTTTTTGGGGGTTGCCGATTCTGATATTATTTTTATTATTTGTCATAAATAAATAAATAGTTTTATTATTTAATATTTTGCAAAAACTATTTTTTATGCAAATTTTTGTAAAAAAAAATATATTTTTTACATGGAATCCTGCTTTTTAAATTTGGCATATTTTATTTTAATAAAAACCAATATTCTATACGAGAAAAAGTGTTTGTTACAAATTTGTGTCAATAAATTTAAAAATGGTAAGACATATTTAATTAATTTACGGTTAAAATAAACTGATATAACAAAAACTTGCAATGGAATCAATTTTACTGTAGTGGAGTACACTAGCTAAGCAATATATGTATTTGTTTCTTCGAAAATTACATTTTATTAAGAAAAAATATTTTTTCTACAAATAATATTTCAACTTTTTTATTTACTTAAATTCCTGTTGCTTTTTATATTAAATTAAATTTAGAGTGAGATTTGATGACATTGACGACTTTGATGGCATCATTGCAAGAGCCGATTGCATATGATGATATTGCAATGATATTGTGATGAAATCATTTTGAAAATTTTTTCTTATCATTTAATTGCATCTGTTTCCGTTTTTCTGCTTTTCGGCAAAAGTTTTCAAAATAAATTCATTATATTTTTACATATTTATAAACAAGAGATTGTGGTCTTTATATTGACAACGATAGTTTATACCTAAAGTTTTCGATTTAATTGATGTCAGACATTTAATTAATTTGCAAGGGCTATGTTTTAACTTAGAATCCCTTGAAGTTTCATATTGACCAAGAAATTGCCTTTAAGTGTATTTGAGAATTCAGAAATTTCTACAAATTTGTCAAAGTTTTAACTGGAATTTTAACACAAATACTCAGTAAGGAGAAAGCAAATAGAGTAAAATGATAGTTCAATGCAATATAACTTACTGGATTTTACTGAATACATTTTTGCCAGTAAGAATTTGTAAGAAAAAAACAGCTGATCGAAAAAAAAATATAAATGAAAATAATTTTCCATATTGATAGGTTGATTTTTTTATGTTTGGTATTTACAATCAGCTGTTTTGTTTTGGACGCTGCATTAATGAAATACCGCAGCATTCATGCAAAACGGTCATTGAAAATTTCATTAAAAGATCGCGTGCATGCCAGCAAAGCCGCGGCGGCCATCTGCACAATATATTGTTCCATACATAACCTCATTCTGTCTACTTTACGATATAATAAAGTTTCACGATTTTTTTTTAAATATCTGTGTTTTATTTAAAATTTAAAAATTGCGTTCTTCTTGGGACAGCTGATTTAACAATTTTACCAATTCTTACAAATTTTCGTTTGCTTTTTTTTTGGGTGTAAATTTTGTCTTATGGGTCGATTATCGATGGCAACCGAACCTTAGTGGCGTTGCCAGTTGCCAAAATGATATTACGTATGGCAACTGGCAACTGATAGCTGTCAATTTCAGTTGCCAAATAGTGATTGTATTGGCAACCACAAAGTTTTAGTTGCTGTAGGTTTTTAAAGCAAAAGAAAAAAGGCGGGAACATTAAAATGTAAGTATATTTATTTATTGTTATAAATATTTCAAAATCTGCAGCAACCTCTTGCTTTAATGGGCTCTTGTTCCATATGAAGGCATCATGAGTAGATCCAGGATGCCTAGCATCAACATACCTTATTTTCATTTCGTAATCGCACAACTACAAAGAAATCATCTTGATCAAAAGAAAGAAAAATTGTTAAATAACTTACCAGCAAAACATTTAAACTAGAATATCCTTTCCTGTTTATATATAAGGGACGAATGTCTTCCTTCAGTCCCATTATATGTACGTGTGTTCCATCTGTACATCCAACAATCCCTGGAAACTTCGTTTTCGAATAAAAAAGGTTTTAATTTTTTGTTTTTTCTTCTTCCGACATTTTTGAAACTATACACAAGCTTTTTTTTTTTTTCTATTAATTGTACTTTTTTTAATACCACCGACAACGTTGGTTGAACCATTCCTAGATTGAAGTCATTGCCGTCAGATTTTTGGAAACTTCCTTCAGCAAGCTGCGCAAACTTTTAATAGAGGAGGTATTGCCGTTGAACGACGACTTTGTTTAAGGCTTCCACTAAATATACCACTGCGGCTTTTGGAATACGAAAATAAGCTTTGAAACTATAAGAAGCAACTTTTTATAGAAAATTATTTTAAACATCAAGATATACTCACAGTACAGACGGTAATTCTAATAGATTGAAGTTCTCCCTCAAGTTCCGTCTAATAGATGACACGTTTGAAGCCTTTTCATCGTCATCAAAAAACAGTTCCACTGAACTGGCATATTTAAAATAATTGTTTACACAATTTCTTTTTATAATTTGTTTTTTTTAATGAATTCACTTTTATTAACTTTTTTTCTTTGTCAATCTTTTTATTTGTTTACATTTATTTTCAGTTGCTAATCTGTCAAAATTACATTATCGATAACTTTTTGGCAACTGGGGAAAGTTGCCTTGTATAATACCAATTATAATTTCAGTTGAGTTGCCAGTTGACAACGCAACTAAAGTTCGGTTGCCATCGATAATAGACCCATTATTTTCCGTAATTTTGTTACTGAGTAATTTTGCTAAACTGGAAAAGTACACAAACGGACCTTTTAATTATTATTATTGTAAGTGAAATATCTATAGTTCTAAGTTGTTTAGTGTTGCGTTTGCTTACTGGATATTTTGCAATCCCTGTTAGAATAAACAAAAATAAAATTTCACCTTTAAAAAAAATTTATGAATTTATATCACAAAAATATGTTTTATAACATATTTTAGCTTTATTATAGTTATTTAAAAGAAAAGTGAATTCTGATCCATAGCGTGTCATACACATTGATGCATTTCATTTAGTTTGTTTGCTCTTTTTGCTCCATAAACATGTACAAAAAACCAGTTTATATATATTTTAATTTGTGTTGTATTGGCAATTTGGCGCGAACACTTTGTGTTACTTATCGGTTTATTTTTATTGTAATTTTAGTTTGAGGTTAGAAAGGATTTCAATGAAGAAAAATAAAACAGAAATATTAAGGTTAGAAATGATATTTTGTTGAAGGTTATAACAAAAAAAAAAAAAAATAATAATATTTGGAGCAAGCAAATATGTCATGACATGTTTGGCATTGTATTATGACAGAATTTTTGTATATATCCATAATTTTTTTAAAAGGGCTGACTTCAGAAACACAGTATACAAAGCAACACTGCTAGCATATGCGTTTACAATGCAAAGCAATACTTGACGACAACACTGCTTTGTCAAATAATGCAATGATATGTTGGTATCATCGCGTGGTTTCACTTTATTTTATTATATACGAGGGAGGATCAATAAGTCCGTGACTTTTCGAACTTGCCTCGTAGTTATATGAAATGCAACACTGCTCCCATCAAGTAGCACCTTATAATATACTACTGTCAAATTTTGAGAAAGTTCCGTCATTAACTTTGCGTTTAACAGCTGATTAAAACATATAAAGTGGGGAATCTGCACCATCGATTTCAATGGTAAAAAAGTGGTTTACTGACTCGTTGTGGCCTTAAAAGCACGGAAGATACCGAACGTTCTGGACGCCCAGTTGAGGTCTCTACACCCAAAACAATTGAAAAAATTCACTACATGGTGTTGGCCGATCGGAGATTGAATATGCGATAGATTGTGGAAGACATAGGCATGTCACATGGCTCATTGGCTTCAATTTTGAACGATCACTTGGGTATGAGAAAGCTTTTCGCAAGATGACTGCCGCGTTTGCTCACAATCGTCCACCAACGGAATCGTGTGACAGCTTAGTTTCCATGGCAAAAATCCATGAAGTAGACTACGAATTGCCCCCTCATTCGCCTTATTCTCTGGATTTAGCCCCCAGTGACTATCTCCTATTTGCAAACCTAAAGAAATGGCTCGGTGGTAAGAGATTAAGCTTCAGCGACGAAATTATTGATCAAACATATATATAGCTTTATATAATATAACAAATTTTACCATTGTTTATGAAACACGATTTTATTGTGGCTGCCTTGGCTGGCTTTGCAGTAGGCGATTTTTCAGGGCTTTGTTGATGATATTAGAATTAAGAGTGTGAACCATTTCTGGATTGCTCACATAGCATTGTCTTAAACGGCGTAAAAGTGTTAAGGGCTCAAATCGCAGCGGCCAGTTGGTATCGCCAAGACGACTGATAACACGATTACCGAACTAAGTGCGCTTAAGATCGATTGTTTTATGAGCTGTGAGACATGGTGTGCCATCCTGCTGAAACCAAAGGTTATCCAAGTTCATATCTTCCATTTCAGCTTATAATAAGTCCGCAATCATGGCCGTTGACTGAAATGGCGATTCCAGCTGCATTTTCGAAAAAAATGTGCCAATGATGTCACCACTCTAAAATCCACACCAAACTGTCACTCTCTGTTGATGCATTGGCTTCTAACTTCAAGATCCGCAATTTTGTTTGTTGACAAAACCGCCAAGATGAAAATGCGCCTCGTCAGAAAAGATGATTTTTCGGCCAAATTCGATGTTCGATTTGAGCATCTGTAAGGCTTTAACTGAGAAGCCGTTATAAAGTGGCATGTTGACAAAGCCGCCGAGATGAAAATGCGCCTCGTCAGAAAAGATGTCCGATTTGAGCATCTGTAAGGCTTCAGCTGAGAAGCCGTTATAAAGTGGCAGGAAAGAGTGTTTGAGTTAAAGAACAAAAGTGCAACCTTATTGATAAAGATTCAAATTCTCCTTTGAGCCCCAACAAAGTCCTACAAACTTCCAATGTGTCCAGAATATTTGCCTTAGACACTAGTTTACTCCGGTAATCTGTTGAAGCATTTTATATCGGACTCAAAGAAATTGTAAGTCAGTACAAGGTAATTTTGGGTAAAGTCTGGTAAAATGAGAGTAAGCAAAAAATTCTCTCACAAAACCATACAAATGCCCAAAATACTAGGAACGCACAAAATCACATTTCATACCCAAAAATAGATGTCAAATTTATTCATATTAAAAAACAGCTTAAATAATAAATATATTTGAAATGGAAATATCTATTTAAATTTTCAAAGGTATTTTTCATTATTAAGAAGGAAAAGTTCTTTTTAGTAAATTTTTATTTAACTTTAATTTTTTTCAAAAATGCAAAACAGCTAGTTTATTAGCAACAGCTGATGATTTGACAATTTTACAAAAAGTACGGGTAAGTTCTGCTAAAAAGAGAAACACTATTACTCTTTCATCAACGCTCTCATTTAACCAATTTTTGTTACAAGAAACGCGGGCACCCGCGGTAACGTACGTCGAACACACCTTGTGTTACAATAGAATTTCTAAAGTCTACTCCATAAACTCATCTTTGAATATCAAATGTTAAAGCACGCTTTTGGATTTCCTCTGCACCAATTTTTTTCAGTAAATGAATACGATCCTAAATTTTTCTCCTTTGTGCAGGGTTTTCCGATTGTCGGCTGAAATGAAAAGACAGCTTGTAAAGCAGTCTGACATGTCTGAAGATTTTGACCCTACAAGAACACCAAGCCGTAAGTCAAGCAACACTGCTGAGGCTTTGTGTTAAAAACTACCAGTTCTGTTTTGTTCGGATTCACTGAGAAAATGCCGAAACATCTTAAAAAATCTAAAAAATGTTCTCTTGTACTCAAAATATTAGTTATTTTGTGTTTAAAACATGTTTAAGAATAAATTTAAATACAATATAAAACTATGCTCTTCCGAAAAGGCGTCTTGTAGATGCTCTGGCCATGTCAGCCCATCGTAAGTTAGGATGTATCGATGATGTTATCAAATTAAATCTGTTCTTCAGTTAAGAAACTTTTGCTGGGATTTCACATCTGTACATACTCCCATGTACCTAGTTCTATACATATATTTTAAAAATATTTTGTTTCCTTGAACTTGTTAACCCATTTGTTATTTCTTCTGTAAACATTGCCCATCTCGCCTTTGTTTGCACAAATATTTTAAACTCATGCTAGTGTTTGTTAGCATGCTAATTGTTATTATATGTATTAATTGGCCAAAATGTTTAATGGTTATTGACCAAGAGTTTTTATGTTATTTGCATTTTTTACACAACGAATAATAATATAAACAAAATTTGCATATGGAAAATTTAAACAAAATTTTACTTATACTACTTAAGCGATTAAATGTGGTTGGATATTAAAAAAAATGTAGGCTATAAATGTGTTCCTCTTTTAATATTTAAATGGAACATTAAATTTTTAATCAAACATGGTCATTTGGGTGCTTTATTAAAGCTGCCCCCAAACAGTTTGATGACATATTTGTGTATTTCTGTTTGGATTATAACTGGTTTTTGGTTTGGTCATATTGTTGCTAAGTGATTTTTTTTTGTGCACTATTAGAATTAAAAAATTCACAGCCCTTCTTTCTTTGCGAAATCCATGAAAACTATAGCACGTGTTCCATATACATCCATGTAACAACCACCGATATGCGAATTCATCTAATGGAAAATGGCATCAATTCAAGCATCACGTTTAACAGCGGGCTTTAACAAAGAATTGTGAATGTCTTTGGAAGAAAAGCAACAGTGAATTATTTCTCTTGGAAAACAGCAATAAGTAACCCTGTTTTCTGTCTTAGCGGCACCCATAAGTAATGAAAATCATAGAAGAAAAAATTATAAATAAAAAATATTTGGAAGGGCTTTAAAGGAATGTTTTGACTGTAACATGTTTAATTGAAGATACATATACACTGGGGTTCTTGTTTCTTTACTAGAAACTATGTAGTTGTGGTTCTGATAAACACTAAATTCTTATTCCGAAGAACATCTTCTGTGGAAACGATTCTAGGAAAACCTGTTCTAGAACTGGTTAAGTGAAGAATTTCTGTTTTTGTTTTGGTATTGTATTTTTCTGTCAGGTATGTAAATTAACAGACTTTTCGATTTATTGAAGGTCTTTAAGTGTACCTTAAAATCCTGCACAGAGGAAAATAAATTATCCTTTTGTCTTTATCGAGAAGAGTGATAAATAAGGTCTTAATTTTCTAATTTTTGTATGCAAAAATTAACAGGTAGATCGAAATCGATCCTAGATATTTCTGATATGATAGCAGATATCGAGAATCATTCTTAACTCAAATTTTATAATCTGATGATGTTATAATCTGCGTTTCCTCTTTTATTAAATAGGGTATAAAATGTGTGTATTCCGAAGTCATGTCGGTATACTTGTTTATATAAAGTACCCAAAGTACAACTTAAAAACAGCTAAAAAGTACCAAAAATGTACCTGGGAATATCACTTAGAAATGCCTTTCCAACGATACAACATTTAGGTCTTTTAAATGAAATTCAAAAAAAGTAAAAATTTAAAAGCAGGTCTGATTTTTGAACCCCTTTTGGCCTGTTAAATCCCAGATGTGGCTTAAAAGCCGATTCAAGTCAATCCAACACCTAGGAAAAATATCTGTTATCTTAACCGAATAGTTCAGTAGCTGCTACCGAAAATTCTTTTGTCAGAACACCAATTCGGTTCCAACCGTATTTCAGATGGGAGAGCCAAAATATTGTAACAATTAATTTTTTTTCAAAAGAGAAGCAGTACTCTGGAATTTTTTTCTTTAACACTGGTCTGCAATTTATGTAATGACTGGGCAACATCTAGGGGACTGAATGTGAACCCGGATAAGACCGAGGTTTGTCTGTACAATAGGTTGCACTTACGCCTCCTGTTTTCCGGAGTTTGAACATTGTAATTAAGGATAGTGTCAAGTACCTGGAAGTTGTTCTGGGTAGAAAACTGCTGTGGGGACCGTATCGAGAGTAGGATTACCAAAGCTTACCGTGTGTAGAAGAGCAGTGGGTTCTAAATGGGGATTGAGCCCAAAAATTACCCACTGGCTTTTCACAAGTGTCGTTTGGCCCATAATGTCATATGCCGCTATAATGTGGTGACCTTCGATCCTGAAGAGATGTAATGTGGGGAAACTCCAAAGGTTTCAGTGGCTATGTTGTCTGGGCATAAGCGGCGTGATTAGATTGACATCTATAAGGACAATGGAGACGATACTCTCTATCAGACCGACAGACGTTTAGGTTAGATATGAGGCTGCACTTGCGGCTTACAGTCTGAGGCCGGTCTACCCGGCATCAGAGATTCCTTGAAAATCTATCACACTGTGAATGTGATATGGTGGTGGAACAACGTGTATTGGCGTACTTCGATTTTCTTATTCCTGTCAAGGAGCGGTGGAGGGATGATTGTATGATATCAATGGAATTTATTTCTACATTTATGGCTGCAAACTGAACGAAAGAACTGGTATAGGTTTCCTTTGTGGAGATCTTGGAATGGATATGTGCTTCCGACTTCCGGACCACAACACCGTTTTTCAAGCGGAGGTTGTGGCAATTACGGAGTGCATTCTATTTTTAACTGCGACTGATTATTCTGGGGATGCAGTCATCTTGATTGATAGTCAAGCTGCGGTTAGAGTTCTGTCAGAGTAGTCTGTGAAATCGAAGATGGTTTTGGACTGTAAACTGATGGTAAGCGTTTACTCTGGCAGTGGCAGTCTGTGGTGGATTAGAAAAAACCCGAACATTGTGGTGTGGAGGGGAATGAGGGGGCTGACGTCCCGACCAGGGATGGATCGAATCTGGTCTCTGTTAACCTTCAAAATCCGAGATCTTTTCGGATGACTAAAACGTAGCTTGGACAATGGGTCACCAACATGCACAAGAACATCTGGAATGGGAATAAAAGTGGTGCGATCACAAAAGTCCTGTGGGGTGACCCGGAGGTGAACAAGACAAGGGTGATTTTAAGGCTGGGGAAACGGGAACTAGCCAACATGATGGGAACTCTCACATGCCACTCTTCACTACGATCACACCTTTCGAAATTGGGATGTGACTCTGTGGTGTGTAGGGCCTGTGGGGAGGACGATGAGACCCTGGAGCACTTTATTTGTTTTTGCCCGGCTTTCGGGAAAGGTAGGATAAGGCACTGACGTGGGGACCTTATACCGTCCCCATGTCATGATACTGAATTCTTCAGGTAGACTGAAATTTTTTTTCACGCGGTTTTGGAGAGCGCACACAACATGCCGATTCTCTGGCAAGGTGTATGTCATACGTTTTTGAGTGATCATGAAGTGCGAATGGCCCTTCCTCTTTTCGACCTAATCTAATATAAAGAGTTTAACTTGCTAAATATAACTGATTTTATTTTTTTTTGCTATCGCATACATTTTTTTAAAGTTGCTATTTTGCTCGATATTCAATATTATTTATGTTTCGTTTTTCTATTTAGATAATACGATTGATGATCATATACCACAAGCTCATCAACAAAACCTTAGTTTCTTAAGCAATCTGATTTGAATGATCTTGTTCGTGATTTAGGACTCTCAAAATCGAAGGCTCAAATTCTCGGATCTAGATTGAAACAAAGGAATTTGTTGAATAAAAATACGATTTTATGAGTCAAGGCACTTTATTCTTTTCTGGCAGTTTTAACTGTACGGTTAAACATGAGCTACGACCATATCCACACACTAGACGACAGTTCAAGTAAAAAAAAAAAAACAAAATTGAAAACAAAAAATTAGAGCAAAAAATAACACTAGGCAACAGCCATTTTGTTATTTGGTTCTAGCATACTTTTTCTCATGGATTTGGACCTACTGAACACGAAAATGAATTTTAAAAATTTTTCTGTCGATTGGTTTGCGAGATACAAATTTTTTAATTTTTTTTTTTTAATTTTTGGAGGTACACTTACTATTTTGAGCATATCTTTAGTCTTCTTTGACCTATTTTATCCTACTACTACTCAAATTAAAGACAATTGAGCCGTCTACAACTTATTCTCAGAAAATTTTCAAATCGGGTTAGTAGTTTTGATGTTGGCGGCTTAAAAAGGTTAAAAAACTGCGTTTTTTTAGTAAAAATGTGGCTGAAAAATTCATATAAAAATTCATATAAAATGTAAAACGCGATGTTAACAGCGATTTTAATTTTTTTACGTATAGCTGACACTTTTCCAAAGAAAATAAGCCCTTACTTAACAAAATCTGATGACAAATGGCCGACTTATTATTTTTTTGGTAAACGACCGAAATTCCGCTATTTCACGATTTTTTGATTTTCATTATTTGCACAGCTTACCTACCCAACGCAAACGAATAAATACATTTGAACTTAATTTAAAATAAACAAAGTAGTCTTCGTATATTTTTTTTTAATTTATTTACAGCACTACATGCTCAATGTATCGCACAATTAGCTAAACTAACGAAATTAAACTAACTAATTAAATTAAGCAAATCAACGCACAAAAAAATGAGTAAAAACAAAGATATAAGTGTACATTTTATGCCATGTGGAAAAACTGCTGACTTCTTCTTTGTTTTTTGTATTCGCTGCAATCGGTCTCACGTATTAGGGTCCAAATATAGTCACCCATCATAGCCGTGTCATAGTTGCCCTGATAGCGTCGTTCCATAGCCTTCAATTCCTGATGAAAGCGCTCGCCGTGTTCGTCGCTCACGTCTCCTAAATTCTCAGGGAAAAAATCCAAATGAGAATCCAGAAAGTGTATTTTAAGTGACATGTGCACTCCCATGGCTTCATAGTTCTTTACCAGATCCTCAACTATGTCCTTATAATTCGGGCTTTTGTTGTTTCCTAAAAAGTTTTCCACAACAAGCCTGAAGGAATTCCATGCTGCGGCTTCGATGGGTGATAACAGCTTTGGGAATTTTTCATCTTTCAACATTTTTTTTATCTCGGGTCCTGCGAAGACTCCTTCTTTAATTTTTGGCAGCGAAAGGTAAGGGAAAATTGACCGTAAATAGGCAAAAGCTTCACCTTCTTTGTCTAATTTTTTGGCAAAATTTTTAATCAAACCCAATTTTATGTGCAGCGGCGGAAGTATTATATTTTCACGGTTCTCTATTAGTGGTTTGCGCTGAACATTCGCTTCTCCAACTACAGGTTTCGTTCGTACCGGCCATTTTTTTTTTATATAATGCTGATCATCAGCGCGGCTATTCCAAAGGCACAGAAAACAGCAATGTCGCGTATAGCCTCCTTGGAGTCCACACAGAATGGCCACAACTTTAAGGTCGGCGCATATTTTCCAATTGTATTTCCTATACTCTATGCATTTCAGCAAAATGTCCATAGTTTCATAGTTCTCCTTTGAATGAACCGCATGAGCAATAGGAACAGATGGCTTTTCATTCCCATTATGTAAGAGAACTGCCTTCAAGCTCTCTTTGTTGCTGTCAATAAACAACCTCCATTCGTTGGGGTTGTGAATTTGGTGAAGCTCTTGGAACAAGCCTGAAATGTCGCTGCAAAAACATATTTGGTCTTTCTTTGTATAAAATTTTGCATACTCCTTGTGACGGTTTCTGTACGCTGATACTTTCACTTCTGAAGCCGCAAATCCACACTGTATCATCCGAGACGCAAAAAGTTCGGATTTCTCCTTAGTGAGACCAAAATCGCGCACCCAATCGTTTAGTTCGGCCTGTGACAGTAATTTTCGCTTTGCACCCGGCTCAAATTCGCTTGCATTTGACTCAGACTCTTCTTCTGACGATTCTGCTTTTTGAAGAGATGCACCAGGGCACACTGGATATGGCACATCATGCGAATGTGGTACTGGAAGCGCAAACGATCCCACTTGAGCGTAGTTCCATTTAAAAAATCTTCCTACCCCACTGTTTGTGGTGAGGCAAAAATAACAGTCTGTGGAATGGCATAGCGGCTTTTTCCACATCATTGGTGTATCGAATTTCATATGGCGGCTAAAATTAAAATAAATTACTATATTCGCTATGTATAATGTGTTTAAATAAAAATTCTTACCTTCCGCCAGCTGCCCAGTTGGTTAAGATTATATAGCAAAGATCACACAGCGACTTAGGTGTCCATGGTTCTGTGATATTTGGTGAAATACCAAAATAATTCAAATAGTGCAATTGTACTGCTGGAGTAAACTTGTGTGCGTGATTTTTTTTTATAAACTGGCCACAAACATTGCAGAAATTGTCTGGATCGTTCAAACACTCGAACACACGTAGTCTTTTACTCATTGTCTTCCTTGCGTTTTCTAAATATTAACTTCTTTACACTTTCACAGACAGTTTTGAAATGCAATTGATAACCGTGTCTCCTTATGTTTAAATATGTATGAGCATGTAGTGCTGTAAATAAATTAAAAAAAAATATACGAAGACTACTTTGTTTATTTTAAATTAAGTTCAAATGTATTTATTCGTTTGCGTTGGGTAGGTAAACTGTGCAAATAATGAAAATCAAAAAATCGTGAAATAGCGGAATTTCGGTCGTTTACCAAAAAAATAATAAGTCGGCCATTTGTCATCAGATTTTGTTAAGTAAGGGCTTATTTTCTTTGGAAAAGTGTCAGCTATACGTAAAAAAATTAAAATCGCTGTTAACATCGCGTTTTACATTTTATATGAATTTTTATATGAATTTTTCAGCCACATTTTTACTAAAAAAACGCAGTTTTTTAACCTTTTTAAGCCGCCAACATCAAAACTACTAACCCGATTTGAAAATTTTCTGAGAATAAGTTGTAGACGGCTCAATTGTCTTTAATTTGAGTAGTAGTAGGATAAAATAGGTCAAAGAAGACTAAAGATATGCTCAAAATAGTAAGTGTACCTCCAAAAATTAAAAAAAAAAAATTAAAAAATTTGTATCTCGCAAACCAATCGACAGAAAAATTTTTAAAATTCATTTTCGTGTTCAGTAGGTCCAAATCCATGAGAAAAAGTATGCTAGAAACAAATAACAGACAAAAGTTTGTTATTTGTGACCTAGTGTAATCAGCCGGTGTTCTAATATTACGTGGTATTCCACTTTGACAAAAACCGACCTATTTAACACGCGAGCAGTTTTGAACGAAAACGTTTGAAAATTATATTTTTTAACACGTTCAAGTAGGACGGTTTTTGCCACAAACCGACGATTTTACCCGTACAGTTTTACCCGTGCGGTTTAAACTGCCAGAAAAGGACGAAGTTTGTGGCCGCCTTTACATCTATGTAGTATAAGTAGCCTAGTTATTAAATTTATGATTTAAATTTGAAGCAAAATATAGTTTTATTTAAAAAATCTGTTACAAAAAAATATTGTAAATAAATTTTTCAAAATAAATTAAAAAAAAAAATTAATTTAAAAATTTTGTTAATCCACTATGACATTTAAATAAAATAAATAAGCATGGGTATCTTTTTTGCGACCCAATATTAAGTTTAATCGTTGAAATATGGTGTCAAAACTTTCCTTGTTTTTTTTTCTTTTTTTTCATTTTCGTGTCTTACAAGGTTTAAAACCCATTTTTTACCCACTAAATCTTTGATTGTGCCAGTTTGATTGATTTTCCAGATTGAACAAATTGGTAATACATAATTTTTAAAAGAGGGTTTAACAATTTCTATATTTAAAAATATATTGAAAGAGTATCTCCTGGATAATATCGAAATGCTTCTGATATAATTTTGTTTTTCTTTTTTTTACTTAACATGTGTATTAATATGTATTTTTTTATTCTTTGCACTTAAAATTTTTAATCTAATTGAAATTTAATTATATTGCCATCTTGTATCAAAGTGAAATGAATTACTAATAACTCTTACCAATTTTTTGTTTAAACTTTTGTGAATCGAAGCCTTGAGCAACCCTCCAACAGAGTTTCCTTGTAAGTTTTGTTTTCTAATAATCAAAGAACTATCTCATTTTTAGATTACATTCTATATTACACCTGACAAACATGTCCTTCTTTGCTATTCCCCCTTTTTTATAAACTGCAGAAAATCTATTGTAAGGGAAGGTCTTTTCCTTCAGTTCCCCCTTAGTTAAAAGATTTTTTTTCAATACCACTTCTTGTAACAAGGGTAAAATAAGACTTCTTCTGCATTTTCTAAATAGGGTTGTTTTCTATCAACATTTATTTCAATGACATTACTTTGATGATTTTTTTTCTTTAAAACTATAATGGGTACTTACAACTATTTGTGTTTTTTTTGACTACCTTACATTCCTTTAGTTTGTGGATAAGTTCTGCATATAAAGGGTGGTCCAAATACAAGTATCTTTTTTAAAAATTAAATAAAATTAACTAAACTTTCATTTCTTTTAGTATATTATGGCTTTATTAGAAATAAATTGATTAAAATATTATTTATGGAACTCGAGTGGCTTCGTAGTACAAATTTCCAAGACTTTGTTGACGGTTTCCGGTTCTATCTTACGAATGGTTTGGACGATATTAAGGGTGTAGATCATATCTGGATTATTCGCATTCAAGCTCCCAGGCTGCCAATTGGCATCGCCAAGACGCCTGATAGCACCATTACCGAACTTAGTGCGCAAAAGATCGATTGTTTAATGGCATCCTGCTAAAACCAAATGTTATCCAACTTCATATCTTCGATTTCAGCCTATAAAAAGTGCTTAAACATGTTTCTGTAGCGCTCGCCGTTAACTGAAATGGGGTTTCTAGCAGCATTTTCGAAAAAATTAGGCCAGTGATGCCACTACTCCAAAATCCACACCAAACTGTCACTATTTGTGGATGCATTAGCTTCTTGATCCCCAGATCAGCGTTTTGTGATCCCCAGATGCGGTAATTTTGTTTGTTGACAAATTCGATGTCCGATTGGAGCTTCTGTAAGACCAAAACTGAAAAGCCCTAATGAGGTGGATGGTCTTTTGTTTTTAATTGCTGAGTCAATAAGACATTGTAAGCAAATAATCCGAGATCTGTGCGAAATTCTCATCATGTTGGTGCGTGAAATACAGAGTTGTTGAGATCGATGGCGAGTCGATGTTCTTGGATTGAGTTGCACACTTTCGGCCACAGCAGCCCATGGGTGTTTTCTACTAGCAAGTGTTGTCCACTAACAAGCCACGAACTTTTTGCACAAACTTGTGTACAGCATGTGCTTCATTTTGGCATAAATTTCCTTGCAACAAACGCGTAGTTTGGGCAACACAGCACTCACGTTGTAAATCAGTTTCCATTATTTCCCAACGTTATTCAAGCGGTTCACTTTGGCCCGCGGAGGTATGATACTTAATGATAGTCAATATTTTGAGCAGGAAACTTATACTAGTGTCAAAACAGTATATGATTTAAAAAGATACCTGTATTTGGAGCACCCTGTATGTGTGTGTGTGTGTTTACGTTTGTGCAAATAGTTCAAGTTTTTTAAATTAAACTCCTGTGAAATAACTTTACATGATGTTCCTTCGTGTAAATAAATCCCTCTATTGTTCTGATCTCATTTTGGCTTTGATATTTAAATCATTGTTGTTCTTGTTATGTTTTTGGTGCTTTTGTTTTTTTTTCCGATGCTACATGATGATTTTTTTTTTCTATTTTTTCAGAGGGGATGCCTGTCTTAAGAACAATACTATCGCTTGATTTTACGATGAAAGGGATCACTTTATTTTTGTGTGTTATTTTTATGGATTTTCTATGAAAAAAACAACTCTTATTCTTAAGGGAATTTAAACATTGTGAAGATCTTTTACACTTAAATAAATGGTTGTAATTTTTGAAAAACTTTTGACTTTTGTCGAAATTAAACGCATTTAAAAATCATCTTGATACTAAAGAACCTGGGTTATTAAAACACGCTGCGCGAATCCAATATTCCAATATCCGGTTTAGGGGTTATACTCGAAAAACTTGATCATAATTCCAATAAAGGAAATGTGGGTAAGACCGTAATATTTGTTATATTGTTTTTATATATAAAAAAGCTTTACTTAGCGAAACCGGAGAAAATCCTTAAGCCCAGCCGAAGGCCGGCTAAACAAAAAACCTGTTATCAGCGAAACCTATAACCCCTAAGGAAATAAAACCTCTAAATCCAATCAAAAGCTGGGGACCTACAAAACCCTTATTCAAAATTCGAAAATGTTATAGGGATTACAACTCTAATTTTGGACCTTATGACCATTTTTGACTGGGCCTTACGACCATTTTTTTTCTTTACGACGAAAAATTTTTGTACATAATTCCAAAACTGTAAATTGAGATAATACCCGTTATGGTATGACATTATGTTATAACTATATGGACATTTATACCAATTTTCGATTTGAGGATTATGGGCGACATTTTTTCTGTCAAAGCCCCCAACCCAAACTGTCATAATCCCCAGTAAAATTGCATATCGATTGTTTACTAGATTAGGTTAGATTAGATTCGAAAGGCCCTATGCACTGCGACCAGAAAATGTTGATCTTTTCTGCCCTAAGTATTGAGGATTCCAGTGAAGCTAGTCACCTTACTAGGCACAGATTTCCAAGAAATTGTAGTCTCCTGCCGCGTAGCCTAGGACACACGCAGAGTATATGCTCCGCTGTCTCAGCGTCCAATTCACAGAACCTACAAAACAGACAGACCTCTGATCCTCAAATGGTCCAGTCAAAAATCCTGTTAAGGTCCTTAAGTCCTTCTTGTTCAAAGAAAGAAGTCTCCTAGACTTTGCACTAGATGAAACGATTAATCTCTTAGCTTGGTGCGGTCCAATGGTGGCTTTCCAGCACTCAATGGTTCTGGATTCCTTCCAAATCCTAAGTTTTTCTCTGATATATGGGTACACCACAGAAAGGTTCCGGACCAAAGAAGTGACGGTGGGCCCCGCAGTTGGTTAAACTGTCGGCCCAGGTAAGAATCAATTTGTTGTATCCACCAAGTATATTAAGAGACTCAATGCAGTCCAGAACAAACTTAGACGACACGTCATTTGGCAACAGTGCCCTAAGTGTCGCTGGACTGCCCCCCTAGTAGCCCTTCTAAGACACTCCGATGCACATACAAAGATGGCAAAGATTTCCGCCTGGAATATGGACGGGTAGTTGCATATAGGAAGAGCACGTTGAAAATTGAGTCAGCAGACCCCCGCACCCGTGTCCCCATTGATCTGTTTCGAACCGTCAGTGAACCAAACCTGTGATCCCTGTTCGGGTGCACAAAATTTGCTGGTCCAAATGCCCCTTTTACCTCATAATTCTTGGTAAAAATCTGCCTTGGTAACATCGTATCCATGACCTTGGCCAGTGGATCTTCATGGAACAACGCCACTATCCTCATGTGACCCGCAGGTCACCTTCCTTGATATTACCAAACTCGCGGAGACGCAGAACACCCTTACAGGCGTCCTTTGCCGAGATATGTAGTGGTGGTATATAAGGCATGACACCAATAGCGCTACTCGGACACGTCTTTCCCGCACCAGTTATGCTATACAGGCTAAGCGATAGATCCTGTTAAGCGCCTTCTTTACCGGTGTTTGCTCCACCTTAGGCCATTATTCTCAGGATTGGCCATTGGTCTCAGGATGGTGTTGAAATACAAGTAAACCATTCGAGGCCTTAGACCCCAAGTCCTACCATTTTTATAATAAACTTTTGAAATTTTTTATCATTTTTTTAATGAATTTTAAATTTCAAAACAAAAAAAATTTTAAAAAACTGTCACAAGCTTATTATGAAACGTTTTTTTTTCTCCTGAATAGTAGTAGTTTTTGAGATACGAGGTTGCGTTAGAGAACCTTGGATATGGACATTATCCCAATTTCCGATTTGGGCAAAATTTTTTCAGTCATATCCCCCAAATTAAAATGGGAACAATGACCATAATGTTGGCCATAATTCCCATGGGCATTAAGAATGCTTTTTAAAAGAGCATAATCCCAATTATAGCAATAGTCATAGTCCCTGCGGGTGGGCTTTGATGTATTCTCATCTATGGTATGTTCGCTCAATTAAGCTTTTCTGCGTAACCAGTCTATGGTTTCGCTAAGTAAAGGTTTTCTACATAGCGGCCTTCTGGAGGGTTGGGGTGTTCCCCTCTGGAATGTCATATTCATACTTTTATGCGTAGCGGGCTTTGGCTGGAAAATGAGGATAATACGAGGGCAGATCAATAAGTCCGTGACTTTTCGAACTTCCCTCGGATTTTTTATGAAATGCAACACTGCTCCCAGCAAATACCACCTTTTAATAGACTACTGTCAAATTCTTGAGCAAGTTCCGTCATTTACTTTGCGTTTAACAGCAGGATTTTTCAAGGTCCATAAAATCGGCATTTGTTTGATCAATAATTTCATCGTTGGAGCTTAATATCTTTCCATCGAGCCATTTGTTTAGGTTTGGAAATAGGAAATAGTCACTGGGGGCTAAATCTTGAGAATATGGCGAATGAGGGGTCAATTCGTAGTCTACCTTATGGATTTGTGCCATGGACACTAAGCTGTCACACTATTCCGCGTTTTTAAGCAAACGCGGCAGCCATCTTGCGGAAAGCTTTCTCATACCCAAGTGATCGTTTAAAATTGAAACCACTGAGCCATGTGAGATGCCTATGTCTTCCACAATCTATCGCACATTCAACCTCTGATCGGCCAACACCATATCGTGAATTTTTTCAATTGTTTTGGATGTAGAGACCTCAACTGGGCGTCCAGAACGTTCGGCATCTTCCGTGCTTGTAAGGCCACAACGAAAGTCAGTAAACCACTTTTTTTACCATTGAAATCGATGGTGCGGAATTCCCATAGTATTTATCAAGCTTTTTTTGGTTTGATTGGCGGTTTTTTCGCAAAAAAATAATGTTTAATGAGCACTCGAAATTTACTTTTTTCAATTAAAAAAAACACGAGGTTGTATGTTTTGAACAGCTGCTAAACGCAAAGTAAATGACGGAACTTGCTCAAAATTTGATCGAAGCAGTGTTGCATTTCATATAACTACGAGGGAAGTTCGAAAAGTCACGGACTTATTGATCTGCCTTCGTAGCCAACTCATGTTTGATTATACTAGTAAAACCCACAAATTCTCGGATTTCACCCCCATGGGAATTATTAACTTTCAGTAAATTTTCATATCCCCAATTTTTTTTGTTTGCGAATTATGTATGTCGGAAAAATTTCGGTCGTTATCCTCATAATGAGGAGTTTTATTAGGAAATTCATATAAAAATATTTTATTTATTAAATATTTTGATATAACTTTAAAGCAATTTTGAATTAGACCCTGGTTTGGCAGATCCAGAAAGTAGGTTAAGATTCTATGATTGTTGTGATAAACTGTTTGTTTTATGCTGCCCGGATTCAGTAGTTTTTTTATTATCACAATTTTTCTCTGTGTATACATTTAATTTCTACTTGAATACCTCATTAGAAAAAACTTTTAAACTCTAAACGCCCAAACAAAAATCTGTGAATAAGGTTTGAATACCTTTGGGTCATTAATGAATTGAATTTAAAATTTTTTATAATAAGAAAAACCCTCAAGTTTTCCTTAAAAGTTGCAGCATTTGAAAGTTACTCTTCTATTGTTTCATAATTGGAAAACTGTGTAACCCCACAAAATAAAGAAAACTAGTTTTCAAATCAGGTTTTCGCTAATTCCTTTACACATGTGATTTCAATGATATTTCCATTGAAAATTCTACCCTACAAGATTACTTGACCATTATTTTGAAGATGACAACATCCTTGCTAGCATTGCGACTAGTAAACGAGTTCAGGGTGTTTTTTCATCTCTGTTACATCCTCCTTGCTGCTTTCAAACTCTGCATGATCTCAGTTTTTATAAATTACCACTAATTTATAAACAATTTTTCATTTTTGATAATGTCAATTATTCTTTAAAATTGTGTTATTGAAAAGAAAAAACTTTTTATTTATTTTTTTTTTTTGACATTTCATCATAATAATAATAATAAAAAGAAAGAAGGACTTTCTTGGATGTAACATATAATTAATCTTTTGCAATTAGCCTATGTTTTGATTTTTGTTCATGGGTTTATTGCATTTTTGTTTTGTTCCATATAAAGAGGTTCAAACTTGTAAGAAGTTTTCATGTTCTCTCATTGTTTCATATTTAACAAGGTTATGATCTATCAGATTTTTTTGTTGTTGAAAATGTTGTGCTATGATCTTTGGAATATTGAAGGATTTTGTTAACAAAGAACACATAATAAGTTTGTTTCTATTTTTATTTTTTTGATTTGCCTTATTTGATACCTTGTTCTGTCTAAAACGTTTCGGAATAGTTATTTAAAGCCGGTTACATCATAGAAACCATTAAGCGATTAATCTCTTATATTGTCAAGTATACTTGACCGGGATTGTATTAATCCAATTTACGCATTTTTCGAAAAATACAATGCATTAACCGGTTAACCGAACTCAAATTTGAAAATCCTCACAACTTCTCGCATCGGCTGTACAATTACCTTGATAATATTTGCGCCTTGTTAGTTTAACATATTAATTCTTGGCCACCTCAGTTAAGGACGTATGGGACGTTATGGGATGTTTTTGTCGACAGGAATATGAATTCAATGGCAGTGACTTTCGATTAACCTCGATTAAATGTAAATATTTGTTGTGGTAAACTTACAGGTTGGTTGAAAAGTTCCTGTGCTCGAAATGAAAAAATACTGTTTTTGTTACGAAATATATTTTTTTTATTCAATATAATCTCCTAGAAGCTCAATACACTTGTTACAATGATCTTCCAATAATTTTATCCCATCCTTATAATGGTTTTCCGGAAGCTCTGCAAAATAACCGTCTACGGCTGCTATGGTCTATTCATTCGACGAAAAATGCTTTCCGCGAAGGAATTGTTTGAGATTTCTGAAGAGATAGTAGTCACTGGGAGCCAAATCTGGTGAATACGGTGGATGTTCAAACAATTCGTACTTTAATTCTTTGAATTTAGCCTTCGTCAAAACACTTTTGTGAGCAGATGCATTGTCTTGATGAAAAATTATTTTTTTCTTCTTTAAACCAGGTCTTTTCTCACGAATTTTCTTCATCCAGCTGATCCAAAAGGCTGCAATAATATTCAGAGTTGATTGTTTTACCTTTCTGAAGATAATCAATCAACAAAATTCCTTTTGCAGCTCAAAAAACTGATGCCATAACCTTCTTTGCTGATCGTTGTGACTTTACCTGCTTTAGAGCTGAACAACCAGCTTCAGTCCACTGTAAACGTTCTTGTTTCAATTTAGGATCATGGTGGTAGATCCAAGTCTCATCCATAGTTATAAAACGACGCAAGAAGTCGGTTTTATTCGGCTTAAAACGCTCCAAATTACGCTGAGAAATTTGTTTTCGATCCAGTTTTTGTTGAATTGTTAATGTGTGCGGCACTAACTTTCCAAACAGTTTTTTCACACGTAATTCTTCATGTAAAATATGGAGTACTCGTTCGTCTGAGATGCCTATGGCATTAGCAATTTCACGCTTAGTCAAACTTGGATCTTCACTAACCATATTATGTACCTGCTCAATGATTTCTGCTGTGGTTGCAGTTTTTGGTCGTCCTTCGCGTGGATCGTCTTCAAGGCTGGTACGACCACGTTTAAATTCACCAGCCCAAAATTCAACGGTGCGTTTTGAAGGTGAGGACTCCTTATACACTTCTAACAATTGTTCATAAATTTCCTTTTAAACCCTTCAAAACAAAGAATCTAATGACTGCACGATATTCAATTTTTTCCATATTAAAAAAATCAATGACACTTCAACTTCAAATGGCTTGTAAACAAAGAAAGAATTGACAGAATGACTTGCAACTTTGCATGTGTTCTCAGGACAGTTATACCAACTTGAGAAAAAAAAGTTTGGATCTAGCAGTGCCATCTCTTGGTGAGCGCAGGAACTTTTCAACCAACCTATATTTGTCGCCATGCCCTCTCTTTAAGTCAGGCGAGGTTTCAGCTCGTTTTAGTACACGCCAAAGCCAACTTGGTAAAGAAAATGATTACAATCGGTTTCAACCACATTAAATCTACAAGATATTCCACTGGAACCAATTCTATGGAAACCGAAACCATTTACATAAACATAAATGTAAGATATAGCTTACAACTAACTGGTTGCAGAAGTCTTTCTGGGATTACTTTTGAAATCGTTTAAAACAAATATCATCGGTGTTAAAACCGACAGAAAAACATATTATAAAGTACAATAAGTTTTTCCACAAGTTGTTCAGTGGAACAGAAAATTTAGCTGTTAAATTATTGCTCTAGATTATGAGAAATAATTAAGTGTCGGCCCAGAATAAGAACGTGACATGCAACGATTGTTGCTATGAGAGAAAACGCCACCAAAATAACGACGTACGACGGTCACTGCACAAACTGTCATATTTATTTTAGTGTAAAGAGTACCCTAGAGATTTATTACTCTCCAGCGTCTCCTTTCCTTATCAACGACTTAATATTTTTTTGGTTTTTACATTTTAATGTTATAAAAACAATGAAAAGAAATAATTATTTTAATAAAAGTTTAGAAACGATCATACTAAGATGGTTTATAGCACGTTGTTCATTCGCGAGTATACAAAGAGAACATAAGAGCCGTAGAATATCGTATGCTAATTTTACTTATCATATGTTTTTGTTTAAAAAAAACTTTTAAAATGTGGGAACTCGATTAAGAGAATTAGAAACAAAAACAAGAAAATAAAACAAAAAAAAACGTTTAAAAAAAAAAAATAGATTCTATTTCACAACTGCAACGCTCGGCAAAATTTATCGCGTTGTTATTCTGGGCGGACACTAACTTTCAAAAATCCGTTTCTGAAGCTTTTTTTCTTAGAATATGAAAAGAATTTGTATAATTTTTTTTCTATTAAAAACGTTTGTTCTGCTTCTTAGCAATCAAACACATGGCTAGGTAATTTTCTAACAAGCACTATGACGTTACTTATGTTCTAAAATAATAATAGAGAATTGCTTGCAAATCTACAATTTTATTTTCTTAAAAGGTTTTCTTAAAAAATACAAATACAATTCCATGGAATTTTGTAACTTTATTGATTTATCAAAAAAAAAATAAATAAATAAATAAATAAATAAATAAATAAAATGTTGAAGAACCTTAGCAGAAACAAATTGTTTCGTGAAAAGTATTTAAGAATTATTTTATATGAACAATTTATTAGATAGGGGGCCTCCTATGGAATATGAGTTTTTACTGATTTTTGTAAATCTTGAAAAATGTTCGTATTTCGACTTTTTGAATGCAGTTATTGTTCATTTAAAAATTTTCTAATATCTGGACAGTGACAAATAAAGAAAATAAAATATCAGCTTTATCGACAAAATATTGTACTTCGGCAAAACACTGTCGACACTGCGTTAGGCTTAAGACAGAACATGTCTGACAACATTTTATTTTTAAAGAGTCTTTAGATTTCTCTCAAAAACCATCAAGATTCTAAGGCATGATTCCTTAAAAAGTATCAGGATGTTTCGAATATCATAAACAAGCTCTTTATAAACCAATGCAGTAGACTTAACTTGATAGTTCACCAGCAAAAAAGCAGATTATGGTTTTGTTATTTAGAAATAAAATACATTTCGTTTGCATTAAACGGTTAATCGATTAATTGCCAATTTATCCGGATCGATTACCGAATAACCGATTAATCAATGCTCTAACCGTTTAACCGGCAGCGTCGAATAATTGGAAACACTACTTCCTAGGGATATTATACAGTGAAAGCTCCCGCACGCAGACACCGACCGTCGCGATGTTTTTGTCCGGTTACGGGATAGTTTTTTTAAGTTCCAAGAAGGGACCAAGAAATTTGTCCGTCTATGGGAGCTGTCCTTTAGTGGAGCTTTCAGTGTATACTCGTATTTAAATCAATGCTTCCATAGAAGTTGTTTTAGGATGCCTCTTCTTCTTCTCTTTTTAAGTATGGATACACAAATATGTTGTGTGTCTATAAGTAAACATATTCTTGATCAATACAATACCCCATAAGTGTAATCCTACACTCAGAAGAAAAAGTTAGTAGAACAATTTGTATACGGTTTTCAATCCCACTTTACTATTTTTGTACTGATTTTTAGTAAAAAAAATATTATTTAGGAAATCTTTTTGCTATTTACATTTTACAAATTACAGAGTTTTTACAGAATATTAACAAATTTTTGTTGCTAATTTCAGAAATCATTTTACAAATTTTTAAAAACCGATTTGATAAAATTAGCAAAAAAAAAAAATTACTAATTTTTAAAAAATGGATGTTGAAGGAAATGTTATTTTTAATTAAAACTTACACCTACAAACTTAAATTGCCGTAAAATGTTACATAGATTAAAAAAAGGGGTCGGAAGTGTATATACCGACTCCACTTAAAATAGCACTAAAAAGTTTTTTTTAGTTATAAAAATCAGCCCTAAAAACAATTAAAATTTCACCTTAAAAGTAAAAAAAATTTAATATAATATTTTTTAAAACAAAAATTACCAAATAAAAATAAAATGATTTTTAACAATTTTTAAGATTTTTAAGCCTTTGATTTTGTTTTTTATTTTGTTTAAAATATTTTTTGAAAAAAATAAATAAAATGAAAAAAATTTGATGCTCGATACAAAAAAAAAATTTAAATTTTGTACTAATATTAATAATATTTAGTATTTTTTTTTTTTGCTGATTTTAGCAAACAGATTTTAAATTTCACTTTGCAAAAAGTATACTAAAATTTAGTAGCGGCTACTAATTTTTCTACTAATTTCATTGTACTACACGTCAGCAGACATGTGTTGCTAAGATTAGCAAAAAATATCGCAGGGCTCAAATCAGCAAAATTTCCTGTAATAACAGCAAAATTTTCAGTTGCCATTACAGACTTCATTTGGTGAGTGTAGTAAAGATAATGCCGCAATTATTGAGTCGAACACCTTGGCAACCCTGTGAAAAAGCAGTGACTGCAATATCAAACTTATCAATTCGACTAGAAAATTTATGTTATAACGATTTCATTTCAAATTAAAGTTATTCGTATATCGAAATATTTTTTTTTTTAACTGGAAGATTTTTAGAAAACCCATAAAAATAAAACAGCAAATGAACAATTTTATCAACTGAATTCGATATTATATAAATATAAATGTCAGTCAGTCTCTGTCATGGTTTATTTTTTATTTTTCCTTTGAAAAAATAGAATAAAAATCAAACTCATAAACTATGAAAAATCTACAAATAAATCACTATAAATTACTTAAATAAAGAAATTCCTTAACAAATCATTTTTATAACTATCAATGCTAAAACTTTAATTCCATTCAAAAAAAGAAAAAAAAAGAAGAAGAAGTTGTGTATGAATGAAGATAATTCAATTGGAAGAAACACTAGGGGAAGTTAAATTTTTATTACTACATAACATACCAGACAAGTATGTAAAATCTTATTGTTTCCTAAGGAAACCCATAAAAGATTTTGCTTCTTTTTTTTTTTTTTTGAATTGTAATAATAAGAAAAGGTACATATTTTATTTTTAGAATATATGCCAAACGAAACAATACCATCCATACAGTTTACAATAAATGTACAAAGAAAAAAATTTAGTACAAGGACACACGTGAATATTGAATAATGAAAAGTTTCATTACAAAACCAGTTGAAAAACTTTACCGCTGTGATATCTTTTCATGGGTTTTGTAATTAAAATCATCAAAATCTCTTTTCAATGGAATCAACCAAATATGAAACTTTTCTTTAGTAGCTCATAGCGTATTCAAGGATTTATGACAACTTTTAACAAAAGCGTCTAGAAGGAAAAACTCCCTAGCGTAAGAAGGAATTAAAAATAGATTTTTCATGCACCAAAAATATTATACAAAAGAAATCAAAAGGGATCCTTGTAAAATAATATACAAATCATAAAAAATTATGCATTTTTAATTTTTATGGCTTAACACAACAAAAAATAAAAAAAAAATAAATAAAAACGTCACACACACACACACACACTCTTACAACGGGTATTTAAATTATTTTGTATGTTAAACGATCATAAAGAAAAGGATTTCCCTTTGCTGCCTTTCCTTATTTTTCCAGCATAATGGGGGAAATGGCTTGCATACGGTGAAAAGCAATTCATATCAATAGAAATGCAAATAATGTTTAAATAAAAAATTAAAATTCTAATTTATGAGTTTGTTACAATTGCAAGACATTTACATATTTAAAATTTGTTTGCAAAATTTTCCTCTACAGAGTTTATAAGTGTTTTTTAAACGCTTCAGAACAATTCTTGCGTGTTTAAGTATTTATGAAATATCGCATGTGAACCACATTAACAACATTTTTTTTGATATCCCACTGTTGTTGTTGAAAAGCTAGTACAAGTTAAGTGTTTTTCAATAATTATAGTTATGAGTCGGAATTGAAATCTCTACATAATTTAAATAAGAAAAACCAGAACCAAATTTCCCTTCCAAAAAGGGTTGTTTCTTATTAAATGTTTAAGTTGTTTGTCAAATAAAGCAGAGCACAACAATTATGTACTACTAATTACTACCAATCTCTTATCACAAAAATCTTATTCCCCAAGATTTATTCATCATGAATCTCTAAATATTCTAAGAAAAATATCCTCTTAAGACCTTTACAGTAGACTATCAAAATAATAAACTCAAAGTAGACTACGAAAAAGATCTACGATTGAGCCTTATAGAAAGCTAAACTTAAAATGATCCACAATTACGAGGGCGGATCAATAAGTCCGTGACTTTTCGAACTTCCCTCGTAGCTATATGAAATGCAATACTGCTCCCCTCAAGTACCACCTGTTAATAGACTACTGTCAAATTTTGAGCAAGTTCCGTCATTTACTTTGCGCTTAACAGCAAGATTTTTCGAGGTCCATAAAATATGCATTTATTTGATCAATAATCGTTGAAGCTAGATATCTTTCCATCGAGCCATTTCTTTAGGTTTGGAAAAAGAAAATAGTCACTGGGGGCTAAATCCGGAGAAAAAGGCGAATGAGGGGGCAATTCGTAGTCTACTTCATGGATTTTTGCCATGGAAACTAAGCTGTCACACGATTCCGTTGATGGTCGATTGTGAGCAAACGCGGCAGCCATCTTGCGGAAAGCTTTCTCATCCCCAAGTGATCGTTCAAAATTGAAACCACTGAGCCATGTGAGATGCCCATGTCTTCCACAATCTATCTCCAAATGGGCCAACACCATATTGTGAATTTTTTCAATTGTTTTGGGTGTAGAGACCTCAACTGGGCGTCCAGAACGTTCGGCATCTTCCGTGCTTGTAAGGCCGCAACGAAAGTCAGTAAACCCCCTTTTAACCATTGAAATCGATGGTGCAGAGTCCCCACAGTATTTATCAAGCTTTTCCTTGGTTTGATTGGCGGTTTTTTTTCGCAAAAAATAATGTTTAATGAGCTGTCGAAATTCACTTTTTTCCATTTTTTAAAAAAAGCCACGAGGTTGTATGTTTTGAACAGCTGTTTAACGCAAAGTAAATGACGGAACTTGCTCAAAATTTGACAGTAGTCTATTAAAAAGTAGTTGATGGGAGCAGTGTTGCATTTTATATAACTATGAGGGTAGTTCGAAAACTCACGAACTTATTGATCCGTCCTCGTATGCCTCAAAGTAGACTATAATATGACAAGAGAGACTTGAGAATTGAGACTTGAAATATTTTCTTGAATGAAGGGAGCCTGCACTCACCAAAAAAAGTCTGTAATGGCAACTGAAAATTTTGCTGTTATTACGGGAGATTCTGCTAATTTGAGGCCAGCGGTATATTTTGCTAATCTTAACAACACTTGTCTGCTGATGTGTAGTACAATGAAATTAGTAGAAAAATTAGTAGCCGCTACTAAATTTTAGTAGACTTTTTGTAAAGTGAAATTTAAAATCTGTTTGCTAAAATCATCAAAAAAAAATTACTAAATATTATTAATATTAGTAAAAAGCTTTGAATTTATTTTTCTTATCGAGCATCAAAAATTTTAATTATATTTTTCCGTCAAAAGGCGGATAATGAATGATAAAATCCGGAACTTTTTACAATCATTGAGGGCTGTAGAGCCAACGCTGTCATCTGTAGCTATGGGTGGTATTAATATTGAGGAATCGGCTACTTTTGATGTACTAGGCAAGAAAATACAATGCGAAGTTAGCTGAAATGTCGAAAGATGCATTCAATTGCTTTAATTTCTTAAATCGTTGTAGGAACTACTTCACCCCATCTGATATTTTCCAGAAACCTTTCAAAGGCCGGTCTAAAGTCTCGTTATCCTTCTCACAGGCGCTACAAGTCACCAAGTCCACACGGGCAATTCGGATTATGTGTGAATGCCCGGTGAGGGTATTTACTATCTTAGAAAGTACCATATTTCAGAGTTTCAATTCCTTAGTTTCTCCCCTCTCCGGAATTCCAGTGATCTCACCTACTTCTCCAATGTCCCATAATGTTCTATAAGAAATGACAGTCCATTGACATAGTTTAGCCTTCAACAATTCCGCCAACTTGTCTAAGAACTATCATCTCACGCAATTACCATATTGCCATTTTTGAAGCCCTTTATCTTTCACCATCATTACTTAGTAGGAAGAATTTCCTGATTGTGCTACTTTTTTACAAAAAAAAGGCCTGAAATGGTTTCGAGTTCTCTAAGTTGACTGGGGTCAAATTGTCAGCCATCTCGTTACCAATGATGTTGCAATGTCCCGGAACCCATATAATCTTTATTTTACCCCTGGCTGAGAAGTTTATTGATTTCCTTTTTGCTCTCAAGTATAGTGGCTAACCTAGAAGATTGCCTGGATAGTTGATTGGTGATCCGGTAATCAATTGAATATTAATAAATTTAATGCATTTCTTGATTACACTGATCTTCCTCTGACAGATGGGGTGAAATGATTTTCCAACAGAGAGATCGCAGCTATAAAACCTACACCCAGTCATACCATCAATTTTTGAAGCATTCGCATTAAAGTAAATGATACCTTCTAACCATGATTCTCTGCTTGGGATTCGTGTACTGCAAGTTGCAGTTTTTGACCTCTCAAATATCCTATAACAATTCAATTATGTGATGTTGTGTATCGGTAATGTGGTTCTGATAGCACCACTAATGCCTGAACAATTGTGTGTATAGGATGGACCATTTGAAAGTTTTAATTTGAATCGACTTTAAAAAAAAGTACTGATTATTTATTTTCAAATTTCTGGTTTTATTTGAAAGGTTGAACTTTGCCACAATGTCATTCATATGACTACCACGACTGGGCCATTTTTCTGTTACCGAGCGTTACCGTGCCATGCTCAACGAATTTTTATTTTAAGAGATTGACATGGGCGACATTTGGTTTCAACAAGACGGGGAGACATTAAGGATAAATGTTACTCAAACCATCCAGAGACAATTAAAGCGTTGAAACATAAAATCGAAGTTTCCAGTACTTTTTTTTATAACCGATTCAAATTTAAAATTTCAAATGGCCCACTCATACACTTAAAAAAGTTTGTAAGTTAAAATAACTGAAAATATCATTTAAAAGAAATGATATTTCATTTAAAAACCGGTCTACTTAATTTTCATTTAAATTAAATGCCATTTGTTATTTATTTTTAAATGTTGATTAATCAACTGACACATCCGTAAGAAACAAATGATATAATCAGTTAAAATAAATGTCGAAATTTTACCTACCAATCCTTAAAAAATAAATGTTTTTTTCATTTCTTTGAAATTATTTCCGTTTTTGTATTTTTGTTTTTTTTTTAATATACTCGTACAATACAAAATGTATGTATGCATATGAAGCTATAAACACTTTTTGTGTGAATGTATTTGTGTCTGTGTGTGTGTTTATGAATTTTTTGTAATTAGTATTGAAAAATTTTTAATATATACAACCAATTTAAATAAAAAAACAAATTGAAATTTTTTGAATATTTTTTTTTTGAAACAGACAGCAAACAAAATTTAAATTTAAAATAACTGTTACGGACACAAATAAACCACAAGTTTCCGTTTTGTGGGTAAATTTTTATTAAATTTCAAATAAATGAATAAAATAAATGAAACTGAAAAAAATGGTTAATGATAGTAAATTATTTCGAATAAATGTATAAAAAAGTTAATATAGATATTTCTTTGAAAAATAAATGTATCTTCCTTTATTTTTAAATGGAACGGAAAACTTTTTTATTAAACTACAAACAGTTAACTACATAATATTCTGAGTGTATGACTACCACGACTGGCTCGGCAGTACCTCATCCGATCAACCCAATTTTTCAAAGTGCGGGAAATGTTCAGTTCCTGAGAACCATGACGAGTTGATGTTGATGGATGTTCTTGGACATTCTCGATTGAACGCACTGGACGAGAACGTACACGGGTTGATTCATATTCACGAACTTGCTTCACAAATTGACGCACAAACTGAACTGAAGGCCGATCTCTTCTAGAAAATTTTCCACCTTAAATTTCTTACAGTTTGCGTTAAAGACTCACTACTTTGGAAGTAAATTTTTAATAATTCCCAATTTTCTTCGAGCGTATAGCGTCCCATTTTTCAAATGCCAAACATAAACCTGAAAATAAAAATGAATGTTATTCTACCTTTCAAAGTCAAAGTAATTGGTAGTTCAAATTTTAAATGGCCCACCCGGTACATATATTTACAGGCAAACATACATGATATTTGCAGGCAAATATAATATATTTTTTAGTTAAAACACGGCGAACATGTCTGACAGTTCTTCCAAACATATTTATATTACCAGCCGAAATACGTTTGGGGCAGACCGTTTTTTTTCAGTGTGTGGACCTACAAAATTCTATAAAAATTTGACATTAGTTCGCGTTAAGAGCTGACACCTAGAATTGTTATTATTATTCTTAACCTCTTTTACAACACAAACACAGCTAATTTTAAGCTTCATCCGAAACTTGAAATTACTTTTAAAGCGTGACATTGTTTGACGAAAGGTGAGGACGATAAGAAATATGTGGTTTAATAAGAAAAACTTGTCAACTCAGTTAAAAATAAATAACATACATTTATTTTTTAAAGAACATAGTTCTTTAACTGTTTTATACATTTGTTAAAAATGATTTACTGTCATTATTTACCGATTTTTTCAGTTTAATTTATTTTTTAAAATTTAACAAAAAGTTCCTTAAAATACGGAAATTAGTGATTTATATGTTATATAAACATAAATTTAGTTTGTTGTCTGTTTCAGAGAAAAATATTTTAAAAATTCCAAATTTGTTTTTGATTTAAATGCGTTTGTAGACACAAAATGCGTTTGTAGACTGTGTGAGTATATATTTTGCAGACTAAAAAAAAACAAAAAACCAAAACAATTTCAAATAAATGAATAATCATTTATTTTTACGGAATTGGTAGGTACAATTTAAACATTTATTTTTAACTGAATAATCGTTTTTACTGATGTGTCAGTTGTTTAAACAACATTTAAAAATAAATGACAAAAATCATTTGATTTAAATGAAATGTAAGTATACCGGTTTTTAAATGAAATGTCATTTCTTTTGGAACGCAAAGCCAACGCTTTAGCTACTACACAATCTAAAAACGGGGAGTTATTAGAAATCTAATGTATAGATTTTTACTTAAATATGTGATAACTTGTTTACGTAAACTTTTATAGACTTTTTATGTGAATACATTTGGCAATAAAGGATTTGTTGCTTTTTTTTTCGGTGGGGGGGGGGGGGGGGGGGTTATATTTTTTTTATTGTCTAAATACTTATTTATTACACATCTCCCCAAGGACCAAGTTTATGTTTATCCTGTTGCTGTACTTTTTAGTTTGCTTTGTCCATTCTTTCATATACATAAAATAACTTTAGCTAAGAAGTTACTCTTCCAATTGAAACAAAATCTCTAAGGGATGTTATTTTAGAATTCCAAAAAAAAAATTGAGAATGAGAACAAGGGAAAAAAGAAACCAAGGCATAGTTTTTCACAACAAAGGAATTTCATAATAAAAAGGGGTTTAGAAGTTTTAATTCTCTCCTCTCTCTCTAGAAGTTTGATTATGCCTGTGTCATCTTGTGTACAAAAAAAAAACTCCCCTGATTATGAAATGATTATTTCATTTTTGTTTTTATTCGCGTAAACCTGTACATATTCAACCACACCACGGCAACAATTGATAAATGTACTCGCGGAGTGTTTTTATGTATGAATCTGTATAAATTCTATACTATTCTTCCTGTTTGTATTTTTTTTTATTCCTTTGTGCCGTTTTGTTATTTTCTTGCTATATTATCTAAGCGAAAGCGACTATTTGACACAGTTTAATGGTGCAATTCAGGGAAGTCGGTCGTCACTTTTTCCGTTGTTTATTGTAAAAGTTTTAGTATAATTCGCGTAAATTCGTTTGTTAGGTTTGAGTTTTATTTTCGAGTTTTTCTGGAAGTTTTTAAAACGTGTTGGCTTTTTGTGAAGTTTTTTTTTTTTATTTTTAAATAATTTTAAGAAACTCAAATGTATACGTTTGTCAAACAACTTAAGGACTAACATTCTAAAAGGATATTGATTTAACGAAAATCAATTGTTTCAGCTGCTTAAAAAGCAATAAATATTGTGGATTATTTGTTTAAATGTTAAAAAGGTAATTAAAATTTATGTTGTGTGCATTTACGATCTTAATTATTTTTTATTTGGTGTTGTAACCTTTTTAATTATAAATCTCACGCAGTGTATTATTTGTATTTAACTGGGTATATTAACATGGAAAAATTACATGAAAAAAATTTGAAAGAAAATATTTTAAAATATTCTTGATGAAAAAAAAATATTGTTAAAAAAATACTGTTGGGGATTTCTCTAGATTTCTGTGAAATTTAAATATATGACAAGAAAACTGGGATATATTTTTGAGGGATTTATTTTGAGTACTCAAACACAAAAAAAAAAACTTTAGGTAATATTGCATAAAAATATAGAGTCTTATCACCCAATAAAGAAATTTTTTTTCTTAATTTAAATTTTTTTTATTGTATTAAAAATTAAATAAAAATACTTGCAATTTTTCAAATAAAAATTTTATTATGCAAATTACACAATCTTACCTAACGTTTTATTTAAATTGTCTTTTAAACACAAAAACAAATTTATAAAAATAAATAATTTTAGAAATTTAAATTTCAAAATAACTTCAAAATATTTTCGATGAAGTATCTAATTTTAAACGTAAAATTTACATTGCCAATAGGTTAAATCACAAGGTATGAATTACCTATTGGAATTGGTAATAAAACTATTTTTCTTAGTACACTCACCAAAAAAAAGTCTGTAATGTCAACTGAAAATTTTGCTGTTATTACGGGAAATTTTGCTAATTTAAGCCCAGCGGTATTTTTTGCTAATCTTAGCAACACATGTCTGCTGACGTGTAGTACAATGAAATTAGTAGAAAAATTAGTAGCCGCTACTAAATTTTAGTAAACTTTTTGTAAAGTGGAAATTAAAATCTGTTTGCTAAAATCAAGAAAAAAAATTACTAATATTAGTACACAATTTTAAATTTATCTTTTTTCATCGAGCATCAAAATTTTTTAATTTTATTTTTTTTTCAAAATATATTTTAATCAAAATTAAAAAAAAAAATCGAAGGCTTAAAAATTGTAAAAACATAAACGAATTTATCATTTTGTTATAATTTCTTTTTGAAAAATATTTTAGTCAATCTTTTTACTTTTAAGGGCAAATTTTAATTGTTTTAGGGCTGATTTTTAGAACCAACAAAACGTTTTAGTGCTATTTTTTGACATGAGTCGGTATCTTTACTTCCGATCCATTTTTTTAATAAATGAAACAGTTTAAAACAATTTAAATATTATTACAAATAATATTTCCTTTAATATCCACTTTTTTAAAGTAAGTAAATTTTGTTTTGCTAATTTTAGCAAATCGGCTTTCAAAAATTTGTAAAATGATTTCTGAAATTAGAAACAAAAATTTGTAAATATTCTGTAATTTGTAAAATGTAAATAGTAAAAAGATTTGCTAAATAATAATTTTTTTTATTAAAAATCAGTACAAAAATAGTACAGTGGGATTGAAAAGCATTTACAAATTTTTATACTAACTTTTTTTCTGAGTGTATCACACAAATATAGGCTGCCTATGTAAGCCAGGGCAATATGCCCTCTAGTATATTTTTGTGTGAATAAATTACATTTTAACTTTCTTGTCAAAAATGTCTCATTTTGTGTTTTTTTCTATTGCAGTTTGTTCGCTCTAGAGCGATTATTTTGCTACCCAATTTTATAAGGCTTTTATAAGCTGTGTTTATGCAGCAAGCTATCAAAGGTGGTTTAGGTCAAATTTACATGGGAATAACATAAGCCAACTTTGATAGCTTGCCGCATAAATAAAGCTTATAAAAGCTTTCTAAGATTGGGTAGCAAAAAATCGCTCTAGAGCGAATATTGTATATTTTTTCCCTTTATCAGAAATTTTTATAGGAAATTTTTTATTTTAATTTTTTTTATTTGAAAAAGCTCTGAGGCGAACAAAATGAGCTGAAATTAGTGTTTTAAACTTTTCTACCCTGCCGGTGAGATTATTTATTCGAAATATGAAGAAAATTGATTAATCGGTTATTCGGGTCGATTAATCGGAAAAATTGGCCATTAATCAATTAATCGTTTATTGCAAAATAAATGTATTTATTTAACAACACAAAGTGCTGCTTCTTGCTGAAATATCAAGTTAAGTCTATTGTATTAGTTTTTCAAGTGTTTGTTTAGGATAATTTAAAGCATCCTGAGATTTTTTTTTAAAGAATCATGCCTAATAATCTTGGGTTTTTTTTCTGAGGAATCTGACGACTTTTAAAAAGAACGAAATTCACAAACAGAACTGCCACTGTTCCCTGACTTTTTTTAAGCTTTAAAGTTAAAGAGGTTATCTATTAAAAAAGATACGCATATTCCTGACAAGTCCTCACCGATTTTTGTGTGTTTGTGCATTTAAAAATTTAATTAAGAAGTTCCTACTTCATCAAAATTTGTTAATAAATCAAATTAGGAACAAAATTCCATGTTCTTTTTTAGTTTTTATAAATTTTTTCATAGAACTTTAAATGAAACTGATTTTTAGAAAATACAGTTTTCGAATTTAAAGCAATTTTATATTATTGTTTTATAACATAAGTAATCATAGTGCTTGTTAGGAATATACCTAGTCACGTGATTTATTGCTGAGTAGAAAAATATATATTTTAATAGGTTTTTTGTTAAAGCTCTGCATAGGAGCTGTATCATTTATTCAACATAGTTCCCTTCAAGGGTGATACACTGATTATAGCGACCCTCCAATTTTTTGATACCATTTTTGTAGTACGATTTGCCTCAGTTTCGGCGATCACCTTTTCATTCGACGAACATTTCTTCCCAGCGAGCATTCTTTTGAGATCTGAGAACAGGCAATAGTCGCTGGGGGCCAGATCTGGAAATTACGGTGGATGCGGAAGCAATTCGAAGCCCAATTCATGGATTTTCGCCTTCGTTTTCACTGACTTGTTTTTGGTCAAAAGTGAGCTCACGCGGCACCCACTTTGCACATAGCTGTCTCATACCCAAATATTCGTGAATGATATGATGTACACGTTCAGTTTCAATTTACGGTCGTTCGAAATCATTTTGTGAAATTTTTTAATATTTTTGTCCGTCACAACCTCTTTTGGGCGTCCACTGCGTTCACCGTCTTCGGTGCTCATTTCACCACGTCTAAACTTAGGATACCAATCCTTTATGTTTGATTTTCTTGGGGAAGTGTCCGGAAACTTGTCACCAAGCCAAGTTTTTGATTCAACTGTATTTTTTCCCTTCAAAAAGGAATATTTCATCAGTATGCGAAATTAATTTTTATCCAAATAACAAAAGTTAAAATGCTATAATTCAAAAACTAATGATCCGACAAATTTATACACGTGTCTTTTGATTTAATCGATTTAAGTCTAGTAGCGCCATCTATGTGTCAGGCCGGGGACTTCTCAATTGACCTGTTATATAACATTTGCTTTCAGTCGATTCGAAAAGAATTTCATTGTATTTTAGTTGATGTTTTTTTACGATTTTCTTGCCAAAGTTAAGAAAAATAACAGAAAAATTCTTGTTAAAAATTTAACCGGTTAATCGAACTATTTTAATCGATTATTCGGCTAGAATAATTATTTGAGTTTTAAATTATTTGTTCTGACATTAACCGAAAGAGAGGCGATTAGTCGAGGAATCGGTAAATCGATTAACCGAATTGGAAACACTAGCTGAAATATAAAAAAAAAACTAAAGCGCTAAAATAAAAAATCAAATCCATAATTTTTTTAAAAAATTATGTAATTAAATATTTTTAAAAATAAAAAATAGTTTATGCATTAGGTTTTTTTTTTTTAAATTAAATGCCACATATTACTGTATAATACCAACAATAATTTATTAGCATAATTGTTGTAAATTCAACGGTATTAATTATAATAAGTTTATGTCAGCAATATTCTTTCACCACCGATACCACTTAACTAACAACTGCTTCTTTACTTTGAACACCAACACCTCAAACACGTGTATTCATCATCGCGCATTGTTTTATTTATTTTTTTTTTATAGGAAAATGTTTCTTTGTTTTGAATTTACCTATTCATTCGAATTCTTGATCCATAGATACTATAACAAAGTATTTTGTTTATGTACTATTTTTGGCTTGTAAATATTTGTTTATTTGCTTGTTAATATTCTTCTTCTTTTTCTGCCATTTTGTACAAATTTTAAGTGTGTATGAATGTATTTATCTTTATTTCGTTTACAAAAACAAAGAATTTAGTTGATTTTTTTCTTGTTTATTATTTTCAAATTTATTTTTTTGTGTAGAAACATGGACTTTGTCCATATTCTATTTGACGTTTGTATCGTCATTATGAATTTTTTTCTAATATTTCAATGCTAATTAATGTAAAATTTTTAATTTTCTATTTTCAGCTATTTTGCTATAAACACTACAGTTTTGTGATGAAATTTCTATAGAAAATAATTTTTATTACATTGTAGAGGTAAGTGTGTTGACTTTTATTTAATAAAAAAAATATATATTTATATATATGGGGGAATTCATCTTAAGTGTACGAACTTTTAAAACCGATGTCTTGGGATCACTATGAAACTTACATAAAGTTGAGTCTTATTGGGTAGTAGTTATGACACAAAATTTCAGCGTAATCGGTGAAGGACTCTACAAGATGGAGGGTATTGAATTTTGACATTTTCGTCAAACAAGCTTTTGATTATATAAGAAAGTTTTGTCGAAAATGTTTTTGATACCTGTTTCTTCTATCATTTTTAAAAAATTATAAAAAATAAAATTTTTTTGACTTTTTTTTAAAAAATATAAAAAGGGTAATTTTTAAAAAAGCAAAAAAAAAATCAAAAATTTTTTGATTGCAAAAAAAGTCAAAAAATTTTTGATTTTTTTTTTTGCTTTTTTAAAAATTACCCTTTTTATATTTTTTAAGAAAGCTTAGGTCTTTTCCTTTAAAAGCTTTGCGGTCGCTTAGTAGGGTGAGACTTGTTCATCTATCTAAATTTACATTGAGTAGCACGAAACAACGGTTTTTTCAAGTTTTCATATATGCGCCATTTTGGCTGAAGTGCACTTTACCGGGCGTTTAAAATGGGGTTGAAGTTTGCTAAGAACTTGTCAATTATTGCTTGGTCTGGTTTTTATAGATTTTAAAAATAGGTTTTCTTTGATACCCATTTTGGAACAGACAAGGAAAAAATGGGATAATAAACGACCCTATTTCTTAACCTTTAAACGTAAGATTGTGCACCTGAAAACATATACATATAGCGATATACTCATGCATTACCTTGTAATGATAGCTATTTATCCTTTGCCTCCAAAGTAATGGGTCCATGCATTACCTTGAGGCTCATTGATGTGGTGGTTTTGCTGGATTGTTGTCTGTCCTCTATACCATATGTAAGCTTTATTGAGATCTAAGGGTACGGTTTAAAAAACCATCCTTGTAAATTTAAACAAAGTGTAGCATAATAATTGTTAAAAATGTAATTATAATATAGATTGCGCAAGAAAATAATTGGAGTGTCATTAAACTTGACCAATAAATTGTTTGCTTTATGCTTGCAGTGTGGCCATTTAAGCGGTTTTTTATTCGACGGTTTTTTACTTAAAATGTGCCAACGAATTAACTTAAAACTCGTGTTTTTTTTTAAATGCTATAATTTAAAATTTCATTATCATAAATAGGTTAAAGACAATGTTATAATTTAAAAAAAACAAAAATTTCCGGTATATAAGCGGCGCCATCTATCGGTTGATAAAAGAAGCACATAATTTAAAATATTTAAATAAAATTAGTGAGCTGGTTTTTGTACGGCTTCTTCTAAAACATTTTTTTTTTTAAATTTTGTTCTATGAATTTCCATTGAATTTTCTCTCCGAGTTGTAGGCCTTTTTTTACCCCCTGACCAAGGGAACAATACTTTAAAAATATAATTCTAAAAATTTTGGATCATTTTGAGGATGTTTCTTTTAGATTTTGGTTAAAATTCTTTCAGCTTAAATATTGATACAAGAAATTTCTACCACTAGAAATTTCTTCCCACGAATTTTGACAGCTGGAAAAATCTAGTGTCGTAATAAACTAGAAATAACTAGAATACCTGACTACTCATATAAATACTGGTACTCGGTGACGCAGTAGTTTAATTGATAAATAAAACGCTGAGTTTGAAGAACTAAAGTGTTGCTAACGTTTAGTCTCGTGTAAATAAAGTGTGTTAATAAAGTGTATTTCTGTAATTTTTAGTGACTGTTATAAATAAATAGAGCTATATAAAATTTAAAACATTGTTTATTATTTGCAATATAAAAAAGATTGTGATCCTTTTCGTAAAAAACTTTTATATACAGTGACGAGCTAAAGTATTGACACAGTAAAAACTTTCAACTTTACTATTGATTTAACGGCCTTGTGAAAGCGGTGTTTTAAGAAACAAATATTTAAATTAAATAGAATGATAAATTTTCCACGAAATTCCGTTTATTTCATTTCAACATTTTTGTTACATTATTTATTATAAACAAACAATTTCCAATTTTAGCTAAAGGTAACTCTTGCCACACTTAGCCGCATTTTTTTAAATTTTATCGATTTGGCAAATTTTTTTCTGAGAGGACACTATTATGTCTACTTCTTAAATTGAACAGTTTTCATATGTCAAAGTGCAAATGTCAGTGTGGCTTTAATTTTCAAAAAAAAAAATATATTGATTTTATCAAATCAATTTCTTCTGGGTGCACATTTAACTTTCAATTAGGTGACGGCCAAGAACAACAACGTGCCGTATTTTTCCATACCTTTCTAAATTGACAAAACCCGTCGAGTTTTGCAGTTGTGAGATAGAATCAATTTTATTGTTATGCGAGTTTTTCTTATACAGGGTGGCTCAAAATTACCGAAGGGGTCATTTTCTGCTTCGCATTTTCGTGCTTTTGCCAAAATATTTTCCATAACTTTCTCAAAACTTCAGGTGTTATGTTGTTAATTTCGTCAACTATATTGGGTTTTAATTGCTGGAATTTTCCAGAATTATTAATATAGACTTTTCCATTTAAATAACCCCAAAGGAAACAGTATGGAGCTATTAAATTTAGTGAACGCGGAGGCCAATTATATCGATTGTACACGAAATAATTCGTTCACCAAAGATGTCACGTAAAAGAGTCATTGTGTCCCTAGCAGTGTGCACTGTGGCTCCATCCATTCTTGCGGATGGTTTTCCATGGCTGGCCTTAAAAAATTTTTCAACATTGTCCAACATCGAACACCAGTGATGGAAACGGCGATACCGTATTAATTTTCAAAAAAAAATTTCGGCCAATTATCCGCACCAAACAGTACACTTAAGTGGGTGTAATTGTTGCTGTTGAACTACTGTTGGATTTTCCGTAGCCTATGTCCTGCAGTTTTGCCTATTGACGAACCCATTTAATTGGAAATGAGTTTCGTCGCTCGTAATTTATTTATGAATAAAAACATGATTTTCTTCTGCTTTTTGTCGGAAATAAATTGCACAATCAAGTCGTTGCTGGTAATCTGTCGTAATATTCGTAAGAGGATCCTAATTATTGTTTCTCCATATTCCCGAATACATATTGCCATCCGTGTGAATACATATTGCCATCCGTGTGCGCCGTGCGTTGTCTGCCGGTACCAGGAACGTTCATTACTCTTGCAACCAGACGGTTTATTGTTGACTCTGAGGGTCCAATACGAACATTAAAATAACGACGATATGCACGCGAGTTAAAACAATGGACTGTTGATTTGAGAAATAAAGTTCAACGATTTGGAGATGTTGTATAATTGGGTACTGTTCCATTTTAAATTCCCCAAGTCTTCTTTACAAAATACTATAAAGAAATAAAAAAAATATAATAAAAAAGTTATAAGGAATTCAAATCTCTTCGGTTATTTTGGCCCGCCCTGTATGTACTCTTGTTTTTTGTTGCTAATTCTCTCAACAGAGTTTCGGATTTTTAAAATTTTTGTAAACAAAGAACATATAATAAGTTAAATTAACATACAATACTCTATGGCTTTCATGTTCTCTTTGAAATAAACAACGTACTAAAGGGTGGTTAAATTTTAAGGGCCGATGTTGATTTTGAATAAAACACAAATTATTTAGGAAATTATTGTCATTTATTTTTATTATGATAATATGGTATGGTTCAATTATATATGGAACAAAATATCGGCCAAATGGCCGCCGCGACTTCGGCGGCACACCCCCATTCGATGGTCCAAATTTCGATTGTGCTGAGGCATAATTGAGGTTCTATGCCGTTAATCTGCCGAATTATCTCATCCTTTAGCTCTTGACTTGTTGCTGGCTTATCAACGTACACCTTTTCTTTCAAATAACCCCAAAGAAATAAGTCCAACGGTTACAAATCACATGTTCTTGGCGGCCAATTGACATCGCCACCACGTGAGATAACACGGCCATTGAATTTTTCGCGCAAAAGAGCCATTGTTTACTTAGCTGTGTGGCAAGTGGCACCGTGCTGTTGAAACGACATATCGTGCACATCCATATCCGTAATTTCTGGCTTCAAGAATTCCGTTATGATCCCGCGATAGCGAACACCGACGGCGAGTCTAGGTTGACGGCTATTCTGGCACACTTTTGCGAACAACAGCAATGCTTTCCGCAGAACGAACTTGGCGAGCATGCACAGGTGTTTTCTCATTTCCTACAGACCCGATTTGCAGTAATATGTGCACAATTATCCCGATTGTAGACACATTTGGTCGATTATGCTGACCAAAAAAATCACAAAGTGCATTTTGATTTGAACGCCCATTTTCATAATAAGCCTGAACAACTCTAACACGTTGCTCGATTGTGTATCTTTCCATGGTTCAAATTGAGTTAGTTTGAAGTTGAGAAATGTCAAATGAAATTCAGAAAAAAACTTGATGTTTAGGTGTGGTTCACATTCAACATCGGCCCTTAAAATTTAACCACCCTTTATAAACCATCTTAGTATAATCGTTTCTAAAATTTTATTAAAATAGTTTTATATTTTTATTGTTTTTTTATAAAATTAAAATTCTAGAAGAAACTGGAGAGTAAAGAATCTCTACGATACACTTTACGCTAAAACAAATATTACAGTTTTTGCAGTCACCGTCGTACGTCGGTATTGTGGGCGCTTTTTCTTTCACAAGAACAGTCGTTGTACTTCGCGTTATTATTTTTGGCCGACACTAAGAATGCAATTTTATGTATTGTAAAGTTTTCTTGAATAATTAAAATTAATTATTTGTGTACATTTTTATGCACACATACATACTATTGCTGAATGCTGTGCAAACATAATTATGAAACTAGATTTTCCGTAAATCTAGTCATGAAACTGGATTTCTTTGTATTGAAAATCTGATTTTAAATCCTGTTATTAACTAGATTTTCGCCAAAAACCGATTTAAATGAGATTACTGGCATAGTTTAAATTCAGTGTTATCTTATAAATATCTTAACATATTTTGCTAATTTCGAAACTATATAAGATATCAAAATCAGGCTTGTAATATTTTGCACATAACATGTCTCACTGGAGCAGCGTCATATTAAAAAGTATAAAATTTAGGAAAAAATACAAAAAAAAAAAAAGAAAAAAAAAAATACCAAAAAAAAAACATGTGTACTATTCCCAATTGTTTAACCCCACACGCAGAATCCTTATTAAAATATAAAAACGTTTGAAACATGGCCTTGAAATTATATGAACTTTTCCCTAAAATTGCTAAATAAATTAAAACAAATAAAAAAAGCATACCAGCATCAACAGCTTATAGAAAATTAAGATGTATGTATTAACCAATATTTTCCTGCCCAAATAAATCGTACGAATTTTTTAACGGAAATTCATACGACGATCGACTTGTAGCCAAATAAGAATATTTTGGATTACCACGCCCTTTAACGAAGATATAAAGATATATGTAAAGACCTCGAGGAATATAAAAACTAGAAAACAAAAAAACTTAAATTTAATTTTTTTAATTTTTTTTTTAAATTTAATTTATTTAAACGTATTTTTTTAAATGTAATTTTTTTTTAAATTTAATTTTTTGTCAAAGTTTAATTTTTTTAATTTTTTTTTCAAAATTTTATTTTTTTTTTAATATATTTTTTTTAAATTAATTTTATTTCTTAATTCTGATCTAATAAAATAAATATAATTTTTAATGCGTTATTTTAAGGATTTAAAAAAAAAATTCCTATAATTTTTATTTTGTGTTTTATTTTAGGTTTTTAAAAACAAAATTCAGATATTATTTTTAAATCAGTATGTGGCAAACTAAAAATGATAATTTTACTTTGTATGCCCTACACTGCTGCTGATGTCTGTAACTTCCAAAAATGCTGGACCTAGATCCACCTTATAATTTACCGATCGACTCAAAATCACTTTTTGATTTGATTTAGCAATGTACATCCACCCATCTCTGTGTCCATATAAACCTCGTTAACAAGCAACAGATCGGAAAATGTAAAATAGATTGCAACACTTTTGGGCCTAGTCCTAATAAACACTACCTTCCCGATATTTGCTTAAATGCATTTTTTCGGCCATTTCATTCTGATTTTTCTCTATATTTTGTGTCCGACTATGAAACAAAGATGCCCGCTTATCTTTAATATTTTTACTTGTTTTTATTTGTAATAGTAACCAAAGCTCTATACTACTATCTCATGATTTTTACTTCGCTGTTATATCAACCTATCTGAATATATCGCTACAATGTGAATATATCGGTTCTGGAAGTAGTGTCGTCATATGATGGCGCTAGCATAATATGGGTTAAACAAATAATGGTAAGAACTGTAAAGAGCTTTTAAAAATTAATTCTTGGTAGGTGCCTCGCCAAATATGAAAATAATTATGATTGAATAAAAGAAAAAAATATACTCCCTCTTATTGATGATTACGAATTCTTCGAAAATTCTACTGCACGAGTTTTACGTCAATGAAATAAATTTATGTATACAGCGACAACATAATGATAAAATTAAATAAGCTGGAAAAAAAATCCTGCAAAAGAAACAAAAAAATAAAAAATAAAATCGAAAGTATTAACAAAGACTCCTACAATTTATTCTAGACTAGACAGACTAGCCGGTATATACACAGATGAAGAAGAGTAAGGAGGATATAAACAAACAAAAATTACGTTATCACATACATACAAATTGATATGGCACCAAGGCCATGTCTCTACTCCATCGTATACATTGTATAAAGAATCAACTCAATGAAACCCCTAAATAATCCCTCCTATGTACTACACTTAAAGAAATATACAATTGTTAATTTTTTTAATAACATGAACAAAATTTCAATTTTCTAAGAACACAGTCAAACCTTAATTTGCACCAGTTTTAAAAACAGGCGCAAACTAAGGTTCGACTATAATTCACTAGGAAATATTCTTAAATTTTAAATATCCTTCATTGTGCTTAATATTTTCTTTAAATTTTTTATTTAAAGAAAGGCCTTAAAATCTAAGTTTTTTTCTAAGAATACGAGGGCGGATCAATAAGTCCGTGTCTTTTCGATATGAAATGCAACACTGCTCCCATCAAGTACCACCTTTTATAGACAACTGTCAAATTTTGAAGAAGTTTCGTCATTTACTCGTGGCTTTTTTTAAAAACGGAAAAAAGTGAATTTCGAGTGCTCATTAAACATTATTTTTTTGGCAAAAAAAAAAAACGTCAATCAAACCAAGCAAAAGCTTGATAAATACTACGGAGACTCTGCACCACCGATTTCAATGGTAAAAAAGTGTTGAACTGAATCGTTGTGGCCTTACAAGCACGGAAGATGCCGAACGTTCTGGACGCCCAGTTGAGGTTTCTACACCCAAAAGAATTGAAAAAATTCACGACATGGTGGCCGATCGGAGATTGAATGTGCGATAGATTGTGGAAGACATAGGCATCTCACATGGCTCAGTGGTTTCAATTTTGACTGATCACTTGGGTATGAGAAAGCTTCCGCAAGATGGCTGCCCCGTTTGCTCACAATCGATCACCAACGGAATCGTGTGACAGCTTAGTTTCCATGGCAAAAATCCATGAAGTAGACAACGAATTGGCCCCTCATTCGCCTTATTCTCCGGATTTAGCCCCCAGTGACTATTTCCTATTTCCTAACCTAAAGAAATGGCTCGGTGGAAAGAGATTTAGCTCCAACGATGAAATTATTGATCAAACAAATGCCTATTTTATGGACCTTGAAAAATCCTGCTGTTAAACGCCAAGTTAATGACGGAACTTGCTCAAAATTTGACAGTAGTCCATTAACACGTGATACTTAATGGGAACAGTGTTGCATTTCATATAACTACGAGGGAAGTTCGAAAAGTCACGGACTTATTGATCCGCCCTCGTATATAAATTTTCACCTTGGCAAAAATTTGCAGAATCTGAAAATTTTACTTCAAGGAAAAGTCTATAGAATCTAAAAATATTTCTCTCAAAAAAATTTCTAAAAGTTTAGAATTTCGTATGGGAAACCTTTTCGTACAAAACAACTCTTAGGTTCTACAGACTTTTTCTTATAAAAAATTAATATATTAATATTCTGAGTACTTTTTCCAAGTCGTTATTTTACAAAAACAAATGAATTAATAAACATATATACATTTTTTTAAATTTATTATTGTTTTTATTGACAAGAATTAAAAAAAATATCAAATCTTTATATTGAATCTTTTTGACAATGAATTTTTTCGACAATAAATTGATTAGTGTAAATTATAATATTATATGTATAAGGTATTTTCGAAAATAAAACCCCCCCGAGTGTTGATTGATTGTTATCAGCATTTTAGAGTTCCATAATTATCATATATTTTTCATAATTAAAATTTTTGTTACGATAGTATGGTTATATCCAATCATGTTATAAAATGGAAAGTGGCAATCATGAAATAATAAAGTATTTTCTATAATAATTATGGTAGCGAGCATATTGATGGTTAAACCAATAAATTAATACCCGAATGCAGCAAACATGTTTTTTCTCTGCGTACATCTGTTATGTTGTGTTATATAATTAGTTTCTCAATTTCTAACAGAAAACTCTGAAGTGATTATTTTGAACCTGTATTTTTTTAGTTTCAGCTTTATTTTAAATTAAGGGAGTGAAAATGGGGTTACAGAATGGCTGGATTTTTTTTGTTATAATTATAATTAATTAATTAAGTTTTTCTCCTCTATTACAGTTAAAAAAAAAATTTGCAAAATACGAATTCTAAATTGAGAGAGTTCCCTGTCACCAACTTTATTATTTGAGTGTATTTATATATTTTTAATACAGTATTATGCAAAAAAAAAATTCGATATTATTTGTTGTGAAATTGTGGAATATAAACAAAATACATACAAAAACAATGAGTAAACATTTTGTATATAAAAATATATAAATATATATATTTTACAATCGTAGTATTTTTTATGTATTAGTTACACTAAAAGTAATTGTAAAAGAAATGCTAGCAAACAAGGACATGCGTAGGAGTATCCTTGATAATTGCTGCTCCCTGTCAAATGAAAATATAAACATACACTTGACAATGAAACAGCGGAAAAATAATAATAAAGAAAAAATAAAACGTGGGAGTTTATAGGGATTATAGACCAAACCCAAACACTTCTTGGAAAGAAAATTAACAGATGCTTATTTAAAAGGTTTTTGCGTCGTAATTCTTTTTTTATAATTTATCCATATTTTAAGTGAAAATAAAAACATTGTGGGGCATTTCTGGAAATTTTTATAAGGATTTTCAATATAAGTTGATATTTTTAAATATATGATAAATGTTTTTAAATAATTTTTTAACATTTCTATAAACTACCTATCTAACCTTTGCGAAAATATTTTTTTAAAATTTAGTTGAATTTACAAAATTATGAATTAAATTTAGAAAATTTTTTTATTATGAACATACACGTGCATATATAATCATATACGTCCTTATATAGTTTAATATATAATCATACATCATCATGAATGGGCTTGTATATAACCATACATGCACATGATATTTATAGTTTTGTATATGCTCAGATCCGAAATTTGAGGGTATATGGTCATATATGATTCATATATAACCATATACGGTCATATATCCTTAAATTTCGGATCCAAAGATATATCTCATGGACGGATATGATCATATATGTTCATGTATGATCATATCCATGTATAAATTTGTATGTCCATATATATTTATATTTTTACGATTTTCCAATAACAGATGAAATGCGTGCGAAAAAAAATTCATTTGTGCAAAAAATTTGACGAAAGAAAAACTTTTATTTTTTTTTGTAATTTAAATATTTTAAGGATTTAAAGGATTGTCTTCACAATATATTGTTACGATTTTACCCTTTATAAAATCGTTGATTTATTTACCTTTTAAATAAATCGTGTTCTTTCTATATTGCAAATAATAAACACTGTTTGAAATTATTTATAGCTCTATTTATAACAGTCACTAAAAATTACAGAAAAACACTTTAATAGCACAATTTATTTACACTATGTAGATCAAGGGTATCCAAGCCCTATGCGCTTGATGCTCATTTGTTTTTGTAAAAGCGCTTAGCTATAGGCTGTGTGTTTTAATACACATAGAACACTCAGCAATAGCAATACGAAATACACAAACAACTTTGCCTTATAAGTTTTTTTTTGTCGTTCTTCAATGTATACACGCAAGTGCAAACCAACAACACTTTCGTATGCTTTGCTGGTAAACATTGAGGACAGCGATCATCAATGTAGATTTCGTTTTTGTTTAACGTATGATATGAAATATTTTTTTTCTTTTTTCTTTGTATGTATTGGTTTTTACAATAAAAAATATTGAATCAATATTAGTTATTCTTTAAATGTATTGGTGTTTGCTCTTCCATTAGGAAATTTTAGGCACCCCTGATGTAGATAGACTAAACGTTAGCCACACTTTAGTTCTTCACACTTTGCGTTTTACTTATGAACTGAACCACTCGCCACCAAAATACCCGTATTTATTTGAGTAGTCAGGAATTCTAGTTATTTCCAGTTTATTACGACACTTGATCAAAATTCTTGTAAAGAAATTTCTAGTGGTAGAAATTTCTTGTAACAATATGTAGGATTTTTGAGCCAATAATACAGTTTTAACAATTTATTAATATAAACTCATTTTGACACAAATTTTATATTTCTACGTTACATTGTTCAAATCAGAGAACTGCAAAATCAACTTTTTTCTTGATTTAATCATACACAAAAATTCTAGCTCACATTTAATAATTCAACAAAATTCACTGTAGAATAAAAACATTTTACTGAACGCGTAATTCGGATCAGTTTGAATCATATGTCGATTATGTTTACTGCAAATTTAATCACTCAACAAAAAGTCAGCGTTGAATAAATCAGAAAAAACAACAAGCCACGCGTATGAGTGTATTCATAATTAAAACAAAATAGAAACACATTTCATAAATGATATTGTTTACATTAGGGTGGGACATAAATACGCTTTTTTAGAATTTTTATTAGTAATAAAAATATTCTTCTTTGTAAAATATAAATATTTTTTTAGAAAAAAAAATTTAGGTTGATATCTCAGGCTTGCCTAATCCGGAAAAATTTAAATATTGTCTAAATTTTTTGTTTTCATCTATTTTGATTGGAATAGGCAATATTTAACTTTAACCGGATTGGCCGAGCCTGAGATATCGAGCTTTAAAAAAAAATTTCACAAAGAACAATATTTTCAGTATTACTAATAAAAATTCTAAAAAAAGTATTTTAGACCCACCCTAATGTACATATATTATTTATGAAATGTGTTTCTACAAAACCATCCCCTTTTTATAGATAAGAAACTATTACACTTATACACGTTGTTTGTTGTTTTTTCTGATTTATTCTACATCAAAATAATTATTGTTGGCTCGAATGAACAGAATAAAATCAATGGTTTAACAACGAGCGATGATTATAAATCAGTGACAAAACAATTTGCACGTCGTTTGATTGATTTAAAATCATCAACAAATATGTATGTGTGTTGGAGTATATTCAGCGTTTGAACGCAAACACATATTTATTCTTGTGTTGATTGCGTATGAACGTTTTGCAATCAGCAAATGCAGTTCTCTGGTTCAAATATTCTAAAACTGAATGATCTCTAAACAATTTTTGTATGTTATATTTTAACTTGTTATCCAAGTTTTTTTATCTTGAATATTTGCCCTTTTTCATTTACATAATAATAAATTTATTTCTTTGCAAATTAAAAAAAAAATGTAGTCAAATCCCAATTTAGGTCCTCGGTTTTAAACCTTCCAAAAAAGAAGCAGAAACTTGATTTAAGCTTCTTATTAAAAAGTTACAAAAATTGAGTTACCCACCGTATTTTTGCTTACAAAAAAAAATTCTTAAAGAAATAATGTATGCAAGCCTTATTATTTATAAACTTTCAATAACTTATTTTTAATCTGCTTATCAGCATATGAATAACTACTTATTTTGATAAGAACTTATTTTTTATATTTTTCCAATGCGTTGGGTATGCAGATGCACGAAATTTGTGTGTTTTCATGAACTGAAAAAATTATTTTTAATTATTGGTTCGTTTTAAAAATTTGTTATATTAGCAAAAACATTTATTGTATTTACAAATTGTTTAAACCTAATGATTTTTTTTAATTAAAAATTTTAATTAAGATGACAAAAACAATTACCAATAATTTTTTTTCTGTATACAACTACCCATCAAAAGAAGCAGTGATTTTGATTCCGGTGTTCTGAAAATTTAGATAGGATCCAATGATTTTTACATAGGGGTGTCATAGGGTGGAAGTTTTCTTTTATGGTCCTTTTTTCATTGCATCTTAAGTACTTCTTATGGTTTAGAGAAAAATGAGAGGATGTTCCCAAGTAAATTTTTTTTTTGTAATTTAGATTTTACCAGGACATCAGTAATCGGACCTTAGCCTAAATTCTACAATCTCCCTTTAGCTTCTACCTGGGAATTTAACTGACTGACTGTTGGTTAAATTGTAACGGACGGGACTTTCAGTAATCGGGCCTTACCCAGCAAAAAAAAGTGGTAGTAATTCTGTGACTATAACTTCTTTCATTGCTTCCTAAATTTCAGTTGACATTCTTTTATGATTTTTTGGTGTTATTCTAAGGCACTTCCCAAAGAATTCATGTGTTCATATTTCAAATGCAGTGATCTGGATATAAACCCGAAGCATATCTTAAAAAATCACTTTTCATTACTTCTAAAGCATAAGTTATGGTATATCGTATATTTTTTTTTTTTGGAATCTAAAGCATTTATTCAAATTGAAAAAATAGTTCTGATGAACTTTTTTAATTTTATTTGTTAAATCATTTTTTATATTTTAGTTAAAAATTTCATGAGGATTAGAATTTATGCAGTTTTGCAATTTTTATAAAAGTTTTAAAAAATCAAGAAAAACAGTTTTTTTTTGACCTTTAATTGAAACTAGCTGGCCTGTCATTTGCATTTTTTCAGCTTTAAATATTTATGACGACGCAATCTGTGCATTTTTGCATTATTATTATTTTACACTACACCATTTCCAGTTTTAATTCAGAATTTACCAAAATAATTTTAAAATTTTGTAAAAATTATTTAAAATTGCCCAAAAATGTTTTTAAATTGTAAAAAAATTATTTAAAATTGTTCAAAAATATTTTAAAATTGTCTAAAAATGTTTCCAAATTGTACAACCAGTTTTTAAATTATCCAAAAATATTTGTCTAAAAATTAATTAATATATTTGAAAAATGTTTCAAAAATGCTTTTTTACTAATGCCGAATTATTTATTTGTTTTAATAAAGAGTATTTCTATATCAATGCATAAATTTCGCTTCTTTCAACTTATGTTTCTGCATTCTTATGAATTAAATTTTCGTCAAAGCTTAAATATTACAAAGTATATGAACATTTTGCACTCATGATGCATTGTCATTGCTTCTTTAGAGTAAAGTATGAGTAATGCTAGTAGCTACATTTGAATACTTCCATCCTATGACACACTGATGTTAAATTCACCGATGAAACCATTAGAAAAGAAGTGATGCCTTTGCCATAGTAGTGATGCTTTTATTGCTTCTTTGGCAGCTTCATTTTTGCTGGGTAGTTATTAAATAACTTTATTCGAAATTCCTGCAATTTTTAAAATCTGGTAAATTGTAAGTTAAAGATTGAAACAAATCACTTAAACTTGAAAATGTTTATAAATGTCAAATACAGGGTGGCGCAAAAATAACCTGTAATTTAAAAAAAAAATGAAAAACTTTGATTCTTCTTGTGGATTATTTTTATTTGGTCTTTTAATTTTTTTTACATCAAGTCGAGAATATGATGTCACATAAATGGCCGCCGCCACAGTTGATTGTCATTTGAGCCCTTTTTATGGCATTTTCCATCACTTTGGCCAAAACTTGTTTTAAGAGCTGCAAGAGTCTGAGGCTTGTTGACATAAACCCGCGACTTCAAAAAGCCCCACAAAAAGAAGTCTGGAGCGGTCAAATCAGGCGATCTTGCTGGACAGTGCAAATCGCCAAAACGGGAGATTAGGCGCCCGGGAAATGCATCCTTCAGCATATCGGTTGTGGCACGTGCAGTGTGTGGCGTTGCACCGTCCTGTTGGAACCACATGTTTTCCAATCCCAATTCATCAAGTTGCGGAAAAAAGAACTCGTTGATCATTGCTCTGTAGCGCTCACCATTCACAGTAACCGTTTGGCCCGCGACGTCTTCGAAGAAAAAAGGTCCGATGACTCCTCCAGCGAAAACAGCACACCATACAGTGACTTTGAGCGGGTGTAATGGCTCTTCGTGGGTTACACGCGGATTTTCAGTGCCCCAGAAGCGTAAATTTTGCTTATTTACGTACCCGCCTAAAATGGAAATGGGCCTCATCACTCATGATTATTTTTGATGAAAAATCATCTTCATTATTGCTCAAATAAATAGTCACCAATATTCCGCGTTCTGGAGCAGTGTAGCGTAACATTGTTTATTAATGTGTATTTCGCATGTGTTTACTAAACAAATGTCAAAACAGAACTGACATTAGGGTCCAATCGCAAAATTTATAGCATTTTCTGATAGGAGGATTACTTTTGCGCCACTTTGTATATATAGAAATATCTATGATTTATATTTAACTTTATTTCTTTTTAAAATAAGTTATCCATCATTGAATTGAAAAGTGTTAAATATCATTAAAAATCACATTTTTAAAAGTTGTGAAAAAGAACTGCCTTAAAAGAGAAAAATAAGAACTAAACGATACTTTGGAATCAGTGACACATTAATTCTTTAAGAATCCCTTCCATTTATTTTGATTTGACAACGAATTATATGCAGCAGCAGATCATAATTTTACTGCTTATTATTTGGATATTAGTAATAAGTACATAGTATATAAGTGCATATTTCAATTCGAATTAAATCATAAAATAATGACAAAATGTCCAAGGATTTTTTCTAATAATAAAAACAATTTGCTTCCTTGTTTAAAATTTGATTTAAAACATAAGATTACAATGTGTGGTGTGGTACAATAAAACCCCAAAATATTTTTAATGGTAACCTTGAGTAGTGTATATTTGTTATCATTTTACCTTGATAGTTATACAAAAATTAAAAATTGATAACTGAAAAATTATTTATTTAAAATTTTACTCAATAAATTGATACCTTTCAAAAATTATTTTCTCTTAATTACACCGTCCAACACATTTTTGCAGTTATAATCAAATCTAGTATTTTCTGAAAAAATTAGCAAAAAAAAAAAAAAAAAATACCCGTAACTTTCAGTTTTTCTAAATCAATTCGTTCATCAGAAAAATATTTACCAATTATAAAGTAATTTAACTAAATTTTAAGAAATTTGGCAATGATTTGGCTCCAAAAATATCAATCAATTTACTTAAATTAAGTAAATTTTTTCTTAAAGTAATTTTACTAAAATTTAGTACATATTTTACATAAATTTAGTATAAATTTGTTCTTAAATTTAGTAAAAATTATTCGTAAACGAAAAATTTTTTCTTAAATTTTAATACGTTTGAAACTTTAAGTTCATTGGAAATGCTAAAGAAAAAATTTCCTTAAATTTAAGAACTAAATTCAAAGAAGCTCCATATTTGGATTTTGTATTTTCATACAATTTTATATTATCTTATTTTTTAGTTTATAAATTCTTAGCATTGAAGATTTATTACTAACCGAAAATAAATTTCTTAACGTTTTTAAAGAACATTTAACCTAAATAAAGAAAGAAAAATTAAGAAAAATTTCTTCCTATATTGAAGTTAATGAAAGTTTTTCGTAATCGAAAATCGAATAATTTTGAACAATTTTTATTAATTTTTAGAAAAAACTTATGGCATTTATTTTAGTAAGGTGTAAACTTAATTTTAGTTCACACATTTGTCTGAGTGCTGATGTATAAGTACATAAAAAAAATATTGGCCCAAGATCTTCAATAAATATGGAATACTTGTTTGAAATAAAATTTGGTTTCAGTTACATATTATTAATAAATATTAAAAAAAAATCAATTAACCTATTTTTTATTTAAAATTTAATTAAAATTTAAACAAATTTAAAAATGTTTGAATAATTTTCTAGGACATATACTACTCATATTCTTTTTTACTTTTTTCAAAAATTTTGCTTAAAATTGTAATTAATTTTTTTTAGCTGTAATGATTAAGGTTTGAATTAACATTTTTAAAAGTTTTTAATTAAATTTTTAATTGTTATGTTAAAAAGTTTGGGTAAAAAAATTTTAATTATTTTTTTCCAAAAACGTTTTAACTGATTAACTAATTTCTTAGTTGCTCCAATTTTAAATAAATTTTTAATTAAATGAACAAATATTTTAATGCACATTTTTGTCGTTATTTTTTCTATAATTGTCCCTTATATAATTGTCCCTTAAATTATTTCACATGTGTGAAATCTTGTCTTATGGTGTTATAAATAATTTACAAAAAATTAGAACTATGAATTGTAGGCAATTTTTGTTACAGTGACTAATATGGTATTTTCAGTTAACCCCTCTTTTAGGCACCGCCAACTTTTTTGTCTAAATTTTTTAAATTATTAATTTTTACAGCAATTGAATTTTATTTTGACAGAAAAAATAATTTACCATCAAAACCATGAGTTGTTTGTGGGTTGGGTGGCTCTGAAGGAGGCTGACGATTACCTGGAAGCTCAGGTCGAAAATGTGCACTCCCTCTAGCGCTGATCCTCACAATTTTTTCCATTTACCCAGCAAAAATTAAGCTGCCGCTTTTATTGGCAAAGGCATCACTTCTTTTCTGATGGTTTCATCGATGAATTTAACATTGATGTGTCATAGGATGGAAGTATTCAAATGTAGCTACTAGCATTAATCATACCCTAACGAAGCAATGACGATGCAATGATTAGATATTCTGATGCATGAGTGGAAAATGTTCATATACTTTGTAATGTTTAAGCTTTGATGAAAATTTAATTCATAAGAATGCAGAAACATAAGTTTAAAGAAGCGAAATTTATGCATTGATATACAAATACTCTTTATTAAAACAAATAAATAATTCGGCATTAGTGAAAAAGCATTTTTGAAACATTTTTCAAATATTTTAATGAATTTTTAGACAAATATTTTTGGATAATTTAAAAACTGGTTGTACAATTTGGAAACATTTTTAGACAATTTTGAAATATTTTTGAACAATTTTAAATAATTTTTGCACAATTTTAAAACATTTTTGGGCAATTTGAACTAACTTTTACACAATTTTAAAATTATTTTGGTAAATTCTGAAGTAAAACTGAAAATCATGTAGTGTTAAATAAAATACATAATGCAAAAATGCAGAGATTGCGTCGTCATTAATATTTGAGGCTGAAAAATGCAAATGACAGGCCAGCTAGTTTCAATTAAAGGTAAAAAAATCTCTTTTTCTTGATTTTTCAAAACTTTTATAAAAATTGCAAAACTGCATAAATTCTAACCCTCATGAAATTTTAAACTAAAATATAAAAAATGATTTAACAAAAAAATTAAAAAAGTTAATCAGAATTATTTTCTCAATTTGAATAAATGCTTAAGATTCAAAAAACTACTATATAAGTTATAGTATACTTATGCTTTAGAAGTAATGAAGAGTGATATTTTAATATATGCATCGAGTTTATATCCAGATCAGTTCATTTGAAATATGAACACATGAATGCTTTTGGAAGTGCCTTACATAGAATAAAACCAAAAAATCATAAAAGAATGTCAACTGAAGTTTAGGAAACAATGAAAGAAGTTATAGTCACAGAATGACTACCATTTTTTTGCTGGGTAATTAAAAAAATTAGTGTTTACTATTCGTTAGCAACATTATATTACGAGCCTGATAAAATAAAAAATATGTAATTTACTATAATTTAAACCAACAATTATTCGTGAAGTTTGTACGGCTTTTAAGCGAGTAAGATTTAAAACAAAATTTCGTAAAATTACAAAGCAAAATAAATATTTATTTTAAACAAATTGCAGAATATTCCAAAAGCGTAAAAGATTGACATTTCATTGATGTAATTGTTTCATAAATCATTTGTCATTAATTACATTTATGAAGTTTTTACAAATATAATAGAGTGTTTTATAAATTTTTCATCATTTCACAAAAAAAAAAAAAAAATATTTATTATATCTTATAAATTATTTATTTCGCTTTTAAAATATTGCTGTTGGCAATTCTCATTAAGTTTGCATTTTTATTTAATTAAATTATTTCAAAAATAAAAACAAATTAAAATTCAAAACACTTTATAATATTGATTAAGATGTTTTAAACATAAAACTAATTACCAAAATTCAAATACACAAATCGCTTCAGGATTTATTGGAAATAGTTTGAAATGCTTTTCTCTAAACATTTTGTCTTTCTCATAATGAAAAGATAATATTAATCTAATAAGATTTAACAATGAAATCGGATAGCAATAACATTAATACCAGGAATAAATATTTTTTCAAAAATCCTAAAGCTTTAATTTACCTCATATCCATTTACCATTTTGTGGTTTTAAAATCAAAACATTGGTTCATATTTAAAAACGAGGGTGGGTAAATAAGTCACTGAATTTTTAAACTTCCCACCAACAGGCATCCTATCAACAGGCATCTGTCAGTTCACTGACTCCCGTCAAAATTTGAACAAGCTGCGCCATTTAGTTTTTGTTTGACAGCCATTGATAGCAGACTACCTCAGATTTGATCTGAGGATTGAGAAGAAAATGGAAAATGACAGTTTCCATGACAAAAATCTATTAATTAGACTTCAAATTGCTCCATAATCTGCCCTATTATTCAGCTATAGCCCCGAGTAACTATTTCTTGTTTGCAAATGTGAAGAAATGACTTGGCGGAAAGAGATTTGACTCCAACGATGAAATCATCACACAAACCAACCTATTTTGGAGACCTCGACAATTCTTATTTTTTGAAAGGTATAAAAGAAATTAGAGAAAGTGTATAGAGCTCAAAGGAGAAATGATATTTTTTTATCCGAAAACCTGTGGTTCATTCAAAAAGTCACGAACTTATTGACCCGCCCTCGTACTTGAAATGTAACCTGTACTATTTTATGGTGTTAATTAATCGGAAACACAACTAGAAAACAAAATAAACAAAAATCTAAGAGTAAACAAATTCTTTAGAGACGTCATTAAAAACGTCATGCCATTTTATTTTTATTTTAAAAAATAATAAAAAAAAATTGATGTTTTGGCAAAAGAATTAATTTAAATTTCAATACATGTGTATGTGTAAAATTTGAAATGTTAATATGTTTGTTTTAGAAGTCTAAAGAAATTGTGTAAAAAAACTGGTTTTTAGAAAGAAAAATATGCGAATTTTTAATAAGTTTAGTAAAAAAGCTAATAATAACTCAGAGTAGTTATTTTACTTCGAGTATAGTTTGTTTATGTTACCTTATATGAACAGCAGTATTAATTATTCCACCTGGATTACACCTGCGAGACTTGCAAAAAAAGCACAATTTTTAACTCAAAAAATTAAAAATTATTAACCCTTATAACCCTACACTCAGTGAAAACCTTCATAAATATTATGAAAAAAATTCATAAATATGATAAAGCTGTTTTATAAAAATACAGATTGATGACATGTTTCTTCATATTTATGGAGTCTTTCTATAATAAGATAAAGTATTTTTATAAAATATTAAGAAAGATTTATAAAATACTACTTCATATTTATTTTTTATTTTATTTTTAATTAGTTTTTTTTTTAATTTTAATTAGTTTTTTTTTTATTTGTAATTTTTTTTTTATTTTTAATTTGTTTTTTTTTTATTTTTAATCTGTTATTTTTTTATTTTTATTTTTAATTTGTTTTATTTTTTTTTTTATTTGTAATGATTTTTTTAATTTGTTTTTTTTTTATTTTTAATTTGTTTTTTTTTTTAATTTTTAATTGTTTTTTATTTTTAATTTTTTTTATTTTTATTTTTTGATTATTAATTTTTTTTTTGAATTGGTTTTTTTATATATATTTTTAATTTATTTTTTATTTTTATTTTTACTTTTATTTTTAGTTTGTTTATTTTTATTTTTTTATTATTTTTCAGGTAATAATTATTCAAGCCCAAGGTCTATTTTATACAAAATTATTTATTTTTCATCCAATATTTCGCTATCTCAATGGATAGCTTCTTCAGGGAAGAATATATAGATAGCGTCTTCCCTGAAGAAGTTATCCATTGAGATAGCGAAACATTGGATGAAAAATAAGTAATTTTGTATAAAATAGACCTTGGGCTTGAATAACACTAGGCAACAGCCATTTTGTTATTTGGTTCTAGCATACTTTTTCTCATGGATTTGGACCTACTGAACACGAAAATGAATTTTAAAAATTTTTCTGTCGATTGGTTTGCGAGATACAAATTTTTTAATTTTTTTTTTTAATTTTTGGAGGTACACTTACTATTTTGAGCATATCTTTAGTCTTCTTTGACCTATTTTATCCTACTACTACTCAAATTAAAGACAATTGAGCCGTCTACAACTTATTCTCAGAAAATTTTCAAATCGGGTTAGTAGTTTTGATGTTGGCGGCTTAAAAAGGTTAAAAAACTGCGTTTTTTTAGTAAAAATGTGGCTGAAAAATTCATATAAAAATTCATATAAAATGTAAAACGCGATGTTAACAGCGATTTTAATTTTTTTACGTATAGCTGACACTTTTCCAAAGAAAATAAGCCCTTACTTAACAAAATCTGATGACAAATGGCCGACTTATTATTTTTTTGGTAAACGACCGAAATTCCGCTATTTCACGATTTTTTGATTTTCATTATTTGCACAGCTTACCTACCCAACGCAAACGAATAAATACATTTGAACTTAATTTAAAATAAACAAATTAGTCTTCGTATATTATTTTTTAATTTATTTACAGCACTACATGCTCAATGTATCGCACAATTAGCTAAACTAACGAAATTAAACTAACTAATTAAATTAAGCAAATCAACGCACAAAAAAATGAGTAAAAACAAAGATATAAGTGTACATTTTATGCCATGTGGAAAAACTGCTGACTTCTTCTTTGTTTTTTGTATTCGCTGCAATCGGTCTCACGTATTAGGGTCCAAATATAGTCACCCATCATAGCCGTGTCATAGTTGCCCTGATAGCGTCGTTCCATAGCCTTCAATTCCTGATGAAAGCGCTCGCCGTGTTTGTCGCTCACGTCTCCTAAATTCTCAGGGAAAAAATCCAAATGAGAATCCAGAAAGTGTATTTTCCCATGGCTTCATAGTTCTTTACCAGATCCTCAACTATGTCCTTATAATTCGGGCTTTTGTTGTTTCCTAAAAAGTTTTCCACAACAAGCCTGAAGGAATTCCATGCTGCGGCTTCGATGGGTGATAACAGCTTTGGGAATTTTTCATCTTTCAACATTTTTTTTATCTCGGGTCCTGCGAAGACTCCTTCTTTAATTTTTGCCAGCGAAAGGTAAGGGAAAATTGACCGTAAATAGGCAAAAGCTTCACCTTTTTTGTCTAATTTTTTGGCAAAATTTTTAATCAAACCCAATTTTATGTGCAGCGGCGGAAGTATTATATTTTCACGGTTCTCTATTAGTGGTTTGCGCTGAACATTCGCTTCTCCAACTACAGGTTTCGTTCGTACCGGCCATTTTTTTTTTATATAATGCTGATCATCAGCGCGGCTATTCCAAAGGCACAGAAAACAGCAATGTCGCGTATAGCCTCCTTGGAGTCCACACAGAATGGCCACAACTTTAAGGTCGGCGCATATTTTCCAATTGTATTTCCTATACTCTATGCATTTCAGCAAAATGTCCATAGTTTCATAGTTCTCCTTTGAATGAACCGCATGAGCAATAGGAACAGATGGCTTTTCATTCCCATTATGTAAGAGAACTGCCTTCAAGCTCTCTTTGTTGCTGTCAATAAACAACCTCCATTCGTTGGGGTTGTGAATTTGGTGAAGCTCTTGGAACAAGCCTGAAATGTCGCTGCAAAAACATATTTGGTCTTTCTTTGTATAAAATTTTGCATACTCCTTGTGACGGTTTCTGTACGCTGATACTTTCACTTCTGAAGCCGCAAATCCACACTGTATCATCCGAGACGCAAAAAGTTCGGATTTCTCCTTAGTGAGACCAAAATCGCGCACCCAATCGTTTAGTTCGGCCTGTGACAGTAATTTTCGCTTTGCACCCGGCTCAAATTCGCTTGCATTTGACTCAGACTCTTCTTCTGACGATTCTGCTTTTTGAAGAGATGCACCAGGGCACACTGGATATGGCACATCATGCGAATGTGGTACTGGAAGCGCAAACGATCACACTTGAGCGTAGTTCCATTTAAAAAATCTTCCTACCCCACTGTTTGTGGTGAGGCAAAAATAACAGTCTGTGGAATGGCATAGCGGCTTTTTCCACATCATTGGTGTATCGAATTTCATATGGCGGCTAAAATTAAAATAAATTACTATATTCGCTATGTATAATGTGTTTAAATAAAAATTCTTACCTTCCGCCAGCTGCCCAGTTGGTTAAGATTATATAGCAAAGATCACACAGCGACTTAGGTGTCCATGGTTCTGTGATATTTGGTGAAATACCAAAATAATTCAAATAGTGCAATTGTACTGCTGGAGTAAACTTGTGTGCGTGATTTTTTTTTATAAACTGGCCACAAACATTGCAGAAATTGTCTGGATCGTTCAAACACTCGAACACACGTAGTCTTTTACTCATTGTCTTCCTTGCGTTTTCTAAATATTAACTTCTTTACACTTTCACAGACAGTTTTGAAATGCAATTGATAACCGTGTCTCCTTATGTTTAAATATGTATGAGCATGTAGTGCTGTAAATAAATTAAAAAAAAATATACGAAGACTACTTTGTTTATTTTAAATTAAGTTCAAATGTATTTATTCGTTTGCGTTGGGTAGGTAAGCTGTGCAAATAATGAAAATCAAAAAATCGTGAAATAGCGGAATTTCGGTCGTTTACCAAAAAAATAATAAGTCGGCCATTTGTCATCAGATTTTGTTAAGTAAGGGCTTATTTTCTTTGGAAAAGTGTCAGCTATACGTAAAAAAATTAAAATCGCTGTTAACATCGCGTTTTACATTTTATATGAATTTTTATATGAATTTTTCAGCCACATTTTTACTAAAAAAACGCAGTTTTTTAACCTTTTTAAGCCGCCAACATCAAAACTACTAACCCGATTTGAAAATTTTCTGAGAATAAGTTGTAGACGGCTCAATTGTCTTTAATTTGAGTAGTAGTAGGATAAAATAGGTCAAAGAAGACTAAAGATATGCTCAAAATAGTAAGTGTACCTCCAAAAATTAAAAAAAAAAATTAAAAAATTTGTATCTCGCAAACCAATCGACAGAAAAATTTTTAAAATTCATTTTCGTGTTCAGTAGGTCCAAATCCATGAGAAAAAGTATGCTAGAAACAAATAACAGACAAAAGTTTGTTATTTGTGACCTAGTGTAATTATTACCTGGAATTTGTATTAAAAAGGTCGAAGAAATTAAATTAATTATTTTTTTGTTTTAAATTTTTTTTTTAATTTCAATTTGTTTTTTTTTTATTTTTAGTTTGTTTGATTTGTATATTTAATTTGTTTTTTTTATTTGTAATTTGTTTTTTATTTTAAATTGTTTTTTTTTAATTTTTTTCATTATTTTTAATTTGTTTCTTTATTTTTATTTTAATTTTTGTTTTTTTTTTATTTTTAATGTTTTTTATTTTTATTTTTAATTTGTTTTTTTATTTTATTTTTTGTTTTTAATTTGTTTTTTCTCTTTATTTTTTTTATTTTTAATTTGTTTTTTTATTTTTAGTTTTAATTTTTAATATTTTTTTTTACATTTATTTTTAATTTGTTTTTTATTTTTTTATTATTATTTTTTTTTATTTTTATTTTTTATTTTTATTTTTTATTTTTTTATTTTTATTTTCAATATGTCTTTTATATTTTTTATTTTTTTTTTATTTGTTTTTTTATTTTTATTTTGTTTTTATTTTGTTTTTGTTTTTTATTTTTAATTTGTTTTTTATTTTTATTTTTTTATTTGTAATATTTTTTTTTATTTTTTTTACATTTAATTTGTTTTTTTATTTGTAATTTGTTTTTTTTTATTTTTTTTTTAACTTTTAATTTGTTTTTTTTTTTTAATTTTTTATTTTTATTTTTTAGTTTGTTTTTTTTTTAACCATTTAAGTAAGCATTTAAGCAGAAATAATTTATTTATATTTTTTTTGTTGAAATTTTCTTATTAAGATTTTTAATAAATATTTATAAATCATAAATTTAAAAACTTGACGAAGAATTTATAACAAACGATTGAGGAAACAGTTTCATCAATATGATGAAACTTTTTACCCTGGGTTTAGCATCGTCATATAGCAATGCAACTTCAGGAACCGATAAATTCGGATAGGTAATTGATGTAGCAGTTAAAATTATGAAAAAGTTTAAAAGTTTGGCTGTAACCATAAATAAAAAAAATGTATTTATCATTCCAGAGCTGTCAAAAATTGCTAAAAGAAATTTACACAATAAAATTTATTGTAAAAAAAAACCTTGAAATTGAGTTTTAAATTTTTTTTTTAAAAAATCGAGATTATTCACTGTGTTTAGAATTTGGAAAACAAATTAAACATTTATTTATAAAAAAATCGGGATCCATTAATTTCCACTCAGACAACCATTCGATTTTGGTTGCAGCTATTTCCGCAAAAATATAGATCTTATTTGGCCACATCAATTTTTTTTTTTGCAAAATTTGCTGGATTACTTAGTTAAGGAGAATATGTGTGAATAAAATACGATGCGTATGATTAATATTATATTTTTGATAATTCCACATAACTCATACTGCATAAAATTACAAAATTTATTCCACATGTTACGAAATATTAAACTACTGGTTTCTTAACCAATTGGCAGTTGTATTTTGTACAAATTCTCATTTTCATTCCAGGTTAACGATTTAGTTTTAGTTGTAAAATATTTTATAGTTTTTTTTTTTAAATAAGTATTTAAATTTTTTTAAAGAAGTTACATATTTTTAAAATCCCCTGCTTTTCTGTTTATAACACATATTTTTTTATGCCTGCTCTGTTTATAAATTAATTCATTTTTACCAAATATTTGAAAATGTATATTTTCTGTGACCATGAACTATATAAATAATCAGGATTGAAATATTTCAACTTGGAATTTTTATTTCTTCTTCATATGCATGTTAATTTCAATTTTAAAAAAAATAAAATAAATTTAACGTAACTGTACTGACAACAATACAATAATATAAATTCTTTGTCGCAAAAGGCTTGGGGAAAAAAGTTAAAGAAGAACATTTTTCACGATTTCTCATTTTCCACCCTTCAAAGATCAAAAAAACGAAAACAAAACTCATACTTTAATACAAAAGTCATCACTTATTTTTAACAGCTTTTCAGCCAGTGTAGTAGTAGTAAATAAAAAAAACATGTTTTCCTTTTAACAAATAAAATCGGGGGAGTTTTTATGCCCACGCAGAACCAAAATAAGAAATAATGATACAAAACAAAAACACACTTAAGCTTTTGCCATTTTGTTTTTAATTTTTCTGCACATACCATGGCATAAACAAAGGAAGTTAAAAAGTGTAGACCATAAAAAAGCAACACAAAGAGTGAGAGAGAGTGAGAGTGAGAGGAAGGAAAGAAAATAAACAAAAGAAAACGAAAAGCATGTGTTGAATATTCTTATTATTTATTTCTGATTATAAAAGAACTTTGAAAACAAAACAAAATAGTAAAATTCATTTATGAAAAAGGCGGGAGGTGGAAGGAGGAAAATGAGGGAGCTAAAGAGATAAAGAGAGAATGTGTGAAAATAATTAAGTAATAGAAAAGCTTTGTTAAACGACTACGATGGTGGAAGGAAAATTAAAATATTATATTCCTTATGAGGATTATTTATGTAAATCAATTTAAAAAAAAAAAAATATTTAACACATTTTTTTATTTTCTCTTGTTTATTTTCTTAAAAATATTAAATAATATTATTTCAATCAAGTAATTTTAATGGAATTGAATACCTTAAACTAAATAAAATAATTTATGTTTTAATTAAATGCATACATTTTTTAATTGACTCAATTAATTTTTTAATTAAATAAATCTTAATTGATGTTAAGGGACTAAACACAGCCAGGAGACCAAAACAAAATTAATATTTCAAGAATTTTTCTTGAGAAATTTTCTTGTAAAACCATCGATTAATTACTAAAAAATATACTTAAAAAAATTATTTTAAAATTTGTGACTGATCGGTTCAGACATTTTCGAGAAATCTTGCTCAGCGACTTTAAAAATACAGTTTTTCAAAAGCACTTTTCCCTTGTCATTACTCTGTCAAATGTGCATGTAACTTCGAGAATATTTGAAGGATTGACAAAAATTATGTGTGTTTACCTGATTAAATGTATATTATGAAAAAAAAATCAATTTTTTAAAAATCCTAATTTTATTTAAACTCCCTAAATTAATGTGGGGCAGATGTTAATTCCATTAGTTTCTTAATTTAATCAATTTTAATTGAGATTCAACTTTTTTCAGGTATCTGGCTCAATTTTTTTTTTTTTTTTTTTTAATAAATCTTCATTTACATAACCGAGCCATTAGGGCCTTATGTGGTTAATTAAAGCTACTATCTTAATAACAAACTTCTAGAAAAAAAAAAAAATGAATTAGAAATGTGGAATGGAATAATTCTTATTTAAATTTACCTGTGAGAGAAAATAAGAAAATGTTTCACTTTACCTACACAAATATAAACCATATCTGGGATAAATCCTTACATTCTACCTACCCTTAACCTTCTAATGCTCTTTTTTTTTGATAGCGATAATATTTATATCATATATTTCGCATTGAAAACTAATTGCGAAATTAAGCGATCCAAAGAATAAGGATATGAAACGTAATATTTTTTTATTTTATTTTTCTCAGATACTTTATTTTCACAAAACTGGATAAATCACTTCTAAAGAAAATTATTACCCTGCGAAAAAGAACCTATCTCAAGACACACCACGTCACCGATTCATTGTGATAGGTAGGGTTTATGGGACCGGTGACTTTGATATGGGCTTGTCTTAGGAGGGGGTCACAGGACTGGTCTAAAAGAAGATGTCACAAAACTTACCCCAAAGAACATGCCACATAACCAATGCAAAAGAACATGTCATGACTTTTAAACCTGTCACGTGGTTGGTACTTGAGGAACCGATCCTGCATTTTATTATGCATTATGCATTTTCGGAACCGGTCCAGTTTTTACATATAACGGGATGGTTTCCAATTCCCAATTGATCCCTTTTTCGTGCAGTTTAGTTTAAGGAGCACTTTAATGAAGTTGAAATTCTGTATTTTCAAGTTCGAACCCCTAAAACTCGAGCAATTGGCAAATGTATGGGCTTGAACTTTAAGAAATCCTTATATAGATTTTCGAAATACCTTTAATTTGAAACTCATTAATAGTTTTTCTAAGTGAAAATATTACTGAAATTTGGATAAGTGATCAGAAGAAATAAATGAAAGCGCCAATTTTTTTTAGCGACTCTATCTATTTATTTAAAAAATTTTCATCATTGCGTTGAGTGGAGTTGAAATGGGGTGGTTTGGACAAACATTGAAGCAAGTCCATGTCGCATAATTGTTCATTGTGCCATACCCTCTAGAAATTAGAGAAGAATACAGTAGTCCCAGCAAAGTCCAAAAACAAGACGTCACTACTAAAAATGCTTCGTTTGGTTATGGAGAAAGCTAAACAGTAATGCCTGGTTTTCATTATGCCATATGAACTGACAACAAAAACTGACTCAAATGAATTCTCGTCATTTTGTGTCATATGCGTTTTCATTACATCTTAAAAACTGACAATAAGTCGATAAAGCAGAGCGTGTCAAAGACTTATGTCAAATTTTGGTGTCAGTTGACTGACACGCCGTTTTCATTACAAAGGTCAAATATGATGAGGCGAGCGAACAGCTGATTAGAAAATATTAATTTGTGTTCAATAAAAAGTGGAAAAAATTTAAAAATGATAAAAAGATACAAATGGCTACATTACCATTTCTTTCTTTATTTAAAAAAATTTCCATTGCAATTAATTTTTCCAGCAAAAAAAAAAAAAAAGAGAAAAAATAACAGCTTTGCGATCGTCAAACAAAAAAAATTGACAACTTGTTGTCAATTTTATTTTAGATAAAAAATGCTGCCATATCTGTTGACAAACTGAAATTTGACGTTTTCACTTGACTGTCATTTTAGACGGCAGTTTGTGTAACTGACTGCAAACTCAGATGACACCATATGACAACCCGTTTTCATACAATTGCCAATAATTTGGACAAATTGACATTAAAAATGACATAGTGAAAACCATGCATAACATACAAAATGTTTTATCGTATTCTCTTCCTCGAGATATGACAATCACAATGGATCATTGACAATACCCATCATTTTTATATGACGAACATTTTCATTGTGTCCCGTCATCAGGGTAAAAAGTCTGCGAAATTCAGCTCTACTTAAACTTAAATGCTGCCATGCTGATACCCATCTGAGGTTTCGGATTCAGGGGAGTCGAAACCGATCTAATATTTGGCAAAGAGATTGCCCGGAATATCCACCTGTTTCCCGTTAAAATCTCGTTCTGCCTGCGTCTAAACTCGTGAACAATCTTGGATGTAGTGAAAGGAGATTCAAGTGCCTTAAGCGCTGCCTGACCATCCATTATCGATTATCCAATTTGCCACATCCAAGATAGCAATATTCTCAGCCTAAAAAAACTGTTGCCATTCTGCTAATGACAGAAGAGTACTTGTTTACATCGTCCATATACCAACCGGATCCAGTACAGTTCGGTAATAGATTTGGTCATGTAAAAATGAACACAATAATTCTCAAGTAGTTCAGTTGGGTTGCCACCAGTGATTCTTACTCAGAATAATTTTTCCACACTTTCTAGAGAATTCGATACTGGGCATCATGTTATCCAAAGACATTAGTGTCACATGGAACGAAATTTTTTAAAGAAATGATCAAGTTTTTTCCCCGAGTGTAGGTATCAATCTATTATAAAATATGTAAAACTATTTTAAAAATCTAGAAATACAATCTTCGAACGTTTTGGTATCGATTTTTTTCAAATATCATAAAAATTGTGGGGCCTTAACGAGGATACCTTTCTTGTAACTTATTTCGATTCGAGACCCAAACAGAATTAAAATATGACCGTGTTCATTTAAACAGTAAATTTAACAACTACCCTCGTTTTAAAACAGCACACCCCAAAAAAGAAAAAAACAGCTGAGCTTTGCTACATTTTATAATATTTTGCACGACTTTAAAATTAAATACACAAATAAAATACCCGAACAGTTCGACCACACAAAGAATTTTCCGGGGGGAAACAAAATAGCAAACAATAAATTTTTATACAAAAAAATATAAATAAACAGAGAGCTAAATACAACGATAATAAAAACGGCAAACAAAGGAAAGTAAAAAAAAAGCTTTTTATTTCGAACGAAACTAAACTATAGAGAGAGAGAGAGAGAGCGAACTTTTTAAAGAAGAAAACACAAATGCTTGCAGCTTTATTCACATTGAATAGTAGGACGTACGATTATTGTAAAAGTTTTTATCGAACGGTCAAGAACGTTAAAAAATATTTATTCAACAGACAAAAGAACTATTAAAAAACACACACACACAAATTTCAAAGTTTTATTAAAGTTTAAATTTAAAAATTTAATAAAAACAATTTAAATATAAAAATTATTAAAACGGCCTTTTTAAATAAAAAGTTTACAAAATTTTTCAACAATAACAAAAATTTAAGAAAAGTTACATATATAAAGTGAGAAGAATCTTAAAATTTAAACATATGTTTTCATTTGAAATTTGAAATTAATGAATAATTTTAAGAAAATAAAATATATATAGATAATAAAACATTTGAATTAAAACTAGATCAACGTTTTAAAAGTGTTAAATGAATACAAACTAATTTAAATCGTTTTAAAACTAATTTACATAAAAACATAAAAAAGTAGCTGGTTAAAAAAAAAAAAAAAAAAAAACGAACCAGTTTTTTCACGATTTATATTAATAAAAAAAAAAAGCAAAACTATAAAACAAATTTAAATTTGGTTTAATGTTTAAGTGGAATGAATATAAAACAACACATCATAAAAATATAATTTAAACGTATAAACCTAAAAAAACCAAAATAAAAATTTACATAATTTATTTACATATTGTGAGTATACATATGTATATAGTATATAGAATATAAACAACAACAATAATAACAAAATATTTGTCTCCTCCCTGTGTTGCTTTATTTTTTTACTACTACTTTTATTGTTTACACATTGTGTAAATGTATGCGTAGAGGTATGTAAAAAATAAAAAAATACAACAACAACAAAAAAACAATAAAATAAAAAATTAAATTAAATTGTATCGGTCGGCTCATATGTATTCTTGTAAACTCTTGCACCTCTAGGCCCCGCTCTCTCTTCACAGCACTTTGAAATAATATATTCCTTAGTTCTATTTCCAATTAATTTTAATAATTCTTATTTCCATTTTTAAATTACTTGAATTCTATCCTTAAGTAAATAAAAATATTTGATTTGATATTCAAATTTAATTTCTAACAGTTTTTTGTTTGAAATGTTTGTAAATTATTATTTTTCATACGAGTATAAACATTTTTTTAAAATAAAATTTCAAGTTGCTAAAAAAAATAACAAAAAAGTTTTTTGATATTTACAAATTTCTTTGTTGGTGCCTTTAAAAAAAATGTTTTATTTGTATTTACAAAAATATTCTATAAAAGATGTTTAATATTACAAACTGAATTTTGTAATTTTTTTACGTGTACAAATTGTAATTAAATTAGTTTTTACAGTACCTAGTTTCGATAAAAGTGTTAGTGTCAGTTCCTTTATTTTTTTTTGTTAAAAACATCAAAAATATTTATTCTAGAAGCTAATATTTTAATTATTGTTAAAATACTTCCTGAGTAAACACAGGTTGGTTGAAAAGTTCCTGCGCTCACCAAGAGATGGCACTGCTAGCTCCAAACTTTTTTTTCTCAAGTTGGTATAACTGTCCTGAGAACACATGCAAAGTTGCAAGTCATCCTGTCAATTCCTTCTTTGTTTACAAGCCATTTGAAGTTGACGTGTCATTGATTTTTTTAATTAGATTCTTTGTTTTGAAGGGTTTGAAAGCGAAGAAAATTTATGAACAATTGTTAGAAGTGTATAAGGAGTCCTCACCTTCAAAACGCACCGTTGAATTTTGGGCTGGTGAATTTAAACGTGGTCGTACCAGCCAAAAAGACGATCCACTCGAAGGACGACCAAAAACTGCAACCACAGCAGAAATCATTGAGCAGGTACATAATATGGTTAGTGAAGATTCAAGTTTGACTAAGCGTGAAATTGCTAATGCCATAGGCATCTCAGATGAACGAGTACTCCATATTTTACATGAAGAATTACGTATTACGCACACATTAACAATTCAACAAAAACTGGATCGAAAACAAAATTCTCAGCGTAATTTGGAGCGTTTTAGGCCGAATAAAACCGACTTCTTGCGTCGTTTTATAACTATGGATGAGACTTGGATCTACCACCATGAACCTAAATTGAAACAAGAACGTTTACAGAGGACTGAAGCTGGTTGTTCAGCTCCAAAGCAGGTGAAGTCACAACGATCAGCAAAGAAGGTTATGGCATCAGTTTTTTGGGATGCAAAAGGAATTTTGTTGATTGATTATCTTCAAAAAGGTAAAACAATCAACTCTGAATATTATTGCAGCCTTTTGGATCAGCTGGATGAAGAAAATTCGTGAGAAAAGACCTGGTTTAAAGAAGAAAAAAATAATTTTTCATCACAAAAGTGTTTTGACGAAGGCTAAATTCAAAGAATTAAAGTACGAATTGCTTGAACATCCACCGTATTCACCAGATTTGGCTCCCAGTGACCAGAAATCTCAAACAATTCCTTCGTCGAATGAAGAGGCCATAGCAGCCGTAGACGGTTATTTTGCAGAGCTTCCGGAAAACCATTATAAGGATGGGATAAAATTATTGGAAGATCATTGAAACAAGTGTATTGAGCTTCTAGGAGATTATATTGAATAAAAAAATATATTTCGTAACAAAAACAGTATTCTTTCATTTCGAGCGCAGGAACTTTTCAACCAACCTGTATATGATCTTAAAGTTCAAAAGGTATTTTTTTCTAAATAATTAAAAATTTTAATCCCACTTAAAAAAAGTTTGTTGAAAATTAAAAAACAAAAGTACATTTAAAATAATTAAAAATGTAGTTATTTTTAACTGTTAAAAAACTACCAACCAATGCTATAAAAATAATACAAACATTTTCAAACTGACAAAATTGGTAAAAACTACTGCTTTTTACAGTTACTTTTTTTGGTATTATAAATATTCATTTTAATAAAAACATTCTTTTCATCGAAATTTTTTTTTGTACGATTTCATAGTAGCAACTGGCAAGTGAAATATTTTCACTTGTTTTTTCACCAGTCGCTTAGAATTAAATAATATTTTATATTTACCTCAAAAATTTTTTTCCCATAAATTTTGTTCACCACAAAATTTTTTTTTCACCTTGGAAAATATTTTTCACCTCTAAATTTTTTTCCACCACAAAATTTGTTTTCACATCCAAAAAAGGTAATTCACCTCAAAAAATTTTTTTCACCTTCATATTTAATTGTAGTTTTTTTTTTAATTATTTGTATAAAAAACAGTATTAAACATATTTTTAAGATAATAGGGGAGGGTATTCAAAGATTCGGTACAGCCAAATTTAATCATTTTTGACTTGTTTTTCTTTTATTTATAACGAACTTTCAACCTACGTACATATATTTACGTATATTTACTAAAACAAAGCAAATTATTTTTTTTATTTGCTAGGCTGATACATATACAACTTTTGGACTGGCAAAATATGTTATCAGAATTTAAAAAAAAATAAAATATTTTTTGCTTCATTCTTGTCTTCTTAGCAATCAAACACGTGGTTAAGTTGTTTTCATTACAAGCCATATGATGTTTTTAAAATTTCAACACCAAAAATCTTCCATTTTTTGTATAAAAAAAAAATCGTTATACTCGGGCTCAAGTAATATTAGTTTACAGTTTTCTTTTGCTTTTATGTACATCGATATTTTTTGTTTGGTTGTTTTTGTTTATTTATAACAAGCTTTCAACCTCCATCTATTTACAAAAATAAAGTATCTAATCAAATTACTAAGAAAACTAGAATGTAATGAAAAATAATTTTTTTAATAGTCACTCTAACTTTTTCAATAGAATTTTATTTCAATTCAACTTTCTGGCAGTTGTAATTTTTAGTCTCATGTTTCTTTTTTATTATTATTCTTTTGTTTCGTATAATTAATATTTTACATAATAATTCTATATTATTCATACTCGTACGTTGTTTTTAAACAACATTTCTTACGATTTATTTAATATTCAGGAGTTTTCGACGATCAATAAGTACAAATCTGTTAAAAAATTTATAATGGCATTCATTGTATATTTTTCAAAATTTATTTGTATGTTATTCTCCATAAAATTTTTTAATCAAAGTTCAAATTTTTGTTCACAAACTGTTAAATCTCATGAAATGACTTTTATTGAGGCTCTAAAATTTTAAGACCTTTTTGGAAATTTATATGTAAAATTAAAAATAATTGATGCATAAAAATATTAAATTAATGTCAAAACAACAAAAACTTTCCGAAAATAGACAAATTTTCATTTATTTGAAATAAATCTTTTTTTAAATAGTTTAACATTTTTTCGTTTTTTTTATAAATGGATTATTATCTGTGTAGTTTTTTTTTTGCATGAAAAAATCGCTGAAATAAAATCGTCTTATGTTACAAATGAAATGAGTTAATTTGATAGTGTTTTCAATTTGGTTAATCGATTAACCAATTCCTCGATTAATTGCCCCTACTTCGGTTAATGTCGAAAGAAATTTAAAACTCAAATAATTTTTGACCCGAATTATCGGTTAAAGTAGGTCGACTAACCGGTTTAATTTGTTTTATGGTTTTCTTCTGATATTTTTTTTCTAAAATCTTTCTTTTTTTATAAATCGGTTCCCAACCAAATTTATTCGACAACATATTCTGCTAGAACAAATTCCATGGAACCCGAACCCGTTTACCTAAAGTTAAATGTAAGATATAATATAATTAACTAGAACTAGCGCCAGAAGTGGTTCTAGGAATACCAGGTTACTTTTAGAATAATTTTAAACAAAAATTATCGGTGTTAAAACCGTCAAAAAACAAGTCGATCAGAAACAGAAAATTTGTCTGGAGAATTATTAACCTAGTGCCCAGATTCTGTAAGAGGAGCGACGATTACTACTTACCAAATTGTTGAAAATTACTATCTTTTACCAAATTTGTAACAATAGTTTTGAAAGTATACGATAAACGATAATCGTCTTATAGAATCTGGGCAAAGGTTCTGAGAAATAATAATTCACTGTCAAAAATTCTTAAGTTCTAAAGCTATTTCAACCTTATATTATAAAATCTTAAGCCTCCAGAATAGGCAGATATTTAACAAAAGCCTTTTAAAATGCATATTTTTTATTCCAAACTATCAAACACGTGGCTAAGTGCCTTTCTAACAAGCACTATGACGTTAGGTTTTTGTATTTAAATTTGTTGGACAGTTATAATTCAGTTTTATTTTGGCCTCAGCGCCAAAACAAAATATAAAAATAGCTTTCAGTTTGAAAATTTTATTTTCAGTTTCGTTAAAAACCATGTACATGCAAAAAAAAATTAAAAAACTTAAAAAAAAATTATTTGTCAAAAACTTTTGAAAGAGTAAAAAAACTTAAGTAGAACCCAAAAAAGAAATCGTCAAAATTTACTAGGTAAGGACCGGCCAGGAAAATGCATATTCAAAAGTTTTATAGACTCTGAGGATTTTTGAGCTTTTTTAATAGAAAACCTGTTTGAATCTAAAGCTCAAGCCAGATAATGAAGTGGCAGTGACAGTTCTGTCAAACTTTGTAAATTTCGCAAAAAAAAAACCAATATTTTAAGAATTAGTTTTTAAATAGTATTTTAAGGCAACTGTGGTTTATTTAGAAAATTTTCCACAATAGCTTCTCGATAATAAAAACCCGGCCTTATCGACAAAATGTCGTACTGCTGTAAAACACTGTATACACTGCGTTTTCCTGTTTTAAGTTTAAGGGTTTACTTGAACATGTGTGTCCCCAAGATTCTAATGCCAGATTCTTTAAAAATTCTCAGATTGCTTTGAAGTTCACCCTTAAACAAATACTTTATACCTCCAGCGCAGTAGACTTAACTTTATATTTAACTGGTGAAAGATATACTTTTATTTTGCATTTAACGATTAATCGCCAATTTTAAACCCATTAACCGGTCGAATAGTATAAAGTGTAGAAATATGAGGACTAAACAAAAATATCTTTATTTAAAATTTTATTGACAACAAAAATGTTGGAAAATTTTCCTAAGTCGACTCAAATGCTTTTGTTATTTTTATAATGAAAATGAAATTTATTTCATAAGTAAATTATTTAAATAAAAAAAATAAGCAATTAAAAGTAAATAATTAAAATAGCTGGTATATACTTATATAAAAATTTATAACAAACAAAATAAGCTATTTTATATAGAAATCAAATTAGCTTAAAAGAGCATTTTTCTCTCCCTCTATTCACTATTTTGCTTCGTTTAATATGAATTTATATAATTTATTATTAAGAAATTTTTTATTAAAGTAGTTGTCTATGTATATGTTTAATATTATTAATAATATTAATCGTTTTGACACGCAATGATTTCGTGATACCTGAATAATGCAACTACAACTAAATCAGAAGTTCACAAGAATTGTTTCAATTTGAGCTTAATTCATTCATTTACAAATGCAGCTTTAAAAAAATGTTTGCATAGCTTTCTATTAATTAAGCTTTATTCCCAATGTTGTTGATTGAATTGAACTCATTTCTAATCGAATTACAATCAGCTTGATGTATTAACTTTTTTATTATACCCTTCACCACAGGTGGGTATATATAAGTTTGTCATTCCGTTTGTAATTTCTACAATATTGATCTTAGACCCTATAAAGTATATATATTCTGGGTCCTTATGAAGAGCGAAGTTGATTTAACGATGTCCGTCTGTCCGTCTGTGTGTTGAAATGGGTTTTCCGAAGAACGGAGACATGATGAGGACTTGATTGTTTTTTATTTCTGTTACATGTGATCCATTTCTGTTTGCTATTAAAAATCAGACAGATCGGTTAATAAATGGCTGAGATATTAGCAAAAAACCAGGACTACCTCTAATTTTTCCGGTAAAATCCCTTTGTTTAATATGTATGTAGAACTTTACGCATAACAAACACATCCATGTGTTAAAATTCTTTTCTTTCATCTCCACCTTTTATACACAAACAACACACATACAAAGATTTGTCATTTAAATAAAAACTAAACAAATCTTTAATGAACGAAGACTTTTATATATGTACCTCTATTGACGATGATTTTGTGTGAGCTTCAATAGCTTAGTTGTCTAGACGCTATGTCACAAATACTTTTTTTCTCTAAGGGCGCGGGTTCGAATCCCGGTCAATTCACTTTTTTTTTGTACATATTTTTTTTATTATTTTCTTAAGACTTTTTTTTTTTTTGTTTATTTTTGGTTTTTTTAACATTTAATAATTAATTTAAATAAAATTTTATATTAATAATTAAATAATCCATAAATAGGCTAAAAACATCAACATTTTTATAAAATCCCTCTGATACAAACAAAATACAAACGGTTTTATTTCTATTTTTTGCTCCGATTTAAAAGAATTTATAAACCATTTTATTTCTCAAATATTAAGAAAATTTTATACATAATTTCCCTTTGAGTGCAACTATTTTAGGTCATAACTTTTAATAATTTATATAAAAAAAAATTATAAAATATTTTCCTTCAAATTTTTAAAATTAAGCTAAAGAAATTAAAAATATTTTTAATAAAAAAGCGAAATAAAATCCCAAATGCAAATTTGCCAGCTAAATCAAACGTTTTTGTAGAAATAAAACACATGCAGTTCTAGTGATTTATTTTAACAATTCGTTGAAATTCTTTTCTTTCACCTCTTCACCTTTTATACACAAACAACAAACATTATTCTAGAGCTGTAATATGACCTATGGATACGTCTTATATAGCAAAAGATCGAAAATCTTTAGTATAACATATTTGCTGAAAAACTCGGTAATATCGGTTCAGATACAAAAAAGCTATGCCCAAAACATAATTTTTTTTAAATACCTATTTTCTGGAACCATAAATCTTCCCGAGTCCAAGTTTTATCACCAAACTAAATGGTTAATTTCCTCTTAAAGGCGTCCGTATATAAATCTGTCCATTCCATATATGTCCATATATAAACTTCAGTTTTTTCCCAACCATGGTGAAGGGTATATAAGATTCGTCATAGCCGAATTTAGCCGCTCTTACTTGTTAATTATTAATTCGAATCTCTTACAAAATGCCTGAATTATTTTTTTTCTTTCATTCAATTTGTAAAAGATTTTAAGTTTTCTCAATAACTGATGGCAGATTATGTAATTGCCTTCAAAGGTTTGTATCTAAGATGTCAATGTTAGATACCATGAGCTGGATATAAAGTGCAAACATTTCTTTTAATCTATTACAAAATGAAAGAAAATCTTTCATCTAATTTGTAAATGAATTGTATTATTATTAATAATTATGCATGTAAGCCATATGCGTTTGAATTAATTCTTAGTAAATGGTTTAAGAGAATAACATTTTTAATACATTTTAATTATAATTTGAAAAGTGAATTAAAGTAGTCATTTATTCGAAGCCCTGAACTTAATATAATAAACAACAACTAAACATTTTTCCAATTCAATTAACATAGAAGTTTAACAAATAAATTGCAACAAATAAAAAAAAAAAACAATAAAATACGAGGAAAAAAACATATTTGTTTAAATAAACTAAATATAAACAATAATACAAATAATATATAAATTAATGATATAAATTATTAAAAAAAAAAAAATACAAAATAATTAAAAGAACCATCACATATATAAACTTATAAGTTTTTAACAAATATTGTGAAATAAAACAAATCATCAAAAGTTGGAAATTTATTCTCTACTTTTCACCGATTATTTTGCTGTTTTCTTTTCTTATTTTTTTAAGGTTAGTAAAACATTTTTTTTTTTCAAATTATAATTAAGTATATTATAAAAAGAAAATTTAGAACTTAAATTATAATAAATGTGTTTACACTGTACAGTATGAATGCTCTATTATAATGTAATCTCATTAAGATTTTGTTTGAAAACACTTTAAAAACTCAATAAATCTGTGTCGAAAAGGAAAAACTGCTTAAGTCTGATTAAGCACATAACAACTTAAGCACTTTTTCCTTTTCACCATAGAAACGTTCTTTTTTTAATAAAAATCATTTTAAAAAACTAAAAATTGTATGTACGATATATTCTTGAAACAGATCTTATACTACAGGTTGATTGAAAAGTTCCTGCGCTCGAAATGAAAGAATACTGTTTTTGTTACGAAATATATTTTTTTATTCAATATAATCTCCTAGAAGCTCAATACACTTGTTCCAATGATCTTCCAATAATTTTATCCCATCCTTATAATGGTTTTCTGGAAGCTCTGCAAAATAACCGTCTACGGCTGCTATGGCCTCTTCATTCGACGAAAAATGCTTTCCACGAAGAAATTGTTTGAGATTTCTGAAGAGATAGTAGTCACTGGGAGTCAAATCTGATGAATACGGTGGATGTTCAAGCAATTCGTACTTTAATTCTTTGAATTTAGCCATCGTCAAAACACTTTTGTGAGCAGGTGCATTGTCTTGATGAAAAATGATTTTTTTCTTCTTTAAACCAGGTCTTTTCTCACGAATTTTTTCATCCAGCTGATCCAAAAGGCTGCAATAATATTCAGAGTTGATTGTTTTACCTTTCTGAAGATAATCAATCAACAAAATTCCTTTTGCATCCCAAAAAAGTGATGCCATAACCTTCTTTGCTGATCGTTGTGACTTCACCTGCTTTGGAGCTGAACAACCAGCTTCAGTTCACTGTAAAAGTTCTTGTTTCAATTTAGGATCATGGTGGTAGATCCAAGTCTCATCCATAGTTATAAAACGACGCAAGAAGTCGGTTTTATTCGGCTTAAAACGCTCCAAAATACGCTGAGAAATTTGTTTTCGATCCAGTTTTTGTTGAATTGTTAATGTGTGCGGCACTAACTTTCCAAACAGTTCTTTCATACGAAATTCTTCATGTAAAATATGGAGTACTCGTTCGTCCGAGATGCCTATGGCATTAGCAATTTCACGCTTAGTCAAACTTGGATCTTCACTAACCATATTATGTACCTGCTCAATTATTTCTGCTGTGGTTGCAGTTTTTGGTCGTCCTTTGCGTGGATCGTCTTTAAGGCTGGTACGACCACGTTTAAATTCACCAGCCCAAAATTTAACGGTGCGTTTTGAAGCTGAGGACTCCTTATACACTTCTAACAATTGTTCATAAATTTCCTTTGTTTTTAAACCCTTTAACAAATAATCTAATGACTGCACGATATTAAATTTTTTCCATATTAAAAAAAATCAATGACACGTCAACTTCAAATGGCTTGTAAACAAAAAATGAATTGACAAAATGACTTGCAACTTTGCATGTGTTCTCAGGACAGTTATACCAACTTGAGAAAAAAAAATTGGAGCTAGCAGTGTCAAGTGCGTTTAATAAATTTGATATTTCTTCCCATTTTTTCCGTTTTTTTTTCAGTCATTACTTTTCCTCAAGTCGTTACTAAAAATTGTGTCGACAAAATCAGAGTCGTTTTAAGACAATATCGTCGTCACATTTTCTTACAGAACTCCAAATACTTGTCGACAGTTATCAATTATTTTCGATAACGACAACGGGAATACCAATTTCAAAAAAAAAAAATCCCAAGACAACATTGTCTTGTGTCGATGACGACAACTAGAATAAGGGTGAATATTAATAATTAAAAAAAATTAAATTAAATGACGGATTTTTAATTTGTTTTTGATTTTTTCATTATAATAATTTTTTTCTCATTTTAATTAATTTAATAAATTTGTTTTATATTTCTTGATTAATTCCTTTCAATTAATATTTTTTTTTGTTTGTCTCTATAAATGGATGTTCTTTTTTTTTTTTTTTGATTGGAAATTTATTTCAATCAATAATTTATAATAATCGATTAATAAAACCCTACTCAACAAAAATCGACCTAACTCAAATCTTAAGCTAAAAAGATTTCCTTCCAGCTTGTGTGTCTATTTTTTTTAATCCCCGACCCAGGGAAAAATTCTTTATGGGTCAATATTGTGAAGAAGTATCTTCAAATATTTTATATTTTTTATGGATTTTAATTCCATATAAAATCTCCATTTATTCGAGTAAAATCATGTTGGGGAAATGTTCAAGAGTGTTTTTAGGACCCAGTGAGGATCTTGAAAATTTCCTTCTTTGGAATTATTTGCTACATAAGTTTTTATTTCCTTAAGGGCGATCGTGATCGCTATAAGTTTTGGCCCAGCTTTTAAAAGGTCCTATATTAGCTTGAATATTGATATTAGAACTCGAGACCTATCCAATGAAAACTCAACTGATAGAACATGAAATATTTCTGTATTTCGCACCACAAAAATCGTTCGTAATTTAAAATGTACTGGCCTGCGGGAAAAAATGTGTTATTCGGGAATTGTGCGTAGTGGGTGAAAACCGGCCGGTTCCGAAAATACATATCACGAGATAGGTGAAAAGAGGACCGATTTCTAAAGTCCTTCCACGTGGCCGTGACCGGTCATGACATGCTCTTTTGCATTGGTTCTGTGATATGATCATTAAGGTTAGTTGTGTAACATGTTCTTTAAAACCAGTCCTATAGCAAGTCATAGAGGACAAGCTCATGTTAAAGTGACCGGTCCTTTTCATAAAAAAACGGTCCCGTGACCGATCCCTATCACAATGAACCGGTCACGTGACGTGTCCTGGTATGGGTGATGATGTTTGGTACTTCCAAAAACAAATTGACCCAACCGCATCCCAACTCAAAATGCCATTGTTTATAAACATATGTGAGCATACATGAGCTGTTATAGCTGATCATATATGTCCATATATAGTTAAATATGTAATATATTGCCTCATATATGTTCGGATCTGAAATTGTTGGATATATGGCTGTATATGAACTCATATATTAATCATATATGAACATATATGATCATATATGGTCGTATACCATACAATTTCGGACATAAATGATCAGCTATACACATATATTATCAAATACATTTATATACAAACCAGTTTTCAACTTAGTTTTAAATATATACGAGGGTGGATCAATAAGTCCGTGGCTTTTCGAACTTCTCTCGTAGTTATATGAAATGCAACACTGTCCCCATCAAGAACCACCTGTTAATAGACTACCTTCAAATTTTAAGCAAGTTCCATCATTTACTTTGCGTTTAACAGCTGTTCAAATTATACAATCTCGTGGCTTTTTTTTTAATGAAAAAAAGTGAATTTCGAGTGCTCATTAAACATTATTTTTTGCGAAAAAAAACTGTCAATCAAACCAAGGAAAAGCTTGATAAATACTATGGGGACTCTGCACCATAGAATTCAATGGCAAAAAAGTGGTTTACTGACTTTCGTTGTAGCCTTACAAGCAAGAGAGATGCCGAACGTTCTGGACGCCCAGTTGAGGTCTCTACACCTAAAACAATTGAAAAAATTCACGATATGGTGTTGACCGATCGGAGATTGAATGTGCGATAGATTGTGGAAGACATAGGCATCTCACATGGCTCAGTGGTTTCAATTTTGAACGCTCACTTGGGTATGAGAAAGCTTTCCGCAAGATGGCTGCCGCATTTGCTCACAATCGACCACCAACGGAATTGTATGACAGCTTAGTTTCCATTGCAAAAATCCATGAAGTAGACTACGAATTGCCCCCTCATTCGCCTTTTTCACCGGATTTAGCCCTCAGTGACTATTTCCTACTTCCAAAACTAAAGAAATGGCTCGATGGAAAGATATTTAGCTCCAACGATGAAATTATTGATCAAACCAATGCCTATTTTATGGACCTCGAAAAATCCTATTTTTTGGAAAGGATACAAAAATTGGAGAAACGTTAGACTAAGTGTATTGAGAAATAATTTTTTTTTGCAAAAAAAACTGTGTTTTATTCAAAAAGTCACGGACTTATTGGCCCACCCTCGTAATTCACCATTTTTATTGTCCGCTCCTTTAAATTGCTTTCCGGATTTCGATCCGTTTCCCGTATTATGATCCAAATCGTACTGCGGTGAAGGTATCATTAAGGCTGCAAACCCGACTAGGTTTTTTAACTTGTTGTTGTTTTAATGATATCAGGAAAAAATATTAGCGATTTCAGGGGTTTTGGGTAAAATTTTTAAATCATAAAGTAATTTGATAAAAATATTATGAAGTTTCATTTTTAAAAAATTAGCGAACTAACAAAATGCACCCAGCAAAATCAGGGTTTTAACTACCCTACAAAAATAAGACCGGTTATATGACCGGTCATTTGACTGGTAGTGTTGACGGAAATACCCGTCAATGCGTAGAACAAAATTTCTATCAAGTTCTTAAAGACAATATGAAAAACTTGACCGAAACTTTATTTTTTTAACAACAAAAAATGAAATTTATATTAGTTTTATATTAGTTGTTGACAGACATTTTATTTTGTTTATGTGTTAGGTTCAGTCATCAATTTCTTGTAGGGTACTTACCAGCCTTTTTACTCACTTAATTACTTTTGTTCGCGCTGTCCCAAAAGTAATGAGTGGTCATTACCTTCTCACTTACAAAAAAACACAATGTAATGGGTGGTCATTACCCTCTCGCTTAGGAACAGCCAAAAAATAATGAGTACCCATTACTTTTTGGACATCACGAACAAAAGTAATTAAGTGAGTAAATAGCGTGGTAAGCAGTTGATACCATGTTTTTGCTGGGCACCCATAAAAAATTCGCGACCAACATTTTGGCAAAATATGTTTTGTTTACAGCTATTTGAAAAAACAAAAACAGTCAACGCAAACAACCAACAACACAATGAACCAATTTACATTTTTTAAATCTGTTAAGAGTGTGATTCGCTCTAATATCTAAAATCTCAGATGCTTGCTTTCGGAAAAGATTCTTCATACTTTATGAAAAATTTGAAATTCTTGTACATTAGAAGGTTAAACAACATTTATCATTTCAATACTTTGTGGGGGTGTAGTGTTTGCCAAGCAATACCAGTTTCTAAAAATAGTTTTATTTTTATTTTATTTGTTTGTTTATTATTTAACTTAAAAATTATTTAATCTTTTTAAAAAGCTTTCATGGTTTAAATTTTAATTTATGTTAATGCAAAAAAAAAAAAAATCGAGAAAATAAACAAAATTACATAAAGAACAAATATTTAATCAGAAAGGTGTTATTTAAAAAGTCATTTGAGATATTTTCCTACTGAATACATTATAATGTCGACTGTAAAATGTTGATTAAATAAACAAATAAATTTGATTTTTAAAATCAATCTTTTACAAAACTTTTTCCATCTTGAAAAAAAACATGACATCAGTTTTTGTGGTTTATTTTGACATAAAATACTTTTTGATTGAAAAATATAATTAACATCTGTAACATTGTAATTTAATTATACATAAAATAATAAATATATTGAGTGTTTTAACTCATAATACAGGTTAGTTGAAAAGTTCCTGCGCTCGAAATGAAAGAATACTGTTTTTGTTACGAAATATATTTTTTTATTCAATATAATCTCCTAGAAGCTCAATACACTTGTTCCAATGATCTTCCAATAATTTTATCCCATCCTTATAATGGTTTTCCGGAAGCTCTGCAAAATAACCGTATACGGCTGCTATGGCCTCTTCATTCGACGAAAAATGCTTTCCACGAAGGAATCGTTTGAGATTTCTGAAGAGATAGTAGTCACTGGGAGCCAAATCTGGTGAATATGGTGGATGTTCAAGCAATTCGTACTTTAATTCTTTGAATTTAGCCATCGTCAAAACACTTTTGTGAGCAGGTGCATTGTCTTGATGAAAAATGATGTTTTTCTTCTTTAAACCAGGTCTTTTCTCACGAATTTTTTCATCCAGCTGATCCAAAAGGCTGCAATATTATTCAGACTTGATTGTTTTACCTTTCTGAAGATAATCAATCAACAAAATTCCTTTTGCATCCCAAAAAACTAATGCCATAACCTTCTTTGCTGATCGTTGTGACTTCACCTGATTTGGAGCTGAACAACCAGCTTCAGTCCACTGTAAACGTTCTCTTTTCAATTTAGGATCATGGTGGTAGATCCAAGTCTCATCCATAGTTATAAAACGACGCAAGAAGTCGGTTTTATTCGGCTTAAAACGCTCCAAATTACGCTGAGAAATTTGTTATCGATCCAGTTTTTGTTGAATTGTTAATGTGTGGTGTGGCACTAACTTTCCAAACAGTTTTTTTATGCGTAATTCTTCATGTAAAATATAGAGTACTCGTTCGTCTGAGATATGCCTATGGCATTAGCAATTTCACGCTTAGTCAAACTTGGATCTTCACTAACCATATTATGTACCTGCTCAATGATTTCTGCTGTGGTTGCAGTTTTTGGTCGTCCTTCGCGTGGATCGTCTTTAAGGCTGGTACGACCACGTTTAAATTCACCAGCCCAAAATTCAACGGTGCGTTTTGAAGGTGAGGACTCGTTATACACTTCTAACAATTGTTCATAAATTTCCTTTGCTTTTAAACCCTTCAAAACAAAGAATCTAATGACAGCAAGATATTCAATTCTTTCCATATTAAAAAAAAATCAATGACACGTCAACTTCAAAAGGCTTGTAAACAAAGAAAGAATTGACAGAATGACTTGCAACTTTGCATGTGTTCTCAGGACAGTTATACCAACTTGAGAAAAAAAAAAGGTTGGAGCTAGCAGTGCCATATCTTGGTAAGCGCAGGAACTTTTCAACCAACCTGTAAAATAATAAATATATTGAGTGTTTTAACTCATAATATGTTTTGTACGTTTTATTACAAAACCACCTGATAGTTTATTCATTATTATTATTATTAATTTTATCAACTGTTTATATTTTATATTATTTCTCTTTTTACTTTTTATATAGTAAAATATATAAAAATGTTTGTTTTTGCTATGTCTAGACGGTAGATTTAAATAATATTTATTTTAAAAGTTGAATAACATAAGGTTTTGTAAGTAAAATGTGAATAATAATTAAAATGAACATGTATTTTCAACATTTAAATAAATTGTTTAAAAAATAAATACATTTACTTTAAGATAACTTTTATCATATATTTTTTGCGAAACTTATCATTTAATTTTGTTTTTTGTAGAAACAGAGGGGTGGCAAAACTGATAATAAGTTATTTGTATATTTTCTGGAACATGATGAAAAAATATTACGAATAAGGCTTCAAACTTAAAAAAAATAAATGAAATAAAAAAATAATTTTAATCTATCGCTTAATTTAAGAATTTAAAAATTATGTGTTTAATGATTTAAGTTTTTAGCCCAAAATAATGTTAGATGAATTTATTTATTATACACCAGCAAACACCAAGTAATTAAGGGAGTGAGTAGCCCACAAAGGGTTTCACTAGTTACCAGGCTATTCACTCGCTTAATTACTTTTGTTTGCGATGTCCCAAAATTCATGGGTAGTCATTACCCTTTCGCTTACAAAAAAAGTGAGAATAATGAGTTACCAGCATGGTTACTCATAATGAAGAAATAAGTGGTTACTTACAATATTAAAGTAAGTAGTTAGTCTTAGTAAATTAAAAGAGGACCTTTCTCAAGTAACATTTTCTTACTTAAAGAAATCGATAAAAATAATTTGTATTTGAAATTATAAAAAAATATTTAAAATATCTACTTTTTGCATTCAAAAATTTTTAAGTCGATTTAGCGATGTCCGTCTGTCTGCTGAAATGGCGATCACGGCGCGAAGACGCAAGGGGGGGGGTTCTCATTTTTAACAATATTAATGTACACCTCCCGAGCAGTTTGGTATTGAAAATCAGCAAAATCGGTCCAACTTGGTTTTTAACCAGTCCCTTAGAATTGAATAATATTTTATATTCACCTCAAAAAATTTTTTTACCACAAACATTTTTGTTCACCTCATAACATTTTTTTCACCTCAAAATTTTTTCCTAACCCAAAATTTGTTTTCAAATCCAAAATAGTTTTTCACCTCAAAAAATATTTTTCACCTCCATTATTTCACTTCTAATTTTTTTTACTTTAGGACATTAGTGGAGGGTATTAAAAGATTCAGTTTAAAATTTTGATCAAGTCAGTTCACGAACAACACAACTCTAGTAGACTGGATTTTTTTTTACCAAAATAATTTTTAGCTAACAAATTTAATTCATATGATTAAAATTTTTATTAAAAAATTAAATTGCAATTAAACAAAATTTTTATTAAAATTTTATTGGTAACAAATTTTTTTGTATGCTCAGAGAATCTTGTGAGCTCTTAAAAAACAATGATTAGTTTTTTAAGAAGAGACTAATACCGGCAAGAAAACCGTCACCACCGATATTTGTTTTGATTGAAAATATGTAATTGTTTATATAAAAATGTTTTATTTAATAAAAAGAATGATGTTCCCAACAATGCAGAGCATTTTTTATTGCGTTTTAGCAGGAAATCAAGCGAATTTTAACTTACAATCGATAAAATTTATCTGTTTATAATAAAAATTGGTTTATATTGGCTATACAAGTTAATAATGTCGATTTTTTGCTTGAAAAATGCATTTATTATAATAACAAAATGAATTAATACATTATTCAAAGTATTGTCCATCGTTAAACACCACTACTTTTCCATCTTTCTCGGAAGCATATGTATTACGCGCTAAAAGAATTGCTCCGGTTTTGAAATAGAGAATAAATCAAGCCATCTGCATTGATCGAAACAAATGGGCTATAAGGCGGGTGAGCCAAAACTTTCCATCCACTGTTTTTGACCGGTCTTGCAACATGTCAGCGTTGTCATGATGGAAGATTATGGCCTCGTGTCTGGTCGAATACTCTGGTCGTTTTTCGTTGATTGCTCTCTTCAAACGAATCAATTGTGTTCGGTACAGGTCGCCTGTCATCGTCTGACCGGATTTCAACAGCTCATAATACAAAACACCCTTCTGATCCCACCAAATTCAGAGCCATGGATATTCGTCTTCGGCCTTGATTTGGCTAGTTGGCCGGTTGGCCAAAATTCGACATTATTATAGCGATTAAAAAAATGTGTGTTTACACTTTGGCGTCTGAGTTATAATGACAGATGCTTACCCTCCAAAATACCATATTTGTCTATATTGCCATCTGTTGTCCAAATCGACATAACAAATGATAAATAAAAAACTTAAACATGTCTTAAAAGTTTGGAGACCTCACTTTTTTGGTTCCATTGTATGTATTTCATTTTTTGTTAAATATTTAATTTTTCCTTTATAAGAAAACCATTAATACTTTTTTTATATTAGTAAAATGATGAAAATTTAATTAAAAACACACAATGATGTCATGACATAACCAAAACATAAGATATCTTCACTTAACCAAATTATGATAACCAAAAAATTTGATAGTTTTACACATAACACAACACAGTGCAACAAGCAATTTAAGTCTTAATGGTTCTTCCAATGTAAAATGAAAGTATAACATCAGTTTTAACATATAAAACTTCCAAATAGTTTTTATTTTATTTCTTCTTGGGAAACAACATAAAATCTCGGTAGAAATTAGCAACTTGTCTTACATCTTTGCGCCGTGATTGCTATTGAAATAAAGTAAGATTTTAAGAGGATATAAAATAAAAATCCAAGCCAATATTGCAAAACCCTTTAGAGATTTTGTTTTACCATTACAGTGTACCCAAAATTTGTTACACAGTGTAATAATATTAAATACTTAAGTTTTTAGCTTTATTTGCAAATAGTGTAAATAAATACAACAATATACATGTATTGTAAACAAAAATAAAAACAACAAATATATTATAAAAAAATACCAAATACCATGGTAAACAAGAGTCATTAACCCCTTAAAACTAATAAATTAAGAAACGTCAAAAAGTATTCAAAAAATTTTACTATTTCAAGTTCAACAAACTTTCGAGGTTACAAAATGTAACAACAAACTTAGAAATTATTTTTTTATGAGATCCACATTTTTTGATAGAGAATTTTTTCAGTTTTAGTGACGTCATGATTGATATAAAATATAAAAATAAAAATTCAATCAAAATTTATTCTCAAATAATGTTATATATTTAAAGAGCTATACAAATATTTATAATTTAATGTAAATAGCAGTACCTATGTAAATTTTTAAGCTTATCTTTTTTAAATTCAATTTTTTTTTTTAAATCTAGTTTGTAGTAGATTATTAACCTAAGGCCGGTTTAATATATAAAATATTTTAGTCTCATTTTCACAATGTACAATTGGCTAATAACTGGAACTTTAACTGACACACTTGTTGTTATTATTTTCCGAATAAAATTTGAATTTAACTGTTAATTAAATTTGAATTGAACATTCAGTAACTGTGTCTTTAAAGCATTAAAACAACAAATTATTGTCTGATTTTTTTTTGTATGGGAAATAAAACAGATTGTGACAAATATCTATAAAAATATATATAGATGTTTATGACTTTGATGATTTTTCTTTTTTTTTTATAATTATGTTACATATATAAAATGACCATCTGTATACAGCAATCCTATTATTTTCAATAATATTAAAGTGCCTTAAAAATAAAAGTTTTTGATGCCTCCAAATTATTGTATTATAATTGCCAAAATATTTCGGTGATAACACAGTTCAACACAAAAAAAAAAAAATTACGGGGTTCCGATGATTGATTATTGTTAAGGAGACCAACAAAAATATACGTGTATCGGCGTTTTAATAGTTTACATCGAAATTTCATTTTAGAGGCGGTCAAAGTTTCCCAGCTCTGGCCTGTTCTTGCTGCATATCGGTATATAAAAGTATGTTTTCTTTACATCTGAGGTGTAGGGTATGTTCAGCAACTTTATAGATAATGGTATGGCAAATATTTTTGTAGAACATATTAACCCTCTAACTCCCCTTATAACGGCAATTTTTGGCTTTATTCTAACAAATTGTAAAAAACACCCCGAACAAGGGGAAGGGTGGGGATGAAATGTTCTACAAAAATGTTGGCCATAAAATTCTACTATATATGTCAGAACACACCAAAACCCAAAACTTAACACAAACACCAAAAACTAATCAAATTCAAGATTGCTCATCAGATTTCTAGTAAAATTTTGGGCACGAATTTTATGTGCCGCATAAAAGAGGAAATGTTACGGAAAAACTTAGAACATAGAAGGCGTAGCAAGCAATATGCACCAAAAAAAGTACTTCTTACATAACAACAATTTCTATAAGCACCGATTTAAAAGAGTGTAGAAAAAAAGTTCATTCGGGTCTGATCTTGCATCATTATATGAAATCAGCGGTAAAGTGGTACCAAGAGAATAATTTGGTTTTGGTACCAAGAGACTCGAATCAACCTTATTGCCCAGAACTGAGAAAGGAACTGGGCTTTCATGAAAAAAAATGATAAAAACACAAAACAAGTCGGCAAAAATGTAAAAAAATTTAAAAATAAATGGTCTTTCTACAGCACGAAAGATACAATGACATTTGTGAAAAACTAAAAATATTTATCAAAAATAAAAAATTTTTTAATTTCTTTAATAAACTATAAATTTGTATAATATTCTGGTCAATAATCTGGTATTTTTATACCCTCCATCATATATAGTGAGGTCGAAATATAGTTCTAAGGCCCATCAAAGTATATGTATTCATGATCCTTATGCGATTTCAAGTCGATTTAGCGATGTCCGTCTGTCGAAGACGCACGCGTGGGTCTAACATCCTCCAGAGCAGCTTGCTATTAAAAATAAGCCAAATCGGTCCAGTGGTTAAAAGTTATGAGTGAAAATGTGGACGTAACTCGAAATTTTCCATACGAATTGGTTTATTTTAGTACAATTTTATAGTAGAGACTGATACATAATATATATTCTCATATTTTTTCACCAGTCACTTAGAGGTGAATAATATTTAGCATTTACCTCAAATATTTTCACCACTTAATTTATTTTCATCACAAAAATTTATTCCATCAAAAAATGTGTTTTCACATCCAAAAAAGTTGTTAACCTCAAACAATTTTTTCACCTATATAATTGTACATTTTGCATAATATTGTACATTTGACTGATTTCAGTCCTTATCCCCGAAGATAAAAACAAACAAGTAAACTTATAGCCTGTTCCTCAATTTCGAACAAAAATCTAATCGAACGAAAGCAAGTCACTCGAATTCGAATCAATTTGGGTTTCTCTATTTCGAAAACCTTTGATCGTCAATTTTTGTTTTTAACGCATTTACAAATCACAGCGATGCCAGTTCAAAATATACTACTAAACTGCTTAAAGATAAAAACAACCCTATTTTACAGTGATCAGCTGTATTTGACAAATGAAATAAAAAAAATAACAATAAACAAATCAATTTTTTTTTTAGAAAGTGTTTATTTGTGAAAATTTTTGTTATGGATTGGTTTTGGGTTGGATTGTTGTTCGGATGGCTTTTCTGTTGCTTGTTGCTGTTGTCTGTTCGGTGTGGTCACTGCTACTAAAATGAGCGATGGGTTGCTCTTAATTTTTTTTTGTCGAAATATATCTGGCGATACATGTTTGCAGTGAAGTCGCCCCCTAATGTGCGAAGGTGTTCTCTGAACACCTGTAAAATATTTTGTAAATTTTACTTTTTAATAATTTTGTCCAAAGTTTTTTAATATTTACGCACATCAGTCGCTCACCATATTTATCTACCGCTAAAGAAAAACTAAATATCAGGCAAAAACATTCCAACAAAATAAATGTTAATAGCGTGCTTGAACGACATCAAAAAACCGACACAATGTGTTTAAAAGAGAACATAATCTAGCTTCAAATAAAAATTATATATCAAGCAAGAAAGTTTCAACAACAAAAAATATGTTTTAAAAATGTGATATAGTTTATTTTGAACGACCTAATAAACTCGCAATAGTAGAAATTTTGGAGAGAACAGATACATGAGAAGAATGTACATACTTAAGTTGAAAACCTCACCGCACATTTGGGTTGGGGTGCCGTTAGGTTTTGTTCTTTCTCAATCGCTTTTTTTATCTCTCTTAATGTGTTTCTTGGTTAAATATTTTATTTTATCTATTTTTTCGCAAATGACATTAACATTTTCCATTCGATTTCTCTTCATCGTGTGTCAATCATTTAAGAGGTTTTAGATGCCAAAAGGCAGATTCAAAACACTACAGAATTATTCTACCTTTTGTCAATCTCTTAGTGTTAGGGATTCAAAACGTTATATGTTCAAGTTAGTGGTATCGATATTGATAAATCGGAAACTCTTAATGATCTTGGCATGAGAATTCCTTGTAATGTCCATCGGAATAAACTTGTTTTTTTTTTGAAGTGTCGAAAGAAGCATTGAGTGTCCAGGTTTTTTGTAACGAGCAAGAAGTACCTATACCCAACTGAAAATGGAATATAACTCCCAAATATGGGCAGGAGCTTCAATGTCTATTTTGCACTGTTTACCAAAGGAGGTCGTCGGCACTTGTAGAGTATACAGCTCTATTGAGCTCATGGGAATATTACCGGAATGTAAGTTTTGTGACACTGTTCTACCGATCGTACCACGGTTGTTGTTCTAATGAGATAATTAATTTGATAAATATTCCGCAAAAGTGTTCCCTGACACCTGTAATTAAGAAAAATTCAAGTTCAAAATACATAAAAATTATTTCCTCTTTCGAAATAGAAGAAACTGGGTTTTAATTTTTTGTTTTGCTTTTCCCACGCTTTGGAAAATATTAGCGCCATCGTGCTAACGGTGTTTTCATTTAGGCTTTGGGAATATATTATTCGCAAGAAGTACTCATGCCACTAATTCTTTCTATTTTCTACTTGGATTGATCCGCCAGAATTGAAGGAATTAAAAGTTTGAGCGTTAAAGTGCTGATTTATTTTTAAAATTTGACAACCAAAAACGTGAACAAATTTGAAAAGGTGAACTGCTTTGGCAAAAATTAATTCACGTTATCGCGAGTATTATAAATATCAAACACAAATGACATTCAAATCTCATTATCTTTCTCTTATTCAAATCTCATTATCTTTCTCTTTATTTTTGAATTATAAAAAAAAAAAACTATTTTTAGAGGTTATCGCTAAAGCCAAAATATTTTGGGATTCATAATAAAACATCTTTCTGTTTATTTTCAGGGGAGTGTATCGTGATTTTTTTTTTTTAATTTAAAAAAACAATGCGAATGTATGTTTGTCTAAATTAATTTGTTTACATTTGTATCTTAAAAATATAGATATTATTTAAGGGGATCTTTTTTTGTATTGCTTTTCATGCCTATTTTGCTCCTTCTTTAGTTTAAAGAGATGAACTCATTTTAGCAAATATAACAAAGATTTTCAAAATATTTATATAATTTAAACTTTCAATAAAAAAAAAAATATACAAAATTAATTGTCTTTATTTTATTTATATGTATATATTTTTTTATATCAAGGCCATTAACAGCCATTGACCGATTAAAATTTATTCTAATTGTTATTGATTATTATTTATTCATTCAATGAATTTTACAGAAAAAAGGATGATGCAAGTTTTAGAACTTTAAAAAAAATTAAAATAATTCCAAAAAAATACCGTGGGCATAAAAAAAGATTTTTGTTACAAATTTTTACAGATTGATCATAAATTTTACACATCTTTATTAAAACTATACTAAACAAAATGTAATTTTAACGTATTATATTAATTACAAAAATAATATTAATCATACGTTCCGATATTTTTTCCACATTATCTTTATATATTCAACTTCCTTATACATATTTATTTAATGTTAATATGTTAAACTAATATCATATTCATAGAGATATTTAAATAAACTAAACATTTATAGTTTTCTTATCATTTGTTTCATATTGTTTTGACCCACAAATATAATGATGCAATAATATAACAATTGTCAATCATCTTTATTTGAATAAAAAAATTCACAAAATCATTTTGCAAATTTAATGTCTGTATTTGAATACAAAAAAAAAACAACAATCAGTTTAAACGTCATTTGTATTTCTTAGCGTCTGTAATTTAAAACAACTATAAAAATATCAGTCTCAGAATCTCTGAACTGTTTTTGTTTGTATTTTTAAAAAGTCCTTAGAAATCAAGAGTTTTTTAAATTAGCATATATTTTAATATAACAAGGGAGCCGCAAATCTTAATAAACTTTTAGGGTAGAAAATTTTATAGGACACGCAGAGAAAAAACATGGTTGGGGCAATCACATTCGATGAGCATCATATATAAAGGGTTTTTCAATAAGAGCGCTACAAAAGTTTTTTAAATAAAACAAAAACGGTTTTGGATATCAATGAAATTCTTTATTCCTGTAAAAGTACGTTCGATGCAATTATGTATGGAACTCGATTTCTTTTGCAAGGCCACCACGGGCTCGCTTGCAGAAGTCCAGACGCTGAACCCAATTTTCGACGGCCTATACTGCTCCAATTTCACGTTCGTTATTCGTACGAAGTTCATCAATCGTCGCTGGCTTGTTGGCATAGAACATAGACTTGACGTAGCCCCACAGGATATAGTCTAACGGCGTCAAATCGCACGACCCAGGTGGCCAATCGACTAGACCATTTCGTGGGATAGCACGTTCTCCAAACTTGGTTTCCAATAAATTGATTGTGACATTCGCTGTGTGGCTTGTGGCGCCGTCCTGTTGGAACCACATGTCCTCCAAGTCCATATCATCCAATTGGGGCCAAAAATATTCGGTTATCATTGAACGGTAGCGATTCCCATTCACAGTAACGTGCCGGTCTTGATCATCACGGAAGAAGTACGGCCCAATGACGCCGCCGGCCCTTAAACCGCCCCAAACCGTAATTTTTTCGGGATTCAATGATGACTCATGGAGTACGTGTGGATTGCTGTCTGACCAATAACGCATATTTTGTTTATTGACGAAGGCATTCAGCCAGAAATGAGCCTCATCGCTGAAGATGATTTTTCGATAAAAATCCGAATCATTTTCAAGTTGTTGCTCAGCCCAATTCACGAACATACGACGCTTCTGGTGGTCAAGCGGCTTCAGTTCTTGCGTTAATTTGATCTTGTAAGGATGTAGGCCAAGATCTTTTCCTAAAATTCGCCACAACGACGTCACAGAGATGTCCAACGCTTGAAAACGACGTGTGAGAGACACATTTGGGCTTTCTACCGATTTTTCATTATATTCAGCCCATTTTTTTTTGTGGTTTATTTTCAATCATCGTTTAATAATCGACAAAAGTAGTAATAACAATCGAAAGTCGTTTAAAATAATCATAAATTTTTAACTGGTAAAACGTTAGATATAAACGATTTTTGTAGTTTGATTTTCAAATTAAAGGTAATTACAAAACACATTCATATTTTTCTTTTCTATATTTGTATGTATATGTGAACAATTTATTGTAATTTGTATTGAAAAAATTTTGAATTTAAACAAAATATTTTGATAAAAAAAACGGAAAATATATTATGAGTGAACTTGTGGATTCTACACGCAAAGGAAAAACATGGTTGGGGCAATCATATTCGAAGAGCATCATATATTTTTGGGGTTATGTCGTACTATGATATGGTTATGATATTATGATAATAAAATAACCATATTTTTACCATAAAATGGTCCCTACAGTTATATTATGATTTAAAAATTAATATATTATAGTCCTTAATAAACATGTATTGACATTGAATTTATCATAATATGATCGCACGTAAAAATAGTATGCTCAAAATGTTATCATATTATAGTCCCTCATAACTATTTATGACTCCTGGATTGTCATTATATGATCCCTCACGTAAGAAAACTTCTTAAAGGAAAAGTTCTTAGAAACTATGAAAAAGCTCTTTAAATTTAAGATTATTTCCTTTAGATATGTTTTTTTTTTTTAAATTGATATTAAGAACTTTTGAAGAAGAATTGTTAAGCAAAAAATAATAGATTCTAAGCACTTTTCTTTCAAGAAATTTTTGATTTTGTGAACTTTTTTTTTTAAGAAAAGTACTTAATTTTTTTTTAAGGAAAAGTCTATAGAACATGAAAAAAGTTTTATCAGATCAATTTATAAATATGTGTAAGGAACCTTTTCGTACAAAAAAAAATCATGGGTTCTACAGACTTTTTCTTATAAAAAATATTTTGTTAATATTTTGAGAACTTTTTACAAGAAATTAATTAAACATATTTTTTTTAAATTTCTAATTCTTTTTATTGAAAATAATTAAAAAAAAATAAAATCTTTCAATAGAATCTTTTTGAAATTAATTGATTAGTGTAAATAATATTATATGTATTCCTTATTCGAAAAACCCCTTTAAAAAAGTCTTCTTAAGCTAAACAAAATTAACTGAATCTTCTTTATGGGTCAATTGATGAAATCTTTTAATGACATGTGAAAGGTATTTTCTACCCATCTGATATTTGTGCAGTTTTAGTAAACAATATATGATTGTTTTTTAAGACATTTTTTAGTAAAAACAAACTGACTGAACTGATAAAATTTTGGCTTTTATGAAAACAAGACAATATTATGACTGTAAATGTAAATGTCAAAGTCATTATTTATTGATTGTTGCCAGTATTTTATCGTTGCATAATTATCATATTTTTTCACAGTTCGAATTTTTATTACCACAGTATAGTTACAGCCAATCATGTTATAAAATAAAAGGTGCGAATCATTAAATATTAAAATATTTACTAAATAATGATGGTAACGACCATGTTGAAGGTTAGCAGTGCTCATATATCAACCATGTTTTTTCTCTGCGTGTACAGACTTTTTCTTTTAAAAAAATATTTTATTAATATTCTGATAACTTTTTCCACTAGAAATGAATTAAACATATTCAAAAAAAAATTATTGTTTTTATTTAAAAGAATTAAAAATTTAAAATCTTTTTATGGAATCTGTTTGAAAATGAATTTTATTCGACAATGAATTAATAACTGTAAATGTTATGTTTTATTTGATTTATAATCATTCATATTTTTTTCATAGTCAGAATTTTTGTTACCACATCATGGTTACAGCCAATCATGTTATAAAATAGAAAGTGACGATCATGAAATAATAATATATTTACCAGCGATCATATTGATGGATAGAAACAATTTATAAACCAATAACTAGGTTGTGACAACCATGCCCTTATGCAGCAAGCATAATATAGTAGCAGTTGTCATGTTACAACCATGTTTTGCTCTGAGGAATATTGTTAGTCTATGTATTGTTTTAAAACAATAAAATATAATTTTAACTAAACCAAAAAAAATAATTTTTTGAATCTTTGCATAATCTGAAACCATACAAAAATTTTAACATTTTTTTTTAAAGCTTAATTTCTCAGTTTAAAGTAAATCTGCTAAATAAACAGGGGGTGTTAAATAAAAATCTAAAATTAGAAATGGCTTGAAAACAAATCATGCTATAACAATTTTTTTTTGCCAGATTTGTGTTCAGCTTGCTAAAATTACGTAAAAAGTTGTATTGCAAAAGGTTGTCATTCCAAAGATTTAAATTTGGCAAATAGTGTTATGAGATTGTTTGATTCGCCTTTAACATTTATTGTGCTTTATCGCCTAAACAAAACAATAAATCAGAATGTTAATATTTTTGCCATAGGAAGTTTTCAATGTCAAATATATTGTATAAATAGTATCGCTATCAGAAGAAACAACATTAGAGGGATAAATCTTTTTAATATACTGAGAGAAATATCGCCATGATAGTAATTAAACATTTGTTATGCCCTGTCTCCACAATATGAACCCACTACCAGATCCGGAGATGTTCGCGTGGGTTTATAGCCCGCGGCCGAACTAAAAATTTCACAGAATCCGTGTGATGCCATATGGCATCACTGATCGAGAATGGGTTAATAAAAAAGGTTCACTAAAATTATGAAGCTTTTCATGAATATTTAACAATATTGTTAGCAAGAAAGAAAGAAAGAAAGGAAAAAGGAAAGAAACAAACAAACAAAGAAAGAGGGAAAGAAATAAAAAAAGAGCCATCTTCACAGTCTGTGATTTGTATTTTTGTTTGCGATTATTTCAAAAGCTTTTAAAAGTTCCAATTATAACACGTGACTTGAAGGGGCAAATACAATCATTATCATAATTAGAAATATGTACATATTAATTTAATTAATTATAAATGTTATATTACAACAAATTGAGGAAATGACTTCTAAAGTCGTGTCATGTATTCGTTTACAAAAAAAAAGAATATTTTAAAATAAATATTGAAAACTTATCTCAAATAAACACAAGCTTTCTTAAAATAAAAAAGCGAGTAAAAATTAATGGCGGGCATGACGACTATATGATACCATACTGCTTCATCGAAATATCTTTATACAGTAGTGGTCAAAACGTTGGGAACTGAAATCACTTTTTACCTAATTCTTTATTTTTTTTTTAACAAATACGTTTTTTTATTTAAGTTTTTGCATATTATTTTACAGAAACAAAAAAACAATTAAACAAATTTAAAAATTGATTTGAATATTCAGTATTTTGTAGCATAGCCGTTATTTTTTATTACCTCCAAACATCTTTTAGGCATTGAGGATATGAGCTTTTTAATATAATCTTCGGGAATTTTATTTCATTGCCTTTCCAACTCGGCAAAAAATTCATCACCATTTCGGAATACTTTATTACCAATATTCCGTTTTGTAATCATCCACATGTTCTCAATCGGGTTGAGATCGGGAGATTGTGGCGGCCACGACATGACTAATATTATTTTCCTCCAACCATACTTTTACAACCTCTGCCGTATGTTTAGGGTCGTTATCGTGCTGGAATGTCCATGAAAGTGGCATTTCCCATTCATCATATGGAAGCATAACTGAGCTTAAAAGGTCTCTATATATTGTGGCCGTCATTGTATTAGTAATCAGGTGAATTAGGCCAATTCCATTTCCCAAAAACCACCCCCACAACATAATGTTTTCACCTCCGTGCTTCACTGTGGCGGTTGTGTATCTGGGATTAAACTTTTCGCCTCGTGGTCGTCGAATGTAGGCTCTTTCGTCTGAATCCCGGAGGTTAAATTTGGACTCGTCGGACCATAGTACGTTCTTCTATTGCTGTTGAGTCCAATTTAAATGGGTAAGGGCAAGGTTAGGCCGAGCTTTTCTATTTTTCCGACACAAAGGGCTTTTTTGTGCATCTAAAACTTCTAAGACCATATTCTCGGGCTCTTTTAATGGCGGAAAGATTGGCATCTATGGAAAGTTCAGTTTTAACTTCTCTAGGAACTACTTTATAGGCTTTTTACACTGAACAACATCTTTTTGAAAGGTATCTTTCATATGTTATTTATTCAGCTGTCAAAAAAATAAATGAAATGGATTTAGAGAAAGCATTAACCATTGCAGTGGTTGTTGCTTTGCAAGAACAAACCCGAATTTTAATGCAGTACATTAAAATATTATAGGTCATTCTGGAAAACGATGATGAAAAAGAAGAATTTTTGGTAGACATAAGTATGAAATTCTTAAATCTGCCGCTCATTTTCCTTTGTTGAATAAATTTTTTGTTTATGTTTATTTTCTGCAATGTCAGTTTGCTAGTGATGGCAAAAAGAAAATCTATTTTTTTCATTTTTTGAGGACACTTAAAATAACGAAAGATGTAGGATGGAACAAAATGTGAAAGAATCATCTTTTGTAGATGTAGAAAGATGTAGTATATTTAGCCTGTAAAATTCTTATAAGAAGATGTTAACATCTTTGCAAATTGATGAAAGATGTAAGATGTAGCTCAGTGGAAAAAGGCTATTAGGATATTTCGTGAAAAAATTTTTAATTTTTTTGTCTTCTCTAACAGTAGTAGTACGGGGTCTTCTTCCTTTGTGAGTTGTATGGATGTTACCACTATTAACAATGCGACAAATTGTTGATTTAAAACTTTGACCTTGAAATCAGAACTGTATTTGTTTCCAAAATCCAATACGATAATTAAAACTCTAATAGCAAAATAGTTATGATGAGTTTTTCTAATAGAATGCAAAGATCTAAATCACGAATTATAGTGTATAGTTAAGATTAAGAGTAAGAGTAATAAGAATTGCATTTTGAATTCATCTCTTAAAATTAATTTTTTGTTGTTTTACTTTAACGGAATTTGTTTTTTTTTATATTTTTAACAAAAACAATGTATGATGACATGAACAAAAAAAAATATTAGTAACGAAATGTGATGTGAAAATGAAAATTTAAACCGCGATCTCTGTTCCAAATGCTTTGACCACTACTGTATATGTGGCCAGTAGCATGCGAACAAAAAAACATGCACAGAGAAAACAGATTAATTGTAACAACCAAATGGTTTGGTTGAAGCAACCGATATATTTGTTTGTCGCAACATAATTTCAGTTGAAACTAAATATTTCAATTGGATCAGGAAAACATTTGGTTGGGACAACAAAATAATTCGGTTACTGCACCAAAGTAAATCTTTATGTTGAATTTCTCTATGATCGTTATACAATCATCAGCACTGACTCATTTTTAAACCTACCAACGTATTGCTGTAGGGTATAAATATAGATAGAATATTTTTTTATGAATTTGATTCCACTATCATTATAGATTAATTCAAAAACAAGCAAAAAAAAAATGATTATTGCTACTTAATGCTACTGCAAATATACATAGTACATTATATACATACATATTTATAAATGCATGAATAAAATACTCATATTTCACAAGATTTAAATTTCCGTTTAATCTTTGCAGAGCCAATAATGGGGGGAAAAAATAATTCTGAATGAATAAATTTTCGAAATATTTTTTACATGAATCATTTTAATATAATTTGTTTAATATGTAATAATTAAAAAATGTTGACAATATTTTTATATTTGCAATAAAAAAGTATCAAATGACCCAAAAATATATATATTCTTTTAATTTATAAACATAACTAAAAAATATAATTTATTTACAATTACATGCGAAAAACTTAGAAAATGACTTGCAAAAAGTGCCTTAATAGATACACCAGGTTACAGCAGGGGTACTCAAACTTTAAATTTTCTGTACTCTATTAAAAAAAATGTCATTCTTTGATTTATACCCAATTGCAAAAATACAAACGGAAATTTAATCTTAAACATAAATATAAACTACTATGTATATACATATGTATGTATATGTTGGAAGTATACTTCCAATTATTTTATTTATTATAATTATAATAGTAATTATTATTATTATACATTGTAATATTTGCATTTTGCCTTCTAAATTCTGGACACTGATTGGAAATCTCTGAACTGTACTAAATATATAAAATTTCCCATTTTAACAAAATTAACAAACGCGACAACATCGAGAAATTATACTAAATAATATTGACACAATTCAACCAAAGTAAATGAAATGGCGCCAAAGTTATATTTCTACACTGTATTAAATATAAATTAAAATTAAATAAAATCACAATATTTACTAGTGTATATTATATAAAACTAAAGAAACTTATTTGTAAGCTGTTGTGACCCATTGACTGTTAAGATTACACTTCTTCTATATTACATTATTGTAAAAAAGGAAAAGCCGACATCTAGTGTATATTTAATTTTGAGACAAAGAAAGTCTGAATACCAAAACATCATCACAAAAAAAAATATATATATATATATAGTAATTCTTTTGTCAACAAATAATAGAGGGTGAAAAAAAACCAAAAGAGTAAAGAAAGATTTGTAAATTTACGAAAATATTGTGAAATTATTTTTCAATTCTGTTTTAATTATCATTATTATAATATGAATTTGTCTTAAATAAATTAGTTAAATTGACAGTGAACACATATTTTTTTTCCTATATTTTTATAACATGTCAAACAAAATGACGATCAGTTTAGCAAAATATATAGTACATAGAAAAATAATTTGTGTAAAAAAAAGTAATTTACCTGAAATTTATGTAATAATTGAAAAAAGCTTTAAGCTTTTATTGAACTAAAAGTTGCAGTAATTACATATTTAAACATCCATGTATTTTTCTAAATATATTGTAGTACACTTAACAAATTTAAAAACTGTCATATATGTGTATTTTAAATAAAAAAAAGTAAAAGTTTGTCAAAACTACTTATTTTTTTTTTTTTAGTGTAAATTGGGTTTTATTTTGATTAAAATACAAAAGCTTTCAGTTTCTTTTTTTTTTTTTTGCTTAAAGTTTATAAAAATCTTTCTAAAATTTGTAAATTTAGGCGGCTTTTAAATTTGATTAGATTTTTTAAAATATTTTATGCAAACTTTTTTCTAAGAACTTTTTAGTTTTAATGAATTTTTGACACAAATTTAAATATATATATATATATATATATATAATTAATGAGTTTTTTTAAATAGGAGCTTTCAACCTAAAAAATAAAATACAAAACCACAGCTTTCATTGGCTTAAAAAGCTCATGTATCATTATTTTTGCATATATAAATTCTTTTTGATAGCAAAAATAGTTTTTGGCTTCGTCTTTTTAGTCTAACACTCTTTAAGTCTTGAAACTTTAAAGTTTTATTAAATTAGGTACGCTTAAAAGCTTTAAATTTTACAAAAGTATAGCTTTTTATATTGAAATAAATTTCTTTATAAAAACTTATTACACATTAGAGCTTTAAAAGCTTTTATTGAAATTACAGTTTCTAGTAAAATAAATCTGTTTTACTGTTCGCAATAATATTGTTATATTTTCATTCAACTGAATACTGTATACTAGCATTATTTGATATAAATTGTTAATTTGTTTTCAATTGTGTTTTTTTTTAATATAAGCTTTAAAACAGTCTCCACTAGCTTTTACTTTCATTTTAATTTGAAATTAAGTTTTTTTTATACCTACTTTCGTTTCCCACGAAATTTTGGAAAAGTATACAATTTTATAACTTTTACTTTCAGTTTTCGCTGAATTTTGGAAAACTGAACAAAAAACTGAAACAAATTGTAAATTTGTTTGTTAAAGCTCTCTAAAGGTTCTGGATCACTTAAAGACTTTATGATAAAACATTTTTAAAAGCATGCTGTATGAAAAATTTTATAAAAAAAAACTGTTGAAAAAGTTCAGTTTCTTTTTAAAAATTTAGAACACTTAAGCCTTAGGGTAAGTGCTTAAAAACTTTGAATTCCCTAAATATCGGAACGAAATTCACTTAAGTGTTCGCTATAATGCTGTGCCTTAATCTATCTTAAAGTCGAAGATGGTTTAAAGTTTCAAGCTAATTTCATTGGATTTAAGCTTTAAGTTTAAGACATAATATTTTAAACTATTTTTAGCTTAAAGTATTTAAATTCCAAGCTTTAAGATTTAATCTATTTTTAGATTTAAGCTATTTAAAGCCTTAAATTTTAAGTTATTTTAAGCTATTCTAAGCTTTAAGCTATTTTAAGCTTTAAGATATTTTAAGCTTTAAGCTATTTTAAGCTTTAAGCTATTTTACGCTTTAAGCTATTTTACGCTTTAAGCTATTTTACGCTTTAAGCTATTTTAAGCTAATTTAGCTTTAGGTTAATATTGTAGAAACAACATTATACTGCAACATTGAACTGCTGCCAAAACACTGTTTAAAAAAATTAAGGCGAATATTTTATTTTATTTTTTATAGTGGATAAACTTTAAAATTCAAAGAAGAAACAATCAAATTTGCTTAAGGACTTAAAATTTGTGGAACTAAAGTTCAAAAATAAAACACGATAAGGATAGGAGTTCTGAGTTGACTACAAAAAAACAGATTAGCAGGTTAGCACAGCTCTGAAGACGATTTTAACTCACGCGTTTAAAGTTTATATGGGTTTTGATCTACAACACTAGTTTGAACAGATTTTTAAAAAAATAATGCTCTTTAATACTCTTTTATTCTTACGACTTGTTTTAAGGACGCCCAATCGAATTTTAATTTAATTAAAAATATACCCCCATAAGCTATTTGAAGCTTTAAGCCATTTAAAGATTTAAGCTGTTTTATTTTAGAAAAATTTAAAGCGTATTAAATTTTGTAGAGTTTTTAAAAATTATTTAAAAAGTTGCAGTTTTTGTAACGTTTTGTATTTCATCAAACTTTTTTTTAATTTCAAAGCGAAAAATCTTATAAGGATTTTTAAAATTTAGACAAATAAATTTTTGTTTTTATTCCTTTAAATAATGCACAATCAAAATTTAGAAAAAATTTATTGTTGTATATTTTTAAATTACTTAATTTATATCTATAAGTACAAATGTACTTTATTATCATCAACATCAGCAAAAAAAGACGATTCCAAGAAAAAGAACAATAAATTTGTAATAAACACGAAAAAAAGCAAAATATTCTAAATACATACATATATACAACATATATTATATTAAACCTATATTATATAAAACATTTATACTAACAAGATACATAGGTATATGTATTAATGTTTAATAAATACCCTACCTACCGCTTTATGAAGAAACAAAAAGAGGAAGAAACAAAATTTGTAAACAATAATATAAAATACATTCACAAATAAATAAGATACAAATAAGTCAAAAATGTGTTCTATCCACAGAAAAGCTTAAAGCTATTTTTTATTATCTTGTTCTTCCTCTCCAAAATAAAATATAAATAAATAAAAAAATGCAAACATCAATTATAGTATACCTACCGTCATATAGTATATTCAAAATATTTGCACATCCCTCCACCGCGGCAAACACATTATTCATTTGTATATAAACAAACAAGACATGTGTTATACACTGATGGCAATTTAAATAGCACTTTAATTAATTTTAAAATTTAAACCCCCAACAATTTGCTTGGTTTAATAAAAATTAATAAACCGTTGGTAAGAGCCCGATACAAGGGTTTACAATATAATGCCATTGGAATGTCAGAAAAAATGTGCTATTTAAATTATTGTCACTGTTTTCGTAATTCCACACTCGCTTAAAATTTTCTCTTATTGTCGTTTTTCTTAAAACAAAACTGACAAAAATCATATGTTCTTTTATTTTCAAAACTTTATTTATGTGTTTGTAACGATGAGCTTTTTGCTCGTTAAAATATAAATAAAAAAGCTTGTTTTTTTAAATTTATTTCTTTTTGGTTTTTTTGTTGGTATTTTTTATATGCCGGAAAAGTTTTGCATTATTCTTGTTATTACTGTAGCTTTCGTGTAGTCGGGATACAAACTGTTAACGAAAGACGCGACTACCGAAGAAATATCAAAAATTCTTAAAATACACAAAAAGAAACAAAACTAATGATAAAATTGAATTTCAAAACAAACTTTCAAAAAATAAACAGTTTTGACCTTGAGTGTGGTTAATAAGTGTGTAATTGTAATTGTGTATGTACAACGTTGTTTTTTTTTTACAAAAAAGTTTTTAATATACACGTTTATAATTCAAGTGCCTGCCTTTTACTTGCTCATACTTGATATAGAAAAAAGAAAAACATGTGAATAATTTAACTTTAAGTTCTCAGAGTGAGTTTTATTTACAATTATTTTTATTTGTTATTATTTTTCTTCGTATGTATATTCGAATGTACTTAAGTACACTAAGAGAAAGTCTTTATTTTTTTTTTGCTAAAATTTTCAGCTAAAAATTAGTACAACAAGTCTCTGCCGTTATCAGCATAATCTGTTTGCTGAACATTAACCACCAGTCTAGACTGAAGATAAATATGTAGACATACATATTTCATTCTTGCATTTCAATAAATTTTGTTCAGTTTATTTGAGTACAACCAAATTAATACATATATTTAGTTTATTCAGTTTTTTTTTTAACAATTTTTGTTAAACCATCGTTTTTAATTGACAAACTGTCTGAAAATCAATTTAATAACTTGAATCAATTTAAATTAATTTCTAATATGTACTACTACTTCAATACTTGAATGGGAAACGATTATTTATGATAGTGACTGATAATTTTGGTGGCGAATGTGATATTAGAGGCGACACTTATTAATAGAGATAGAATTAAATGCTCATAAATAACTTGGATTTTTTTCTATTTGTCAGGAAAAAAATTGAGTAGCGAAATATTGAATAAATAAATAATATTTTTTATTTAAAAAAAACATTACTTCATTTCAAAGAATTATTTTTATCTTTGTAAGTTCCAGGTAACACACAGCAATTTTTCTTGAAGCAATTTTCTTAAATTCTCTTTTGAACTTATTATGTTATTATGTACTTAGGTATTTTAACAAAAATAAAAATGTTTAAAGTTCCTCTCACGCCTGTATATAACAAATTATTATTTTTTTATCATCAAGTATGAAATAATATAATGAAAAATTTTTCTTTTTTTTTTGTATAAACCTTTTATTTTGTTTGCTATATTATTGGCAATTAGTTAGTACAAAATATAAAAATTTTAAATGCTTTAAAGTAGTAGAGAAATTCTTCGGGAGCAAAAATCCATTAGCTTATTTAATAAATAAAGGGTGATTTTTTGCAATTTGATTTTTCAGTGTAAAAGAAAAATGATTTGTGACATGTGGCAATGCCAAAAATGATCAGTAAGGTTTACCATTTCACCATGACTAGGCTAACAAACAAACAACGCTTGCAAATTATTGAATTTTATTATCAAAATTAGTGCTTTGTGAAAAATGTGTTTCCATTGAAAAATTGTATTCAGCGACGAAGCATATTTTTGGCTCAATAGCAGTTTAAGAGCTGCCAATGCACCCTGAAATATGCACCGTTTGGTGCGGTTTGTGAGCCGGCGGCATTATTGTACCGTACTTCTACAAGAACGTTGAAAATCGCAACGTTACAATCTAGTGCAGCGAGGAAATTTTTACCGACAATTGGACTTTGTTGACATGTGGTTTCAACAAGACGGTGCCACATGCCATATGGCACGCGATACCCCTATTGAAAGGCGAATTTGATGAACAATTAATCTCACGTTTTGGAACAGTCCATTAGACGTCAATATCATGCGATTTGACCCCACTAAACGATTTTTTGTGGAGATACGTGAAGTCTCTCGTGGACAAGGGCTGGAAAAAGTATACCAAAATTTTAGCTCAAGGATGAACCACCTTCATTAAATAATCCCTATACATTAATTTCAATCACTTTTGCAAATTTTCTGCTTTTTTCAATTTTTAAAACCTAAATGGTTAAAAATCACCCTTAAAGTTATATAATACAAAAAATTTTTTGAAACCTTTCATTAACTAAGACCTTAATAAGACGAGTTCCAGTAAAATTTTAGTGTTTTTATGCAACAATCTTCTCAGTGTGTAAATAGTTAATTACCACAAGTAATTATATGTAATTTACCATAAAAGTGGGTTTCCTTGACGATTAATCCTATGTCTGCAATATTGAAAAACAATAAAAAAAAATACAAGGTGTTAGCTATTTTAAAAATTCTAATAAATAAAAAATGTGTTTTTTAATTTTCCTAACTGATTTCTTTTCTTTCTTTTAAGATAATTTTACAAAATTCATAAAAAAAAAATTTAATTCATTTAGACTTAAAAATATATGATGTAATACCAAAAACAATAACAATGTACTTTGTTATTTTGTTAACTTCTCTTTCAAAATTCAAGAAAGCTATACGTCAAAACATACAAAATTGTTGTTGTTTAAAATTATATTTTTTTTTTGGCTAGTATGACACACGCCTAACGTCGCCGCACTGATTTTGGTGGAACGTTAATTTTTGTTAAAAACAATAACATAAGTTTATTGTTTTGATATTTAAAAAAATAATAAAACATTTAATTTTATTGCCATAGGTATGTGTAGGTATTTGCTTGTATGAAATAATTATCTATATATTTTTATTTTTAAAAGTAGTTCGTTTTTTTATACCCTACACTACTGTAGGGTCTGAGCATAATGATTTTGTACTAATCTTTGTTTGCGGAAATATTTGTTTCTGAATTTTCTGAACCCCGTTTTGATAATTGTGCCACTTAGTTTAAAACTCACATGGTGAAAATTTGGGCCAAATCGGATACCTCCAAGCTGTGTATCTTTAAGGCCAAAGTTTCGGAATTCTGCTTATATGTACTTTTTGGGCAATTTTATTCAGATTTTTAAGTCCTTATTTTCTGCCTCATTAATATATCCGCCCATATAATAAGAATCAAGTATATCCACAGAAATTTGTTCACTTCTCGGACCAGTAGGGTATATCTTAGTCGGTACTGACCGGCTATAGTTTTTTTTTACCTATTCTTATAGAATGATTTGCATCTTTCATTATGATAACTATCGTTTATTTTGTTTTGTTAAGTATATTTGTTTATTATTTTGTGACCAGATTATAAATTTGTTTGGTTATCAAAATTTTTCTATTCGTAAAAAAATAATAGAACAAAAAAAAACAAAAAGTGAAAACAAAATTATAACTCACACCCTGTCTCATATGAATTTATAAATTTAATAATAAAAAACAAAATTTAATTTCTAGATATTCAGCTTGACCACAATCAAGGGTGGATACAGGGAGGGGGGGGGGGGGGGGGTGGGTATCATTGTGTTAAACTCTTCACTAAAACTTTTTTAAATTGGTTTTTATATGATGAAAAAATTTTTAAAAACAACATTCTTCGTTATTATAAATACATATATTTTTCTTAAATAAGAACAACTGTAGGATAACCGTTATTATGTTTGTGCGGTAAATTATGTTCGAAAATCCTATATAAGTTTGACAAAACTTCACTTTAGAAGTTAACGCATAGAATTATTGACGTTATTTCCAACCTCTATTACATTGTTGCTATCAATTTAAAGTGAATGTTTCTGTTAACACAAACACATCAAATATTCGAATCTGGTAGCACAAAAAAAGTTTATTGTTTTCAATTTTACATACATATTAGTGTAGAATCTAAATAAAAACTGAACTTCAATGACGTAAGATAATGAAATGATTTTATTAGTATAAATTTGTTTAAATTAATCAAAATGTTTTGCACGTGTCGCTTTTAATGTAAGAGAGAATATAAATTACCATAAATAAGTACAAATTTGTTTGTGATTATTCTTCTATTAACTTGAAATTTCCTAAGCCCTTAAATGGGTTTATACTTGTACACTCATTAACTTTTTTTTCTCATCTAACGTGACAGACGTACAAAGTCCAATACACTTCAATATAATGCGCGGGTAAATATTTAAATGTAAATACAATTATTTTATTGCTAAATTTTAATTTCAACGCCTCTTAAAAAACAACATTTTATCAAAAGTTTACTTTTGCCTTCACATTGTATTGAAGTTAAAAATATTCTTTGGAAAATGTTTAAAGTTGTCAATTAGCCAATAATTATTTTGCAATAGAATACGTCAGTTAAAAAATGGTACAACTAAAATGTTTTTAACGAATCTAAAGCCAATAATTTGCATTAAATCCAGTTTCAGATTTATGGGTCTTCTTTTAATGCCTGATCCAGGGAAAATACATTATGGGGTTAAATAAAAACTCCCGTAAGGATCTCAAAAACTGACTTTTTTTGTAATTGTCCTTACAAAAAAATCACGACACATTAAAACTATATATTAATACTAGACACTTAAACAAATAAAATGAGGGGTCATTATTGCATATGTAGATTTAGAAATATTTCAAAAAAAATTCCAAATTTTTAATAAAACTTGCTCCAACTTAATAAAATAATTATTGGACGAGAAATAATGAATTTTAGTTAGCTAATAAATCATAGAGATAATTCTCCCAGTGATCAATATTTTAACATAGTTTTTTTTTTATAAATTTCTATACCGTACCGTGTGTGTGATGCCATAGTGAAGTGTAAAAATGCTATATGACTTATTCTTTGTTCAATTCATGATCAATATAAATGGAAAGAATTTTATGGTACGGACGGATGGTAGCCGCATAGCCGCCGATGGTAAGTATTTTCTTAGCCTCAGTCGCCGTCAACCCTATCGGCATGTACCCTCTGGCAGCTAAGCCGCTTAATAAATGCAAATTTAACAGAAAACACTAATTTATAAATGTAAGATCCTAACAATTTTCACCATCTTCTCTTAGATTAACAAATTAGTGTTTAGTATTCTATAGTCCCCATCTATATTAGAAATTAAAATCTTAGCAATGAGTAAAATGCGGTAGAATAGCGGCACAAAATTATTAATTGCCGAGTTTATGTTAAGGGTGGAGAGATACCACCTACTTATGCTAACATATAATTTGAAAAATTTCAAGGAAAAAGATTCTTCTATGACTATTTTTAAATACACTTGTAAAGTGAAAACAAAATTGGTATATTTTAAATTTTTTTTCCTTATAATTCGTTTTATAAATTTAATAAATTGTCGTTGTTTTTCTATCACTTTTCTATTTCTTTTGTGGCGTGTTTTTTATAATTGTCAAAGAAAAGTGATAGCTAGTTTGACGTTTTATTTAAGTAATAATTGCTAACGAATACTGCTGGAGAATTATTGCCACATATTTGCTGGCAATAAAAATGTACCAAATCGAGTGATGCACACCAGAGAACTGCAAATGCTGATTGCAAAACGTTCATACGCAATCAACACAAAAATAAATATGTGTTTGGGTTCAAATGTTGAATATACTCCAACACACATATTTGTTGATGATTTTAAATCAATCAAACGACGTGCAAATCGTTGTCACTGATTTATAATTATCGGTCGTTTTTATACCATTGATTTTATTCTGTTCGTTTGAGTCAACAATAATTATTTTGATGTAGAATAAATCAGAAAAAGTAATAAATAAAGCGTATGTGTGTATTCATAATTAAATCAAAATGGTTTCTTATCTATATAAAGGGGGTGGTTTTGTAGAAACACATTTCATAAATTAGGGTGGGTCTAAAATCGGTTTTTTTAGAATTTTTATTAGTAATACCAAAAATATTGTTCTTTGTGAAATTTTTTTTTTTAAATTTAGGTCGATATCCTGATTTTTCCGGTATGGCAAGCTTGAGATATCGACCTAATATTTATACCCTCCACCATATATGGTGAGGGTATATATCAGTTTGTCATTCCGTTTGTAACATGTCGAAATATAGGTTTAAGACCCCATAAAGTATATATATTCGTGATCCTTATGCAATTTTAAGTCGATTTAGCGATGTCCGTCTGTCTGTCTGTTGAAATGGCGATCACGACGCGAAGACGCAAGCCGGGGTGCCTATTTTTACCCAGATTATTGAACATCCTCCCGAGCAGTTTGGTATTTAAAATGAGCAAAATCGGTTAAGCGGTTCAAAAGTTATGAGTGAAAATGTGAAGGTACCTCTAAATTTTCCATACAAATTTGTACAATTTTTCTGTATCTATTTTTTTTTTTCTGTTAAGTATGTAAAAATGTTATTAAGTCTTCTTATTGTTCCATTACATTTATTGTCTTACATACTATGATAACTAAGTTAACGTAAAAATGAACAATGTTAAAGTCGCTAACAGAGCAGACCTCTGTTAATAATATTGCTAAAACTAAATAACAAAAGTTCGTTACATAAATTGACAAAACATATTCATATTACAGTTCATGCAAAATTTAGTATATACGTATATCATCTTCATCCCCTTTTGTGGAGGGTATTCAAAGATTCGGCACAGCCGAATTTAGCCCTTTTTTACTTGTTTTTTCCAAAAATATATGTATTTTTGTTTCACAAAGAAGAATATGTTTAGTATTGTATTACTAATAAAAATTCGAAAAAAGCGGATTTAAGTCTCAACCTAATGTACACAATATCATTTATGAAATGTGTTTCTATTTTGTTTTGATTATGATTACACTCATACGCGTTGTTTCTTGTTTTTTTTGATTTATTCAACGCTGACTTTTTGTTGAGTGATTACATTTGCATAAAACATAATAGACAGATGATTCACACTGATCCCAATTACGCGTTCAGTAACATGATGCTGATTTTATTCTACAGTGAATTTTGTTGAATTATTAAATTTGAACAAGAATTTTTGCGTATGATTAAATCAAGAAAAAAGTTGATTTTGCAGTTCTCTGGTGCACACTAGCGATTTTTTAATTTTGACAATTGCTACAATTTATGTCTACATATTTATCGCCAGTCGTCTAGACTACAAGATAATAACAATTAATTATGATCTCGAACCTGATTAATTCCAAAATATTTACATAATTAAAACATAGAGATGGAAATAATATATACAAAATTTGTGTAAATTTTTGAATATTATTTGATCTATCTGTTTTAATTATATATTTTTAATTTTATCAGGCTCAAGATCATAATTTTTTAATGATACTAACGAATAGTAAACACTAATTTTTTTATTAAATGGAAAAAATTGTAAGGATCAGCGCTAGAGGGAGTGCACACTTTCGACCCGAGCGACCGGGTCATCTTTAGCCTCCTTCTGAACCACCCAACACAAATAACTCATGGTTATTAACAGGCATTTATATCACACACTAAGGAAAATGACTATGTGAAATTACATTTTTCAGTTTGTGAATGATTAGTGCTTACTATTCGTTAGTATCATTAAAAAATTATGATCTTGAGCCTGATAAATATACAAAATTTATATTTACAAAATTTATTTTATAAATCTTAAATAAATTGGTTAATAAAAGAGCCGCTTTTTATCTTTGACAATTTAAATAAAAATATTTTGTTTACATTAAGTTAATGTTATTTAAAATATTTTAAGTTGAGCACCTAAAAAATCACTTAAATATGAACATTATAATTTATACTAATATTTTTATTTTTTTTTTTGCACGATGACGATGACAGCGATAATAATTTTGTTGTCTTGTCTACATATATCTATCTCTGGTGGTGTGTTATTTGTATGGTGTTCGTAATTCATTTCCACTCTAGGAAAACCCAACACCACCTCCGAATACCACTTCCTTATCCACATACAATTTAAATAACTTTGTATTTAATTATGTACTGTAAACAAATGTAAACAGTTTAGAATATATTTTTTTTATTATTTTCAAATTCTCAGGTTGGCACGCGTTTGAGCACGTTTTTTAAGTGTTTTATTTTATTATTTATTTCTAGTAGTTTTAAATAGTTTTACTCCGGGTTCAAAGTTAATACTAAAAAATTACAAAATTTAAAACCTTTAAAATTACACAAAATTTAACTGGATGAAAAATAATGAAATGAAATAAACTAATGAAGCAAAATGAAAGCCAGTGGGCTTTCTAATTGCGAATGTTAAATAAATTAAAAGTTTAAGTGAAAAAGTTAATTAAAATAATTATGCAATTATTTAAATGCAAATTTTATATTATCAAATTTCGGTAATCCGAAAAAATTTAAATTTTATACTTTTTTTCAAGTTTAGTTAGTTCATTATTTTTTTTTTTTTGCTTGCAAAATTTAATTTCTCAATTTGTCTTTTATGACAATTAAAATATTCTTAAACGGAAATAAATAATAACATTTATAAACATTTTATAAATTTATCAAGAAAAGTTTTACTTTTTCTCACCCCTATTTGATAAAAAGAAATCATAGTACAATTGCCCTTGTTTTAAATAAACCACTGTCTGGGGCATTTCATTTTAAGATTAAATTATATTAATCAAAATTATATTAATAATGTATAATAGAAAAATATAGTTTAGCAGAAAAATAAGCAGCTGAGAGTTCAATTAATATGCGACTTTAGGTTTATGGCAAGAAACAAAAAATTATTTTGTATTTAAAATAATAATTTTTATTAAATTATTGCATGACTAAAATTTTTGCAGTCTGGAAATTTGAAAATTTTCTGTACCAAAAATAAACGAACAATCTGAAAATATTCTAAGGTTGTTATCAGCTTATTTGGTTATAAAATTAAAAATATCCTCTGGGCAACGTGAACACCCATTAATGTTGGTTATCTACTTATGTTTTTCAATCAGCTGTGCGCTTACACTCATAATAATCCATGCTTAAAAATACAAATATATTTTTTGTTTAAATATACAAATATTTTGTATATAAATATTGCAAAACTTTTGTATAATACAAATTTCATTAATTTATAAATTTTGTTAATTATACAATGATTTCGTAAATTATTATACCCTTCACCATAGGTGGAAGGGTATATATAAGTTTGTCATTCCGTTTGTAATTTCTACAATATTGATCTTAGACCCTATAAAGTATATATATTCTGGGTCCATATGAAGAGCGAAGTTGATTTAACGATGTCCGTCTGTCCGTCTGTCCGTCTGTCCGTTTGTCCGTCTGTCCGTCTGTGTGTTGAAATGGGTTTTCCGAAGAACCCAGACATGATGAGGACTTGATTCTTTTTTATTTCTGTTACATGTGATCCATTTCTGTTTGCTATTAAAAATCAGACAGATCGGTTAATAAATGGCTGAGATATTAGCAAAAAACCAGGACTACCTCTAATTTTTCCAGTAAAATCCCTTTGTTTAATAAGAGTGTGAAGATAAATACGTAGGTTAAATACGTTTCACAACTATTGTGAATGATATAAATAAAAAAAAATAGTAGTGTCGCCAACTTTTTTTTGCCTAGAAAATGCCAAATTTGACAAGAAAAGCGCTGAAACATATGGAAAAATATAAATTTGAGATTTTACATGACATATTATTTTGGATTAAAATTTTTGGACATTTAAGAAAAAATAAATGGGGATACCGCTTGTTTGTGGAGAGCTATGAGGTAGTAGATTCCAACGATGTATTCATCTCCTTCAGAATACCATGGTGAAGGGTATATAAGATTCGGCATAGCCGAATTTAGCCGCTCTTACTTGTTTTTAGTATAAAATTGTAACATAACAAAATTTTCGTACTCAGCTGATGGTAATAACTTTTTTAAGTTTACAAATTTCGTAAATAATACAACGTAGTTTTGTTTTTGCACAAAATTATTTTGCATTTGGACAAAATATTTATATTTTTGTAAAAATTTTTATATTTTTGTAAAAATTTTTATATTTTTATGAAATGTTGTAAAATATAGAAATAAAAATTTTCTACTGTTTATGTTATTTGTATATATTACAAAATTTTTTGTAATTTCAAAATAACCAAATCTTTGGAAAAATTAACCACAGTTTCTGTGTATCTTACCTATGAATTGTTAATAGTGTAATTACTTGTGCTCATTTTTATTGTTTTTTTTTATAAATAAAAACCTGACGTGAATGCCAATGCTGCCAATATTTAATATAAAAGTTGAGATGCCATTTGCTGAAAAGTAGCTTTTCGGTGCTGCCAGCTTGTTAAATTTGTACTATTTTCTAACACTACAAATAAGCATATAACTACATAATCTTAAAGCAAGGGTATAGGTTGCCCAAAGATGGGTTATTAAAATGTATTTTGTTGTTATTGATATAAACATTCAATTACATAACCTGATAACCAGCCTATCGTGAACAACCTTTCTATATTATAAAAAAATAACTACTTTTTCCATTTATTTGTAAAAGCAAAATTTTCATAATCTCTAAACGAAAAATAAAAACATCTCTTTCTAACTTTTCAACGAGAAAATTCGGTAGTTAAGCTGTCACTTTACTATGTAAATTTGACAACTTAACTACCGATTGATCATACTTGGGATTTTTTCATGGGCCTTGAAATTTCATTAACATAATTTGAGTAATGCTGATGCCAAAAAAATTCCATTGCCATTTAATAGTAATACAATTTTCTAGCATTATCATTTATTATAGTAATGCCAATGAAATCGTAGTAATGCTTCAAAAATAATTACAATTGTTCAAGAAAAAATGCATTACTTTACATAAAAGGGAATGTTAAAATTGCTTTACTTAGGGTGTTTTACTTAGGCCTATTTTTATCAACGCAGCATATTAATACTCTAATGAACTTAGTTTTCGAGATACCGGCCATTTTAAAAAATTGCTATTTTACAAAATGGCGAATATCATGAAAGATAATCTCAACAATGGTTATCCTTAGATAATACAGATTATGTATGTCCGCAAGGGGTGACTTTTTTATTATTTTATAAATTAACACAATTCCATATCGTTCGCAGTGCTTAGTGTTCAAGTTTCACTCGTTCCTTATATTATTCCATTTCTTTTCTCATTTTTTGAAATAATCACGAGCTCGAGGAAGCATTTTCCTGATTTCAGAAATTTATCTCAATTTTAACGATTTTTAAAATTTTATCTGGCAATTGCAATTATTTGTTTTTAATTGATTAATTATGTATTAATTGCAATTAAATTTAAAAATATTAATCAATAAAATCAAACAAAATCATTATTTAAATGATCAGTTTATTAATTAATTAGTCCCATGTATGTCTCAGATATACAAAATATGTTTAGAATCAAATAAAATTTAATTTAGAAAAACTAAAAATCTTAAAAAAATACCTTTTATTAATAATATTCATTTTATTTCCTTCTTCTCATTTCAGATTGTTATAAAAAAAAAACTCTATAGAAAAAGAAGTCAGTTGTTAAAACAAGGACCTCTTAAGAGGCCTAAGCCCCATTTTGGGTGGGCTTTTTCATATATTTAAAATACATATATAAGGCTTTTTGCGTAAGCCTTAACGAAGAGAGTTTTTGTAAAAAACTCCTAGTTTTAATATACGATGACAGAAAATCAATTATTTTCCATGTCGACAGAATTATTCGACACATCTTCCAATAGCAGTAATACATTAAAATACGAATTGTATTCTTTGGGCTTAACAACCGGTGTAGGATCAGCAGGATCTACTGCATTATTTGCAACATTAACAAATACTGGCAGCGGCGAAGGCATCAACACAAATTCTGTATTTACCACAAATAGTAGTGGAGGTGGTTATCCAACTACCACTTCTGGTAGTAATGTTATGTTAACAAATGCCATAACAATACCTCGAAGTAATAATCCAAATCAAAGTCATAATCCCTATCAAGACGAAGCACAACATCATCCAACCTCGTCGCCATTTTTGAGTCATATGTTGCATCAACAACTACAGCAGCAGCAGCAGCAGCAACAACAGAATCTTCAATCACAACAGCAACAACAAATGAACACCATGATGTCTTCTACCAATATGCAGCAACAGCAACAACAGCAACAACAACAAAATCAACAACCATCCAGTTTGTTAACTGCAGATTATTCCGATTATGCTTTAGATGCATTAGATGCTTCTTCATTATCTCCTACTCTATTACAAGATGTTAGTTTAAGTGCCGCAGCAACACAGAGTCTAACTCCCGGACATAATTCAATCACCTCAGTAGCTTCGCCATTTTATATGCATGATCCTTCTTCACCCTTAAGTAATAATAATGGTTCCGTAGGTAGTAATGGCAATGATGGACATGGTGATCATAATATCAACAATATTGTGTCTTCCTCTAATACAGATATAAGCGGTGTAGTCACTTTCCTTAACACCACAGCCACAGCAGATGATGTTACCTCTTCTCTGTTGTATGACTCAAATGTTGCTCCCAATTCCATGTGGAGTGACATTGGTTGTGCTATTGTTTCAACAAAAAATGAACCATTCTCGATAGATGATGATTATATCTTTCAATTGGATAAATCTGATGTTCATTCGACTGGTTTTGTGGATTTAGAAGGTGATCATTTTCTAGAGGATATTGCAAATTTGGAAGATTTTCTACCCTCATCAGTGTGTTCAAATGATGGTACGACGACATTTCATTTATTGTCGCCTTCAATGCATACAACATCACCACAAGCCACTACACCCTCACCGGGTATGGGCCCACCAATAGAATTATTGCAACAGCAACAGCAGCAACAACAACAACACTTGCAGCAATTTACTCAATTACAATCGATGCAAACCTCAACATCATCAATGTCCGGTGCTGATAGTAGTAATTCAAACACTATACATATACAACAACAGCAGCAACAACAACAACAACATCATCAAAGTTCCTCTAGTCCATATGAAATTTATCATAGTACACCAAATAAACATCAAATACAACAACAACAGCAACAACATGCAACATTTTCTCCCGGAAGTCAAGTAAGTTGGAGGGAAATTTTTTATACCAAAACAAAAAAAATGTACTCTCTCATCTTTTATTATTACAGCCTTCACATTCACCTTTACAAATTAATTCCATAACACCACCACCGCCACATGCCAATCGTTCACAGTACCAACAAAGTCAAGTTAAATCTCGTAATATGCAAGAGCTGTTGAAAAAAGGTTTCTCTATATCACCAGATCGTAATAACTCATCTTCTATGTTGGGCCATTCGGTGCCCGGTACACTTGGTATACTAATGTCTACAAATGCATTAAGTCCCAGCAGTGTTAGTAGTGGCTATGCTAGCGCAACTGGTAATAGTTCAGTTTCCTCAAATACAAACGGCGGCAATGGGGGAGCAGGGATTAGTGAAAATCATGTTCGTAAACAATTTTATCAAGCGATGCCATCTAATGAAGGCAACACAATATCGCGGCTATCGTCATCGGCCCCCACACATTTAGGACTCGAACATATTTGGATGCGACGAGAACCAAGACAGCATTTACTTTCTACTGGCTCATTGGCAGAAGCAGAATCATTTTCATCATTAAGTACCGCAAGTGTTTTATCACCAGATGCTCAAGATTATTCACAAGAAGATGATGACGATGATAATTCCACGGATTATAATCATAGTGATCATTATGATGATTTATCAAGTGATAATGGTTCCGACAATGAAGATGATAAATCTACCATACGCGGACGTTCGGATTCCACAAGTAGTACACAATTGTCCACGTCCAAGGGCAAAGAACGTTACTTTTGGCAATATAATGTGCAAGCAAAAGGACCCAAAGGCAAACGTTTGGTATTTCAATCGAAATTAGAAGATCCTCATGTATTGAATGAGGTCACAGATCCGGTATTCAGTCCTAATTGTTCAGTAAGAGGCATAAAGGTGTACAAGGTGATTCAAATGTTGCTTTAAATAAATATAAGAATTATTCTAATACATTTATCTATTACAGCATAGTGGCAAAGCGCGCAAAGGTGATGGTAATGATTTAACTCCTAATCCTAAAAAATTGGACACTATTGGCAAAGAATTAGATCGTTTAAGTCGTACCATTAATGAAATGGTACCCGTTGCTGAACTGCCGCATACGAATAGACCCAAATCACGTAAAGATAAAAATAAATTAGCTTCACGTGCTTGTCGCTTGAAGAAGAAGGCTCAACATGAGGCAAATAAAATTAAATTATATGGTTTGGAAGTTGAACACAGTAAGTTTGAAATGTGTTTAAATTGTTTAGGAATTTTTATTTTTATTTTGTATTATCTCATTTTCAGAACGTTTAATAAATGCTATAACTGATATTAAACAAAGTCTTGCTTTAAAATATCGTAAACAAAATGCGGGTGAAAGTTCGGATGATATTAATAAACAAATTGAAAGAATTTATAAACATGCTATGGGTAAGTTAATCATTTCGTGTCCTACTCTTAATGGCGGGAGTATTTTAAGATCAAACTTTGTGGTAATACAGATTTATATACGGCTTTAGATTAGATTATAAGGTTTGTGTACCATTTGAAAGTACACTACCACTCGGAGAGCCATAGGAATAAAGAAAACATATGTAAAGATAAAGAGTTAAAAGCTCCCGGCTTAAAAAGCAGAGAGCAAGTATAGGCCGGGGTGACCTCGAGACCGCTACCTAGAATAGCCAGCTTATCCCCCTGACAAAACCCAATATATTGCCCGGATCATATCCAGCTACATCACCCAGTACATCGTGGAATCTTTCCCCCAGCCATCTTCGTCTCAGAGCCTGTAATCTAAGACAGTTGCACAAAATGTGCTTTATTGTCTCTAGCTCCTTAATATCCGCAAAAACCCTACAAAAGTCTTGTGTGCCTTGTTCCCATTTACCAATAAAGGCTCCAATAGAGCAATGACCGGTTATTACCCCTGCTTAAGACCTGAGACTTCTCCTAGCCAATCCAATTAGTATTTTGGTTGTTTTTGCATCCAACTTTGGACATATAGCCCTGGACACCTTGTAATCCTTCCTTGTATGTAGGAGATCAATCTATAGTAATGGCATAATGGGCGCTTAACCCCGGAGAATAAGGCGAATGAGGGGGCAATTTGTAGTCTACTTCATATATTTTTGTCATGGAAACTAAGTTGTCTCACAATTCCGTTGGTGGTCGATTGTGAGCAAACGCGGCAGCCATCTTGCGGAAAGCTTTCTCATACCCAAGTGATCGTTTAAAATTGAAACCACTGAGCCATGTGAGATGTCTTCCACAATCTTTCGTACATTCAATCTCCGATCGGCCAACACCATATTGTGAATCTTAGAGACCTCAACTGAGCGTCCAGAACGTTTGGCATCTTCCGTGCTTGTAAGGCCACCACGAAAGTCAGGAAACCGCTTTTTTACCATTCAAATCGATGGTGCAGAGTCGTAATAGTATTTATCAAGCTTTTCCTTGGTTTGATTGACGGTTTTTTTTCGCAAAACATAATGTTTCATGAGCACTCGAAATTCACTTTTTTCATTTTTAAAAAAAGCCACGAGGTTGTATGTTTTGAACAGCTGTTAAAGGCAAAGTAAATGAAGGAACTTGCTCAAAATTTGACAGTAGTCTATTAAAAGGTGGTACTTGATGGGAGCAGTGTTGCATTTCATATAACTACGAGGAAAGTTCGAAAAGTCACTAACTTATTGGTCTGCCCTCGTAAACTGGCAGAATCGACGATTCCGATACCATCAAGTAAAGAACCTTCTGCAGCGGCAATATCCAGGGCATACTTTTGCTCTTGCGAAACACTTAACCTTTTAAAAATTTTTTTGTAAAAGAAAATCCTGTTAAAGTTTTGGTTTTCTTAGTGAAAATTATTTAAAAATACTCTGAGAGTTTCAAGAGCCTGTGGCTTTTTGCAGACTGGAGCGGTTAAATCACGCGATCTTGCTGGCCACTGCGAATCATCAAAATGAGACTTTAGACGACCCGGAAACGCTTCCTTTATAATGTTCATTGTCGCGCGAGCTGCGTGTGTACATTGTCCAAATTTATCTTTTTGCGGCAATAAAAGCTCGGTAAACATGGTTCTGTATAGCTTTACAATCACAGTAACCGTGATGCCGACGCCATTCTGGGAATGAATAAGGCTCGTTGACACCTCTGGCGTAAATGCTGCATCATGCAGTGACTTTGAGTGGGTCAAATGGCTCTTCATAAATTTATAAAATCTCTTTTGTTTTCAAATGAAAATGGGCCTAAGTTTGGACAGAAAATCGTCCATTGTAACATAGTCATGAGTATTCTGTGTCCTTAAGAAGTACAGCGATCCATAGCAAATATTATAACAAAACTGACACACGCCGTCATTTACAAAAGTTATAGCATCTTTCGATAGGGTTATACATTTTGGGCCACCTTGTATAGTTTTCATATATTTTTTTTTAATAATTTAATTTATCAACTCTTAAAGAGAAATGTAAAAGAAAATCGCAAATTTTACTTTTTTAAATTCCTTTTTAACCCATTTTCTCTGAGTTAAGAAAACTTGCGAATTTTGCAACAAAAATTGATCAAAGACTTGTAGCCAAATATGATTTTTATAAATTTTCGGATACTTCACGACATTGAAAAATTTATTTAGTTTATCAAAATCTTAAAAATTTGTTTCTAATTTATATGTAAAAACTCTAAATAAAACTATATTATTTTTTTTATATTTTCAAGGTGGTGGTGTGTCTATTGCTGGCGGTAGCACAGATTTTGTCAATAAAGTTTTAGAAACAGTTCAAAAAGGTGAACAAAATGGAGGCTTAGAAGACTTTAGAAATACCTAAAAAAAATATTAAGAAACTCTGAAACAATTGCAACTTTAAAATTACCGGAATGTTAAAAATGAATTTAGGAAATCATTTAAAACGAAAAGAAAAACACAACAAGAGGCAAATATGTTACATACATACAATACAATCGATGGTTAGTTATACAAGTAAGAGGAATAATAAAACAAACAAGTGAACTTTTTTTATTTTTAGTTTTTTTTTTTCTAAAATGCTACCAGTTTTACCTGTTTTGTTAATTTTTATTTTTGTTTAATTTTTGAGCATTTGGTTGTTAAATTAAGTTTTTATTATTATTCTTATTATTATTACTTTTATATTACATATTAAAAGTTTTAATTATTAAGTTTTAATTTATCTTAATATAAAATTATTTTTCTTGTAAAAATAATGTTATTGAAAAACAACAAAAAAAAAAAATCATGAAATAATGAAATATATTTATATAAATTTGTTAATGCTTTTGTTTTTAAAGGTTTTGTTTGTAACAAGACTTTATGGGTCATTAACTTTAAAATATTTATAATTATTACTATCTTTTTTTTTGTTAATTTTAAGAGTAAATTTTTATAGTTAAGCTAATATTTTTAACTTTTCAAAATATCTATTAATATAAGTTTTATAAAACTAAAAAAGAACTATAAACAACAAAATGTTAAAAATATAATTTAAGCATTAAACGCACTTAATGTTCTTTATACTTGTGTATTACATAATATAATTACATTATTAATTATTCTATATATTCTATAATATTTAACTATTATTAAAACTGTATATTTAAAAAATATATACTTACTTGTTATTGTATATGGTTAAAAACAAACATAAAACAAAACATATTAAATACTACATATTTTTGCAAGGTGATATATTTTTAAATTATTATTTTTTAAAGTTATTCCTAAGTTTAATTATTATATCTTTTTTAAATGTTATTCTTAAATTTAAACATTTTATTTCTTTCTTTTAATTGCTATTTTATGATTTAAGTAATTATATATAAACAAACCTACATACATATATACATACAACTACATATATATATATATAAATATATATATATTTTTCTAAATAAACAAACCCTATTAAATACGTAAATATCAAAAGAATAAAAAAACAAAGTTTGATTTAATTATTATTTTGCATGAATTATTATACTTTATTTTGTAAAAAAGTAAAATTGTTCTTTTTAAAAATATTTCTGAAATATATGCTATTTTTTACGAGAATTTAAGTATACCACAGTTTATAATTTTTACGGGGGTAATTTCTTATATTTTTTTTTTGTCTCAAGAACTTTAAAATGTAAACAATTTTTTTTCAATCGTAAAACCGTGAATTCTAATGTATCTGTTATTCTTAAGATTTTTTGTTGTTAAATGAGTGACAAATTTTCGCTTTTGATAAAAAAAAAACTTGAATATATTATAGAGGAAAATCCTAAAAACTCACGGCTGAGTGTACAAAACGGATAAGTGTACGCAAATATTGTGCAATGATGGTTTTTTTTAAGGATTGTTCGTCGTAGACGTAGGAAAATATGGAAATAAAAACAAAAGTTTTATATTGGGTTATTAGAGAAATGGTCTCTATAATTTTATTTAAAATATATTTATTTACCTTAAGAATTTTATTTGCACGTAGTGCTGTTGTTGAAATCCAATAACGAATTAAAAAAATAGAAAGAGAGTGGCAGCTAACAACGTTTAAGGCATAGTTAACTATTTACTCGTTATAAAAAGAGTAAAAACTCCTTACAAAGTGGTAGAGGAGTGGAGAAAAAAGGGAACGCAAAAGAAAGGATTAACCCTCAAATGGGTTTAAGGTTTTGAAAAGACCAAATTATAATTATAAAAATTCTTGGCTTAAACAAGGATATTCATACTTTAGTGAATGAATTCTGTCATGAATTTATGCCTTTTAGAATCATTAAATATTTTAAAAAATAATTTCTACTACAAAAAGATTGAATGACTTTTCATTAATTATGTCATAGATTAAAGGAAACATTTGAGTTTTTTATACCCTCCACCATATATGGTGAGGGTATATATCAGTTTGTCATTCCGTTTGTAACATGTCGAAATATAGGTTTAAGACCCCATAAAGTATATATATTCGTGATCCTTATGCAATTTTAAGTCGATTTAGCGATGTCCGTCTGTCTGTCTGTCTGTCTGTCTGTTGAAATGGCGATCACGACGCGAAGACGCAAGCGGGGATGCCTATTTTTACCCAGATTATTGAACATCCTCCCGAGCAGTTTGGTATTTAAAATGAGCAAAATCGGTTCAGCGGTTCAAAAGTTATGAGTGAAAATGTGAAGGTACCTCTAAATTTTCTATTCAAATTTGTACAATTTTTCTGTATCTTTTTTTTCTGTTAAGTAAGTAAAAATGTTATTAAGTCTTCTTATTGTTCGATTACATTTATTGTCTTACATACTATGAGAATAATAACATTCTTAGAGCTATATGTGTGTTACTCTAATAACTAAGTTAACGTAAAAATCAACAATGTTAAAGTCGCTAACAGAGCAGACCTCTGTAAATAACATTACTAAAACTAAATAACAAAAGTTCGTTACATAAATTGACAAAACATATTCATATTACAGTTCATGCAAAATTTAGTATATACGTTTATCATCTTCAGCCCCTATGGTGGAGGGTATTCAAAGATTCGGCACAGCCGAATTTAGCCCTTTTTTACTTGTTTTTTTTTTGTTATTGTGGTTCGCGAAAAAAATCGTTGCTATGTGAAATTGAATCAAGTCTTTCTCAGCTCTGCCTTAGAATATCAATGTAATCTTTACTCATTTGCTGCTGGCGGCAAAATCATTTAATATATTTTGCCACACTTTCTTCTTTGCCTCTCGTGTCTGTTATTTTTATTAATTCATAAATTTTATAGTTATAAAAAATTTAATTTTTTTTAATAGCAGCACGTTAGTACGATGTTTGCAGGAAAATAAGAGACATAAAGCCTCTGTTATCTGTGCACCATGATATCTATAGCCGCTGTCCGTTGTTGTTTTGGGCGTGTTTTTTCTTCTCCGCGCTCTTTTTTAGGGTTAAATCTAAGAAAAAAAGTGGTGAAATCGAAAAAGATTCTATTTCACCCCGGTCTATATACAAGATAAATATCTGGGTCAACAGGTCCGTGGCTTTCTGAATCAAACACAGGTTTTTGAATAAAAAATCATTTTATATTTCAACAAAGTCTCCTTTGAGCTCTATACAATTTGTCCAACGTTTTTCCAATTTTTTTTTTATCCTTTCCAAAATGGTTATTTGCTGGTGAGATGATTTCATCGTTGGAGTCAAATCTCTTTTCGAAATCCAAAGAATAGGACAGATAAGGAAGCAATTCATGGAATTTTGCCATGAAAACTGATTTTTTCTATTTTCTCAATTCTCAGCGGTAGTCTGCTATTAATGGCTGTCAAATGACGCAGCTTATTTAAATTTAGACAGAAGTCAACTGGCAGATGCCTGTGTGTTACCCTTTCGGTTAAAAGGAGGGAAATTCAAAATGTCACGGACTTTTTGCTCTCCCTCGTAACTCATATGTTGAAAAGTTTCAAGGAAGAAGGTTCTTATATGATTACTTGTAAATACCCTTGAAAATTAAAAAATGTTTAATATTTTTCTATTTTTTTATTTTATTTATTTGCTTCTAATTTATTATACATATACATTAATCACATTTACATTTGAATAATTATGTTATGTTCCTGTTCTACTTAGTTATTATATTTTACTTTAAATACTTTTATTTCAAATAATTTGGTGGAGGAAAAATTTGCAAAAACCTTTATAAAGCAGGGGTATAAGATAAAAATTTAGGATGGGTTAAATTTTTTCCTTATATTTTGTTAAAATTTACTTAAATCTTTTAAATTTAATCATTTTTTCTTTTTTCCTTTATTTTTGTATTTTTTTTTCTTTTCTATGTATATGCAGCAAGGTGTAAACAGGAATATTCACTATAAACTGATAGTCCCAAAAATTTTCGTACATAACTTCCCTACAAGAAATTGATGACTGAAACTAACACATAAACAAAATAAAATATCTGTCATTTCACTCTTGCATATATGCAAGAGTGAAACAACTAATATAAATTGCATTTTTTGTTGTTAAAAAAATAAAGTTTCGGTCAAGTTTTCCATATTTTCTTTAAGAACTTGACAGAAACTTTGTTCGACGCATTGACGGGTATTTCCGTCAACACTACCAGTCAAATGACCGGTCATATAACCGGTCGCATTCTTGTAGGGTTATCGAATAAACACAGCTTTTGTAAACAAAACTTCTTCAGTTTACTGAAAAATTTTATTAAAACAACCCTACAAGAAATTGATGACTGAAACTAACACATAAACAAAATAAAATATCTGTCATTTCACTCTTGCATATATGCAAGAGTGAAACAACTAATATAAATTGCATTTTTTGTTGTTAAAAAAAATAAAGTTTCGGTCAAGTTTTTCATATTTTCTTTAAGAACTTGATAGAAACTTTGTTCTACGCATTGACGGGTATTTCCGTCAACACTACCAGTCAAATGACCGGTCATATAACCGGTCGTATTCTTGTAGGGAAGTCTATAAAAAAATTCTTGGAACAAAATATTTAAAACTGTGTGAATAAGGACAAACAGGCAAATGAACATTGCTAAATCGACTCAAAAAGTGATTCGGGACTAACTCATTAAGCCGTGACCACGTAAAGGCGCAGGGTATAAAAAATATATAAAAGTTTTTTTTTTTTTAAGCAAATAGTTACGATTTAAACAACATGAGGTTTCACAATAGTCATGCAAACGTTTTAAATAAATGTTAAATGTGGTAAAGTTATTCAAAACACCCCCGTTTGTTCATTTTGTGTAAATGAACTGTTCTTTCCAATATGATTTAACAACAGCGTTTAAATGTCAGGAGTTTAAATTAAGCTGCTGGAATTACGAACAAAGAGATTAAGACGATTAAAACATTTGTTATGTTTTATAAGAATGGAAAATTTTACTAAAAAAAATATATATATTTTTTTTATTTATATTTTCTTTATGCTTTTACATTTACATTTAATTTTTATTTTTGTATTAATTAAATAATTAGCATTAGCTTTTTGCAACGTATTGTGTTCACATTTTTTAAAAATAACAACTTTTAGTTAACAAAATTTATTTAAATATTATGTAGAACATTTTTTATTTGGCATTTATTAAGCTTAAATTAAATCAAAATTAAACTATTTGGAATTGTTTTTATAACATTAAGGCTACCAAACATAATAAAATTTAAAAACAGATAAAACTTTAATAATATAATATGAATAAAACATAATTTTGTTAAAATAATTTGTCATAATTATTTATTATGTGACAAAACTTTTGTTTTATCTGTGTGGTTTTGTTATTGTTATGATTTTTTTTTAATATAAAGCTATCAATCTAACTCATTAATATTTTATGTTTGGGACATTTTCTATACTAAATTTTAACAAGTACCTTATGAAAAAAAAAACAAAACAAATTACATACATACAAACAAATTTTTTTAAATAAAAATTGATTTTGTTACACGATTCAAATAATATTTTTGCATATAATAAAAACAAAATTTTCAAGTGATTCAAAAAGTTTAAAACTTAAAATTTTTTAATAAATATTAAGTTCTAAACTTAATGAAAACATTATATTTAAAATTTATTTTATTAAGATTTAAAAAAAAATAAATACATGAAACACGACATTAAAACGAATTAGTTTATAGGTTTAGTAGTTGTAACAAATTGATTTTTATGTTAATTTAAGTATAGAGTTTGCAAAATATTTGTAAACGAAAAAAAAGTTAAAGATTTTAATTGATATTTAATAAAGTTAGAAGGTTGGTGTTGAAATTAAAATTAGGAATTCAAAATTATTAATCAGGACAGCGAATTTTATCCACAAAAAAAAAAAAAATAAATAAAATATATCTGCACTAAATTTAGTATTTTTAATTTGTCGATTAAAAAAAATAAAACAAAAAATTTAAAAATTTAATTTGATATAATTGGCTAACTACAAGCATCTCTTTTTAGTTTAAATCTCTTTAAGGTTTTAACATTTTTTCTTAGTGCAATTTTTATTAAATAAAAAAATGCAATAAATATTCAAGGAAATTATTGAAAATATATAAAAAATATGCACATGAAATCAATGCAATTTTGTTGCCAATACTTTAATCCATTAATAGAGGTTTTACCCTGTATCTTAAAAACTACTACTTTTTAGGACAGACAAAAAAAAGTTTTATAATAAATAATTTAACAATTTTTAAATTAAAGAAAAAAATTATTAAAAAATGTCACCAGCTTATTATAAAACGTTTTTTTTTTGTTGTTTTTCCTAAAAAGTAGTCATCTCCAAGAGTGGTTGCATTAGTAGTAAACAACAACAATCCTACATTACAATAGGTTTGGTTTATATCATTTTTAACCTCCCAGCAAAATAAAATGTATGTTATTCTTTACGAATCTCTTTTTCAGAACAACCAAAGAAGTTAATATTGTGATATACACTTTGTCCTGGTCGGAATAATAATTCTAATAATAATTCGAAATCACATTTTTAACTTAAAAAAAGTCACTTCCTATATTTATTTTGTAGTCCCTATATTTAACAACTTCCTTTAACTAATGAACAAGTCCATCTAATCATCAATTTTTCATAGCACCGAAACAAATTACTTCCTCCCAATAATACACCAATGTTAAAAACATTAATATTCACCGAAATTTTCACAACTTCGATTTCAGTTGATGTAGTGTTTAACTACTTTTTCCTCAGCTCTTATTTTGCTGGACTAAGTACCAACATTGATTGCCTAAAATTCGCTGTCCTGGTAATAACGAGAGTTAAAAAAAACTATTAGGTGTTTTTTGAATTAAATGACAAAGATTTGCAATTTATTAATCTTTAATTATTTTTAAATTAAAATATAAATTAATCAAAACATAAAACTGAACATTTTAAAATTTTTAGCTACTGAAATTGAAAAATAATATCAGCTTTAATTAAAAAAATGCATCCCAGGGTTTCGCGGACACTAATGCTATTTTTCGTTTGTTCGGAAGAGCCTGGTTTTTTTAAAGTTAAATATTTTAAATTTTTAATAATGAATTTAACAAATTTTTATCTAAAGTTGGCAGCATATTAATTTATTAAATATTAAAAAATGTATTTGCCTACAAAAATTTGTTCCTTTGTGTTCTCTTGATTTTTATCAAAACGCTTTTATTTTATGTTTTTTTTATTGTTTCAATTGGAATGTACCGTTAAAATTTAACAAACAATTAAATTAAAAATGTTTATGGGAATCAATTTCACTTCTTTAAAATAGTTTCATCGTCAGTATTCAAAAAAGTTAATGAATAAAAATTATTTTAAATTCACGTATTATCTCTCAATTGTTTGATTTGCCCGATTTATGTTTTTTTAATTGCAAATTAAAATTAATTTTTTTTAGGAATAAATGTTTGTCTTTGATATTATATTAAGATATAAACTTTAACTTAAATTATTGCTTCAATAAAATTGTATAAAATTCTGTTAGTTTTCTTCGATCTTTTTGATTTGTATATTAGTTTTAATTGAGCTTAAGATCTTTTTTTTTAATTATAAGAATTAATTATAAATATTTATTTGTCCTAAGTAATAAAATATTTATAATTAATTTTTATTAATTAAAAAAAAATATCTTAAGTTCAATTTGAACTGATATATAAAACTTTATATACAATATGGAATTTGAATCGAAACCCGTTAAATGAGTTAAAAAATTTACCATAGCTCTCGAATAAAAACTATAAATGTTGATTTGCGAATAAAAATAATTAAAAAAAATCGTTTAAATGATTCGCGTATTTGAAAATTATATCGTTTGAATCATCTGTGAAAATAATTCTTTTTGAATCAATTCTTTAAAGCTTTGAGCTAAACGCTCATTTTTTTTAAGCTGAAAATTATGTTTAATTTTATTTCTTTCAGATTTAAGGAATTGCTGTTATAAAAATAATTTATTTTTAAAACCGATTAAAATATCATAACAGTTATTTTTCAAAACGTTTAACCGAAATAAAGAACAAAATAATATAAAAAATTAAAACTTTTAACCGATTCAAATACCATTTATATTTCAAAACCATTAAGCGAAATAAAGAACAAAATTATACCGCTACGAAAACCAGTTATTGCTAAAATACTAATTTAAATTGAAACCTATTAACCGTAACCGATATTAGGAACAAAATTATACCGAAGAACCGTAGCCGAAATTTCGGTTACCAGCCTTGATAGGATCTTAATTTTATAAAAAATTTCATGTATAATTAGTAAAAATATGATTTAATTTGAATCATTTTCATAATTTATTTTTTGAGCGGGGTGTTCCGGAAATCGGCAGCATTTCGTTTAAAGAATAGGTTTGATATATATTTGCCTATATTTTTGCTTGAGCTTGTTTACAAAGTGTGAAAAGAGATCTTCGGTAAATGTCAGTTACAATCCGGAGAATTACAAATATTGGAAAAAAATACGTAATTAATGAAATTTTATAAGACATATAATTAGTTTGGCAATTCTCCATATAAATTATCAACAATTTTTAAGGTTTCTTTTCTTTTTTTTTTGCAACAACAACAAAAATGTTTTAAAACTAAGGTACCGGTATATGGTCCCTTTAAATATTTGTCCTTAAGTAGGTTTTACACACATGTATTTTAAAGTGTGCTTGTCAAATTTCCCACTGCAAAATATATACATGGTGTGTAAAAGCATAGAAAATTTGCTTCTGTAAATGTCAGCCCGCATTTACAGTGTGAAAATTTTAAATTAGAGTCAGTTGTTTTGCAATTCAATTGCTTGTAGGGGCAATAATATTAATAACATTATTTAATATTATTTTTCAATTTAATGACAGCTATTATTAAAAAAAGCTGCAATTTGCAATTTTTTGCTTCATTTTTAAAACTTTATTTTCAAGAACACAAAACTACCGCTATAAAAGAAAGTCATAACAAAAACAGCTGTTGTGATCTATTGTAGGTTATGTCAGATGAAACTAAAAACGTAAGTGTGAAAGCAAAAATTATAAGTCGTCTGTAAATTGACAATTTTGACAGACATGCGCAATTACAGATGGATCTAGCAGCTGACAAAGCCACTGTAAAATAAATAGTGTGTAAAACCACCTTTACTAAACAGTTTCTTGAGTAGAAAAGTTAAAATAAAAAGTACCAATTTTTGGTACCAGTTTCTCCCCCTCAAAAGTAAGAGATGTTTTTTTTTATTACATATCAGAGTTTTATTAAAATCAGGATCTTAAGTTTTAGGGGTTTCCTTAAGAAAATATATCTTCATGTATTTATGAATTTTTGCCTCAAATCAATGAATATCCACCGATAATCGAACATACTTAATTTGTATTAACCTCTTTATTAATCTATCTTCGAAAATAATTTTTTACAAGTTTTTCTATTTTTAATTTATGTTATTCTAGTTGAGTTTTTGAACTTACCACGTTTGTAATGCAATACTTTTGCGACGGAAAAAGTATAAAAAAAAATTTAATATTTTATTTCTGATACAGTTGTCGCTTTTGACTGCACATATCGATTCGGGTTTAAATCACTACCAAGGAATAACTACATTTTTAAATAATTTTCTTTGGCTGATATATATATTTTTTTCAATTTCAATTGGTTATAAAAATTATTTCACAGCTAAAGAGTATACACTTTTTTATGTTTCAAATTTTTACATACAATTAATTTATAAATTTTTTTTTAAAAATGTTTCAAAAAGCACGCAAGTTCCTGTAAAAAAATGTACAATTATAAATATTATAAATATTTTATAAAATTTTGGAATAAAATTAAATAGAAATTACAATAAATATATATTATATTTGTAATCAAACAAAAGTGTTTATAAATATTTTTTAATACAAACTTTAAATATATTAAAAATACATATTTTCTTATTTTTTTTTATTTAAATTTAAACTCATCGGTATACAGAGACAAAAATATCATAGTTAAATTAATTATGATATCATATTTGAATTAACATTTTATTTTGGAACAAACATTTTTATATTATCTATATAAATATGATTCTAAAAAATTTTAAATAAACTTCAAACTAATATTCATTATACATAGTATATTTAAATTAAAATAGAAAACAAACTTAGTTTGATTTCAAAGATGTTTCTATTTATTCTGTGTCTGTATCCTGCTTAATTAAACAAAAATAACAACAAGACTAAAATTATAAAATATTCTATCCAATTAAAAAAAAAAAAGAAAATACGAATTAAATAACTAAATCTAAAAGGGAACATTTAGAGAAAAAAATTATCTTTAACATATTTTTTACGCATAAAAAATAATAAAGTTACGATTTGCATAATAAATTGACCAAAATTAACCCTCCAAACGGACTTTGCTTTTTTGCAATAAAATTGCAAGGGAATTATATTCGACAAGAAAAAAAAAACAAGTGAGCTTTTGATATTTCATTTGATTGCGATATGCAATGAAAATGATTAAGAGTAAATCTCAAAATTTAATGTTAAAAAAAAAAAAAGGTTTGTCAACAAATTTTTCCTCCTATTAAGATATATTCCAAAAATAAAATCTTTTGTAAGATGTGGCGATTTTCGTTTTTCGGAAAATATTTGTATCATACTTTGTTTAATATCAACGGTTAACGTAAATATATATTTGTTAGCTTTTTGAATATATATGTATATATATTTTTAAAATTTTTACACTTGTTAAATACATTATTTTTTAGCTTTTTAAACATTTTTTTCACAAAAAAAAAATTCAGTAAATTTCATGAATTCTTAATTTATAATTTCAAAATACTCATTTCATACATTTGTAGATAATTCGAGTCGATCTTGCCGGTTCGAGGGTTAAATAAATGTAAAATATAATCAAATAAAGAAGAAATTATGTACAAAAAAATACAAATTACAAATTATAAATGTTTGTATGTGCTTTAAGTTAATGTGCTTCATATTAATATAAAACAAAATATTTATTAAATAAAATATTACTTACAAAATGTTTATAACATACCGAGAAGAAAATATTTTTTGCAAATTAACCAGTCAGTCCTCCACAAAAACAAAGAGAAATTCAAAGAGGAAATATGAATTAAATTTTTTTTTTAATAAAATAAAATTAAAAAAATAAAATTAAAAAAAAAATAATTAAATACAAATAATTTACAAAAAAAAAAAACTAAGAAAAAGTATAAATAAATGGGATTTAAATCTTATAGACTAGTTAGGGCCAGTTTTTGGGTTGTGGATTAAACTTGGTTTTATAATATGCTTAGTTAAAACGAAAATAAATTTATTCCGAGATTAACTTAAATTAAATTGCCATATTTTTTTTCACCAGAATAAGAGGCATCAATATTTACAAATACCAAAAAAAATATATAATTAACATAAAAGACGCAGGATTAAAATTTTCTATATTTCACAGGCCAATAAGAACATTTGGAAATTTTATAAAGTCGACCTTCAATAATGCTATATAATAGGTCTGTACGAGGTAATTTTGGGTAAAGTTTGGTAAATTGAGGGTAAGCAAAAAATTAACAACCTCTCACAAAATCATAAAAATGGCCAAAATATAAAAAAATAAACGTCAAATTTATTCATATTAAAAAATATCTTAATTAATAAATATATTTGAAATGGCAAATAACTATTAACATGTTTTAATGTATTTTTCATCACTAAGAAGAAAAAGTTTGTTTGGAAAATTTTTTATTTAAATTTGAATTTTTTTCACAAATACAAAACAGCTGATGATTTGACAGTTTTACCATTTTACCCAAACAAAGGAAACGCTTTTTGGTAGTATTGGGTTCCCACGGGTACCCGCTGTAACGTACGAGGAACACACCTAATGCAACTACAGTCATGTGCGAAAAAATAGGGACACTTGTATGCAACAAATTTAAAGTAAAAAAACATACATTTTGCTAAAAAAAAAATAAAAATATTATTTTTAGATTATAGTACAACAACTCTTCATTTTTAGCAACAATTCAAACTTTGTTGTTGCAATTGAAAATAAAACAACATTAAAAAGTATTATAATTTCCTATATTCGAATGTGAATAAAAAATAGGGACAGTAAGAAAATGGTTTGAAATATTATTGTAATAGTTTTCATTGAGCTATTTTATTTATAAAAAATTAATTATAAATATTTATTTATCCCAATATTTCGTCACCATATTGGGTGACTTCTTCAGGGGAAATATTTTTTTATAATATAATAGTGGTCTGGTCACTGTATCTAATAGAAGTACCCATTTCTGTATTATATTTATGTAAATAAGTATACCAAGTATGGAGCCAAGGGTGAAAAAGGTATGTGATATAGAAAATCGCAACAGATTGCCATGTGCATGAATTTTCAAATTTTGTTGGTGCCAGACTACTTCGTTGGTATTGTTTATCAATTGTAAGCCAAACAAAAGAAGACCTGATCACTATTAAGTTTTATTTAAAATTTTTATAAATATTTCCGAGTTACTATAACTTTCATCATCACTGGAATAATCAATTTTGCACAGCAATAAAATGTTTTGTTTTTATTTTATAAAAAAAGTGGATTTGCTTATGTTTTTCTTTTTGATCACCTGTTAATATTTTTAACAGATCTAACTTGAGTTTAACCCTCCAACATTGCTGAATTAAGCTAGCAAATAATACAAAATAAACCATATACCAAAAACAGCAATACTAGTTTAAACCAGGTTTAACTCATAAAAGTTAATTTACAACCCACAAAACTCGCTCTTTAGAAATGTAAATTTGCAGTAAAAATTCATACATTTGACTGGATGGTCGCGGGTTCAAGTCCCACTGAGAGCAAATAGTTATTTTTTTTTTTTAATTTAAGAACAAAATAAAATTTTATTTTCCTAAAAATTAATTTCAAAATATATCTGCATGAATTTTGTATGGATTACATAAAATTTAAGATTTTTTTTAATTCTCATAACTGCTAAAATTTTCAAAAATATTTTCACAATGTCCAGTTAACTGCCATCCGAGACCTTAAGCTTTAACTGTTATTTTTTTCTCCATGTAGGTGCCTAAAAAAATAACATTTTAAAACTGCTAACTTATCTCAGAATAAGCAAAGCCTAACCATAGTTATGAATGTCAAATTTATAATATCTTTGGTTCGTATTTTACTCTAGTTATTAGATAAGTTATCTTATCCTTAGACACTTAGAAATCAAAGATAAAACCTTTTAAACAAAGTCTTGCATTTGCCTACAAAATCGCCGCCGAGGCTTGGTAGGGTAATAAAACATTTTGAAAAAAATATTATTTGGGTACAAGTCTTTGACTATACCAATTTTCATTGAAAAATTTGCACCATTTCTTAGTTCAGAAAAATATGGGTTATGTGTAATTTTCTAAGGCAAGACCAGTAAGAATTACTTAGTAACAAACTTTCAGAGTGTAAAAAAGGACGAAAACGGAAAGTTTGCAACAATTTATAAGTTTGTTAAACAGCTGATTGTTATAAATTATAAATTATAAGAGGATACTAGATGTAAAATATTAAGTAGAAGTTATTTAGAAGGTTGTCTTATCTTTGCCATAATTAACTTTACAATATTTATTACTTTTCATTTGCATACAACAACATAGTTGTTAAATATTTATTTTTTTTTTTTTTTGTAAGTACAAAAAACATTGTTGGCAAAAATTTGCAAACTCTTAACATCAAACTGTCAGTTGATTCTTTGTTTTTCTTTCTGTTCATTAAGTATTTGTGCAAACGAACTCCGTTCAGTAAAAATTTGTACAAATTATCCAGTAAACGAACGGAGCTAATGTTATAAAGTTTTACAGTTTTAATTTGTTGTGAATATTCTATGACTTTTGTTAGTACATTTGAAAAAATTTAGGATTTTTTTTTTTCATTTTAGATAAGTGGTCTCTTTGAACTTTAAATATCGAAAAACTAAAACCATTTTCTGATTTCCTTAAAAAAATTTAAACTTTATTAAGAAATAAATAAAATGTTTAAAAATATTTTTTTTATAAAAACAAAAATTATCAGTAACTTCATATTTTTTATGGAAAATTTACAAACTTACAAATATAAAAAAAATAAATTACTGGGAAAATTGAATTATAAAAACATCTGCAAAAAAAATAAAAATAATTAATATTATAAAAATATACTGACAACATGAAAAAATAAACTACCTCAAAATAAACAAACAAAAAATATATAATATATACAAACAAAATATAATATTTATTAAAATAATAAATATTAAAGACAAGAAACAAATTATTCATACAAATTTTGTAAATATTTAAATGTGATAATTTTGTTAATACTTTTGTTTCAAATTTAAATAACAAACAAATTTCCACAAAAAAAAATCAATAAAAGTTTCAAAAATAATTTCAAAAATGTTTTAAAGAAATAAAAAAAATTACAAAAAATAAAAATTATATTTAAAATAAAAGTTTTCTTTACCACAATGTAAAAACTTAAAAATATACTTACTGTGTTTCAAAAAATTTTAAATTTTTATTAATTTTAAGATCTGTATAACAAAACCAATTTTATGAAAACATAACATAACAAACGCATACACACAAAAAAAATATAATATTAAAACTTTATATTTATACAATACATTCATATAAACAATTATCAATGTAAAAATTTATTATAACAAATAAAACAAAAAAAAACACTGCAAAATAATTGGATTTTATTAATTTTTAAATTAGGAAAAAAAAAAAAACTGTTAAAAATTTTTCCAAAAAAATGTGGAACGCTTCACGATTTTGCGTGTCATCCTTGCGCAGGGGCCATGCTAATCTTCTCTGTATCGTTCCAATTTTAGTATATGTTCTGCCGAAGCAAGAACAAATGTGTGAGTATAAATTTACTATTTGTAGTTACAATATAACAAAAAAGCAAATGAGAATTAAAAATAATCAATTTTTCAACATACACATGCTGAAATTAAGAGGAATGTTTAGTTGGTAGGACGTTTATTATGATTTACTGCAGAGATGTATTTTATTCAGTGTTGCCACTTCTTGTATGATAATCCAAATCGCGCCTAGTATTTAGCTTTGTGCATTGATAGTGGTGGGTAACTACTATCATGTACAGTTTATGAATAATCAGATATTTTTATTTTTTTTTTTTACAAAATCGAATAGAAACTAGAGGAGAAAATCGATTTAATATCTTAATTATATGACTCTGTCTTTATGACACGTTTTGGTTATTTCCATGTTTTGTGTGGTCTGATTAATTTTTCAATTTAGTGAGCAACAACACGTAAAATTTACGTACAAATTAATTCTAGGGTTAAACTGGATTTCGATATTTTAAGGGCTAGCAAGTCTTGTATTCTCAATATTATCAATTAAGTTTTAGTATTATTTGTTTTAAAAGTTGTCGTTGTAATAATTGGCAGAAATTGTGCGAAAACAAAATATATATATATATATATATATATATATATATATATATATATATATATATATATATATATATATATATATATATATATATATATATATATATATTAATAAAAGGAATACAGAATAACGTCGCTTAACGCAACTAATAGAAACTTAGGTAGTTGCAAAAACTTAGGTTGTTGTGGAAACCGAGCCACACATTTATTATGGCTTACTATATTCAATATGAATCCTTACCTCTTACGTATCTATCCAAGTTTTGGATAAATTTAAAGTTAAATTCAAGTGTTTAATTGAAAATAAATTTTTAGCTTAATGTAAATGCAATCTACCTTTGATCATCATATAATTCGGCATACTTGCACCTGTAAGCATAATTACTCATTCTAGTAGAAACTTATTTTTTGAAACGTCGTGGTTATGTATAACTGCTTTAAAAAAAACTTTGTCTAAGAAAAATAATGATATTTGTTATCGAATTGTTATTGCTTAATATTTAGATATGAATAAAATGGGATTTTATAACTGAGATTTTGCTGAGATTCTTTTTGAAGTTCAAAAGGTAAGAAAATATTAATTGAAGCCAAACGAAATTTAATACCCAATTTTTTGGGTTATTTTGTGTTTTGACTTCTGGGTAATTTTGGATTTTATATATGGCAGCATTGCTAATAAAAATAGCTTTACATAGCTGTGTTTATGCGGCAAGCTATCAAAATTGGTGTATGTCATTTCGATATAAATTTGATATAAGCCAACGTTTAGTGTTACCGCTTAACATTACTTATATCAAAGTTGTATGGCAATGATAGAAGCCAATGTTAATAGCTTGCCGCATAAACACCGATATACTTTTTTATTATTTATTTTTTCAATTTCAAACTTAAACTTAAATAAAAACTACTAAAAAACACTGCTAAACCAAACCCAAAAACCGCCTGTTTTTCTTTGGTATGAATAAAAAGACGTTTTCCTACAGAATATATTTATTTTTTCAATTTAGTGAACAATTTCTAAAAACAATTGCCCATAAAACCTTCTAAGGATATTTAACCAATAAAATTCGCGCTGAACAATACTTTTTCAACTAATAAACGTGTTTGTGATACAGTTTGAAACTATTTATTTGATTTTTTTTTTTAAATTTTCAATTAAATTTTGAATTGTTACCTAAATTGCTTTAAAATAAATACATGTTTGTAATGTTAGCTTTTTTAAAGGTTTACTTTTTATTTATTATGAATTCGACATAAATATTAATTCATAGATTTTAATATAAAATATTATAAAAATAAAACATTTAATACATCAAAAAAACGCACATATAAATTAAAAAGGAAAATTCTACAAAAAAAAAATAAATATATATATATATATATATATATATATATATATATATATATATATATATATATATATATATATATATATATATATAAATTGTGCTTTAGTTTATTGACACTAATATTAAAATAACATACTTTTAAAAAAGTTAACGAGTATAAAAAGAGAGTTAGTTAAATATTTTCTTTGTTGTGTCACAAATCAAATATTATGATATTAATAGCAATATTTAAAATTTATTCATGTTTATTTTCCGGCTGTAAATCAAACCAAGCATTTAAACCTTCGTCGGAGATTTCAGCATCATTTAAGGGAATTTTAATCTAAAAGAAAAAAAAAAATTAATTAAATATAAAATACATTGCAGTTTTAAGAAAGAATACAATCAGCCATATGCATAGACATTGTGTTATACAACAGACTTATAAATCAAATTATTACGTAAAACAACAAGTTTGATTTATAATACTGTTATAAGACTAAAAAAAAAATAATAATAATAATAAAATCCCCTTCACAAAATCAAAAATAATTAAATAAAAATTTCAAGTTATTAATTAAATTAAATAAAACAAACAATTTTAAATCGTGTTATTTATTAATTTTTCAAAATATTTTTTCTATGTCCCAAAAAAATCTTATAATAAAATTCTTGACCCAAAAAATCCACTAAATGAAAAAATCTCCAAGCTGGCAGCACTATTTAATTACAAATCTATTTTCTACCTAATATTAAAGTTGCCAGAAAGGTTTTAACTCGTGTCCACATTTTACAAGTTGAAATCTCCAATATTCTCCCAAAAATATTTTGATATACAAATTTGTTCTGTATATTTAAACAGTTTTATGTGAGAGCATTTTTAATTTTTTTGAAGCTACTTCATAGAAAAATTGTTCTTTTACTGCTTTTTGGTTAATTTTTTTTTTAGCTTCAGGATTTTAAAGAGGGTTGTTAAAATTGTTGCCAAAACTTCAAAAAACGCTTCTTAAATAATTCACATGTTTTAGATAAACTTTGAAAGTATTGATTTTTTAACAACACCATTTTATCGATTGTAAGATAAGCGTCCGTATTTAATTTTTTTTTTCAAAAATTTACATTTCACTTAAAATTAAAAAAAAAAATTCAACAGAATTATAATAAAATTGTTTGCAGAGTTTTGAATTCCCCAAAAAATATATTATGAATTCTTAACAACATCTAAAAATAGTTTCGATAATCCTAATTTAAAAAAAATTGAAATTTCTCACTTTGAAAATTTGCCCACAAATCAAATTGGCATTCCAGAATTGTGCCCCAATTCTGTTATATGGCAACGCTGCCTGCTGTTCATAGTTTTTATAAACCGAGTTAATTTATTTTTGTCTGCTACAAGCATGATTTTTATTCTTTTTTTCTTTTAATTCTCATTTGTTTTTTTGTTATATTGTAACTACAAATAGTAAATTTGTACACACACATTTGTTCTTGCTTCGGCAGAACATATACTAAAATTGGAACGATACAGAGAAGATTAGCATGGCCCCTGCGCAAGGATGACACGCAAAATCGTGAAGCGTTCCACATTTTTTGAAGAAATTTAAATTAGAATTTTTAACAATATTTATTACGCCTCATTTTTAAGAAATTGCGTTGTACTAAAATGATGGTAAAAAGTGCCTCGAACATTTGAGTATCAGTCAGAAGGTTTCGAGTTCGAGCCCGGTTATAGGTATATTATTTTTTTTATTGTTTTAATATTTTTTCTTATAAAGTAAACTTTTTTTTGTTTGTGGCTCATTTTTAAGAAATTGCGTTGTACTAAAATTATGGTAAAAAGTGCCTCGAACATTTGAGTAGTTTAAACGAAGTGAAGTATCAGTCAGATGGTTTCGAGTTCGAGCCCGGTTATAGGTATATTATTTTTTTTTATTGTTTTAATATTTTTTCTTATAAAGTAAACTTTTTTTTGTTTGTGGCTCATTTTTAAGAAATTGCGTTGTACTAAAATTATGGTAAAAAGTGCCTCGAACATTTGAGTAGTTTAAACGAAGTGAAGTATCAGTCAGATGGTTTCGAGTTCGAGCCCGGTTATAGGTATATTATTTTTTTTTATTGTTTTAATATTTTTTCTTATAAAGTAAACTTTTTTTTGTTTGTGGCTCATTTTTAAGAAATTGCGTTGTACTAAAATTATGGTAAAAAGTGCCTCGAACATTTGAGTATCAGTCAGAAGGTCTCGAGTTCGAGCCCGGTTATAGGTATATTATTTTTTTTATTGTTTTAATATTTTTTCTTATAAAGTGAACTTTTTTTTGCTTGTGGAAGAATTTTTTCAGACACTTTTTTTTGTGTTATTTCCAACAAGCCAGTGCCAGCAGTTATCATTCATTAAGGTTTCGAGATTTAGAATGCTTCGTGTCTGGTTAGCTTGGTGGGTAGAACAATCGTAGCCCTTTTCAAGGATATATAATACCCTATCTGGCCAACAGAGGGCCCCGTCGCACAGTGCTTTGTGCCCATATAGTGAATCGGCAAAATTAGAGGAGTTGTCGCAGAAACTTGAAATTTGGTATGCTGGCTCAGAATATCTAAATTAAGAAAAATTTGAAGTTTCGAAAAAATCGGCCCAAGGACACGCCTACTTCCGATACATCCTTAAATTTAAAAGTTTAATTCCAGCTACTATTATGAGCAGAATGAAGCAAAAATTGGTAAATCTCTGTTAAATTATGTCATTTAGCTAAGTGCTTAATTTTCTTTCATTCGGAGCAAGGACATAACAACCTCCCATATATCCTTTTTCTTAAAATCTACATTTTGGCTACATTAATGATAAGAATACAGTAAGAATTCGGAATAGTTTATGAAATTATACTTTTTTGCTTTGTGACAATTTTCGTTTCATTCGGTGCAAGGACATTACAACCTCCCATATATCCTTTTCCTCAAAAACTGAGTTTTAGCTACATTAATGATCAGAATGCACTAAAAACGGATAATAAGTTTTAAAAAGATACTTTTTAGATCTCTGAAGATTTTTTTTTATTCGGTACAAGTACTTGACTTTCTCCCACATGTCCTTTTTCTTAAAAACTAAGTTTTTCCCAATTTTGCCATTTATTAATACAGATATAAACTTCTGGGATTTTATTTTTTTACACAGATATCCAAAAGGCAACTATACACAATTTTAAATACAATTTACCATTATCGAAAAATATAACTTTACAATTATAAAATAAATTTTACAAAATGGCTTCATTATGTATATACATATGTATAGAGAAAATATGTCAAAAATTGATAATTTTAAAAAGGGCTACACTTATTCCTTCAAATTTTGTAAAATAACTTCAAAATAATGTTAAATTTGTTTAAGAACGATAGCAATCTTTTTCAATGCAATTTTATAATTTTTTGGAAATGCACTCTACATGAAGCATTGTTCGAATTGATACATTTTTTTAAAATGTTTGCAAGTTTCGATTGTGTGAAAAAATGTCAAAACTATTCTTTGCTTTAAAAACATGTTATTCGACCAATAAATGCGGTCCAATTCGGATAAAACTAGGTACAAGAGATTTTATCCGATTCGGAAAAAATTTCCAAATTATAGACTTAGAAAAGCCGAAATAAAAAGTTGTATAATTTTATATAATTTTTTTTTATACTTAATCAAAAATAATACATTTTTTCAAACAAATGCGGTAAAAATCACAAATTTAGCCATTTTTACAAAAGCCAATATTTTGATTTTTTGTGAAAAACCGGCACTTTTTTTTAATAATATGTTAGATAATATTACAGACTTACAAAAACCGAAATAAAAAATTATTTAATTTTATATAATTTTTTTTTATACTCAATCAAAGATAATACATTTTTTCAAACAAATGCGGTAAAAATTAAAAATTTAGCCATTTTTACAAAAGCCAATATTTTGATTTTTTGTGAAAAACCGGCACTTTTTTTTTAATAATATCTTAGATAATATTATAGACTTACAAAAACCGAAATAAAAAATTATTTAATTTTATATAATTTTTTTTTATACTCCATCAAACTTAAGAAATTTTTCCATATTCCTAGTATGTTCTTTTAATTCATTGGGAGCTAAAAGAATAGTTTGTAAGTAGACTATTCAAAATTTTCATCCGATTCGAATGAAATTTGGTACATGATGATTGTGACTAATTCTTTTTACTGATATTTGTACATATATCCAATTTGCTGAAAATTGGTCAATATTCAATCATATAAGTCAAAAAAATGCGGTAAAAATCACAAATTAAGCCATTTTTACAAAAGCCAATATTTTGATTTTTTGTGAAAAACCGGCACTTTTTTTTTAATAATATGTTAGATAATATTATAGACTTACAAAAACCGAAATAAAAAATTATTTAATTTTATATAATTTTTTTTTATACTCCATCAAACTTAAGAAATTTTCGAATTTTCACCAAAAAAAAAACCTATTTTTTGGAGTTGTAAAAAATATTTGTTTTCAAATATATATTAAATAGTGTATTAAGGGTTTACTACAAATATATCTAAGTATTCAAAAAATAAAACTTTAAATCAGTATTTAAAAAAATATATTTTTGAGAATTATTTTCGTGAAACAACTGAAAACAATATTTTTGTTCAGTAATTTTTGCTTAATATTTTCAAACTTTGGCGCCCTCTACTGACGGCGAAAGCAATCAGACTAAATTTTTTTTTGCATATTTATTTCAGTTAACTTCTTGTCTTTCAAAAAATGTACTTTTAAGAACAATTTGAGCCCATGCTTGATTTTTGATTTTTGCCCATGGGACAAAGCACTGTGCGTCGACCCTTCATCGGCCCTGAACCTTTCTGTGGGGTGCCCATTGGCTATATAAGGAAGATCAGGTTGTGGCCAAGAGATTTATTTCTCTGTCCAGTGGGGGATCGGGGCGACTACAGGTCCCTGGAAAGAAAGACTTAGGGACCTTGACGGAGTTCTTTACTGGCACTGCGATCTCAGGTACCAAGGGTACAAAAAAGGTCAATCGGACACTGATATTGCGTTAAGGTTTTTTTTAATCGTTTTATAGAAAACCCCTGATAAAGTCCCTTAAAGAAAGCAGATGTCTGTCGACCCATCATCATACAGTTTTGTTAGTGTAGAAATATTCAAAAAATGTGGAACGCTTCACGATTTTGCGTGTCATCCTTGCGCAGGGGCCATGCTAATCTTCTCTGTATCGTTCCAATTTTAGTATATGTTCTGCCGAAGCAAGAACAATTGTGTGAGTATAAATTTACTATTTGTAGTTACAATATAATAAAATAACAAATGAGAATTAAAAGAATATCTTTGAAAAACTTGAATGCTACAAAATGAATACAAACATACTATTTTTAGAATGTCATTTCATCTACCTGAATTGGTAAATTTAAGCAAGGGTTCAATTTTGGTTTGTTATTTACAACCAGGTATATGAAATAGTATTCTAAAAATATTATAATTTTTGTTATCTTTAGGTTTCCCTTAGACATTGTTTTAATTCTCATTTGTTATTTCGTTATATTGTAACTACAAATAGTAAATTTATACTCAAACGTTTGTTCTTGCTTCGGCAGAACATATACTAAAATTGGAACGATACAGAGAAGATTAGCATGGCCCCTGCGCAAGGATGACACGCAAAATCGTGAAGCGTTCCACATTTTTTTTTGGAAATTTTATATTTTTTTTTAAATACTATCAAGAAGTTTAAAAACTTTTCCTCATTGCAAAACTCTCGTATTTTTTTTTGAAGGTTGAGTTGGGAAGATTTGGTTAATCGACATTAATCATCCTATCATGATATTTAAACGCAAAAATCGAAAAATGGTTTCTAAACAATCATATTTTAAACAACCCAGTAAGCAAAAATTTAGATATGTTTTTTAGGGTTCTTATACTATGAATAGAAAATTGCTCAAATAAATTATATATATTTTTGAAATTTAAAATATTTTTTGTTAAAAATTACAAAATTTTTGAACGAAATTATGAGCTTTCTAATTCAGATATGTTAAAAAATTTAAATATTTTCTGAACAATTCAAAAAAGAATAAATTTTGAGCCTACATATATAAATTTTTAAATTTTTTAAAGTAATTTTTGAATGAACCCCTCTGAACTTTTAGTAATTTATTTTGATTATTTTTTCATTTGGTTTATTGGCTCAGTAGTTATCAAAGATTTTGAATCAAAATGATAAAAATTTTTATATATCAATATTCTAAGGAATTTGTACAAAAAATCGTCTTCCCACTTTTATAATTTCCTTAAAGTAAAAATTGCCCACTCCTAAAAAAATATTTTACCCAAAAAAAGAAAACCGAACTCGACATTCAATTTTGTACTCACCATTCCAATAATAGGACTTCCACCATGTAAAAATCCCTTTTGTGTGCAAACAGTTACTTCTAATTCACTTTGCATCAGTTCAGCCGTTGAAATTAAATACTCAAAAGTGGCATCATAAACAGGATTACAATTATCCTTAATTACAACAGTTTTACGTTTTGATTCTTTGCTACGTCCAGGCAATAGATAAAGTTTAACATAAGGATCGGGTATATTGGTAGGATCTCTTAGGGGGATATTCATAATTTTGTGAATGGTAACAAAAAGCTTTTGACGTTGTACCATATAGTGAATGGTAAGTTGCATACGTCCACGTCCAAATTCACCAGGTGAACTAGTAACATCGGGATAACGATGGGTTAGAATGGAATCGCCTGAAGCTAAAGAAGCACTAAAAGGTTTAGGGCTACGAGGTGGTGTAATCGATTGTAAATTGGCAGAAGTGGATACTTTTAAATTGGGTTCTTCTTCGGTAAGTGGAGATTCAGTAGAAGAAATACGACTAGACTGAGATTGCAATTCCTAAGTAAAGATGATCAATTTAAAATTATTTCCTCAAGTAATTTGGATATTTTATATAATTATCTTACCTTGGGTGAAGTTTTCTCCTGTATACTTGGAGTTTTATTCACCGAGGTTGTTCGGGATAATTGTGCATTTGCTAAATCCGGACTTTCAGGGTCTTCTACTATATCGGCTTTTTTCAATATACGCAATGACAGCGACATTATAAGTTTTGATTCTGGACCCGATTTATGTATTTGGAAAGGTTGTGAGACTACCTCCATATTTTGCTTATTCATTAAGGCGGCTATAACATAACCAAATTGACCAATTTCATTGCCGGTCTTTTGGTCGTAAATTTTTATTTGTAAAGTATCATTATCGGGATTGCCCACTAGGAAAGTAAAACCTTGTTCCCATACAGGAGAATCATCACGCATTATCATAGCGGTTTGTTGTTTTTGTTTACCCACACTAGCAACCAAATAGGGATCAGGTTTTGAAGAAGTACGAGCTTGTTTGAGATTCTTACAGGAATCAATAAATACCGTTAGTAAGGCTGAACTCATTGAAGTTACTCTCAGCAATTGGGTTTCCAAAAGAGCAGCTTGTAAGTCCGTAGGATCGGCGGTAAGTTTATACCATTGCAAACGTACATGGAGTAAACCATGTTTGGCATCTTCCAAAGTTAACCACTGTTAAATTAAAAAAAAAACAAAATATAATAATTAATATCACTGAATTAAAAGATGTATTTAGTAAATATATAAAAACATACCGTGTCTACGACACCTCGTTTAACTGCATTGACAATTTCAATAGAAGCTCTGAAATTTATGAAATAATTTAGTGTAAAAAATATTTTGAAATAAATTTATATTCGCAATAAATAATAATAAGAACTTATAAAACTGTTTTTAAAATGTCTCTAATTTATTTTTTTAGTTATATTTTGTTAAATTTAAATTAGTATTTAGAAAAAATAATAATAACAAAATATGTGAAATTTTTATCGATTTTGCATGTCATTCCTGTGGAGAAACATATTAAACTTTTCTGTATCGTACTTTTTTTTGTTAATTTTCTGCTGAATTAGGAACGCATTATTAAAGTTATTTTTGATTAAAATTTGAATGCAAAAAGATTGTGAGAATTATATGCAACAGAGTTAAGCTAATTTATGGATTATTTTCCAATAAAAAGCCAACTCTACCTAAAAAATAAATATTTATTTATTAAGTTTGTCTTCTCTATCACATAATCGAATTTTAGTAAATTCGGGATTCTATGAATATAATACACAATTGCTGATAGAGTTTCGGTGCTATTAGAAATCAACAATTTCACCATTGCTAACTTCCATAGTGGAGTATCGCTTCCTGTAAAAAGCCAGCATTGCTAACTTCTTCAGTGAAATATTGGTGTTTTTAGAAAAGCACGATTTATGGTGGAACATCGTTATATATATATATAGGGGAATATCGGTATCTTTGGAAATTCGCAATTAAAAGTGTTATAACGATACCTTTGGAAAACCGCGATTTAGAGTGGAATATCGTTACTTTTAAAAATGCATGATATAAATTAGAATATCGGTTACTTTGGAAATTCATGCGCTCACAATATTATTTTGTTAAAAATAATCGAAAATACATATTAAAGTAATCGAAAATACAATAAAAAGAGGACTACCGATTTTTCATTATATTCAGCCCATTTCGTTGTTTATTTTCAAACGTTTAAAATAACCATCAATTTTTAACTGACAAAACGTAGAATAAACTGATTTTTGTGATTTGTTTTTCAAATTGAAATTTTTTTTTATTTGTATGTAATTTTACAAAACACAACACACACAGATGTATTTATTTATATTTTCTTTGTGTGTATCTATATTTGAATAATTTCTTGTAATTTCTATTAAAATAATTTTGTATATAAAACACTATTTTGATAAAAAACAAATGAAAAAAGGCTTAAATTCGGCTGTGCCGAATCTTTTAATACCCTCCATCAATATCCTAAAAAACTGTTCTCTACTGTTTTTGATACAAATAATGTAAAAAACTTTTGAAGTAAAAAAATTTTTTGAGGTGAAAAAATTTTTTATGGTGAAAAAAAATTTTAGTGGTGATAAAAATTTTTTAAGGTGAATACAAAATATTATTAATTTCTAAGCGCCTGATGAAAAAATATAAGAAAATATATTTTGTACCTGTCGCTTCTATGAAATTATACTAATATACCGATTTTGCTCATTTTCAATACCAAACTGCTCGGGAGGATGTCCAACAATCCAGGTAAAAATAGGCACCCTCGCTTTCGTCTTCGTGATCGCCATTTCAACAGACAGACAGACAGACAGACGGACATTGCTAAATCGATAAAATTTCATAAGGATGACGAATATATATACTTTATGGGGTCTTAGACCTATATTTCGAGATGTTACAAGCGGAATGACAAACTGATATATACTCTCACCATATATGGTGGAGGGTATAAAAAGAATTATATGAATTTGTATTTTTAGAAACAGAAAACGTAAAATTTTACATTTAACAGAAAATATCAACTCCTAATGAATGTCTGTAAATGTTTGTAGTTTGTTTTTTGAACGACTGATTTAAATAGTTAAAAAAACATTTCTATGAATTTCAATTGATTCTTCATTTTAAAACAAACTCTACATATTACTTTTTAAATAAACTAAAATCGGTAAGGGAAAATATATTGTGAGTGTATCATTGATTTTCACGATTTAGAAATTTCCGATTGATTACTTACTCAAAATAAATATCACGATTAAAAGTGGAAATCCACGATTTATAGAATATGAATATCTTAGAAAATCTACGATTGATAACTTCCTCAGTAGAATATCAGTAACTTTGAATATTCTCGATTGATAACTCCTTCATGATTAAAAGTAAAATATTGCCACATTTAGATATCCACGATTGATAGTGATATATTGCCCCATTTCTTACTGGTGATATAAAGGTACCTTTAGATATTTACGATTAATAATTTAATCAAAAATCCACAACTAATATTGGAATATTGGTAGCTTACGAAATGTACAATTAGAAATTGACAACTTCTTTTGAGATACATAGGTAACTTAAGAAATTCAGGATTGATAATTTACTTAATAAAATATATTAATAGCATTTTACGTATAATATCGGAACCTTCAAATTCACATAATTGATAGCTTTCTTAGAGAAACATTGATATCATAAGAAATCTAAGCTTCGTAATTTTCCTAAGAGTACTGTAATATGGATTGATAGCTTTCAAAGTCGAAGAACTTTCACTTTAAATTACTTAGATACCTCTAACCATCTACGATGAATAGCTTCAAAAGAATTGTTTATTAACCTCTTATAATATAAGTCATGTGATTTATTGCTTTTCAGCTTAAATAGAGAAAAGAGAAAATCCAGCTGAAGGCCTTTAATATATAATACGGTGGTATGTCATAACCCACACCGACATTACTCTCATCTTCTATTAGGGCATTGAGTCCGATGATTTTAGTCATCATCCGCAGTTAAAAATGGACATATTTTCCTTGGGAATTAAGACAAAATTTCTCTTGTGGGGATGGTCGTAATCTCAATAAATTTTTTCAGCTTAGCCGCCCTAGGGACTTTCTACTCTTTGGTATGTTCGGAACCGGGTCTTCTGAGTAAAGCTTTTCTCCGTTGCAGTCATACGGCCGATATGGGGAATGCGTCCGAAATATTTTCGGTCATAATCACAACAAATCAAAAAGGATTAGTGTCCCTGAGGGGTTATTACGCTTTTCCTTTATTTTATATTGTGTCATCGGTAGACCTATTACAAAATTAGTGGTTTATGACCCTAATCCTGGGCTATAAATTCAACTACTGCCTACAACTATGGCATAAAATATGTCGATGTTTGATCAAATCACTTATAATTTAACTGATTTCAAATTTTAAACGTACCAAAGTGGAAAAAAATAAATCGTAAATAAACGAAATGGATTAAAAAATGTGCTAAATGTTTTAAATTACCACGGATTTTAAATTTAAAATTTAAAATATTTATTTTAAAGATAACTGCATCGCATGTTCCAATAGAATTGCAGAAACTTGCAAACATGCTCTTTTAAAAATCAAAAGAAAAAATTTTAAACTCAGTAATAAAAATAAAAGTTACTACAACTTAAAATAAGTTTTAAGAGAACATATTAAAATTAAATCCCACCTTCCTAAAGATTCATCATCACCAGTACGATCCCAATCGTATAAACGAAAACTGATAACAGTAAGTTGTATAACTTCCACCACAGCCTTTTTCGTAACAAAGTGTAAGCGAGAAAAAACAACATTTACGAAGAATAATTTTGGCATGAATTTCAATAATCATTTACATTTAAAGTGCAACAAGGTGTGTGAGATTTAATACCGATAATTGTTAAAAATTCAAAATGATAGTTTAAGATGACATTGGTGAGTGCTTCGAAAAAATTTACATGCTTGTTGTAGTTATATAGTGCGCACAATTAAGATACATTAAGAGAGGGAGAGAGAGAGATAGATCGAGAGTGATCATGCTGAGAGGACTATGGCTAAAGTGGAGAAAGTGTTAGTGTAAGTAAATAGCAGCCAGAGTTTTTTTTATAGACATGCAAATTAGTTTTGAGAATAACAGGGAGCAATTCAAAGAGATGTTTTGTTAAGACAAACGTCATGCTTTGTTTCATTTTTTATACACCACCTGCCCAAAGGATCATCTTTTTGTATACCAGAATCCCATAAATCAGAATCCCATAAATTAAAAACCACCTCTTGGCCTATGGGAGAGTTTACAATAGCCTAAAGAAAATTTTGAATTTTGGTAGATTGTTTTAGATAGATATTGAAAATTAAATTTGATAATACATAAACATTTAAGGAATTGTGTTTATTAGTGGGCGGCAGGCATTATATTGTGTCAAGTCAACAATCATTAACAAAACTACTCACTTTAGTTTAATATTGAATTATTACACACATGTTTGAATTCGAGACATTTTGATTTTTAAATTTTATTTTTGTACCCTAAGATTTAGTTCTAATCTTGTAGTTTGTTAAACTTACCTTCCCAAAGGTTCATCTTTGCTAGAATCATCAGCATCGAATAATTGTAATTCAACAGTTTGACCCAATTCAACAAATATTTTAGCCTTTTGTCATATAATTTAGTCATACAAGGAGTAAAGTTTTTGTATTGAGTTTTATAGTGAGAGAAATAAAATTTGAAACATAAACAAAATTAAAAAAAAAGTAACAATTTCATGCATTATCTTCAAAAACTAAATTGAAATTTGGAAAATTTATTTAAAAAAAATAGTGCTAGGGCGCTTTTAATAAAGAAAAAAACAATTTAAAATATTTATCAAAAGCCAATATGAAACATAAATTTGGATTGTATTTGTTAGACAAAAAGAAAAAAAAAAACACTTACCTCACACCAGTAATCCCATTTAGGATTTACATTATTATCAATAATTTGAGTTTTAAATGTTTGAGAGCCAACATTGATGACAGCATAAGGATCAGATTTACCTTTACCCAACATACCAATATCTTTTTTCATAAGATCTTTAGCTTCTACAACATGAATACGTAAAATACCCTGAAAATTTGAAAAGAAAAATTGGATTTAATGAAGAAATTCTACAAGTAGCAATGAAAGAAATATAGTTAAAAAATATAATTTCGGTATTACTTATGAAGAGAAAGATATTGTAAGTGCTTTGTTTTAGCATATGTATTAGCTTTCTTTTACTATTAATTTATTCTGTACCTTTCGGTACCTTATGAAACCCATTATTGTCATTTTTATGTACCTAGATCGGTGTTATAAAAAAATGGAGATTTCCATTTTTGGCATCTCTATCCTAAAAGGAATAACGATACATTTAGAATGCTACGACTGATAGCTTCCTAAGGGCAAAAATGATACATATAGAAATTTACGATTGGAAGATTTATAAGAGAAAAACTATAGCTCCAAGTGCAATATTGATTTCGTTTAAAATTCACGGTCGGAAGCTCCTTATGAAGGAAGAACAATTATTTAAAAAAAAAAATCCATGATTCATAGCTTCCTAAGTAGAGCACCAATACTTTAAGAAATCCACGATTTATAGCATTCTAATTGAAAAATATGTAGGTACCTTTAAAAATCTACGATTCGCAGCTTTACAAATCTAGGATTAATGTGAAATATTAGTGCCTTTTAAATATTACGATCGGATACTTCCTAAGGTGAAAAAACTATACTTTTAGGATACAACGATATATGGATTCCTACTTGGAATATAGATGCCTTTTGAAATCAATGATTGATAGAAATCCAGGATTGATAGCTTTTAAAGTGGATACTTTTAGAATTCTAGTATTGAAAGTTTTCTAAAAGGAATATTGGTGTTCTTAGAAAACTCATAAGAGGAAAAACGACATCATTAGAAAACCCGATTGATAGCCCTTTTAAGTGGAAAAATGATATCTTCAGAAATACACGAAATACATGTAGCTTCCTAAAAGGAATAATGATATTCCTAGAATTTGACGATTTATAGCATTTTAAGTGGAATATCGGTGCTTTGTGCAATTCACGATTGAAAGCTTTCTAAGAGGAAAACGATACCTTTAGAAATCCACTATCGACAATTCTCTAAGTGAAACGTCGGAAGATTCCGTGATAACTAAATTAAATATTGGTGCCTTTTGAAATCCACGATTGTAATTTTGAATTTTGGTACTTTTAGAAATCCATGATTGATAGCTGGGCAGACTATCGGTACAATTTAGAATCCACAATTGATACCCTCCTATGTTAGAAATCTACAGATATCTTACTTTTACAAGTCTACGTTTGGTCGCTTTTTAAGTGAAATAATTAATCATTTAAAAAATTACGATTAATAGCTTCCTAACGAAATATTGCTACCTTAAAAAGTCCATGAATGAAAGCTCTTCTTTTGAAATTTGAATACCTTATTCAGTACCTTTAGAAATCTACGATTAATAAATTCCTAAGTTTGCACAAAAAATCCAAGATTGATAATCGGGATAATGTCTGTGAGGGACATAACCTCTAAACCCAAGGCTATGACTATCATGATTTTTGTCATAATCCCTAGTAAAAAATGTAGTAGTCATAAGACATAGTGGACATAATCCCCATTGCGAGGATAGAGTCATAATGCCCATCCGCGCTTCGCTAAGTACAGATTTTCTGCGTAGACGGCTTATGGCCAGGATTAGGGGTTTTTTTCGACTGCAGCTTTCGGCTTGGAAATGAAAATAATCACCAAAAACTGTTGGTCATAGTCCCCTCATCAAATCGGTCTTAGCCTTCACACCCCACTTTCTGTTTGGCTGTTATGTCCGATAAATTTCTTCGGGAGTTGTAAATCTACAATTGATAGCTTTCTAAGCAGAATTTTGGTACCTTTAGAAAGCCATGAAATTTAAATGATACGTTATAAGCTTAAGATTGCTTTCTTTTAGGCTGAGTTTTTAAAATGTGAGTTAAACTTAGTTTAGTTAAACCGAAAACGAATATTGTCTGCCATTTCCAAGTTTATTAAGATAAATTTGTCGGAACAGCCTCAGATATTTCCATATAAATTTAACATTCATAACTGTAGTCACTCTGACATTTCCATATTTTGAAATTTGGAGAAAAATTAGTAGGCTTAAAAGTTTATACACAATGCTTTAATAATTACCTCAGGTTCTGGCATTTTCAAAGACGTTGCTGGAACTTCATTACTTAATGTTATCGGCAGCTTATTAGGCAAAACCATTACGTTTCCAATTTGCTCAACTATAATTCTTCTTAACAAATCACTCAAACCCGGCATATCCATAAAATCAATAACACCCACCAAATTGAAATCAATATTGGGATTATTTAAAAAGAAAATTTGTAAGCCTCCAACTAAAGGCATACTATGTATGAGTGGTTTCATGACCACTCTAACCCAACCATGAATTTGAAAATCTTTAATGCCACCCTTCATGCTACCCAAATAGAAATTTATATCACAGTCACTGGCATAGAAAAGATCCAAATCCATAATTATTTCATTACGGGCTACATTTTTATCATAAACTTTAACGCCGCCAATGCGTGGTGGTATGGTTCCCAATATAATGCGATCAAAACGAAAACCATTCATTTTATATTGTGACAGAGATTCAGCCACGGCGGGTTCAATGGTATCTTTGACTAGAGTGCGGGCAAAATGATTGGCATTGGGCCAAACTTGTTTTAAAATCTGGAAGAAGAAAAAAAAAAACATTATTTTTGGCAACTACAATGATGAGTTTGGAAGTATAACAAAAACTTACCTTGTTAACCCATTCGCAACGTTCAACATCGGGGAAATAGACCTAAAAATAGAAGTACGAAATTAGAAATGAAAAATGTTGTTTTAACTAAAGATGAAATGGAAATCACTGACTGGAAGTCTAGTTTCTATGAATAAAACTAGTGCACGCAGCAGGGTGGGTGGATTATTTTAAAGAGTCTTTAAGCAATAACGGAGTATCAAAAGTTGTGAGACTTTTTAAATTGGTATTCATTCGGAGATTTTCTTAAAATTCAAATGAAAAGCGTTAACAATCAACCCTAATACTAATACATAAATCCAATACTTATATAAGGAATATTTTTTCGAATTTTATATAAATATTCCATACAAATTTAAGTAGCTAAGTAGATATACATAGATATAGCTACTTAAAAATTAAGAATGTAAAAAATGCTGCCAAGTCTTAGAAATTATTGGCTTTTTCTCTTTTAAATGTAAACAAAAATATTTGTCATAAAAATATTTGAAATTTTTGTATTTTTAATTTGATAAAATATTAAAAACAACAAACAAAAATATTTAAAATTTTTGTAGTTTTAATTTGATAAAATATTAAAAACAACAAAAGCTAACAAATGAAGTATGTGTTTGTAAGTAAAGGTAGAGCAGGGCAAATAATATAATTGCACAATTTCGCGATACGGCGAAGTCCATAAGCAAAAACAGCTTTCGTACAAAGGCGACCACAAATATTCAAAGTGTATTTGTTTACAAAAAATTAAGAAAAGTCAGGTAAGTAGTTTAAGTAGTTATAGATATAATAAAATTCGAAAATAAAACAAATCTATAATCATAAGAATCCGGTTGCGACAACCGAATTTTCCTAGAAAATTAAGTCGTATGCTGCAACCATGTAAATTCGACCATCATGACCGAAGTTGTTTGGTGCAACCGAATTTGAAAATTGTAACAACAAATTCAGTTGCGTCGGTCGAATTTACAAGGTTGTGAAAACCGACTCAATTCAGTTGCAGTGCTGCATAATTCTCTGTCTAAAGACGCGGTTTTATAACATTTATTTTCGTATTTCAGAACCTGTTTTTATTGTCCCTTCCTTAACTCCAAATTAAGATTGGATCTTCTAAAAACAATTTTGGAAATAGTTTTTTATATCCTACATTTAAGTAAAATTTGCTCTAATAAATTGGTTTTAGTAGAACCAGTTCAATAGTTAATTAATTTATAAGTTAAATTCGTCATTACTTACCCATGCTGGCAATTCATCAATTCTCGCCAAAATAACTTCCTTTTCTGAAGCCATTGCTGAAGCTTTAGCAATGTTACGTTTATGTTCCGTTGTCTTGCGGAAACGATCACGAGCTACTGATAGAATAACAGGACCAATAAGCCATGCCACTGACCAACCCATATAACCCACTAAATATATGGAACCCACAATTGCCACCTTTTTGGCTACAGTATATATTACAGCAAATATACTATCCTCAGCCGTAGAAGGTTTTGGAGGTGCATCTGATGGCAATTCTTTGCTAGCAGCTGCCATTTTTTCATCGGCAGATAAGGATGATTGGCCAGCCAATTCGAGCTCTTTTTCTACAGGATCTGGAGGTATTTCGTTTAACTCAGCCAAAGGTGCGTGAGTTTCTAATAATGGATCGGTTGGAGAGGAGGGTTGTGGAGATTGGTCCAAGTCACTGAAAGAGAAAAATAAGAAATAAAAAAATATGGTTCTTAAGAATTTTAAATCAAATCAAATAAGCTGATAAGCGTATTGCAATCATAAAAATATTTGTTATTTTATCCCAAAACCGAGTTAATTAAAAAGCTGTGATTCATATTAACACAATAGGCAAAGAAGAATTTCTATTATTATGCTAAAAAAAAACTCTTCTAGAAATTAAGTAAATAATAAACGATATATAAACAATTCTATATAAATGCTAATGAATGTGAAATCGAGAATTTAGTATATGAGTGTATATTCCCAGCAACATTTTTCGGAGCAGGTTCTCAATCTATTTTAGAAATAGTACTTCTACCAAGGGTTCTATAAAATAGTTGCCCAAAGTTATTTCTGACAAGTAAGATATAACTGAGGGGAAGTTTTATCCAGTCAGAAATTGACAGTGATACAAAAAATCAGGTACTGACAAACCACTAAACACTACGATTTTGATTAAATTTAGATATGTGATAGAGAAAGGAATTCTAATAACAACCAATTACACTTTTTCGGCCACCTCGGGGATCTAGGTGCATTTTCAAGTACATTTTTTGTTCGGCAGCATGTCGGAAACGTTAGAAATTCTATATAAAACTGCATTAAAATAACATATTCGTCAAATGAGAAACGCGCTTTTGTTTCAGAATAAGGCTTTCAAATTGTTTCAAAAGTTACCAAAAAAGGTCTTAGCAAAAAACAAACAGTATATTCTTCAAATAAAATACTTAAAATTTTTACAAAAGAAAATTAAAAAAAATTAAAAAATTTAAAAGAGGTACTATTTTACCTAAAAAAGGGGTAAAAAGCCCTCGAAAAAATTCCTTTCCAAAAATACCACACTTCCATATAAAATGGGTGATCCATTTCGAGGTTCCCTACTTTTTTAAAGAAAAAAACACAGAAAATTCAAATTTAATGGGAAATATATATTATCATTTTAAAGAACATTCTTTGGCATTTATTTTTTGAAGATTATGTCTATCAAATGTTGGCCGTTGCTACGTCGCAGATGGCCCATCCGTTGAGTCCAATTTTCGAAGACTCGTTCGAGCATTTCTACTGGTAACTGGCGAATGACACGCGTGATGCTTTCCTCCAAGGCCTGAATCGAAGCGGGTTTGTCCGCATAAACTTTAGACTTAACATATCCCCACAGGAACAAGTCTAACAGCGTGGTATCACACGATCTTGGTGGCCAATCGACCGGCCCAAAACGTAAAATTATGTGCTCACCGAAGTGTTCTCTCAATAAATCCATTGATTGATGCGATGTGGGCGAAGTGGCGATGTGTAGGAAGTCTTGTTGAAACCAAATGTCGCCGAGATCACGAGCTTCAATTTCAAGCATCAAATAGTCGGTTATCGTGGCATGATAACGGTTGCCATTGACGGTTACGTTCGCACCGCCATCATGTTTAAAGAAATATGGACCGATGATTCCACCGGTCCACCAACCACATCAAACCGCTGTTTTTTCTGGATGAAGTGGCAGTTCTTGAATTTCTTCAGGCTGCTCTTCGTCCCAAATGCGGCAATTTGGTTTGTTTACATACCTATTGAGCCAGAAATGGGCCTCATCGTTGAAAAAAATTTTGTAAACGTTGTTCAGGCGTAAGTCTTTCCATTATGAAATGCCAAACAATACTAAACAAAAATAACATGACAGCATGACACGACTCACACGTGATCTGTCAAAAAAAGGCTATTGAAAAAATCTAAAAATCTCTACTCTTTAGTTTAAGTCCATTTAAAATTAAAAATTACCAATCTTTGAACCCCCTTTTAACCCATTAAAATTCCAAAATTAGCTTAGTGGGCGGAGCTATCGTCTAGCAATCTGACAGTTTGGGTTCAAATCTCAGCATGACCAAAAAATCACAAATTAACTTAACATTATGTCGTAAGTCAACGTACAAACTTGTTATTGTCCCACATATTATTTTTTTTTATCAAATTTGACACACCCCTAATGCTGACATACAGAATTTGGTCGAACGCTTAGACCGCCTAAGTTTAAGTTTTTCTACCGTTGGCAATTTTTGTTTCCCCAATACATTTTCGACGCTCTTTGAACAGCCGGCCTTTCTATTTCATAATGTTATAATTATGTGATTGGAAAATTATTCTTTTCCGGTACTTTTGTTTTTCTGGTTTGATCTACAGAAATCTTTCCTATTTTGGAGTAAAAGAACAATTTTATAATATTACTCAACTAATTGCTTCAAATCGTAAAATTTTGCTAGGTTATTTTTATTTTTATTTATTATTTTGAATATTTTGCTTTTCAATACAACAATTGTCTGGATAGTGTTTTTGCACAATCAAGTATTTTTTCATACGTGTTTATGAAAATATTATTTTGTTGCTGCTGTTGGAGAATGGAAAATGATGTCATATGCATCAATATCACAAGGCAAATGTACTGCGTTTATTGACACAGATTTGATGCTTGTGGTTTTAATGGTCCAAGGACGAAACATATGGACAATTATAGAATTTGCTTGATATAAATCCCAATAATAATAATAATAACATAATTGTGCGATAGCTTCAGCCAAGAAAGCAGAGGTCATTTAATGTAAATATTTACTAAAAATCTTGAATTTATTATTTAACATATGTATTTTGTTTGCAAGAAATATAGACCACATACAATAAAAAGTATTAATTATTGATTGTCTTCTTAAACGATTCATCATCTTTATTAAACGTTTCATAAATATAACGAAACTTTTAAAAGGAATGAAAATTAAAAGGTTTTTTACAGTTATGATAAAGCTTATTAACAAAAAAAAAGGCTTTAGCTTCAGAAGGCGTAAATTTATAGGAACGAACATTGGATACAACATCGGACATTTGAACGAAGAAATATATAAAATATTATAAAATAAGAAAAAATTTTAAAAATATGGGAAAAAAAGAATTGAAATTATGAGAATTGAAAAACAAGAAATACGAAATTATTAAAAAAAGTTGATAATCAAAATATAGAAATTAGAATTCTTATTTTTACTTTTAAACTTTTCAAAATTTTGAATTTCATATAACCATTTCATAATATTTATATTTATTAAACTTTTTTCTTATTTTCATTTATTTTTTTATGTAACTTAAAAATGCGGGATTCACAACAGATGGCTTATAATTTACACATGTTTTGTGCCTTTAATAACTTATATGGCATTTTGGAGGGTAAACATCACTCACAATATTATTTCGTTAAAAATAATCTAAAATACATATTAAATTAATCGAAAATACAATCAAAAAGAGGACTACTGATTTTTCATTCAGCCCATTTTGTTGTTTATTTTTAATCATTGTTTAATAATTGACAAAAGTAGTAAAAACAATAGAAAGTTGTTTAAAATAACCATAAACTTTTAACTGACAAAAAGTAGAAAAAAACGATTTTTGGGTTTGTTTTTCAAATTTAAATTTTTTTCTATTTTTATGAAATTTTACAAAACACAACACACAATGTATGTATAAATTTTTTTATTTTCTTGTGTGTATCTATATTTGAATAATTTCTTGTAATTTTTATTGAAATAATTTTGTATATATACAAGCTATTTTGGTAAAAAAACAAAAAAGAATTATTTCAATTTTTTAAAACAGAAAACATAAAATTTTGCATTTAACAGAAAATATCAACTCCTACTGAATGTCTGTAAATTTTTATAGTTTGTTTTTTGAATGACTGATTTAAATAGTTAAAAAATATATTTCTATGAATTTCAATTGATTCTTCTTTTAAAAACAAACTTTACGTATTACTTTTTTAATAAACTACAGTCGGTAACGGAAAATATATTGTGAGTGTATTTATTCTTACTTAGTCATTGCACGAAATAGTGTAAACAACAATTTTTTTTGCTTCGAAAATGTCGAATCTTGCGCCAACAAATCATGATTTCCAGGAAGTTTTGCTTTACTTCTTCAATTTAAAAAAAAGAAGAGCAGCTGAAGCACATCGATTGCTTACCGAAGCTTATCCAGAATATGATCCTTCGATTTCAACGTATGAGAAATAGTTTATGCGGTTCAAAAGTGATCATTTTAACACGAAAGACAAAGACCGCCCAGGTCAGCCAAAAAAGTTCAAAGATGATGAATTGGAGGCTTTACTCGATCAAGATTGTTATAAAACTCAGGAAGAACTTGCAAAATCATTGGGAATCATGCATGCAGCTATTTCACAGCATTTGCAAGCAGCAGGATTCATCCAAAAGCAAGGAAATTCAGTGCCACACGAGATGAAGCCGAAGACGTTGAAAGACGTTGCATGTCCGAAATGCTGCTTGAACGCTATAAAAGAAGTATTTTTTGCATTGAATCATTACTGGCGATGAAAAATGGATCCATTACGATAACCTAAATTGCAAGAAATTAAATGTGAAGCCCGGTCAACCAGTCAAATCAACGCCCAAGCCGAATATCCATGGCGCCAAGGGAAATTTTGCCTCACCCGCCTTATAGGCGAGACCTTTCCACTTTTAAATTATTTTTACTACAAGCTTAGAAAAAACATGTTTGCGACATGATCACTGCTACTAAATTATGCTCTCTGCATTCGCACATAGTTATCCCAATCAAGTTATTTTTATAACTTATTAATCGTATTTCCTAATTGCCAATTTCTATTTTGATTTCAATCATACTGTTGAACATGATCGTTTTTTTTAAATTATCATGTTATCATCCTAGCGATCAGATATATGATTCTCACTGATCGTATTATGATTACTGAGGACGATTTTATCAACACTTAGGGTCATAATATGATCATAACGAGTTTCAATCCCAACATGATACTCCATATTAAAATATCATATTACGATAAAAAAAATATGGTATGTAAAATTCCTTTACGATAAAATTTTATGTCTACTTTGTCATATGCTTAGTATCCCAGCAAAAACATGGTAATGACAGGTCATTATTGTGTAGATTACTATGTAATGATAGGTCGTTACCTTTTGCATTACTTTAAAGTACAAAATAATGACGTACTCATAATGGATAGTAGAAGTACTTATATGTACATGAAAAATAATAATATACTGGTACTAACTGAAATAAGTATTAAATTCGTATTTATGTATTTTTTTAATATTTATTGATAAATTTGTTTTGAAAAAATATACAACAAAATAGAAAATGATCTGCTGTAAAAGGTAATTTGGCAAAACTTTTAAGATTTTAAAGGGTTTCTAATATGAAATAGCATTGAATCTATATAAACTTACAATTTTTAATGCAAAAAGTAGTTATTTTAAATATTTTTTTATAACTTCAAATACAAATTATTTTTATCGATTTCTTTAAGTAAGAACATTTTTTTTGAGAAAGGTCCACTATTATTTTACTAAGAGTACTTTATTATTGTAAGTAACCACTTATTTCTTCACTATAAGTAGCCATGCTGGTAACTCATTCTTCTCACTTTTTTTGTAAGCGAGAGGGTAATGACCACCCATGCATTTTGAGACATCGCGAACAAAAGTAATTAAGCGAGTAAATAGCCTGGTAACTAGTGAAACCCTTTGTGGGCTACTTACTACCTTAATTACTTGGTAATGTATGTTTGTTTGCTGGGATCGTATATTACTTTATAATTTTATAATTTAGTCATACTCTGTTTTACCTATGATGCACCGTTATTTGCCATCATAACTGTTTTTATAAATTTGTTTTCATACTTTCTAATTAAACTTTACCACCATCCATACATCAACATTGAAACTAAATTACACTGGGCAACAAATTTTAGGTCAAAGCCGTTAGCCTCAAGGGTTCCAATGCAATATAAAAGTAGAGCATTAGACAAACAAATTTTTTACAGGATTTTGCAAAATTACCTCTTACTTTTATTTCAATGTTTGGCGGTTTTAAAGGCGATCACCCGATATCTTCACATGCAATAAAATTATAGCAAGCAATTGTCAAATTGATTACTTAATTTTAATGCTATTGCAATATCGTGATATCGTTGATATTCATTCTCAATTTTCATTATTAATTCATTGTTAAAACAACACAAATTTTAATAAAAAAAAAAAAACTGGGAAAACTTAAATTATTTATTCTTTGTACAAAGAATCATTTTTGATAAAATTTTGTGTGTTTTCGAAGAAAAAAGACTATGATGATTCTTAGTAACGAAAAAGAAAAGTATTCCCACTACAGTGCAATTGACATCATTTTTAAGTTTATATCGATTTGTTAATTTATTGCTATTATTTTATTGCATGTGAAGACAAAAAGTCACGGTGCGAAAATGGAAGACAGGTTGTTCTTCAAGCCCAATCAAAATTTTTTATGCAAAATGGTATAATTAGTGGAGATTTTAAAGGGGTCCCAAACTTTTCAACCACTGGACCGATTTTGAGAATTTTTAACACATAGCTGCTTGGGAGAATAGTAAACAATGTGAAAGAAAAATTGCACACTACAAGACTAGAAAAATTACGGACAAAAAAAAATATACGATGCGAAAGATCACATCGAAATTTTATTTTATGGTGGGGGGTAATTTTCATCAAATTTTACTACATATGTCAGAACACACCGAAGCCGAAATCTACAAAATATGTAGGTCATCCCAAAATCTAACTAGAAATCTGATGAGCAACCTTGAATTTGACGAATTTTTGGTGTTTGTATTAAGTTTTAGTGTGTTTTGACATATGTAGTACAATTTTATGGCCAACATTTTTTTTAGAACATTTCATTCCCGCCCTTCCCCCTTTTCTGGGGCGTTTTTTTTTTGCGATTTGTTAGCAACCTTGAATTTGACGAATTTTTGGTGTTTGTATTAAGTTTTAGTGTGTTTTGACATATGTAGTACAATTTTATGGCCAACATTTTTTTAGAACATTTCATTCCCGCCCTTCCCCCCAAAAAAAAAATATTAACATTAATAAATTATACAATGAATGAACATACCCTTTATCTCAGATTTAAAAAACACATAGTTTCATATACCGATATGCTGCACGAACAGGCCAAGGGGGGAAACTCTTGGTCTTCACGAGCAAGACCACAACATAAAAGTCCTTTAGGATATTTGTATGTGTAATGGTCTACTTTAATTTCGCGTTGGAATCATAAAGTCAGAAAATTTTTGTTGCGCTGTGTTATTTAATGACAGTTATTTTTATTAATTTTCTACAAACATATGGTATTTAAGAAAATGACGCATTTTTTATAGCACTTAGTTGAAATGTTGAAAATCAAACTACAGGTTGGTTAAAAAGTTCCTGCGCTTGAAATGAAAGAATACTGTTTTTGTTACGAAATATATTTTTTTATTCAATATAATCTCCTAGAAGCTCAATACACTTGTTCGAATGATCTTCCAATAATTTTATCCCATCCCTATAATGGTTTTCCCGAAGCTCTGCAAAATAACCGTCTACGGCTGCTATGGTCTCTTCATTCGAAGAAAAATGCTTTCCACGAAGGAATTGTTTGAGATTTCTGAAGAGATAGTAGTCACTGGGAGCCAAATCTGGTGAATACGGTGGATGTTCAAGCAATTCGTACTTTAATTCTTTGAATTTAGCGATCGTCAAAACAATTTTGTGAGCAGGTGCAGGTATTTTCTCACGATTTTTTTCATCCAGCTGATCCAAAAGGCTGCAATAATATTCAGAGTTGATTGTTTTACCTTCTGAAGATAATCAATCAACAAAATTCCTTTTGCATCCCAAAAAACTGATGCCATAACCTTCTTTGCTGATCGTTGTGACTTCACCTGCTTTGGAGCTGAACAACCAGCTTCAGTCCACTGTAAACGTTCTTATTCAATTTAGGATCATGATGGTAGATCCAAGTCTCATCCATAGTTATAAAACGACGCAAGAAGTCGGTTTTATTCGGCTTAAAACGCTCCAAATTACGCTGAGAAATTTGTTTTCGATCCAGTTTTTGTTGAATTGTTAATGTGTGCGGCACTAACTTTCCAAACAGTTTTTTCATACGTAATTCTTCATGTAAATAATGGAGTACTCGTTCGTCTCAGATGCCTATGGCATTAGCAATTTCACGCTTAGTCAAACTAGGATCTTCACTAACCATTATGTACCTGCTCAATGATTTCTGCTGTGGTTGCAGTTTTTGGTCGTCCTTCGCGTGGATCGTCTTCAAGGCTGGTACGACCACGTTTAAATTCACCAGCCCAAAATTCAACGGTGCGTTTTGAAGGTGAGGACTCCTTATACACTTCTAACAATTGTTCATAACTTTCCTTTGCTTTTAAACCCTTCAAAACAAAGAATCTAATGACAGCACGATATTCAATTTTTTCCATATTAAAAAAAATCAATGACACGTCAACTTCAAATGGCTTGTAAACAAAGAAAGAATTGACAGAATGACTTGCAACTTTGCATGTGTTCTCAGGACAGTTATACCAATTTGAGAAAAAAAAAGTTTGGAGCTAGCAGTGCCATCTCTTGGTGAGCGCAGGAACTTTTAAACCAACCTGTAATATTTTTAGCTTTTTTATAAATTATTCATAGAACAACAATACATCGATGTTTACGATGGCAAATAAACAAACCATATGTTTATCATAAAAATAATATTTAGTTGATTTATGAAGTTGTAAGATATTATAATTACTTTTATACTACGAGTATACTTAACTTCAATATGATTTAACATCAATAAGTGTGATTCTAATAGATTAAAATTAACATTTCTGTTAAGTTCATTTTGATATAACTTTCTGCCTTAACAGAAAAGAATTGTATTTTTTTTAACAATTTCCCAATTTAACGCCATGTTATCCTACACCATTGTGACAATTATTTTGTGACTTCTGCTGCAAATAATATTTACAAATATTTAACATGTTTTTACATATTTGTTGATATAATTTAATTTACTAAAATTAGCAAACAAACTACTTACATACCGGCATTTTGCAGATATTTTATCACCTTTCAAACAATAAATTGTCTGTGGGAGAAATAATAATCTTTTGGCATAGATTCAATGTTTTTTTCTCTCAAAAAATAAAAAGAGGCGGCAAGTACATAAACAAAAACACTTGTTGCATGAAGCTTAATATTAAATGTATGTAGACTATGTATAAGTGTACATAAAGGTGTCCCTCATAAGACTCAACGCAAAAAAAAAAAAATATCCAAACTTTGATAAGATATTGTTTGTTGCAAAATTCAAATATTTGCCAGAAAAAAGAAATGTTTAGAGAAGAGTGGGCTGCAGTTGGTGATAATTCTAGCTCTTTAAACACACCCAAAAATATATAAACTTTTTGAAATGTGAATAAATAAAGGGTTAATATTTTATTAAGCTCCAAGTTACAGTACATAGTAAGAATTTCCGAAAAGCGCTTTATCCCACTCGCCACTTCACCCAACAATTCCCTACTAGTGAAGTGCTCTAAGTTTTAATTTATTTGCTTGGACTCCCTAATATTTTTACATTTTGTATATAGAATAGGGTTTTCTAAACTTTTTCAACTTGCGAATTTCGCGAGGAAGAAATAAAAGAAAAATTGTTTGCTATACTTTTAGCATTATTCTACATTAGGGTGAGCCGAACTTTTTCAACTAGCAAATTTCGTGAAGGAAGAGCACTTAAACAACGCATATTGACGAGCTGATTATGTAAAATTTTTTTCAGGATTACTTATAGCTGGCTAACACCACTTGAAGGTGCACAGAGATAACAGATTCATTCTAACAACCGAATTTCTTGCCAGCCTAAAAATATATTTGTTTGTCGCAACCGAAATTAAGCTGAATTTCAGAATTTCAGATATTTCAATTATGTCAGAAAAACACTTAGTTGGGACAACTAAATAATTCGGTTACTTTTTAATTTTTTTTTGACAAAATAATGCTAAAAATTTTTGGAAATCTGGGGCTTATTATAGGAAAAATATTAATAAATTTTTATACCCGTAATTCTTTTTAATGAACAAACAACCAATTTTGCATTGTTTCGACATGATTACTTCTACTAAATTATGATCGCTGAATTTGGATAAAGTTGTCACAATCAAGTTATTGGTTTTTAACGGTAGACCAATGCCAAGGGGATGCCTCTACTAATGTGATGCATTGTGTAGGAATTATGAAATTAAGTTATAGGATGGAGGAAAGAGAATGTAGTGTTTGTGGACATTTGAACTTCTTTATATTGTTGGTAACTGGGAACTCCTCCGTGTGAAGCTTATTCCACAATAGACAGTCGACCACAAATGGATATGCTCTACTAGATAAGAGAGTATTCTGAATATAAACTAGGACTCTAGCGATCAGTGCACTAATCTTGGCAAAACAATTTCCAGGGTAATATCGATAGAATAATAATACACAACTATCATTCTGACGATGCCTTAATGAGAAAATAGATCTGTATATCCTCCTACTGTCATTAATGATTGTCGACGCCCACCTTTGTACACGGTTCACAAGATCCAAAATAAACTTTGAAGTTATTGGTTTGTAAATATTTAGGGCTATCATAATTTTTATAGTAAATATTTTATTATCTCATAATTAGCACATTATATTTTAAAATATAGTTGATTTCAACCATACTGTAGTAACAAAAATTCTGACTATTACAAAATTATTGTATGATAATTATGCAAACGTATAAAATGATGACAACAATCGTCAATGAATAATTAAAAATCAAATAAAACATTCATTTAACATTTACAGTTATATTATTATCTTAATTTTCTAAAAAAAACAATAGTTTTTTATCACCTTCAGTCAGTTTGTTGTCTACTACAGTGTCGAAAAGAATTATTATTCTAAAATTGGATACAATACCGGTTAATATAATTATTCTTTTAGTTCTATGCTCAACATTCATTATGCAGAGAAAAAATATAGTTATTATCATAGGATCATCCTAATGATTCTTTTTTATCACATTATGATCACTAATAAAGATTTTGTCATCACTTGATGATAACTAAGATTATAATATGATTATTTCAATCATAATATGATACACTATATTATAATATAATAATGGTTATTTTAATATCATAATATGATAACTATATTATTTGTACTACTATGGTTGGTACAAATATATGATGCTTTTCGAATATGATTGCCATAACCATGTTTTTTTTTCTTTGCGTGCAGCTATAAGTACCCTTGAAAATTATATTCTTTATTTTTCCTATAATCAGCTCGTCAGCATGCGACGTTTGAGTGCTCTAGCGAAGTTCGATAGCTGAAAAAGTTCGGGATACCCTAAAGTAGAGATATGCTAAACGACTAAAAAACAATTTTTCTGTACGTATAAATTAAGTGTATCATATTCAGCATACATATTTAACTATAGCTCAGGCATAGAATAATAAAGGTCAATATAGAAAGTGCAAATATACAAATATAAATGAACTTGAACCTGAAAGTGTTAAAAAAATGTGATGCAGATGATGATTATAAAGATAATAATAATAATTGTGATAAATACATAAAATTCGAAACAAAAATAATTATAAATAAAAATTCTTACCTCATTTTGTAAGTTTAAAATAATAAACACATGCAGGAATATAGATTTATTTGTTTAAACAAAAAAATATATTATTGAATTCAATGCTCGTTTTCTAAGGAAAATAAAATAAATAAAATAGAAATTTGTGATTTTTAAAGTTCTTTTAATTAAACACTTCAAATTAAGATGAATATATATGTAAGTAGAATATTTTAATATGGAATTTAAGTACTATAAATGTATTAACATTCCAGCTGAGGTTTGCTTTTCTTTATCAAAACAATTTTTTTTAGTCTTAATTATTGTGCTGGTTTGATTAAATTTTTTTTGCCATTAACTAAATGCTAAAGAGGTTTCTGAAAACAAATTAATGTAATACGTATGAGTAATATTAAATAATTAAATGTATATTAATCATACGCCCCTAAGGACAATTCATGATTTCTATGAACTTCTAATAAAATGACTGTAATCGAAATATATATGTAAGTTTTCCTCGATTTTTTTTTTAATACTAAGGTTTAGTAAGAATACGAGTATATACCAATTTATATCATGCCTGCACTAAAAAAAATACATGAACTAAAATTTAATTAAAAATTTCCTTTAAAATGGTTTAAAAATTTTCCAAAATTTAAGTCAAATTTGATTAAAATTTAGAAAAAGTTTCTTAGAATGAATAAAGGTTCCTATGTTTAGGTAAAAATAGTTTATGTACTCAGAAATAGTTCATATCTTTCCTAAGCAATATTTCCTGGTTTTAAGAAAAAAAAAAAAACAAGTATACTAAATAAAAATTTATCAATTTTTAAGAAAAACATCTTATTTGTAAGAAATTCGCATACTAAAATATGATATAACCAAGTTTAGTTCAAAAAAAATTTACAACATAATTTACTCCTATTTAGTTCAAAAATTGTGTCTAACTTAAGATGAGAAATTACTTGAACTTAATATGTGTTCATTTTTTTCGCGATTAGTAAAGTAAACAAAATTTTAGAAAGCCATTTCCAAATTCAGTTTTTAAGTCTACAACTTTCTAATTTTTAAGAATTGTTTTTTAAAAATTAGTTCAGGCAATTAAAAACAAAAAGTAATAAATTTCTCCCTATATAATACTATTATTTGATTTTAGAAACTGATGAACTATTTTTAGGGAAAAATTGCATGCAACTTAGTTCAGATAATTTTTAAAAATTTTAATAAAATAGTGTTTTTTTATGTGAAAGTTTTTTAATATTTGGGAAATTTTTTCTTAAAAATTTCTTCATATAAATTAAAAAAAACTTCAGTAAATCTTTCTTAAATCGAAGAAAAATAAGTTTTTGTTTGAAAACGTTTATATAATTTTCAATATTTTTTTCAAAAAAAAAAAAAACAATTAATTAATTAAAAACAAACTATTTAATTTTCCTAATTTAAAAGAACAAATATTATTAAAGGAAACAAATTAAAGTATCCATTAAATAAATTATCGTGATAGTTGTAATTTTTGGTTCGTGATAATTTTTCTTTGAAATGAAAATAAGAATAAACAGAAAATCAAAATTTTTTTATTTATACATCTGTTTTTTTCTGTGTGATAAATTCTTTTTCATCGAAAAAAAATTACTTTTTTTACTGTTGTATCTTAATGTAAAAAAATGTCCTTGTAAGAAAAATTTTTTCGCTAAAAAATTTTTAATTACATGGACTCATTTACTGATGGGTTTTTAGAATTTTTAATTAAACGTTGTAAAATTGTGGTTAAAAAGTGAAAATTTTCTCTTATAAGGGTATAAACTGCTATAGGTGGCAGGAAGGTTCTTATACCGGCGTAGACATTCACCTGGACGGGATTTTCGAAAATATTTACGGGAAGAGGCAAAGTTTTTCACTTTAAGTCCGAACCCCTTGGACAAAAAAACTGAAATTCAAAAAATTTAATTTCTTAGGTAGGGGCTAATTTACTTTATGATATACTTTTTTTTGCTATTTGATAAAAATCTTGGTATACATGGGGAAAATCGCATCCTTAAATGACACGTGCAAACTCTTTAAGTTAGGGTTCTGAAACTTGTATTTGAAACATTTACTACAAAACGATTAAACAAATTTATTAAAAGAGGAAAAATCTTATAAGACAGAATTATATTTTCTTCTAAATACATTCCAATATTTAATACCACTGATAACAAAATGTTGGATTTTTAAGTTTTTTATTATAGTTTAATAAAATTTTTTTATTATAATTTTTTATTATAAACTCAGAACTAGTTGTGAATTTTAAATTAACTAGATAACTCAATTTGTGTTAAAATTTATTTATATTTTTTTTAATTTAAAAAAAAAAAGATTTAAATTTTTTTCTTTCAATTCAGAAAGTTTCGATTTCGTGCTAGAGGAAATTTTCGTGGTTTATATCAGGGAAACATAAACGTAACTTTAATGTAATAATACGTATACAGTGTAGAGAAAAAGTCATGGTACCCCTGTCAAAATAAAAAATCTCCCCCAAATTTCTTAAAAATTACCTAACTGAAAATGTGACACTTATTTTTATTTTGTGCATTCTCTTGTATACTACCGAAAATCCAAAAAATATTTCAGTTGGCATAAGTCAAGGTACCTCAAGTCAAAACGATCTTAGATTTGATTTAACTTATGAAATGTTCTTGCAAAACTGTTGGCATCCCTTAGACTTTTGTTGATTTCTTTTTAAAAAAAGTAACGGTATTTTCCAAATTTCCAAAAAGCAGTTCTTTATGAAGTCAAGTAATATATTAAAATGTCACGAAATGGGTAAATCATACACCGAATCTGCTTAAACTATAAATATGAACAAATCAACAGCGCAGAGTTATTTCAAAAAGATGAAAAATAATTGAAAATATTACACGGCCGTCCACTAAAGCTCAATAATTAAGATGGACATAAAATTTAAGCCATTATTAAAAAGACCCATTCAGAAGTGCACCTAAAATATCTTCAGGGTTGAAAGAATCATTGGGGAAGCTGTTTCTACAGACACGGAACGTGGGTGCGTCCTGTAGGCCGGTTACAATGCTCATACTGCTCGCAAGAAGCTGTACTTTAGTATAACAAATAGAAAAAATCTTATGGATTCTCAACGAAATAGTAGTAAGTAATTTTCTCGGACACATCAAAATTTAACAATTTTGGATCGAACGGATGTGAATTGGTGTTGTGCTAAATACAAAGAATATTATAAAAACTTTGAGTATGAAGAGGCTGGTGTAATGGAATGTATGTGGTTGCATGTCAGCAGCCGCTGTTGGCAGTTTAGTGATCATTGAGGAGACAATGGACAAAACGGTTTACATGAACATTCTGATAGAAAATCTTAATCAGAATGCTGAAAACTGAATATTCGAGATATTTTGAACAGGACAATGCTCCAAAGCATACACCAGCTAATGTTTATATGTGGATCGCAAAAAATAGACCACATATGCTAAAAACCCCTCCTTAAAGTTCCGATTTGAATCCTATTACTCACTGGTGGGATAATGGTTGATTAAAGTCCTACGACTTAAGGAATATCCTACTAAGTATTAGGTAAAGCAATCCAGTTCAAAAATTGCAAAATTTTAATAAAGTTTTGTTATTTTTTTTCAGGTGTACCATGACTTTTGCTCTACACTGTACGCAAAGAGGTATTAAATGATCAAAGAAGAGATATTTAATATTTTTTTATAGAATATTTGGAATACAAAATATTTAATGAATATTTTATCCAAAACTAAGCCGAATAACTCGCTAAAACTTTATAAGTCGATAAAATAACATTTGAAGTTTGAAATAAATAAGTTCAGAACTATATCTTAATTTTTTTGAATTTCCAGAACTTCATAAATTAATTTAAACTATAATAAATAAGAAATTAAAAAAATAGAAAGGTTTAATACGAATCATATTTGGGTTTTGACATTGATACGCTATACAATTGTTTTCTCCACCTGGACAGTTGACATAGAAAGCCTCAGGTTTGAATTTTTACCTGTGATAGAGTAAAACATATTGTTTTGGTAAATTATTTACATATTTTAGTGTACGTCTTTACATATCAAAATTAAAATATTTTTTAAACAGAATATATACATTAAGTGTATATACAATATTAATCACTTTCAATATGCATTTTATTTTCAACTTTTTTTTTTTATTTTACCAAGAAAAATTTAATAATAAATGAATTTGTATATACTGAAAATTTATTTAACAAAGAACCAAAAAAATATCTCAAAACTCTTAAACACATAAATTTCTTTATTTTTGTATATACATAGTATGTATTTCAAAATTATTTTTTTTTATTTTAAATTATTAATATTTTATGACGTGTACTATATTGTTTTGCAATATTATTTTTTTTTTATAAATTCAACACATTTTTCTTCTAATTTATTGTTATTTTTATAAGATTGAGTCACTTAAAAAAACTCTACTTGGAATACTTAAACAAAAACCGGAATGTTTTGATGATTACTAATTTACCTTACAACCTTAAAGCAACTAAACACTTTTTAAAAATGTTCTCTTTTTTCTAAACCGTTCTGTAGCGCGCTTTTCAAACAACTAAAAATTGTATTTCAAAGATTTTCAGAACAATAGAAGATGTATCTCTAAGAATATGTTTTTGTTATTTCTTACATATGAAAACTTTTTGAGTTGTTTATATTTACGAGTATTTTGTAGATACTCTTAATTAAATTAAAAGCTTTCATCACTTAAAAGCTTTGATTTTTTTTTAAATATTCTCTTTAATTTCTTAATACTGAAGTTTAGTATTTGTTTGTAATGAATTTGAAAGCATTTTTAGTTTGTAAGATTTTTAATTTCATTCAATTTACCCTAAAGCTATTTTGGTTGCAACTTTTTTTGTGCGTAGGATCAGCGGGCTTCTATGCTTCTTTTGTGTACTTATGTGTTCTTATATATTTGTTCTTTTTGCCCGTGTTTGGTACGATCCGTAAGTAGCAAAGATTCAATATAAAGGACATACTCTTTGGTAGGGATAATTATTTTCGTACAGTGTTAATTCTTTAATTGTTGGCTCTTAATTACAATTGCTCAATGTCAAAATTTTTAGATGAAGAAATATTATATGAAAAATAGACAAAAAAATTAAAATAGAGGATGGATGTATTGAAAAACCGCGATAAATCGCTACCTTTAACAGTATTTTCGTTAGAAACAAATAATTTTAATGAATGATGAAAAAAAAGAAAAATGTTTTAGATAATTCAAATTTTAAAGGGGAAGTTTAAAAGTTATTCACCACTACGAGAGGTGTCTAAAAAAAATCACTTTATTTTCTATTTGTAAATTTTTGAAAGCGAATACCTGTGTAAAAAAGGTCAGATCTTAGTAGGTCTCATTGCAACAGATCTAAAATTAGATCTGAAAATTGGAGACAAATTTGAGATCTAATTAGATCTGATAAAATCTAGGCAGATCAAATTCAATTTGAAACGGACATATGATATCTAATCAGATTCAATAAGAAAAAACAACTTTAGTTTTATATAAATTTTAATTTTGGTGACTTTAAAAACGGATGAAGTTTCTAAGATCTGGTTTCTAAGATCTGGTATCAAATACTTGACCGGATCTGCTGATATCTGGCCACAAAAATCATAAAATTTTTTAGATTCATTTAGATATGAATAAATCTGACTATATATCTGAATAGATCTGGCGCCAGATTTAATATGATTCGATCATATACACTCATAATATTATGTAGTTAACTGTTTGTAGTTTAATAAAAAAGTTTTCTGTTCCATTTAAAAATAAAGGGAAATACATTTATTTTTCAAAGAAATATCTATATTAACTTTTTTATAAATTTTTTCGAAATAATTTACTATCATTTACCGATTTTTTTCAGTTTCATTTATTTTTTCATTTTTTTGAAACTTAATAAAAAATTACCCACAAAACGGAAACTTGTGGTTTATTTGTGTCCGTAACAGTTATTACAAATTTAAATTTTGTTTGCTGTCTGTTTCAAAAAAAAGTATTCAAAAAATTTCAATTTGTTTTTTTATTTAAATTGGTTGAATATATACAAAATTTTTCAATAAAAATTACAAGAACTTCATAAACACACATAAATACACAAATACATTCACACAAAAAGTGTTTATAGCTTCATATGCATACATACATTTTGTATTGTACGAGTATATTAAAAAAAAAAACAAAAAATACAAAAACGGAAATAATTTCAAATAAATAAAAAAAACATTTATTTTTTAAGGATTGGTGAATAAAATTTTGACATTTATTTTAACTGATTTTATCAGTTGTTTCTTACGGATGTGTCAGTTGATTAATCAACATTTAAAAATAAATAACAAGTGGCATTTAATTTAAATGAAAATTAAGTAGACCGGTTTTTAAATGAAATATCATTTCTTTTAAATGATATTTTCAGTTATTTTAACTTACAAACTTTTTTTAATGTATGATTATATTTAAACAGATCTGATCTGATAAGATCTTTTTTACACAGGTTTATACAAAAATTTAATATTTGGCAGACTTTCTTTTAAATCGTTTATTAGGAATAGAAAATTTATGTTTCGAAATCGGATATAAAGTTTTGGTTTGGAATTTTTACATCTTATTTATTTCTTTAAATTTGACAAAATCTGTTTCTCGAAATTTCTCCACTGTTCCTTAGACCGATTATATTTATTTTAATTACCAAACTGCTTAGGATAGGGCTGGCAAAAGTAAAAACTCTACAGAGCCGTTCCAAAACTATTGGAAACGGACTTTGGAAATATTTGCTAAAAGTATCTAACCTTAAGCCGTAATGCCCCGTGGACTTCACCCATTTTTTGACGTAGTCCGATGATGCTAGTATTTTTCGGAAAGAACTGCAACGGAAGGTGCCTTGGTCACTTCAGTAAAGAAAGACATGCAGATACATTGGCATCTAGTGCGACAGTGCAAGAATGAACTGTCACTGTCTTTTCACCATGTATGGATGTTTGAATTAAATCGACATTTACAAAGGCAGTGGAGACAATACCGTCCGCAAACACAGGTTCAGGTGATGTTCAAATTAAATATGCGGTACTGATGGAATAGTATTAGAGTGTCCTCTAAAATCTAGCAGACCCTCACATATCCGAGTTAGAATATCATAGCAAGGCAAAACAACGTATTTTAGTGGACTGCGAATTTCTTATTCGGTAATAAAGTTATAGGAGAATAAAAGGATATTGAGTATATCAGTGGAATACGTTTCTACAAGGATGGCTTGAAGCTGGACGGAAGAACTGGTTTAGGTTTCTTTTACAGGAACCTGAAAATACAGGGAGAAAACAGATTGATTATGATTACCAAATTCCCTGCCAACTGAATAAATTGGTTGCAGCAACTGAATTACTTGGTTATGGTAATCAAATATATCCTGACACAATTGAAATATTTTATTTTAACCGAAAATCTTTTGTATTAACAGAATTCCTGTTGTATTAACTGAATTTCTGTTGTCACAAACAAATATATAGGTGGCCCCAAGCGAACCACTCGGCAAAAAATTTGGGTGTCACAATTAATCTATATACTTTTAGTTTCCGTCCTTCAGGCGAAGGTGTTGGCTATAGCAGAGTCTATTTAGTTTTGGATATTCTGAGAATGCATTTAGCCATCTTCACTGATAACCATGAAGCATGAAGGGAAGGACTTCAGCATTAAGCCTTACCGGGAACGTCCTAGATTGCGTACTCGGACATTGTGCAGTTGACGGGAACGAATTGTCTGACGAGCTGGCTGTGCATGGGTCTTTTTTAACTTTCCTAATCCGAATCCTTTTCGGGCGATGAAAACTTAACTTGTACAGCAGGGATAATGTTGGTGCGATACCGAAAGTTCTGTGAGGAAAACCAGTGAGTGGGTCTTTGAGCTACAAAAGAGGGCTAGGCTAGACATTTTCTGTTTTTGGAATTACGTCAGAAAATGTCTCCCACATTGGAAGTTGGGACTATGACGAAACATTTTCGGTCGTAATTTACAGAAGAAAAAGAACATAAATCCTAGAATTAAGATCATTAGCCCCACAATACTTTCGAATTCCGTATTATGCTCAACGATTACTTTATCAAATAAAGGTTTTGTGGGTGGGCGGCCTGTGACTGAACTTAGAAGATTTCTTCTCTAGGGCATGTGTAGTGTATGCTTAGTCTACGGCCATAATCTTAATAAAAATGATCAAAAATACGATTTGAATTATTAGAATTATGACCAAAAATTTTTCGGAATTAATCCCAGATCCGTATATAGAGATAATGTCCAACACTACAGTAATAAATTTTAAAAATGGAACAAGTGGCACTAGGGTTTATAAAGCTTGTGAGTAGTTTGTTTTTGTCCAGTCTTTGCGTATATCGTCACTGAAGTGGGAAAATTGATGGGCTACTTAAATGATATTTAATTCTTCAAGGGAACCGGGACATGCCGATTGTTTCTTATAGGTGTATTTCATCCTTTTCGATTGTCATTAAGGGCGGAATATAACTTAAACTTTTGTTTATAGTAAGTTAACGAAAATATTGTTAATATTACGTGAGTAAACAATTAGTTTTGTTATTATTTTGTGTACTTAAGGTATATATATATATATATATATATATATATATATTTAGTTTTGGATATATATATATATATATATATATATATATATATATATATATATATATACGGATATATATATATATATATATATATATATATATATATATATATATATATATATATATATATATATATATATATATATATATATATATATATTCATTGCACATACTTTGAAGACATATGTATATACAGCCAAAAAAGTCCCTATAATATGCGCTGTCTTTAGTGTATGCAGTAGATTAATTAAAAGTTTAAGGACGGTCCTCAAAGTAACAAAATGTCTTTATAGTAACTTGTACCACAAAAACCGACAGCAATAAAATTATAATTTGAATTTAAACAATTCATTTGCCAACATATTTCAACTAACTATTAATGGTTGACAAAAGTCTATAATTTATTCAATCAAATTAAACCAACAAAAAAAAAAAAACATATAAAACTTTTGTACGTGTCTAGCATTGAACATGAATGCGACGAGTGTTTATTCTCCTTCTTAAGCTCTATTGGGTATAATTTGTTAAAACATAATCGCTTGAACTCTGACTAGAATACAGGGTGTGACAATAAAAACACTTTTTATACCCAGTACCACTATGTAGAAAGAGTATAATTAGTTTGTGCTAATATTGGTAACCACAAAAAAAAAGATCTAGAATCGTCTTCAAGAATACCAATGGAACTAGAATAGCTTTTTTAAGCCGGCCATCTTTCCATGTAACCTTGTAATCTATACACAGTTCTTAATTCAGAAGGTACAGGGACGAAATTTCGTATATTTGATATTGGCCCAATTAAAAATGGTTCAAATTGATACATGTTTCGGCCTAGTCGTCATAGAAAGGGTCTATCTTAATTGAAGAAAAATTTACATTGACTTTATTTGGCTAGTGTTTGTAATAACTTATTTTTCCGGCCGGAATATGACCTCAATCATACAATGATGTAGATTATCTCATGGTGGGATTTTAATTTTTTGTTGGAATAATTTAATACTGGAATTAAAGTGTAGATAAATTCAGTTAATATTGAAATACAATTTAAATTTAAAACTTGAATTGCACTTGAGTAGCGAAATCTAGTTTAGTAGATGCTTGAATTGAACACTCCAAATAATTTGTAGTTTAAATTAACCGAAAATGACATTTAAATAAATAAAAAATCACTTCAAAATCGGCGTACAAACTTTTCATTTAAATCAAAACATTTCATTTTTTTAAATGTTAAATTAACTTACAGTAGCCGTAAATAATAAATGTTTGTAATATATTTTAAATGTTAACAAACTAATCTCGAATTCGTAAACATAATTGGTATTTCTTTTATCACAAAATCCGTAAAAACCCTTAAAATATTAATTTATTTATTACATAACTATTTAATAATTAAATTATTAAGTTAATTATTTGAGCATTAGCATCTAAGGCCATCAGCTCATATTTTATGTATTTTTTTAACACTTAAATTAGTTTGTAAGTTTAAATTATAGAAAATACCATTTAAAAAAGGTATTTCATTTAAAAATCGGTCTACTAACTTTTCATATATTTTTAAATGATGTTTTAAAAACTCACACGTTTATTTTTAATCAGTTAAAAATAAAAGTAAAAATTTTACCTACCAATTCCGTAAAAATAAATGATTTCTCATTTATTTGAAATTATTTCGGTTTTTTTTTGTATTTTTGTTTGTTTTTATAGGCAAAATCTAGGCTAGCATAGTCTATAAACACCTGCTTCATGAAAGACCTTATGGGTGTGTGTGTTTATTAAGTTCTTGCAATTTAAATTAAAATTTTAATAAAAATACAAAATTATAATTTTCTAAATATTTTTTTGAATTAGATAGCAAACAAATGAACCACAAATTTCCGTTTTATGGATAAATTTTTATTAAATTTCAAACTGAAAAAAATCGGCAATTGACAGTAAATCATTTTGAAAAAATGTATTAAAAAAAGTTAAAATAGGTATTACTTTGGAAAATAAATGCATGTTTCTTCAGTTAAAAATACTGGACTGAAAACTTTTTTCTAATAAAGTCATCTATTATACAAGCACGTAGTGTTGTTTACAATTATTCTAACCTGCCGGTTAATCGGTTAGGTCATTATTCGAAAAATGAAGAAAATTGATTAATCGGTCATTCGGGTAAATTAATCGCAAAAATTTTCGATTAATCGTTTAATGCAAAATCAATGTATTTCTTTCATCAATATGAATATGAAGAGGTGCTTTTTGCTGAAATATCAAGTTAAGTCCATTTCATTGGCTTCTAAAGTGTTTGTTTAGGATAATTCAAAGCATCCTAAGATTTTTTTAAATAATTATGCTTTATAATCTTGGGGGTTTTCGGAGGAGTCTGATCACGCTTGAAAATTAAAATGTGTTCAGTGCAAGTAAACCCTTAAAAACGCAATGTAAATAGTGTTTTATTGAAGTGGGGCATTTTGTCGATAAAGTTGGTTTTTATTTTCTTTGTCCAGAATGAAAAAAAATGCCTAAATAAACAAGAGAAGGCAGCTCTATTAAATATTCTTAAAAATATGGTATTAATAGTTTTTGCGAAATTCACAAACAAAGTTTCATATAAGAGCCACTGTTCCCTGACTCTTTCACTACCTACGCATATTTCTGAGAAGTCCTCACAAATTTTCAAAAAGTTCAAATAAGGGAATTTTTAAATATTTTTGACTAAACAACCTTATTCTACTGAAGTTCCTACTTCATCAAAATTTGTTGATAAATCAAACAAGAAATAAAATTCCATGTTAGTTTTTAGTTTTTATAATTTTTTTCATAGAATTTTAAATGAAACTGTTTTTTTTAGAAAATACAGTTTTCGAATTTAAAGCTATTTTACATTATTATTTTATAGCTTAAGTAACGTAATAGTGCTTGTTGGGAATATACCTAGTCACGTGTTTTATTGCTAAGGAGGAAAACAAATATTTTAATAGGTTTTTTTGTTAAATCTTTGCTTAGATTTTCTAAAACTTCGCTCTATTTCAATGTTTTGGACATTAAAATAAAATTTTATATTATTTAATATTTATTTTTTAAAGGAATAAAAATTGTCTATCATATTTTCTAAATGCTATATAACATTTGCATTAATTCAGTCGATATAAAAAGAATTTGGTTGTATTAGTTGATGTTTCTTTCTACGATTTTCTTGTCAAAGTTAAGAAAATTAGGTAGTTTAAAGAAAAATAACAGAAAAATTCATATTAAAAATTTAACCGACCTATTTTAATCGATTCGAATAATTATTTGAGTTTCAAATTTTTTGTTTCCACATAAACCGAAATAGAGGCAATTAATCAAGGATTCGGTTAATCGATTAACCGAATTCTAAACACAAATTATACGTATAAAGCAGTGTGTTGTTGCTGATTGTGTTACACTCTAAAAAATGTCTGTAAATTTACTACTATTAAATGGTTAAATTTTTGTGTAATATAACGCATAGTGAGTAAATATAAACAAAAAATGCGTGACCTTGTTTTGTACACGCTTTCTAATACAATAGTACACTTATACTGTAATAATATGCATTATGTGTTTATAATTAAACATTTTGTGCCTAAATTTGTCGATAAATTTAAGTTTTATACACAAAGTTTGTGAATGTACTAATTTGTAGTAGTAATAAAAACATTGTCATTTTTATCATTTACAAATTAGAAAAAAAATATAAAAATATTAAAAACAAAAAATAATAAAACAGAAAAATAAAACAACTTTTAAAATCGGCTACATTATTTGTGTGCAAATTGTTTGACTAATAGGGAGGTAAGGTTAATTTAGCAATTATTTGTGTTTACAACAATACTCCTTCTTTATGTCCTCAGGCTAATAAGAAGAGTGGTAGCAATGACAATATATTTTTTTAATTGGCTGTGAAAGAATTTGAAAGGAGCGCTATATGCATTCAAAAAACATTGACTGGTGTCGATTGGTAAAAGATGTGCCGATGGTTTACAATATGTGCAGTTGGCTGTCTCGATAAAAATATTAAACTACACTCTAAGTAATTTCTGTTGAAATTTACCCAACTTATAGTAGGAAACTGTACTCCTACTATAAACTGGGTAAATTTACTCTGTGTGCGTAAACGAAAAAAAGTACACACATTATGCGTAAATTGGTACACACATAATGGGTAATTTTAATTGAAAGTGCGTAAAAATTAAATGAAATTTTAAAAATAATTCGCGAATTTACTTAAATTGTGAATAAAACAACCTTTTTGAAGGGTAAATATACGCATGAAATGCCTAAAAAGTCATTTAAATATGCGTAAAAATATAAAGAATGCATATGTTTACCAATGCAATGGTTGAATTTAAACAGCTTAAAAACTTTTTTTATAAGGATAAATTTATTTTTTTGTTTACATAATATTTATATTTAATAATATGAACTATATAATGAATAAATATAATACATAATATATTTCGAATGGGCATGTGCAGTAGACCGTACCTCAAAAAAAAAGTTCACCGTACACCTTCAAATATGAAGTATTTTAACAAGGAAATTTCGGAAATGTTTTTTTTTTTTTTAGCCGAACGTAGGGGTCGTCATTTTATATTTTTCTTTATATCTTCGCCATTTACCGTCGGATCTTAAAGTGTTGTATATCAATGTTTTTTGTCTCGCGGAGACCGATGTTTTCCTGGAAGGAGCCATTGACCTCAAGTAACCCCTTCTAGTATTAACCCACCAGATCTCAGTTGCTACCACCTTAATGTACTACCCTAATATTTTAAAATGAAAGCTCGCAAAAAAGCAATAAACTTTTGCTAGGAAAGTATTCCAACAATTCCAGCGGAACCATTATTTTATTTTTAATTTTTTTGTCATATCTTCTGTATTTACAGTCGGATCTTAAAGGGCTATATATCAATGTTTTGTCGCAACACCTACGTAAAAAGCCTATATATAAAAACTTCCTTTTTTATTTTCTTTATTTACAGAGATGTGTTAACAAAGATTGGTTTTCACAAGATTTATGAAGGAGTACAAAAAAATATTTGTTTTACACAAAGTTTTACAAAATGATAGTATATTTACAATAGAGGTCTACGGCACTCAGCATTACTTAATCAATTTTTGGTGGATTTCTCTGAAATTTAAAATGCATATGGAAAACTAAATTATCTGTGGATGCGCGTAAGAGTTTTAGATAGGTCAAATACTTTTTGACTTTGAGCTGTTTCTTTACGAGTATAAAAAAGTAGATATTTTGACTTTAACACTTCGCTGTTTTGTCAAAAATTAATATACCCAAAAACTCATACGCTTTTCTTTAGATAATTTAGTTTTCTATATAAAGTGTATGTTTCAGAGCGATCGACCTAAAATTGGTTAAATTATAGGCATACGAACCATTGCAAAGGGTTCTGTAAATGGCGTTCCATTCTAACAATGACTCCATTTTTGTAGCCAGTATTGGTAGGAGTTCCATCGCAACTAATAGCTATTAAGAAGTCCATATTGAAGTTCTCTTGACTCAAATAATACAGCCAACTTGAATCACGTCAAAATATGATCGATTAAAATTTGTGTTATTTTATAAGTGATCCACGGCACTCAGCATATTTTAGCCAATTTTAGGTGGATCGCTCTGAAACATACACTTTATATAGAAAACTAAATTATCTAAAGAAAAACGTATGAGTTTTTGGATATATTAATTTTTGACAAAACAGCGAAAGTCAAAATATCTATTTTTTATACTCGTAAAAAAACAGTTCTAAGTCAAAAAGTATTTGACCTATCAAAAACTTCTACGCGCATCCATAGAAAATTTAGTTTTCCATATGCATTATAAATTTCAGAGAAATCCACCAAAAATTGATTAAGTAATGCTGCGTGCCGTGGAGCTCTATTGTAAATATACTATCATTTTGTAAAACTTTGTGTAAAAGAAATTTTTTTTGTACTCCTTCATAAATCTTGTGAAACCCAATTTTGTTAACACATCTCCGTAAACAAAGAAAAAAAAAAGAAGTTTTTATATATAGGCTTTTTACGTAGGTGTTACCCCTTAAGTAGTATAAAAGGGTGCTTGAGGTTAATGATTTTTGATGTAACAAATTGGTATCATTGCGACAAAAACATTGATATATAACTCTTTAAGATCCGACTGTAAATACAGAAGATATGACAAAAAAATTAAAAATGCCCTACATTCGGCAACAAAAAAAATTAAAAAAAAAAAATAATAGTTCCGCTGGAATTATTGGAATACTTTCCTAGCAAAAGTTTATTGCTTTTTTGCGAGCTTTTATTTTAAAATATTACGCTAGTACACTAAGGTGGTAGCAACTGAGATCTGGTGGGTTAATACTAGAACCGGTTACTTGAGGTCAATGGCTCCTTCGAGGAAAACATCGGTCTCCGCGAGACAAAAAACATTGATATACAACGCTTTAAGATCCGACAGTAAATGGCGAAGATATAAAGAAAAATATAAAATGGCGACCCCTACGTTCGGCCAAAAAAAAAAAAAACATTTTCGAAATTTTCTCGTTAAAATACTTTATATTTGAGGGTGTACGATGAACTTTTTTTTTTGCCTATAAGGTGGTACGGTCTAATGTGCAGTGATGATCATGCCCAATTTAAATTGTAGTGTGCAGCAATATTGTACCCTCTTCTCCGTTTTAAACAGCAACGTTTCCAGATATACAGATTTGAATGAGATGTTGTTGCCTTGAAAATATGTTGACATAATTTGGTTTCATGTATTTTAAATTTTATTTCACTTTTTTTGTATGGAGGTGTAAGGGTTTTGGTATTTGACCATTTTCCAATTTTCACAAATATTATATTTATTTACTTTTTTATAGTTTTGAAAAATTATTATTCGCTTTTAGCTTTTTTATTTTTTTTAAAATGTCAAAATATTTATTACCATTCTAAGTTAGTATATTTACAAAATTTGTGTGTAAAATTTTAATTTAACAAAAGAATACTAATTTTAGGCACAAAGTGTTTAATTTTAAACGCGTTATGTCTAAAAATACTTTTGTGTGTGTATTATTGTATATGGAATTGTGTACAAAATATTTATACGCATTTTGTGTGTATATTTACCGAATTTTCGTACTATTACACAAAACTTAACCCATTTTTTTGTAGTGAATTTACCTACATTTTTTATAGTGTAGACGTAATGAACATTTGGAAGTGATCAAAGTAAATCTCTATTATGACCGAATTCAACCCGCTGCAATTTTTTAATTTTTGAAACTTTTCCAAGTCTTTTATAAAGCTTTTCTGTAGAAAGAGCTTATAATCTATGGCCATTTCTTGGATAACTATTACTGTGAACTTTTCTAAAGGAAAGAAAAACTCTAAACAATCTGAAGATTTTTTTAAAAAGTCATCAGGTTTGAAAATTATATTGATGTAAACAATTTCATTATATGTAGAATTAATAATTATAAATAAAACACATTTAAATTAATTTTTTTCATATAAATAAAATAATATTTTTAACATAGAGGTGAAATATTTACGGAATTTTTACGAATCGTAAATACACACATTTGGAGGATCAAAGGATTTTTACGCATTTTATGTGTACACGTAAAATGTGTTTCTTTACGCAAACATTTGGTAAATTTATTCTTTAATTTCATTAATTTATTACATTTATAATCTTTTTCCATGTAATTTTACGCATTTTGTGTTTACCAACTTACGCATAATGTGTGTATTTTTTTATTTACGCACACAGAGTGAATTTACCCAACTTATAGTAGGAGTACAGTTTACTATTATAAGTTGGGTAAATTTCAACAGAAATTTATTAGAGTGTAAGTAGTCGACTACAACTTTGGCAGATCAAGTTCAAATTCTGGCGAAGGCAATGTATTTTTTTGAATTTATTTCTATACGTTTTATAATAATCTAGATAATATATTGTTGGACCTGTTATAATTAAATCTGCCTTTTTTTTGGATAAACTTGCATCTTATTTAATCCCTAAAAATATATTACTGGATATAATTTGATCTGGTATTTTATTGTTATTAAATACAAGTATATATCATGCCTTGACTTTAAATATAATTATAATTAAACCTGATTTACACTTGAATTCAAGCATTTTATTAGCAAGAATATTCTACTAAATTTCTAAATAGATTTCAATATAACTCTTACACACTTCTATCAGTAAAATATTTTAATTACATGAAAAACTATTGTCAAATTCTAGTTGTTCCACCCTGTTGTGTGGAAGTACAAGTATTTGTTTTTTTTTTAACAACTTTACTACTTATTCTCTTTCTCTTTCTAATTCTTCTTCTTTTTTTTGTTATTAATGTTTATTGTTTACTTACATTTTATTGCTGTTATAACGTAATCAAATTAAAATAAAATAAACTTGTAAATTTTTTTTAGCTATGATGTAATTTTTTCTTTATTACGAAACTTTACATAATTTAATACAAATTTACAAAATTTAAACATAAAATTTTCTTAAATTGCAAATCTTGTCTAAACAAACTAAATTGTTACATTTTATGGATTTCTTAATATTTGAAAAAAAAAAGATTATTTAAGCATTCAATATTGAATATTCAATTAATTCCTGTTGTGTTGTTCTTTTCAAAATATGTATATAAAATTAGAATTTTTGACAGACATTCTTTTTATATACTCAATTAAATTGTTAGCACGCGTACATGTTAGGGTGGATCACTTATTTTTTTTTTTTGCAGTGGACTTGCATAAGTTATGTATTTATAAGGAAAATTCTATGCAAATCAAAAATTGACTTTTAAATTGGTCTTTTTATTTTAAAATTTTTCTATTCTGTTATAAACATGAAAAAATCCATACAGCCTAATATCCAGGCCTATGAAGTTGTTTTGGTTTTTATTATCTTTGCATCTTCTACAAAATTTATGGCCTCCAGAGTATATGTACGTATGAATACATTAACAAAATTGAAACTTGGAAATGAAAACTGTGTATTAAATCAATAGCAACAGAAACAAGGCTATAAAATGACTTTAAGAATGATGAAAGTAAATAAAAGAAAAAATTTATATTCGCTTTGCTGGATTCCTTTCTTTTTAGGTTCATGTCACTATTAAGGCTAACTCTAATCTTGTGATGGCACAAGATATTTTTAAATAATACGCATTTTTAAAGAATGAAAACAATTGGTTGTTTTTAACAAATATTTAATTTTATCAAGCGTGCTGTTTGCATTTATATTATAGGTTATATGTTATATTATAACATTTTTAATTACTATACTAATTAATATGGTACACTCCAAAAAAAACGCCCTGTTTAAAATATAATTTTGGAAACTTTGTACTTGCCGTGTTTCTAATACAATATGTTTGCCTACGAATATAGCATATCTGCCTGTAAACAAATGTATGTTTGGATCAGATACAATGCATCCACCGGCAAACATATATGTATATATTTGCCTGCAAACATATGTATATACATTTATTATTATTATGCTTGCATATAGAGCCCCCCATTACCCGGTCGATCGGTCTTTATGATCTATCCGTAATACTTTTTCCAAATGTGAACGTTTTTGCTACTTTTTTCTTTTAAAAAAATAATTGAAAAATTGCCACAATTTATTTAAATTTGATGTCAGAATTATGCAGATTATATTTGCAAAAAGGCATTGGCATTTTCAAATTAATGTATGACGGGTACAGGATTTTATAAATTTAAAAGCCAGTATCGAAATATTTTTTGTTCCGCGACTTAAAAAAAGTTAACAACTCCAAGTCAGAATTACAGCTACAACTCTAAAAAATGTTTGTAAATTTACTACAATAAAATGGCCAAAGTTTTATGTAATATTACGAAAATTTGGTAAATACAAACACCAAATGCGTAAAACTGATTTGTGCACACTTTCATATACAATAATACACACAAAAAGTATTTTTAGGCATAATGTGTTTAAAATTATATACTTTGTGCCTAAAATTAGTATTATTTTATTAAATTAAAATTTTTCGCACAAATTTTGGATATATACTAAATAAGAATAGTAATAAATATTTTGACATTTTAAAATTGGAAAATATTTAAAAATTAAAAAACGAAAAACGTATAATATATCAAATTCATTTATATTACGTCCATTCAAAAAAATGGAAAAAAAATTTTAAGCACATGCAACCAAATTGTGTCCACATATTTTCAAGACAACAACAGATAAATCTTTATAAGGGAGGGTTAAATTTTAAGGGCCTATGTCGAATGTGAACGATACCTAAACGTAAAGTTTTTTTCTGCATTTCATTTGACATTTCTCAATTTCAGACTAGCTCAATTTGAAGCATGGAAAGATACACAAGCGAGCAACGCGCTTAAGTTATTCAGGCTTATTATGGAAATTGGCGTTCAAATTAAAATGCATATCGTGCACTTCGTGATTTTTTCGGTCAATTTAATCATCCAAATGTGCGTACAATCGGAAAAATCGTACAAAAATTTGAACAAACCGGGTCTGTAGGAGATGTGAAAACACCAGTGCATGCTCGTACAGCTCGTACTGCAGAAAATATTGCTGCTCTTCGCGATAGTGTGGCTGGAGGGCCTTCCATCTCAACTCGTCGTCGTGCCCAACAATTGCACCTCTCACTCTCGTCGTTGATGAACATTATGCATAAAGACTTGCATTTACACGCTTACAAGGTGCAATTGACTCAAGAACTAAAGCCTCTTGACCATTCCAAACGTCGTCAATGGTCAGAATGGTGGCAAGAAATGGCAACAGTGGATGATCAATTTTCGAAGAAAATCATCTTCAGTGATGAGGCACCTTTTCACCTCAGTGGATTCGTCAATAACACAGAATTGCCGCATTCGGCCGAATGATAATCCAAGAGTGATTGTCGAAAAACCAAAAAGAGTGACTGGTGCGGTTTATGGGTTGGCGTCATCATCGGGCCGTATTTTTTCCAAAATGAGGCCGGTCAGGCAGTTACTGTGAATGGTGTTCGCTATCGTGAGATGATAACGAACTTTTTATGACCCGAATTGAAAGATATGGATGTGCACGATGTGTGGATTCAACAGGACGGTGCCACTTGCCACACAGCTAACGAAACAATTGCTTTTTTTAGCGACAAATTTAATGGCCGTATTATCTCACGTGATGGCGATGTCAATTGGCCGCCAAGATCATGTGATTTGACACCGTTAGACTTCCTTTTTTGGGGTTATTTGAAAGAAAGGTGTACGTCGATAAGCCAGCAACAATTCAAGAGCTAAAGGATGAGATAATTCGGCACATTAACGGCATATAACCTTAATTGTGACTCAGCGTCATTGAAAATTTGGACTATCGGATGGAGGTGTGCCAAGGTCGCGGCGGCCATTTGGCCAATGTTTTGTTCCATACATAATTGAACCATACCATATTATCATAATAAGATGAAATGACAATAACTTCCTAAATAATTTGTGTTTATTTAAAATCAACATCGGCTCTTAAAATTTAACCACCCTTTATCTACAAAGGTTGCTTTTTAAAATTGAGAAGAGGATACAAATCATGCCACACACTTTAAATTGAAGGTAACCATTACTGCACATGTCCATTCGAAAGCTGTGCTAAGTCATGTAAATATTGCTAAATGTATTTTATCCCATTGCAAGCAACGGTATAAAAAGGCCGTATATGGGACTGAAAAAGACCGTTGCTTTTTCATATACAATACATAAATGTGTAGTATAAGAAATATGTAGGCATATGATATATAAACTTAAGATACGTTATTATCAATTTTAAAACTATCAATTATTTAAATTTTAAATTCTATAGCTCGGTTAACCGGGTAGACCGGTCTAGACTGTAGCCTCAGGTATAATAATCATAAAATTGCACTTGCAAATATATTTCTGTTTAGGTGGAAAAATACAATCAAAATTACAATAATTGCCTAAAAACATATATATAATAACCATAATAGCAGAGTTGTTTATTTTATAGTTGATCTTTTTAATACTTATATGTATGAAAATGTATTTTTAGTCTGGTTCGAGATCATAGCTTTTTTTTTAATGAAAAAATTTTCTTATTTTAATTTAGTTATCATGGAAAATACACATAAAAAGTTATTAAACACAATCTGAATGGAATACATTTTGTGGTCAGCTACGACCTTCATCAACATTCTTCGTGCCCTTGAAAATGCTAATTGTAAATATCTCTATTTAACTCACAAATCAAAGAAAAAAGCTATTTTATGCTAACATACAGTTAATTTTTTATATTGAGTTTAAATTTAAACACATGTCTTTAATATTAGTTAATTGGTCATACAGTAATAAAAGGGAAAAAAAAAACAAAAATAGTGAGTAAATTTTATATAAACTCAATATAAAAAATGAATTGTATGAAATAATTATTTAAACGTGTATCATTTTTTAGTAATAAATATTATTATTTGCGTGATAGGTAGAAAATAAATAAAAAAAAAATTTCAATAATTCAATAAACTTTTAATAAAAACTAATTTTTTATGTTTTTTTTTTTGTGAAAATTTACTGGTAGCGGCAGATTGAAATACTTAAAAGTACCCTTTACAAGGGTTTGTAGATATTTTCCCACATAATCTGCTGTTAAACATGCATCATTTGAGTGATAGTGATTTAAACCAGTTTCTAGGGATTCCTAGCTGTTTACCCTCAAATGTCAAGTGTTCGACACGAACAATTAACAGTAAGTGCAATTTTAAAATTTACTTTCGTTACCTACTTTAGGCGATATGAGCTGGAAAAGGTTTGGAGTGGATTAAGAAAACTGAAAAAAAATTTGCCAACAATAACAAGTTGGCAAAGTTTTATTTGAAGGGTTTATTTTTTTTACATACATACAGTCAGGGACAAAAGTATAAATACGCCCTTCAAAATTGGATTTTAAAGGAAAATAAATATTTTAGCAAAATTGTAATTATGCAGTTTTATTTGATTTCATAATTGATTAAAAACAAAAACAAAAAAATATTTACTTCATCTCAAATATAACGGTAAATCTAACAAAAAAAGTCAAAGGACAAAAGTTTAAATATAGCTCAAATTATTGTTAATTATTCTTGTTTTCTTTGTTTCTCTGAATCTTAGTCCCGTTATATTTGTTTATTAGCTCAAATTCCTCATTTAAATTAGTTTTTGTTGTGATTTCATCCTGTTAAAAACTAAATTATGGGCAAGGGCAAAGAAATTGCAGCTTCCGTAAAAAAATTAATTATTCTTCATTATATAAAAGGCAAATCATATCGAGAAATAGGCGAATTATTAAATTCGCCATTTACAAGTTTTCAAAATTATGTAAGAAAGTGCAAAAACGACAATACAATGAAAAATAAGCCTAGGACCGGACGACCAAAAAAACATTCCCAACAAGATGAGAAAGTTGTTAGAAATCCAAAAATAAGTGGACCAAATCTAACCGATAGCATTGCAAAAATATCTGGTAAACACATTCACCCAAAAACGGTACAAACAGCTATAAGGGACAATGAATATGGAAGCAGAGTTATGCGTAAGAAACCACTTATTTCGGAAAAGAATAGACAGCTCCGGTTAGATTTTACTAAGAAATATATGGACAAAGGAGAGGACTTTTGAAGAACGTTTGTGTTCACTAATGAGTCTAAATTTAACTAGTTTGAAAGCGATGGTCGAACAAGAGTTTGAAGTAAGCCCGGCACAGCAAACTAATAATTTAATGCCAACAGTGAAACATGGTGGAGGCAGTGTGATGGTTTGGGGTGCGGTAGGAGCTGTAGGTGTGGGGCACTTGGTAATCATTATGACGTAATGGACCGATACCTCTATAAAAGTATTTTTGAAGAACATTTAAAGCCATCTGTGGACCGCATTGGATCTTTCAACAGGACAATGATCCCAAGCATACTACTCAGTTAGTAAAGGAGTAGCAACTATACTACTCACCCCGTTAGCTCAATAGCCCCCCACAATCGCCGACCTTAACCCTATTAAGCATGTTTGAGTTATTGAAGCGTTAAATCGATCATACTAGACCGAAAAGTAGAAATATGTTGAAGATAACTCTGCAAAAGACCTGGTCCGAAATAACGACATCTGAAACAGAAAATTTGGTGTTATCGATGCCTCGTCGTTTGCAGGCAGTCATAGACTCTCAAAGCGGTCCTTTTAAGTATTGATTAGCCATCTTATTCTGATTAATTTTTATAAATAAAAAATAAATAATAATTATTTGCGCTGTATTTGAACTATTGTCCTATGACTTTTTTTTTTTTAGATTTACAGTTATATTTGAGATAAACTAAGTAGTTTTTGTTTTTCTTTTTAATCATTTGCGAAATGAAATAAAACTGCATAATTACAATTTTAGTAAAATGTTTACTTTCCTTTAAAGTTCAATTTTGAAGAGTGTATTTAAACTTTTGTCCTTGACTGTATATAAAAGAATAATGTTACTAAAGGACTCACTCAACTAGGAACTTGAAATTTTAAGACGTGATTTTTTACATTTTTTGGCGGGGGAAATAGGGAAATTCTCTCTCTTAACGACCAAACCTCTTTCGCTAGAAAATTAAAATTTAAATTTTTTAAATTTCTGCGGAGTGGCAAAATGGTGAAAAGAGTCCCTCTTAACGGCGTGTCCAAAACTGTTTTACTACAAAATTCAAATTTAAGCTAGTTTTTATCCTGAGGAAAAAAAACATTAATAATTAATTTATTGGATCTTGAATTAATAATGAATGTTTTACAAGTATATGAACCAACATTCCAGTTTCCAATGTCTTGCCGCTAAAACCTATTGTGTATGAGCCGCTTGTGTGATTTGGTTGAAACGTAAACAACAATATTAAATATTGACTCGCACTTGTCAAATTTCTTACCAAATAAAGTGTTTTTTCGGGGTGTTCTTTTTTATTTTTTTATGAATGCCATACGAGTCGAAGCCAGACAACTTTCCAGACATCGCTCTTTCCTACTACTACTTGTTCCGGCCGATGGCACATGACCTGTCCCAGCAGAAGTTCATTTTAAATGGGTCGGTGATTGTATTGCCTCTAAAGACGTCTCATTATTTCGAAGAAGGAAAATATGGGAAAAAGTGGTGCTTAAAGTTAAATAATTTATTTGTAACCCTTTTTGCACAATAAATCAGTAAATATCGAAAAAACGCTCATTATTAATTTAAGGTTCCAATATAACAATTTGTATTGTAATTTTGTTTGATTAGTTCTTCCGTTGATTGCTAACAAGTGTAATTATTCAACACAAATTAAGCCATGTTATATAAAATTTGATTTCTTTAATAGATTTCATTTTACAAAAGCAGTTATATCCGTTTCCGTTAACAGTTTTTACTTACATTTTATATACATGCAACAGAAAACAAATAATATTTATTATATTTTTTGTTTCTGTATTTTTTTTCTACCTTTTCACTACCTGGTTTATTTACAAAACAAAAAAACTTTCCATTTTCCCCACACTTATTTACATTAAATATGAATTTATTCATTAAAACCATACATAATCACTTGAGTTTTTGCGTAAAATGATATCTAATACCAAATGGAGCTTTAGAATTTGTTAGTGTTTATTCAGGTATACCGTAGTAATAGTTATCGCTCATCTGTTTCTGAATATAAGTTTTACACATAAAGTTAGTAAAATGTTGAGATTTTCAAGGATTTTATTTATGAAAAAAAAAGTACTTTAAACAAAAACATTATAGAATAAATGGGACAATGTTAACATACTTTCACTAGAAGCTAAAAAAAAACAACAACAAAAAAAGTAGGTAAAAACATCTACAACTACGTACCGTATCAAAAGTTATTAAAAGTATAAGCTTGAAAGGATATTAACAGTAACTTTTTGTTGAAAGGCATCATATCCTCATTATGTCATCCATAATAGCCACAAATTCAAACCAGAACAAAAAAAAAAATGTATGAATACTTTTTAGTTTGTTTTTTTTTTTGCACATGATGTCTGGTCAAATGAACAGAATATATTAAAGTTATATCCTAAAGCTTTTGTTTTGTTGTATTGTGAATTGTGGTCTTTTTGATGGAAATTTTTGTTTGTGGTTTTAAGTGTAAGGCTAAAATTTACAAAAGCTACATAGAAAAAATAAACTGAAAATAATAAATTTTCATTGTGAATTAAAAATGTAGTTAAGCAATTAGGGACGTATGATTACTATTATTTATACAGCACGTTATATATTACTCATACAACTAGTTGTACATAATTACTAATTTATGAGAGATTAAAAACTAATTATTAATTTAAAAATGATTTCAGTAGTATGCATTTATTTAATATATCTTTTTTATATTTGACAAGTTGTAATTGTTTTAAGTCAAAAAATAAAATTTTTTTTTGATAAAATCTATGCCTGATTTGTATTCGTCTTGCTATAGATCTTTAAAGACTTTACAAATCTAATCGATTTATGATAGAAAATTGTACAAGTCTTTGTTTGCAAATTTAAATTAAAAATATAATCTATCAGTGCTCAGTACCTTATGGGTTAAATAAAAAACAAGTATAATTACGTACCACTGAACGTATGATTGTTATGAATAACAAATAAATTGTGTTAAACATATCACTCATACGGCATGTACGAGTAGTACCTACCTACATTGTGACACGAAAGCACTTAACAAAAGCTAATTTTGTTTGTTTGCTGTTGTTGGTGTTTAAATTTAATCAACAATGCAGGTGTACTTTAAATGCTCGCAATGTACATATATTTTGTTTGTCAACGTGGTTTTTAAACATGTCGTTAAGGGCTTTGAAGCTTGACATTTTTAATGTCATTGTCTACAAATGTTTAATTAAAAGGAACATTGAAATCATACAAGTGCTTTTTGGTTAAATAATTAATAAATATTTTATTATGAATTCAGCCAGTTAATGCTGGGTTTCATGCTGAAGGGTTCAATCTAACCCAATTAATTAGTAAAAGAAGAAAGTACCTTTTATAAAAAAGTACCTTTTATAAACAACAAACAGTGCCTTTTATAAAAAAGTACTTCTTATAAAAAAGTACCTTTTTTAAAAAAGTACTTTTTATAAAAAAGTACCTTTTATAAAAAAGTACCTTTTATAAGAAAGTACTTTTTTTAAAATGTATCTTTTATAAAAAAGTGCCTTTGACAACATGTATCTTTTATAAAAAAGTTCCTTTTATAAAAAGTAACTTTTATAAAAGGTACCTTTTATGAAAAAGTTCCTTTTTTTAAAAAGGTACCTTTTATAAAAAGTACATTTTATAAAAAGTAACTTATAAAAAGTACATATTACAAAAAAGTAACTTATAAAAAAGTACCTTTTACAAAAAAGTACCTTATAAAAAAGTACCTTTTACAAGAAAGTACCTTTTATAAAAAGTACCTTTTATAAATAAGAATCTTTTATAAATGAGTACCTTTTATAAAAAAGTATCTTTTATAAAAATTTACCTTTTATAAAAAAGTACCTTTTATAAAAATGTACCTTTTATAAAAAAGTATATTTTATAAAAAAGGACCTTATATAAAAAGTACCTTTTGTAAAAAAATACCTTTTATAATAAAGTGCCTTTTTTAAAAAAGTACCTTTTATAAAAAGAAAATTTTATAAAAAGTAACATAAAAATGTACAATTTACAAAACAGTAACTTATAAATAAGTAACTTTTACAAAAAGTAACTTTTATAAAAAGTATCTTTTATAAATAAGTACCTCTTATAAATAAGATCCTCTTTATAAAAAGTAACTTTTATAAAAAAGTACCTTTAATAAAAAAGTACCTTTTATAAAAAAGTACCTTTTATAAAAAGTACCTTTTATAAAAAAGTACCTTTTATAAAAAAGTACCTTTTATAAAAAAGTACCTTTTATAAAAAAGTACTTTTTATAAAAAAGTATCTTTTATAAAAAAGTATTTTTTATAAAAATGTACCTTTTATAAAAAAGGACATTTTATAAAAAAGTAGCCTTTACAAAAAAGTACCCATTATAAAAAATACCTTATATGTATAATGAAGTACCTTTTATAAAAAAGAACCTTTTATAAAAAAGTATTTTTTATAAAAATTAACTTTTATAAAAAGTACCTTTAATAAAAAAGGACCTTTTATAAAAAAGTACATTTTATAAAAAAGTACCTTTTATGAAAAGTACCTTTTATAAAAAAGTTTTTTTTATAAAAAAGTACCTTTTATAAAAAAGTACCTTTATATAAAAAAGTACCTTTTATGAAAAGTACCTTTTATAAAAAAGTACCTTTTATAAAAAAGTACCTTTATATAAAAAAGTACCTTTTATAAAAAAGTACCTTTTATAAAAAAGTACCTTTTTATAAAAAAGTACCTTTTATAAAAAAGTACCTTTTATAAAAAAGTACCTTTTATAAAAAAGTACCTTTTATAGAAAACACCTTTTACACAAAAAGTACCTTTCAAAAAATTACTCACATGTGCTGTATAAAAAATTTAGTTTTTACAAAATAGTATCTTCGATTAACTCTTTCCGGGCCGGTGGTATGACCAACATACCACTATTCTAAATATTTTTTATAAATTCTGTGCGCATTGGTATGGTACAAATACCGTTTTAACATGTAATTTAAATCTTATATTTTATAATAAAAATTATATCAAGTGCGAAAAATAAATATATATGAGATTTATTTAAGTACAAAGATGAACGCCAGAGAAGCCCAGCAAAACTTTGGTAATGAGTGCGATATTCTCATGCGTATCCTTGTAATGATAGCTCGTTACCTTTTCCATTATTTGCAAGCATAAAGTAATGTGTTACCGATTATTGATTACGTAATATGTGCTTTATAAATGTAAAGTAATAATTGAAATATTATTGAAAATCTATTTGTAAGCAAACTAGCAAAAAAAAAAACGAAGCGCAACAATTCATTTAAGTTTAAAGCAATCAAATACTACATGCGTTAATAGCTCAGTGGGTAGAGTTCTTGACTGGCCACATTATTTTTAATTTCAAATATTTTAAATAAAATATTTGTAATAATTTTTTTTTAATTAAAATTCCTCTTTTTTAAAAATCTATTTTTAGAGACGTTACTTTTTTCCATTCTCGTAACCATATAAGTAACCCCTTACATTATCACTTCTAAAGTAATGGGTATATACATTACTTTGAGGCTCATCGCCTATAAAGTTCATCAATGAAGTAAGGTGTAAAGTAATCCATCGGCCCCTATGGCTATACATTACTTTACCCACTATTTGGTAATGTGTTTGCCGGGAGTGCCAAAAGTAAGCAAAATTCTATAGGTCAGATAACATCATTTTCTGACTCGAAACAGGGGCCTACTGCAATAATCGACTTTGACTTGTAATGTGGCTCTTTGTCCAAGCAAAACTAAATCATGCTTTAGTAACTTTCATAAATGAATCATTAATTTTGTGCGCGGTGGTATATATGTGAAACTATGTCCTTGCTGAGAATCCTACAGGGATAAAAAAAAATTTAATGCATATTTCTCAATAAAATTCGATAATAAAAAAAAAAAATTTTGTTTAATTTTTACTGATATAGTGCCCCGGAAAGAGTTAAAGTCAAAAATTGTAATAACAAACGTTATGACAAACGCTTTTTTGTATTGTTACCCCCAACCGCCCAATACAAAACAAACATCACTTTACCATATAAAACCCATGCAAATGTACTGTATATCCTTATTTATTTTATAAAGTTGTTTGAATGAAAATGTTTACAAACAAACTGCTAGCCAGCCAGACAGTCGTCTATAGGGAGAAAAAAAATAAATTTTTTCATATGGCTCCTACCCATTACACTAAAAAGCTTTATACAGCAATGATATGCAATATGATGCCTGGCCTGATTTAAATTGGTGAAAAATAAAAAAAAGTAAGACAAAGGTATTGCAACAAATACTCTAACAAAAGAGAGATTGGGGTTCTTTAAATATTTAGTACAATAACAACAGCCTTAAGTTGTTTGTGGAATATTCAAATAGAACAAAAAACGGGTATAAATAGCTAATGAAATATTATAAAGGGATGCAATAACAGCATAATTCGTTTTTCAAGGAGCAATTTAATTTATAACAATGTTGCATAAAAAGCAGATGTTTAATGCATAATTAAAATTTAATTTATTTTTTTTATCCAAAACAAACCTGTACTTTATTTAAATATATGTAAATATATGTGTCTTGTATACAATTTTTTAATTATTTAAAAAAAAATATATTTATTTAAACATTGTTTTGAATTTTTTGAGTTTATTTCTAACACTTTTTTTTATTAAACAAAATATTATCAAAAGAATCAGTTTATAGTTTAATATTGATTAATATAAATTCGTTTTCAAATTCAACCGTTTCAGCTGACGTACGTTTCTTATAACAACCGTTTGACAACTGTTTTATTCGTTTATTTGCTACGAAACTATTTGACCCATATCCTGAGTAGAAATAAAGAGTATTTTCAGCAGTTTAAGTGAAAAACATTGATGCCAACTTGGTGTTATTAACAGTATTTATGATTTATTTTACTCATGGTTCAAAAACATAAAAAGCACTAGGGCGATGCTTTTGTATTTTTTTTTTAGTGTTTTAGAACATTTTTGCTTTTAATACCAGAAAAAAAACATAAAGTTCAGTTATGAAAATGTTTTATTGTCAACATAAGTCCTTTTAAAATATTAAAAAAAATTTAATTTTTATATAAAGATAATGACGTTTTAATATTATTTAAAACTTAATAAGCTGTTAAATTATATTTTTTATTACCAATAAGTGAGTAATATTCCTACATTTTTGAAACTGTTTAAAATTTTTTTTAATAATTTTATATTGACACGAAAAGAGAATTGTCAAGTGCAATTTTTACGCCTTTTTAAACTAAAAATTACGATTGTTACATTTTATGTTGCGCTTTTTTGCCTCGAATAATTGTCATCACTAGTAATAAACAGTTTTTTTTTCCTAAAAGAGATAGAGCGAGAAATTTACTGCCTAAAACAGAAAGCTTTTCATTTTGTTTTAACCCTCTGACGACCAATTTTTTTTGGGGAATTTTTGGACATTATTATGCTGTTTGTGGCAAAGACATTAATTTATTAAAGAAAGAACATTAGTTGAAACTTTTTGCCAATAGGTTGCGCATATAAAAATAAATTCTTCCTATTAGGCATATTCTGCTACAATATGCAAGAGGGTATTATTGATTTTCTATTTCTTTTGTAACATATTTTTTTTTTTGAAAGAAAGAATTAACATAAATATGCAGTTTGCAATGACTCAATACTTGAAAATTATACAAATTTACCGAAAAAATATCATATTGATCTATGAAAATTTGTTTTTAACATAAAAATGTAAAACAAATGCTTTTATCACGTCGAACATTTCAAAAATTGACTTTAGTATTATTAAATAAGTCTGCTAGTGACAGTTTAATGTACTTGAATTTAAATATGTATTAAATGTCATATTTGTGGTTCATAAGATTAAAAGCATGGTGCAGGGTATTGGTTTTTATTTACTTGAGCGCCATCTACTTCCAAGTATAGACACTAAAGCAATTATGCATTTTGAACTATCTTTATATATACATTTCTTTGGTTTGTGGCACTTTAGTTATTGTGCCACATTATGAAAAAATATGAAAATATCACTAAAATATTAATGTATCATCGCTTTCTTGTTTGTGGAATATTACTTTTTGTTCTGCAGAAAATCATTTTTTAATTGCACAATAAATCTCAAAGCAAATATGAAATCTCTGGAAAATTTGATATATCGAAAATATATCATTATTTTTAGTTAATTAGATTTTATACAGTTTCCGACCAGAGCGCCCCGGTAGGCTAGTTGGTAGCGTGCTAGCTTATCAGTCGGGGGTCGTGAGTTCAATTCCCACTATAGGCTCTGGTCTGTTTTCGCTAGAACGAGCCGATGGCCTTTGTTGCTAGTGTTCGGTTAGGGTATTAGGATATAATTTGTAATTATATGATTAATATAAAATAAATAAATAGAGTTTCCGACTGGTTTGAGGCAGTCTTGATACTTAGTAAGTCAAGCGAAAAAATGACGAGTGTTTGTGGTAAAGAAGTGGTCCGATCCTCAACAAAATTCTAACCTACATGAAAGCGCACAACTAGACGAGTTAGTTGTGAAAAGTGTCTTTGCATTCGATTCAAAATGACCTAACCTACAAACAATTTTTTTGTAGCTTAAAATAACTTAAAATGTAATTTAAAATAATTGAAAAATCACTTTAAAAACGGTCTACCAGCTTTTAATTCAGATCACAAGAACATTTAGCGAACTAGCTAAATAAAATCGTAACTAAACCTAGCTTTCCAAATTTATATGAAGTTTTAAAATTTAATTTCAAAGAAACTTTAGTTTTTAATTTATTTAGCCCCCTCCCACAGGTCCTTAATTTATTTTTAAATGTTAATAAATAAACGAACAATATCCATAAAAATAACTGATTTTTGTTTTATTTTAACTGTTAACAAACTAAACACAATTCCGTAAAAACAAATGATATTTCCTTTATTTATTTATTTTAACTGTCAGCAAACTAACTACAAAATCCATAAAAAATTTTTGTGATTGTTATATTTTTGTTGTCCACGCAGGTGCCCAAAAGTATAAAATCCTAGACGCCCCAACGTTAAATAAACTTGCTAAAGTCATAAAAATTAACTACAATTTCAGTTAGAAAAAACGATTTTTCAGTTATTTTGTTTATTTTAACTATCACAAAATCAACTATAAAAAATAATAAACATGTTTTTTACAAACCATTTTATATACAAATACGAATTGTTACAGAAAATCCATATTCATATTTAAATCTATTTTTTAAATTTATGTAAAAAAGGGTTGAAAAATATATTTTTTTTCTATATTAACTAGTAAATCATATAAAAACAAGTATACGAATAACTTTTTAAATAAACTACATTAGAGTGTACAATAAATAGTTTTTATATATGAGAGAAAAGCTGATTTTCTTTGTAAAACAAATAATCTTTAAAATAGTCTATTTTTAATTTTGTTGTTTTGCTTATACAGGTTGGTTGAAAGTTCCTGCGCTCGAAATGAAAGAATACTGTTTTTGTTACGATATATATTTTTTTATTCAATATAATCTCCTAGAAGCTCAATACACTTGTTCCAATGATCTTCCAATAATTTTATCCCATCCTTATAATGGTTTTCCGGAAGCTCTGCAAAATAACCGTCTACGGCTGCTATGGCCTCTTCATTCGACGAAAAATGCTTTCCACGAAGGAATTGTTTGAGATTTCTGAAGAGATAGTAGTCACTGGGAGCCAAATCTGGTGAATACGGTGGATGTTCAAGCAATTCGTACTTTAATTCTTTGAATTTAGCGATCGTCAAAACAATTTTGTGAGCAGGTGCATTGTCTTGATGAAAAATGATTTTTTTCTTCTTTAAACCAGGTATTTTCTCACAATTTTTTTCATCCAGCTGATCCAAAAGGCTGCAAGTAGATTGTTTTACCTTTCTGAAGATAATCAATTAACAAAATTCCTTTTGAATCCCAAAAAACTGATGCCATAACCTTCTTTGCTGATCGTTGTGACTTCACCTGCTTTGGAGCTGAACAACCAGCTTCAGTCCTCTGTAAACGTTCTTGTTTCAATTTAGGATCATGGTGGTAGATCCAAGTCTCATCCATAGTTATAAAACGACGCAAGAAGTCGGTTTTATTCGGCTTAAAACGCTCCATATTACGCTGAGAATTTTGTTTACGATCCAGTTTTTGTTGAATTGTTAATGTGTGCGGCACTAACTTTCCAAACAGTTTTTTCATACGTAATTCTTCATGTAAAATATGGAGTACTCGTTCGTCTGAGATGCCTATGGCATTAGCAATTTTACGCTTAGTCAAACTTGGATCTTTACTAACCATATTATGCACCTGTTCAATGATTTTTGCTGTGGTTGCAGTTTTTGGTCGTCCTTCGCGTGGATCGTCTTCTGCTGGTATGACCACGTTTAAATTTACCAGCCCAATATTCAACGGTACGTTTTGAAGGTGAGGACTCCTTATACACTTCTAACAATTGTTCATAAATTTCCTTTGCTTTTAAACCCTTCAAAACAAAGAATCTAATGACTGCACGATATTAAATTTTTTCCATATTAAAAAAAAACAATGACACGTCAACTTCAAATGGCTTGTAAACAAAGAAAGAATTGACAGAATGACTTGCAACTTTGCATGTGTTCTCAGGACAGTTATACCAACTTGAGGAAAAAAGTTTGGAGCTAGCAGTGCCATATCTTGGTGAGCGCAGGAACTTTTCAACCAACCTGTATTTTCTTTACTATGGCAACAAAAGCAAAAGTTATTAATTTTAATAGTGTTGGATTTAATTAAGATAAGAAATTTCCACACTGAGCGATCCTTTTGGTTTTATCGAAAAAGGTATACATTTTAGAATGATTCATAAAAATTTTATTTTTCTAACAAAATCGATTTGTTTTAAGGATATAAGATCCTAAAGATGTCCTATCTGAATATAATAACGTTTTTTGAAAAACTACTCGTATGTTATCAAATAAATTTTAAGATTAAAAACTCTAAAAACGAAATAAAAAATCATGATATGAACAAAAATTTTAAATTTTAACTTTGAAATGGTCTTGTAAGGCTCTAAAACTTCCAGGCTACAATTTATAGACAAGGCCTGCAAGTTTTTCCATAGTAGCAAAAAGTATACATGTAACATTTATCAACTACTGGTCGTCAAAGGGTTTTTTATAACCATAAAAAGCTTTTAGGGTTTGTTTATGTTTTGGAAAAAAGCTTTCTCAGCGTGCGTTTTGTTTTTTATTGAAGCAGCTGTTTTCAGTTATACTTCCTCAATGTAAAATTATGTTAAAAATTTATGTGTAAAAATATTCTTTTGTTGCAACACGTGTCTTAAAAAAAGCTTTATGGCTGAACTTTTTGCTTTAACAGAGAAATGTTATTTACAGTGAAATGATAAAGTTTAAGAAAAACTGATATTTTTAAAAAAATAATTTCTAAACAATTGGTAGGTTGGCTTTTTGATAAATGACTTATTCCCAATGATTAATTGTATATGGTTCCATCCACATTTCTAACAGTTGAACGACTAATAGGGCCACATTTGTTAATCTCATTATTTTTAAAATAAAAATAATAAATAAAGACTAAAGAAAAATACACACAGATAAATAAAGTGCCAATCAAATTGAAAAGTGTATTTTGGTTGCGATAATCAATAAATTCGGTTAGCATAACCATATTTAAATGTTAATGCTAAATATTTTAGGTGTTGCAACCAAAATTCAATTGTATTTTGTTGCGGAAACCAATATATGGTTGTATCAACCTATTTTAGTCAAAGTAATCGAATTTCAGTTGGAAACTGACAAAAAGTTTCTTTGTGTGTAACAAAAATTATATTGATTTTGCTAAATTCTTTTCAAATTACTAAAGGGTTAATATTTATTAATCATAGAAGTCCATTCATTATTTTAACCTTTTTGTAGTGGATGCTTCATAGGAGATTAAAGGAAACACATTTTTTCCTTTTAAAACCACAGATCCAAAATGTCATATATCATCAGTAAATTAGCCAATACCTCAGGCTATATATCAGGGTATATGTCAGATTTCTAGCCGACAATTTTTGGGAAGAACTTTAATGGGGAGATTTTTCCCCATTATACATTTTCCGAAATTCCCATCTTGCGATATGTTTAAGCCCAGGGAAAATTCTACATTCTACATTCCAAATTTCAAGTTTCTATTTCCAGCAGTTTGTGATGTCTAATTAATGGGAACAATTAAAGTAATTTTCCCTTTTCGAGCCCCGTTAACTCTTTAGTGAATAAGCTCAAGGAAACACATATTGTAAATTTCATACTTCTAGTCGAAAGGGTCTGGGAAGGCCATTACAAGTGAGACTTTTCCCCATTTCGCCCCTCCATGTAACATTTTTCAAAAATTCCATCTTCGGATTCTTTGTGACAACCGAATTTCTTGCTTACTGAATTATTTTTGCCAACTGTAGCCGATTTTCGGTCGATACAACCAAATATGTCGGTGGCTCTAACCAAACCGATAGGTAAGAAATTCGGTAATCGCAATGAATCTGTTTTCTCTGTGTAGGAACCTTGCGAAATTTAAATTTTCAAGCTAAGGCAGTGATTAAGTGATTAAGTGCTGGAAATATAATATGCTGCTAATAAACATATATTTGGAAACGCTGTAAGTTAATTTGCCGCATTTATAACACAATATGCTTGCCTGCAAATATAATGTGTGCTTGTAAACATATATATGTTTGGATCCTTTGAAATGCATACACCGGCAAACATATACATGTTTTTCATTATTATGTTTGCATTCCACAAGTATAATAATGATAAATTTACAATTACAAATATATGTTTATTTAGGTGGGAAAATACAAATATTACAATGTTTGCCTGGAAACACATGTATAATAACCATAAATATGAAATACTTGGAAATCTTCTTCAAATATACATATGGTAGTTGCTAAACAAATACAGTGGATTCCCGATTTAACGAACTCTCGATTTAACGAATTCGCGATTTAACGAACAGGCAAAATTTTTACATTAAGTACTGTGTATAACGAATTAAAATCCAACTCGATTTAACGAACAAATAAAAAAATACATATAAAAAATGGGTAAAACTCATTTGAATACATACATATGTAAAATAAAATCAAAATCTGTATTTCTGAATTTCTACAAATAGATGAATTAAGTCTTGCCATCTAGCTTTAATTTCTTTTTTTTTTAATTTGTGATGAACATATCGTTAAATTAAAGTTTGAATTTTTTTCAAAGCATTCTATGATTTTCTTTTGCATTCTAATCTTTTGTTTCATATGTACATAATTTGGTCATTACGTTTCTTGTTGTGGTATTGTGAACTTGTAAATATTGAAAAAAATGGATAAAAGAAAACGATTAACACTAAAAGAAAAACTAAAAATTTTAGTAGAATATACAAATGGAGAGAGTATTACTGGATTATCCATTAAATATGGTTTAGCCAAATCTACAATGTGCACTATTCTAAAGAATAAGCAAAAAATGTTGAATAATATAGATAAAACTAATTTTGGTAGTAAACATCGAAGTGCAATGAAAGATGGAGGGTTTCTAATAATGGAAAATAAACTGTTTCAGTGATTCCAAATGCAGCGCAAAAAACATGTCCCATGTTTTTTTAGATGAGGACGAAGATGAAGAAATTAATGCACAACTAAAGAGCGATATACCTGCAGATGAAGGTCAAAAAATTAAACACTGCGATGTAATAAAAAGCTTTGATGTATGTATTCAGTAGGGACAGGAAAATAATATCGATATCTCCAAGACATATTAATTTTACGAGAGCTTCAAGAGGAAGTAATTGAAAAAAGTTTTTAAAAGTCGCAAAAACAAACGTCAAAAACAAGTTTTTTTATATAATTACATTTTTTCTTTCATTCTTTTTTTAAATAATTACATTTTCATTAATTTTTTTATAAAATGCATTCTTTAGTATTAAGATATGATGTGAATTGTACTTTTTAATTTGTTATTACATGAAGAAATATTTTTTTGTTTAGTACTGGATTTAACGAATTTTTCGATTTAACGAACATGGCTGACAATCAATTGTTCGTTAAATCGGGAATCCACTGTATATATTTGCATATAAACATATTCAAAGATGTCTTTTTCCTGCGTGTTGCATTTCTAAAAATTGTTTCTTATCTGAATCAATTCATACTCGCTTATATTTTAAATTTCAGATTTGTAACTATACAACCAGAAAGCAGATTCGTGCTGACAACAGAAATTTTTGGTTGTGATTTCCGAATTGCTATTGAGTCAATCGAAATACAGTTAAATTACTGATGTCTTAATTGGTTTTTAGCTGTCACAACGAAAAAATTCAGTTACCATAACCGAACCATTTGATAGGCTACAAATTCGGTTGTTAGCTCAAATCTGTTTTCTCTGTGTAAAATCGCGAGCAGGACGTTAAGGAGGACAATTTTTCTCTTTGAAATTAATCCAACTCCATGGAACACATATCGCTTATTTGCGAGAAGACAGGCATAACTCGAAAAAAGCGAAAGTTTTTAATTTAGCCTAACAGCTGAGAAAAATACAAAACACTTTTGGTCGGCATTTAATCAAGTAAACAGATATCAATACCTTTTTTTGATATATTTTGGATTATGGTCCCACCTTTTCTGCAACATTAGCCCAAAAATCGTGTTTTTTGAGTTCTCGAAAATAAGCCATATTATAAATTTTTGGTTTTTAGCCAAATGGGTTAGGGAAGGCTGTTAAGGGGAAGACTTTGCTCCTCCCAATAAAACATTTTCCAAAATTCTGTGTTATTGGATGTGTATGCCGGAGGAGGAACCTAGCTACCAATTTAAAAAATCCTAGATCCAGCAGTTTGTGCTGTCGGGTTAAGGGGTACTTTTTTTCATTTTTAATATCATATTTGTTATATTTAGTTTTTGAAAGGTCCTAGCGCCATGGACCTGTCTCAATGCTTGTCCAACCCATCCCAACTCAACCTTATCAGTAAATCAGCCCGTACTAAAAGTTTCAATCGTTCAGGTTGAAACACTAGAAATAGGGTTGTGCATTACCAGTTTCAGGAACTAAATGATTCGGTTGGACCGCTGGTGTATGCACTTTGGAGTAAGCAAAACTTAAAGAGCAGCAATAATTTAAATCGCTGAAATTTTTTTTCGATTTGGTCTAACTAACAGTAGCCGAACAGTGAATTTCTTGCTTAAAGAGCTAACTATATTATACTTTTGCTAGCTTAAGCAAATGTGCGAATACATGTAATCAAATGTGTATGACTATATTGTACTAAACAAACTTTTCGTTAAGTTTCGTCAAGTGTCATTTGCTTAAGCAAACAGCGAAACTGACCGCACTTTACTTAAGGAATCATGTGTTTTTAAAAAAACTGTTTATGAAAAAAAAAACAAACTGCAATGTACGCGGAAAATATTTTTATAGAAAATTTAATTGAAAATGTTAAAAAACAAACGTGCATGTATAACAAAAGGGGAGGGTTTTGTATTTGTTTTTCGATTGAGATGCAAGCACTGTTGCATTTTTTAGTACTTTTTTATTTATGTTTTCATTTGTTTCTTAAAAATTATTAAAAATTAATATAGATTTACTCGTTAATTGTAAAATATTTATAAATTAAACACATTAAATAATATTTTTCGAAAAGACACATATTTTGGAAATATAAGAAGAAAACAGTTTTTGCAAAAGTACAAATATTTGCAACTAAGTGTAGTAAGTATTTAAGTTTAAAAAGTACATTGTAGCCACCAAAAAGTCTTCAATAAGTTGATTAAGTATTTGACAGACTTTTCGTTGATTTTTGACAGTAGCTTAAGTTAGCAAAAGTATAATATAGTTAGCCCTTAACTCATATCGTCACAGTGTTCGATTATTAGAACACTCGTTTTAATATTTTTTTTCTTTTTTTATTTAAATGTAAAGTTCTTACTCACTTCACTCGCCCTTTTATAACAAAGAAGCATAATTTTTAAAACTGTATAAAAAATAAAAATAAAATTGGTAAAAATGTGGTTCCATTAACAAACGATTAAAATTTCAAAAATAAAAAACATATGTTTTTTGTTTTTTCATTTGCATTGAAATCGAACAAGAATCTGAAAAAAAATTGACTTTAGATTCGTGATTTTTTAACCCCAAATTACACAAAATGATACATTTTTTTAGCCAAGTTTTATAAATCTACAATATTTGTAAATGCTGCAAAATAATGCTTCAAAATATCGAATACAAAAAACATTATTAACATTTTCTGTAAATCACTGTGCTTTTCCTTAAAAATTCATATTACCACTGTTGCGTATACTTAATATTAATAGATAATTTTGTATTACTCATACGCCATAATGTTCTCGTTTAGAATGTTTTTCATACATCAGGAAAGCCTATGTATTACATTAAACAATTTCTGATCGTTATATAAAACATTATAGATAAAATTGGCACTTTGCTTTCCAACAAACATTTATAGAATATTGATAATAAATAAATTTTCTTTAACTTATAAATTCTTACATTTATTCAATCAAACACATAGAACATAAACATAGCCATGCATAGATATCTCTGTTTAAAATACACTCGATTACATTTTGATTAATGTATAAAATTGACCTTCTTACACACATGAATACATAAACAGAATGAATAATCGGGCAATAACCACAAATAAGCATTTGACCAAAAACCACTAAATACCAAAATATTTCTTACATGAAAACGTACATATGAATTTACCTACATAACATACATACATACATACATATGTAAGAATTAGGATATTTGTGGGAATAATGTTGTATATAAGCTTAAATAAATTTATATATAATTATTTTAGTTATCAACTGTTTGTAATGTTTGTTTTAAATTCTACACAAATTTATAGGAAAGAAAATTTAAATATAAAATTTGGTAAATATTAAGAGGATGGCTTTAAGATATAAAATGAGGATGTGTTTTTAAACAGTTTTTTAATTGTGTAGGCGCATATTGAATGTACACAAATTTTATGTGTATTGCTTTAGAAAACCTTCTTTTTTAAAAATATATTTTTTTTATTAAAAAATGTTATTATACAATAATCAAAATCATATTGTTCTTTTTTAAAATTGTTTAAATGTTGTTATGAAATTTTTGAATTTTTGTTTTTGATAAATTGTAAAAACATATTTAAACTATTAATTAAAAATGCTGTCATAATTGTAAAAATTTTGCAGAAAAAAAGAAATGCAAAATATATTGCATTTAAAATATCAAAATTCACAAATCAAAGTTTGTATTTTTGTTAATAAACTTTAAATATAAAGTTTTATGTACTAACTACAGACAAACATATGTACATACAAACAAATTGTTGTTTTTAGCACAACATATCAAAAGCATTTATTCACATTAGGAGGGCTCAAAGTGTGTGTCATTGACCAGTCCCCCTAGAAATATTCATTTGTCTGTAAAACTACGTCTGCCAACAAATTAGTTTAATCTTTTAAAATTAGTTTACACAAGTGCCGTCAGACCGATAATAACATGTGTGGGGTAGCTTTCGATCCTGACGAAATGTAATGTGGGGAAACTTCAAAGGGTTTAGCGGCGCAATAAGATAGTCATCTACAAGGACAATGGAGACTTGGACAATGGGCCACCAACATGCACTAGGGCCCCTGAAATGGGAATAATGCACACAGAGAAAAAACATGGTACGGGAAATCATATTCGAAGATCATAATATACATAGTTTTGTGATTATGATTGTGGCATCCATATACATACACTCAGAATATTATGTAGTTAACTGTTTGTAGTTTAATAAAAAAAGTTTTCCGTTTCATTTAAAAATAAAGGAAGATACATTTATTTTTCAAAGAAATATCCATATTAACTTTTTTATACATTTATTCGAAATAATTTACTATCATTCACCGATTTATTTCAGTTTCATTAATTTTTTTCATTTGTTTGAAATTTAATAAAAATTTACCCACAAAACGGAAACTTGTGGTTTATTTGTTTCCGTAACAGTTATTACAAATTTAAATTTTGTTTGCTGTCTGTTTCAAAAAAAATATTCAAAAAATTTCAATTTGTTTTTTTATTTAAATTGGTTGTATATATACAAAATTTTTCAATACAAATTACAAGAAATTCATAAAAACATACATACACAAACACATTAACACAAAAAGTGTTTAAAGCTTCATATGCATACATACATTTTGTATTGTACGAGTATATTAAAAAAAAACAAAAAATACAAAAACGGAAAAAATTTCTATTTTTTAAGGACTGGTAGGTAAAATTTTGACATTTATTTTAACTGATTATATCAGTTGTTTCTTACGGATGTATCAGTTGATTAATCAACATTTAAAAATAAATAACAAATGGTATTTAATTTAAATGAAATATCATTTCTTTTAAATGATATTTTCAGTTATTTTAACTTACAAACTTTTTTAAGTGTACTTGTCATATTATGATAATAAAATAAACATAATATAAACATAATATCTTCCCTATAGTTATATTATGATTTGAAATTATGAAAAGTTTTTTTAAATTAAAGAATATTTCTTTAAGAAATGTTTTTCCTAAAGAAAAAATTTGATTTTACAACTAAACTTCTTTGGTTCTATGGAAAAATACTTAAAAAAATTTAAATTCTAAGGTCTTTTTTTTTAATAAAAAACAAAGATTCTATGTCCTTTTTTAATAAAAATATTCTTAGATTCTAAGGACATTTTTTAGATTTTTTTTAGTCTTTAAGAGTCTCAAAATTTTTCTTTTGGAAAAGGTTCTTCGAATCTAAGAAATTTTCTACTAGAAAAAGTCTTTAGTATCTAAGTTGTTTTCTTGATGAAAAGTCCTCACAATGTAAGTATGTTTTATTCAAAGAAATTTTTTTAGAATATATGAATTTCTTTCTAAGCAACAGTTTGCAGAATCTGAGAATTTTACTTAAAGGAAAAGTCCGTAGAATCTAAAAATGTTTCTATAAGATACTTTGTCGTACAAAAAAACTTTTTTGTTCTACAGGCTTTTGTTTATACAAAATTATTTTATTAATATTCCAAATTTTTTTCTACTAGAAAAACCTCATTTTACGGAAAATTAATTAATAAAAATATTTTTTGACAAAAATTTCTTATTGGTTTTATTGAAGAGAATTATAAAATCTTTATATACAATGAATCTTTTTGACAATGAATTTTTTTGACAATGAATTGATAAGTGGAAATTTAAACAAATTTATAAAAGTCTTAAAAAAATGTCAAAACAAATTCCCTTTAACAAAACAAAAATGAAACAATGATAAACTGAAAATATTCAAATAATTCAAAAAAAAAAAAATTAAAATGTTATATTTATAAAGCATTTTCGAAAATAAAACCTCCCAGGTGAAAATTATCATATATTATCATTTTTACATGGGTGACTGAACTGATACAATTTTTTTATGAAAACAAAAAAGTATTGTTTTATTTGATTTATAATTATTCACTGATTGTTGTCAGCAGTCATAGTTCCATAATTACCATATTTTTTTTATAGTCAGAATTTTTGTTAACCACAGTATGGTTATAGCCAATCATGTTATAAAATAGAAAGTGGCAATCATGAAATAATAAAATATTTACTATAATAATGATGGTAGCAACCATATGGAGGGTTAGAATCTATTTATAAACCAATAAATTGATTGTGACAACCATACCCGAATGCAGCAAGGATAATATGGTAGCAATAATCATATTGCAACCATGTTTATTTTTTCTGCGTGTTTTGGGGCGATCACAAAAGTTCTGTGAGGTGCCCTGGATGTGGGCAGGAGATGGGGAGTCTTGAGACTGGGAAGAGGGAACTGGCCAACATAATGGGGATTCCCACAGGCGACTCTACACTACGATCACACCTTCCGAAATTGGGAAGGAGTGACTCTGTGGTGTGTGGGAGTGACTCTATGGTTGAAGAAGTGACTCTATGGTGTTGACTGTGAGTAGGACGATTGAACACTTTCTTTCTTTTCCGGCTTTCGCAAGGAGTGGGACACGGCATTGGCACAGTGACATTATGCCGTCATTAGAGTTCTTGCGGGTGGCTGATCTCCCCAATCAATAACTCACAATTTTTTTTTCTCCATACAAAGTTGGAACACCTCTAATACACATGTAGCTCTTTTTGTGTGTGTTGTAAAGCATTAGGCTGCAAATTGTATGCGGTATGTTGTTTGTTTTTTTTTTTTTTAATATTTAAAATTCATCAGATGTAGACAGAGATTTTAATGAAACGACACAAAAACTTAAAACGTAAAATAAATGTACAAACCCAGAGATTTTAGGAAAATTGTTAAAACAAAACGCACATAAACACACACACACTCACTCACACATAACCAAATTCATATGGTATGACACAAAATGGTTTTGCACACAATCAGGCAAATATTTTATATATTTTAACCTTAAACACATGAATTTGAAACACTCAAGAAAATATGTTAATAAATGTTTAATTAATTATGCGGTATAAAAGCAAGGATTTTAAAGAAAATCTTTTAGGGACCGTAACTTTTCTACAAAATAACATTAAACCACAAATACAGTGTTGTGCAAAATGTAAGCAACAAAACTCGTATTAAACTTTAAATTGTAATATTTAATTTATTTTAAGAAATCCTTTTTATGCAAAATTGTAAGCGTAACGAAATCACAATGTGATTCTCCAACATTAGCTACATCTAAAAGCAAAAGCAACAAAATTCTCAAAATCCTAAAACAAATAAATTTAAAAATGATACATATAATAAAATTTTCTTTAAGATAACGATTCATTTTCAAAGTTTCTCAATAGCGTTTAATGTATAAGTTGACAAAAGACGTAATCGTAAAGTATTTTGGAAATAGAAAAATATGTTCCATTTCCAAAAAAGAATCCATTTACTACTTCTAGAGAACTTGTAAAATCTCTAAATTTGAATGTGCACGATTGTGGACAATAATACGGAGACGATGGAATAGAAAACAATTTACAGTACAAGCCAGTCAAACCCTTTTGTTGAGCCAAAAAGGTAAGATACAAAAATCGTGTCCCATACTTGGAGTCATTATACCCTATATGGTGAGGGTATATATCAGTTTGTCATTCCGTTTGTAACATGTCGAAATATAGGTCTAAGACCCCATAAAGTATGTATATATTCGTGATTCTTATGCGATTTAAAGTCGATTTAGCGATGTCCGTCCGAAGGTCCGTCTGTCTGTTGAAATGGCGATCACGGCGCGAAGACGCACGCGGGGGTCTTAATTTTTACCCAGATTATTGGACATCCTCCCGAGCAGTTTGCTATTGAAAATGAGCAAAATCGGTCCAGCGGTTAAAAGGTTATGAGTGAAAATGTGACGGTATCTCTATATTTTCCATACAAATTGATATATTTTAGTACAATTCATAGTAGCGACTGGTACATAATATATTTTTTCAGTCGCTTAGAGGTGAATAAAATTTTGTATTCACCTCAAATATTTTTCACCTCGAAAAATTTTTTTCACCACTAAAATTTTTTTGTCACCACAAACATTTTTTTTCTCCTCAATTTTTTTTTGCCACCAAATAATGTGCACATCCAAAAAAGTTTTTAACCTCAAGGTTGAACTTGACAAATTCGAATGGTATGTGTACAAGGCGCTTACCTAGCAAGAGGCTCGAGCCACGCAATTGCAACATGAATTTTAAACAAGGGGGAGGCAATATCATGATGGTGCGGACTTGCTTTTCGACAAATAGAGTTAGAACATTGACGGGAAAAATGGACCGTTTCATGTACAAAATCATTTTTGAAAGCAAAATAATTTCGAATGCCACTTCGATGGGCATTCCAACACGACCTGGAACATACATCGAGGTTGGCCGAAGAGTTTATAGAAGAGATTGGATTATTCTCTGAAAATTTCTACATTAATTTTTCAGTCACTAATTAAACGATTTGTGTCATTTGATATAAATCTTTTTGTGATTAAACAATGCCAAAATTTTTAGATTTTGATTAACAGACTTGGTGGATTATATTTAAAATAGGGGGGGGGGGGGGGGGGGGAAACCACACTTTTTTTTTTTGCAAAGCTCTGTTATTTTTTAGACAGTTATTGCTTTTCAAAAATTATTTAAAAATTAAATATCTACATTTCATAATATTAGTTTTTATAACAAAGCTAAGTCATTTAAGCCAGTTGTAGATGGTTCTTTACAGAAATTGTGTTAATATATCTACTACATATTAGTCATACAGTAAATTTCAGTAAGATGGTCTACAAGGGATAAAATAAAATTGTACGTCATAAGTGAGGTTCATAATAACCGGGGTAGAATTTTATTTTTTTTTAATTATCTGCAAATTATATAAAATTCCTAAAAAAAATTTTGAAAAATTGTGAAATTCTTTTAAATGATTTCCTTAACAAACTGTTTGAGATAGATTTAAAAAATTTTTGTGTCAGAAAAATTAATACAAATGCTTTAAGATAAATTCAAATAAAAATAGTAAGGCATTTTTCTTAATTTTTTTTTTCTTGATTTGGGTTAATGTTTTTTTAGAAACTTTAAGAAATTTATTTTTTGTAAGCAAAAGGTTTTAAATGCTAAAAATTTATGAAATAAAAAAATTAAATTGTATAAAAAGAGAAAATCTAAATATGGAACTTCTTTAAATTTCATGTGGCCACTGCCGAAGATGAATCATTCTCAATCATGACATCTCGTAAAACAGGTGAATTTTTGAGAAGTAAAAACATCGAATTGATGACTCATTCTTTGTTTAATTTATTTGTGTTTATGTATTTTTCAAAATCGAGATTGATTCAATTCAAAATCCAAATCACAAACTAAATTTATTAAGTTTTCCATCTTTAATTCCATTACGTTCGAAAATGCAAACCAAACTGCACAAAAAAACAAGCATCGGCATCATCTGATTTGCATGAGCATCAGAGAACTGCAAAATCAACTTTTTTCTTGATTTAATCATACACAAAAATTCTTGTTCACATTTAATATTTCAACAAAATTCACTGTAAAACAAAATCAGCATCATGTTACTGAACGCGTAATTGGGATCAGTGTGAATCATCTGTCGATTATGTTTTATGCAAATGTAATCACTCAACAAAAAGTTAGCGTTGAATAAATCAGAAAAAACAACAAACAACGCGTATGAGTGTATTCATAATAAAAACGAAATAGAAACACATTTTATAAATGATATCGTTTACATTAGGGTGGGACTTAAATCCGCTTTTTTAGAATTTTTCTTAGTAATAAAAATATTCTTCTTTGTGAAATATAAATATTTTTTTGGAAAAAAAATTTGGGTCGATATCTAAGGCTTGCCTAATCCGGAAAAATTTAAATATTGTCTAAATTTTTTTTCAACTATTTTGATTGGAAAATTAGGCAATATTTAACTTAAACCAGATTGGGCGAGCCTGAGATGTCGACCTAAATTAAAAAAAAGAAAATTTTCACAAAGAACTATATTTTTGGTATTCCTAATAAAATTCTAAAAAAACGTATTTTAGACCCACCCTAATATACATATAACATTTATGAAATATGTTTTTTTTTTTACAAAACAACCCCCTTTTTATAGATAAGAAACTATTTTGTTTTAATTATGATTACACTCATACACGTTGTTTGTTGTTTTTTTCTGATTTATTTTACATCAAAATAATTATTGTTGGCTCGAATGAACATAATAAAATCAATGGTTTAACAACGACCGATGATTATAAATTAGTGACAAAACAATTTGCACATCGTTTGAATGATTTAAAATCATCAACAAATATGTGTGTTCAGCGTTTGAACGCAAACACATATTTTTTCTTGTGTTGATTGCGTATGAACGTTTTGCAATCAGCAAATGCAGTTCTCTGATGAGCATTGCAAATTAATCACCAGATAAGAAAATTTTGATTGTTTTGCTGTTTTTGGTTTTTTGACTCATATTTGCTTTTTTGTTTTTAATTTTCTAGTTTTAAGCATTTTGAGATTTTTGAGCTTTAAATTGCTTTTTTCATATTTTTTTGCCTCAGTGCTTTTTTCTAATAAAAAAAATATTTTTTCTACTTGTTTTTTTTTTTAATATTTTTTCTGCTAGTGTTGTTTTTTTTAAGTGTTTTTCTCAACTTCTTACTTTTGCTTGATAAAGAAATATTTTTTCTATTAGTTGTTTTATTTTTGCTTTAAATATATTATATTTTGCTATATTACAAGAGCGCATCAGATGCAATGCCGTGACGCATTTTCGAACAGGCCCAATTATTTTGGTTAATATTTATACAAAAAAATAATAATGAAATTGATTACTTATATTTTATGAGACAAACTTAAATACATCTTATATGAAAGTTTGGACTTAATAAAAATTACAAATTAATAAATAGGTCCGTTTGTTCACTTTTCTCAGTCAAGTCCAGTAAGAATTACTCTGTAACAAACTTACAGAAGGTAACACAAATTTACTCTCAAAAAATTTTTTTTCTAAAATAGTACGCGAACGGAAAATTTGCAGTAATTTACAGCTGATTTTAAAACCAAATGCAAAAATAAATTAATATTGGTCGATAGGGAAAAAGAGGATTCTTGTTCTAAAATATTAAGCAAAAATATTTTAGAAAGTTTTCTTACCTTTTCCATAATTCATTTAACATAAAATGCAAAGCAATTGCACACAACAACGTAGTTGTAAATTATTTTTATTTGTATTTACAAAAATGTATCACATGTTTTTCAATCATATGTTTTTTCCGCTTAAAAATTCTTGCTGGCAAAAATTTGTCCAGTATTAATTTGCAATCTCTCAACATCGAACTGTCACTTTATTTTCTCTTTTTTTCTTTCTGTTTACTGAGTAACAATTTGTACAAATTATTGGGTAAATGAATGGAACTAATATTTAATAAGCTAAGTTTTTGTAAATGTGTGTGTAATTTGAATCTACGAGGGCGGATCAATAAGTCCGTCACTTTTCGAACTTCCCTTGTAGTTATATAAAATGCAACACTGCTCTCATCAAGTAATACCTGTTAATAGACTACTGTCAAATTTCGAGCAAGTTCTGTCATTTACTTTGCTTTTAACAGCTGTTCAAAACATACAATCTCGTGGATTTTTTTAAAAAATGGAAAAAGAGAATTTCAAGTGCTCATTAAACATTATTTTTTGCCAAAAAAAAACTGTCAATCAAACCAAGGAAATGCTAGATAAATAATATGGGGACTCTGCACCATCGATTTCAATGGTAAAAAGTGGTTTACTGACTTTCGTTGTGGTCGCATAAATACAAATGACGCTGAACGGTCTGGACGGCCAATTGAGGTCATTACACACAAAAAAATTGAACAAATTCACGATATGGTGTTGGCCGATCGGATATTGAATGTGCGATAGATTATGGAAGACATAAACATCTCACATGGCTCAGTGGTTTCAATTTTAAACGAACACTTGGGTATGAGAAAGCTTTCCGCAAGATGGCTGCCGCGTTTGCTCACAATCAACTACCAATGGAATCGTGTGACAGCTTAGTTTTTATGGCGAAAATCCATGAAGTAGATTACGAATTGCCCCTCATTCGCTTTATTCTCCGGATTGAGCACCCAGTGACTATTTCCTATTTCCAAACCAAAGAAATGACTCGGCGGAAAGAGATTTAGCTCCAACGATGAAATTATTCATCAAACAAATGCCTATTTTATGGTCCTCGAAAAATTCTGCTGTTAAACGCAAAGTAAATGACGGAACTTGCTCAAAATTTGATAGTAGTCTATTAAAAAGTAGTACTTGATGTAAGCAGTGCTGCATTTCATATAACTATGAGGGAAGTTCGAAAAGCCACAAGTCAAAAGTATTTTTGAGGTATTGCTGCTAACACCACTTTGAATTCATTGTTTCATGTGAAACAATAATAGATTTTGTACGTAACGTACGATTTTATTTTATTTTATTTTAGTATACTTAAAATAGTTTGTAAGTTAAAATAACAAAAAAAAATGCCATTTACAAGAAATAATATTTCATTTAATAACCGGTCCACTTAAGTTTCATTTAAACCAAATGTTTTTTTTTATTTATTTTTAAATATTGTTAAAACAACTGACAAATCCGTTAGAAACAAATGATTAGCCAGTTAAAATAAATGTTAAAATTTTACTTACCGATTTCTTAAAAAATAAATGATTTTATCATTTATTTGAAATTATTTCTGTTTCTGTATTTTTTTTAATCTTCAATTTTTGTGTGAATGTGTTTGTGTATGTATGTGCGTTCATGAAGTTCTTGTTAATTGAATTGAATTTTTTGAAACAGACAGCAAAAAAAAATTAAATTTGAAACAACTGTAACGGATACAAATAAGCCACAAATTTTTGTTTTGTGGGTAAATTTTTATTAAATTTTAAACAAATGAAACTGAAAAAAATCAGTGACTGATTGTAAATCATTTCAAATAAATGTAGAAAATAAATAGTTATAATAGATATTTCTTTCAAAAATTAATGTATTTTTATTTATTTTTAAATGGAACAGAAAACTTTTTTATTAAATTACAGACAGTAAACTACATAATACTCTGAGTGTAGAGCGTTAATGTAATTAGAATTTGGTTTTTCATGTTTGTTTCATTCACTCTTATTTTAACAATTGAAATTGTCAATTCTTGATGTTTCACAAGATTTTTTTTTTATTTTTTGTTTAATTATGACACACATCGAACACGACGCAGGTGATTTTAATCGTACGCTAACTAAGATTTTTCTTTGTCTGTAATTTAAAGTTTAAGTACAACGAGTAATACACGTACTAAACAGTAGTAAAAGCAGGCAGCAATATCACTAGTACTATGAGTATTTATGTGGCAAATTAGCCCAAAAGCCAACAGCATTCATCATCAGTGGTGACACGCACAGGCACTACAAAATTCAAACAAATACACACACACAATCACACATAAATACATACTTTAATCATGTATGGATAACATAAGAAGGATACAAACACTGACAAACATAAATCTGCTCATAAACACATACTCGTGCATAACTTAAACAAACATATATGTATTTTTATATATCTGTGAGTACACTGAAAAAAAAACAAATTAAAATAGCTTTGCAATCAAATTTTTTTCATTTAAATATATTTTTACTTACATGCAGAGAAAAGACATGATTGAAACATGATTACATTATATTTGCTGCATTCGGGTATGGTTGTTACAATCAAGTTATTGGTTTATAAACAAGTTCTAACCATTAAAATGATCATACCATCATTTCATGATTGCCACTTTCTATTTTATAACATGATTGGCTGTAACCATACTGTGGTAACTAAAATTATGACTATGGAATAAATATGATAACTATGGAACTACAAAATGCTGACAACAATCAATGAATAATTATAAATCATATCAAACAATACTTTGACTAGAGTTGTGTCGTTCGTGAACGAACTAGTTCAATTGAACTACTCTTTACAATGAACTAGTTCGTAATCTTCAGCTCTTTTAGGTATTTAGCTCATTTAGGTCTTTCGTCAGCTGTTTTTTAATGTTGTCAGCTCAAGTTTTTATGTTCAATGATTAAGCTGTAGTTGTTCTTGTTTATAATTCCTAGACAAGATTTTTTAGACATGCTGCTTTATTTGTAATAAAGACGTTATTCATTTATTTCTTTTGAGAAATTTTTACATAGTTCATTGAAAAAATAAACATTTCTTAATATTTATAAAAAAATCAATCACAATTTTTAAAAAAATGTCTTCATTTTTACTGAAGACAGTGATCAAAAAGATAAAATTCTTTTTAGAAAGCGTTAAAAACGTTAAATTATTTTAAATTAAATTTTTAAGACAGTTAGACCTTTTTTTTTATAAAATTGTGATTACATATTGCAGTTGTTGTTTAGCATTTACATTTAATTAAAATAACAATTAACTAGGAGAGCTATTACACTAGAAGAGCTTTTGAACTAGAAGATGTATTCAACTAGAAGATCTATTGAACTAGAAGAGCGATTGAGCTGAAAGAACGATTGAACTAGAAGATCTATTGAACAAGAAGATCTATTCAACTAGATGAGCGAATGAGCTGAAAGAACGATTGAACTAGAAGAGATTTTGAACAAGAAGGTCACAGAAAGGAGCTGAATTATAAAGAGCGCTCTTAAAAAATAACTGAAATGCCCAAGCCTAACTTTGACATTTACAGTCATAATACAGTCTTGTTTTTTTAAAAAAAATGGTATCAGTTCAGTCACCCATGTAAAATGATAATATATGATAATTTTCAACTGGAGGGTTTTATTTTCCAAAATGCCTTATACATATAATATTATTTTTTACACTAATCCATTGTCGAAAAATTTATTTTAGAAAAAATTTTCTATTTTTGAATTCTTTTTAATAAAAACAAAAAAAAATATATGTAATACATCCTAAGAAGCATTTTTATGGACTCTCCGACACGTCCGGCTTCTACTGTATGGTTATGGTCCGAAAATAGGTATCCGTCATAGCTTGTATGTAAACGGAACCTTAATGTTCGTAATGGATCGTATACTTGAATTTTCGAAAACAATACGTTTTGACTCCGTTTTGTTGTATCCGTTTCTGTACCGTACATTACGGACTTAATCCATTTTCTTCAGTTTTTCTTCCGTTGCTTTTGGATATGTCTTTGTTGTCAAAGATAAATTCTTAAATATCTATTAGGTAAATATTTATGGAATTCAAAACAAGCTTTACAATAATTTGTACAAATTTTCGCAGTTTTGCAAAAAAAAAATATATATTCCGACAGTTTATAATAGATTTTATTAAAAAATGTGAACATTTGCATTGTGTGCTAAGTCATATCACAAATACCACCAATTAACCTTAAAGTACAATTTTGTTTTATTTTTTTTCATGATTTTTAATGGGCCACAAACCGTAGTGATGGATGGAGATGCAAATTTTGCTGGATATGAATATAGAATTTAATTAAATTTGGAAAAGTTTTATTTTATTTTCAATAACTTTATATTTATTTATAAAAAAGAGAAAATAAAATTTGCTATTAAAAATTAAAAAAGTTCAGCATTTACACAAATCAGTTTTAACACCCACAATTCCGTTTTTTACACGGCATACCGGTCCGGTTTGTCATTGACGGTATTTCAACGGTTTTGATATTCCTTAAATCCAAGTAAACAGAGTTCAATTCTGTTTATAACGAACCGAAAATTGTACGTTTTTTGCGATTTCTTGTGAAATAACGATTTTATTGTGGAAAAAGTACTCAGAATATTAATAAAATAATTTTTTTATAAGAAAAAGTTGTTAAAACCCAAGAGTTGTTTTGTACAAAAAGGTTTCTTATACAAAATACTAGATTTTTAAAAATATGTTTGATAGAAACTTTTTTAGATTCTCAGATTCTGCAAACAGTTTCTTAGATAAAAATTTATATATTCTTAAAAAAAAACTTAGATTCTAAAAAATTCTTACATTCTGAGGACTTTTCATCATAAAAAATACTTACATTCTAAGATATTTTTCTTGTAGAAATATTCTTAAATTTTAGGGACTTTTTATAAAAGAAAAATTCTGAGACTTTAAGGATTATTTAAAAAATCTTAAAAATGTCCTTAGAATCTAAGAATTTTTCTATTAGATAAAGTCCATAGAATCTAAATTAAAATTTTTTTCTAAATTATTTTTCTTTAAAAAAGTTCATAGAATCAAAGAAGTTTTTTGAAAAAAATCTTTAATGTCAAATATTTTTTTTAAGAAAAGCATTTCTTTAAAAAATATTCTTAAATTTAAAGAACTTTTTCATAGTTTCGAATCATAATATAACTACAATACAACTTTTATGGTAAAATGATGGTTATTTTATTATCATAATATTGTTAGAAGAAATTTCTGCAACTAGAAATTGCTTTACGCAAACTTTGACAGCTACCTGACTACTCATATAAATACGGGTACTTGGTGATGCAGTAGTTCAGTTGAAAATAAACTGCTAAGTGTTAAGAACTAAATTGTGGCTAAGGTTTAGTCTTGTGTGTATAAAGTGTGCTATTAAAGTGTTTTTCTGTGATTTTTAGTGCCTGTTATAAATAAAAAGAGCTATAAATAATTTCAAACTGTGTTATTATTTGCAATATAAATAACTATATATTTACTTAATTTGGCTTGTCTGCAGAATGTAAAATATTTAATCATGAAATAATAAACTTATTATTTACAATATGTTGGTTTAATTTCTTTAGTTTTTTAATTCATTGAAATATATTTAATTTTGACTTCATTGCGAAGTTATAAAATATTCTTTTAATAATTGTTTCCTTATTTTAGAATTTGCAATATTTATTAAATTTAAAGGCAATTTGTTGAAGATATTGGATAATACTTGTTGGTGGGAGTGTTGTTATTGTTCATATTGTGATTGGGCATGGTGTTGCTATAGGACGTGCTGTTGTTTATTAACTAATTGTTATTGTTGGTTGTACTGGCGTTTAGTGTATTTTTGGCGGGAGTGTTGATATAAATCATAGCGTAATTCAGATGGTTATTGTGTTGTTGTTTTTTCAATAATAATTTTAATATTTGATTTTGTGTTTGTTAAAGAGATTTGCAATACGTTATTCCATGTCTGATGTAGGACTCGGCTAATGAAAAATAGGGCTGTTTAAGGACGTGTATGGATGCGCAGTAACTGTGGTGATAAAGACTATATGCTGTTTTTCTTATTTTTTTTCGTATATGTTGAATCTGCGTAAGCCATTTAAAGTTATCGTCCACATAGACTCCAAGCTATTTGTACGAGCTTACGACTTCAATAAATGTTGCGCAGTTATCGAACGTGTTTACGGTTATGTTGTGTAGGCATTGTGTGTTGTGAAATTTTAAGCTGACTCTATTACGAATAAGATTCGGCGATTTTATATGCATTAGTTTAGTTTTCGTTGCGTTTATTATAAGCCCATTGTCATGACACCATTTTGATATTTTGCATGATAACAGTAGCGGAACTTACGTTCTCATGCGCTACAATAATTGCAGTGTCATCTGCGTATGCAAATGTCGTGCTAATTTTCAGGATCTTTAACATTTCATTACTATAGATCAGGTAAAGAATGGGTCCTAATTTTGAACCTTGTGGAACGCCGTACTTTAGTGGTGTTTCGTTGCTTAGTTTGACCTTAATTGAAGGTAGTTTCCAAACCATTTTAAACAATTTCCTCTAATTCCGTTTCTATATAAAATATTTAATAAATTTTGATGGGACAAGGTGTCGAATGCTTTGCTGAAATCTATGAACAGTGCTAAGCAGTGAATATTTTTATTTAAACAACCATTAATAAAATTTGAAAAATTTCCCAAAAGCTTATTTATATTTTTCCCTTTTTGAAATCCAAACTGGCTCGGGTTTATAATATTATATTTCTTTAGAAAGCTGGTAAGCCTTCTTACAATAATCTCTTCAAGTACTTTTTCTATTACTGGTAAAATAGCGATAGGCCTGTAATTGTTATAGTTATTTCTTATGCCGGTTTTGTAGATTGGCCGTATTATGGACGTTTTTAATAGTGTGGGTATACAGACGGTTTCAATGCTGGAGTTGATAAAAGCAGTTATTACTGGCGCCATAGATTTAGCATTGGATTTCAAATCTTTTGGTCTTATACCGTCTATTCCAGGACCTTTTTTAATGTTTAATTTGTTCAAAATATTAAAAACTTCTTATTCGATAGCAAGGGAAATAAAAATTGCTGAATGCTGATTTTGTAGTGTTTTAATGTAAATAAATCAACGATTTTATAAAGGGTAAAATCGTAACAATATATTAACCATATATATAGTACAACTATGGTTGGCACAATCATAATCTTAAAAATATATGATTATGCTTTTGGAATATGACTGCCCCAACCATGTTTTTCTTCTGCGCGTATGTTTAAATAGCGCAAACAGAATTCAAAATGTTTAAATATTAATTTAAATACCAAATAAAATTATTTTAAGCAATAATTCATAATAAGATTCATACTTAATTTAAAAATGTACGTAAACTAGAAAATGTTAATTCAAATATGAAATAATCTCACGTATGTAATAATAAATGTAAAATTTTATGTTTTATGTTTCTAAAAATAGAAATTCAAATAATTCTTTTTTTTTGTATCATTTTTGTTTAAATACAAAATTATTTCAATAAAAATTACAAGAAATTATTTACATATACATACACACATAAAAAATATAAATATATACATCTATGTGTGTGTTGTGTTTTGTGTAATACAAATAAAAAAAACTTTCAATTTGAAAAACAAACCACAAAAATCGTTTTTTTTTCTAATGTTTTGTCAGTTAAAAATTGATGATTATTTTAAACGACTTTCGATTGCTTTTACTACTTTTGTCGATTATTAAACAATGATTGAAAATAAACAACAAAAAGGACTGAATATAATTTAATATTTATTTTAGATTGTTTTTAGCGAAATAATATTGTGAGTTTAATAAATGATTAAACTAACATTTGTTTCTCTCTGTGTGCATATGAAAACATAAACATTATTTGGTATTAGACTGACAGAGAAATTAAATTTGTGTGTGCCTGTTCATACTGTATAAGTGTACATGCGACTTGTTAGTACTACATGCCTAAATTAGCTGCATTACAACAGCAACAACAAAAAAAATTAAATAGTAGTAGCTTTCATATTAAAAGCTACTAACAAATGTGTCTTTATACTTATGATGATGAAACATACTTCAAATACATACATAATTATGTATGAATGTATGGATAGATGTTTATGGGAACATACAAATAAACACATCTGTGTACACAATGCAATAATAGCATTTCATTGGAAATTCGATCAAAAATATTCCTAATATCCTTTTTACAATTTCAAAATTTCTTGCCATAAACAAGAAATGGAAATTTGTATGTTGCCAAATTTGGCCAGATACAAAATTTTAAGGAGCGTCTGACTATAAAAGTGTACACTAATTGGGGGTCAATTGTAAAATTTTGAAATTTTATCAAATTTAAAGTATCTTGTTTTTTATTTAAGAATAATTTTTAACTACAAATTGTTGTAAAAATTATAAATTAAAAATTTAACAGCTTTCATTTACATCTCCCGGATAAATTGTTCTGCTATCATCTTTTCGATTAAGGATAAAGATTGTATTATTTTAATTTTCTACCTACTTTTTGATCATAGTGTATGCATGCATTTTAAAATTATGTACTTTAGTCTGTATTTATAAATATAAAGCAAGACATGTATTAACTTTAGTTTTATTAATTATTTATTATGCTAAAAATGTTAGTTTTTATTGTTTTGTTGAAGTTTTATCTTAAACATCATTCTTCTTATTCCATCTTGATTGTAAAGTTTATCATGCTATTAGTCGTATGTATGCAGATTTTAGAATTAAAAAAAAAACAAATTCTATGTATTCATTAATATTAAATTATTATCTTAATGAAAGAATACATTAAATGGATTTGCATTATAATTATAAATTTCGATTGCTTTAAATTTTATACATCTCTTGAAAGGTAAGATGTACAATAGTCAAACCTTTAATTGTACATCTTAACAAAATCCAATTGTTAAGATCTACAATTGAACGTTGGGTATACGAGAGTCGTTCAAAACGTTCTTAGCCTAAAGCGGCCAATAGAAGAACAAGCAAGTGGGCCAACATGGCTTGATGACTCAGTATATTTGTTTTTGCAAGGGTCAGCAAACAATGCATGACATGATCAAATGATGAACGTGTTGTACAGCATGTTTAATTGTCTAAAGGTCACTTAATAGCCTTTTTACACTGAGCTACATCTTACATCTTTCAGGCTAAAAATTCTACATCTTTCTACATCTACAAAAGATGATCCCTTCTCATTTTGTTCCACCTTACATCTTTCGTTATTTTAAGTGTAATCACTAAAAAATTTCAAAAAAAAAAATCGATTTTCTTTGTGCCATCACTAGCAAACTGAAATTGCAGAAAATAAACAGAAAAAAATTATTAAACAAAGGAAAATGAGCGGCAGCTGTAAGAATTTCATACTTATGTCTACCAAAAATTCTTCTTTATCATCATCTTTTTCCAGAATGACCTTTGATATTTCAATGTACCGCATTTAAATTCAGGTTTGTTTTTGCAAAGCAACAACTACTCCAACAACAAAAAGCGTCTTTTTCATTAATTTTTTTTTTGACAGCTGAATAAATAACAGATGAAAGATGTTGCCAATGTAAACACTTGTTTCACATTTTCAACATCTATGCGTTTCACAAAGATGTTGTTCAGTGTAAAAAGCCTTTAACAATGACAAACAAGAGTTCGATTTTTAAAATTATGTTCATTTTCCAATATGTTCTCCTGCAACTTCAATACACTTTTCTAGCAATTCTATTCCTTGATTAAATTAATTTTCGTAAAGCTCTGCGAAATAATCCTTTAAAGCTGCAATTGCATCTTCATTTGAGGTAAAACGATTGCCAGCAAGGATTTTTCTTTTGGATTTGGCAACAGGTAGAAGTCACAGGAAGTAGAATTCGTACTTTAATTCGTTGAATTTTGCAATTGTTAAGACAATGTTGTGTTGTAAACCAGATCGTTTTTCACGACTTTTCACATTCAATTGATCCAAAAGGCTAAAATAATAATCTGAATTTCTTTGTTTTACCTTTTTGAAGATAGACCTTTGTAAAACCAGAGAACTGTTGTTATAACCTTACCAGGTGATTGAATTGTTTTTGATTTTTTTGAAGCACTTCTACCAGTACTTGCCCATTGTTTTGATTGTTGTTTTGCCTCTGGTGTGTAGTGATCGATCCATGTTTCATCAACAGTTATGGAACGATGCTTAAAATCCATTTTATTTCGCTTAAATTTATTCAAATATGATTGAGAAATTTTTATTTGGATACGTTTTTGAGCAACTGTTAATAAATGGGGTATCCTTCTTGCAGAAAACTTTTTCATCCGGCAATTATTGATGCAAAATAAAGATACCCATGGCATTCGTTAATCGTCTAATACCATATCATGTACTTTAGCTAAGATTTTTGTTGTTGTTGCAGTTTTTTTAGTGCTGGTACGACCACGTTTAAATTTAGTAACCCAATTTTTTACTGTTGCATATGAAGGAGCATTTTCACCTAACACATTCACTATGTCATTTTGAATTTCTTGTCCCTATGGACCTTTCTTATGTAAATATTTAATGACATCACGAATTAATAATTTTTCCTTTAAAACAAAAAAAAAATCACTAAAGCGCCTTTTTTTGGAACAGCTGTTACTGTACGAATGAGTTGCCAGATCAAAATGAAATTTATCATATGTTCATATGGCATGTGGAAGTTTTCAATACACTTAAATTTTTGCAGTTTCTATCGCCAACTCTGTGTCAGACTAAGAACATTTTGAACGATATCTTATAATTTGGTTTCTAAACGACACGAACCGCACAGGCAAAATTTCTCAAAATAATCTCTTTGTAAATTAGCCTATATCCCAGAGTTTTCCCGGGACGTTATAGAGGAGACTTTCGTCTACAAAACAATTATGAACATTCATATATCTGGCCCTTTATAACCCTCATATTTCAGAGAACTCGTTTTATAAATTTTGGGTTTGTTTTCCAAACCTATTTGGTCAGGCCGTTGAGGGGGACAATTTTCCCCTTTTGACAAAATTCCAAAAAGTATCTTATTAGCAAACTAGGTCGTACTACATGGTACACACACTTTAAAATTAAATGAAAAGGGGAACTCATTCACCCTTTTTGCCCCTCCCCATTAAAATTTCGAAAAGTGCCGTCTTAGGGGATATGTCTACGTCGGAAAAGGAAAGGAAGTTAAAAGTGTCACTTTTTCCTTTTCTATCTCATTTATATTACGTTTTTATTCGAAATTCCAAAAAGTGTCTATTCAGTAAAGCCATACTGCAAGAAATACATATTTGAAATTTCAAATTTCTGACAAAAATATTGATGCAGACCATTAAGGGGGCACTTTCGACGTTTGGAAGTCAAATTTTTACCAAAATACTTTGGAATATTCCAAAAAGTATCCGATCAGGAAAATAGCACACATTTTAAATTTCAGTTTTCTAGCCAAAGCTGTCTTTCAGGCCGAGGGAGAACTTCCCTTTAAAACCTTTAAAAAGTATTAAACTCCATGAAACACATATCTTAAAAATCAAGTTTATACACCCTAAAAAATGTTTTTAAATTTACTACAATAAAACTGGTAAAGTTTTCTGTAATATTACGAAAATTCGGTAAATATACAAACAAAATGCGTAAAAATATTTTGTACACAATTTCATGTACAATAATACACACAAAAATTATTATTAGACATAATGCGTTTAAAATTAAACACTATGTGCCTAAAATTAGTATTTTTTTGTTAGATTAAAATTTTACGCACAAATTTTGGATATATACTAACTTAGAATAGTAATAAATATTTTGACATTTTAAAATTGAAAAATATAAAAATAATAATTTTTGAAAATTATAAAAAAGTTAATAAATATAATATTTGTGAAAATTTATATTAAATGATTTGGTCAAATACAAAAAAAGTGAAAGTGAAAAGTACATTAACCAAATTGTGTCAACATATTTTAAAGACAACAACATATCGTTGTAAGTACGGACAAATCAAATCTGTATATCTGGAAACATTGCTCTTTAAAATGAAGAAGAGTATACAATATCGCTGCACGCACTGAAATTTCATTTAATTTTTACACACCTTTAATGTAAAATTACCCATTGTGTGTGTACCAATTTACGCATTATGTGTGTACTTTTGTTCGTTTACGCAGAGAGAGTAAATTTACCCAATTTATAGTAGGAGTACAGTTTCCTACTATAAGTTGGGTAAATTTAAACAGAAATTTAATATAGTGTATTTAAAGCGATTTGAAAAGGCAAATAAAAGATACTTTTCCCCTTTGAAAAGATAATGTTCCGCCCACAAGGAATTTTCAAAAATCTTATCGGATGTACAAAATTTCAAGTTCCTTCCTATCTTTAGCAGTTTGGGCTGAAAAGTCTGGCCGTCAATAACGTTTTTATTTATAACGTACAAAAATAAACTTTTATGAGTAATGCAAAAGGTAAGACCTATTATTTTATGTTTCAAAATAATGCCAAAGTTAAGGAGGCATCATTAAATCCTACTTCATTTCAAATATTTATCATTTTTATGTAACATGATTTTCCTCCCTAAAATAAATTTGAGAGTATATATACATATATGCACTTTGATCTGGAAAATTTGTATTTATAGAATTTACTTGCATACATTGTATCTACCCAGACAGAAAGCTACAAACAGGAAAGTGCTGGCATAGCACTGTGTCATCAGCAGACTGGCAAACATGAAAACAACATTATACAAAAGACCCGTCGGTTTAAAAAAGCACTGGGGAAGCAAAAATTTCAACGTTGGCAAAACCAAAAAATAAGGCAATCACATGGACAGGCGAGAGCTCGTGCCACTAAGCTAACTTGACATTTAATACTTGAAACCTTAACATGTAAATGAATGATAACTGCTAATACACTCAGAAAAAAAAGTTAGTAGAAAAATTTGTAAACGGTTTTCAATCCCACTTTACTATTTTTGTACTTATTAATAAAAAATTATTATTTATTATTTATTATTTTTTTTTGCTATTTACGTTTTACAAATTACAGAATATTTAAAAATTTTTGTTGCTAACTTCAGAAATCATTTTGCAAATTTTTGAAAACCGATTTGCTAATATTAGCAGTAAAATTTACTTATTACAAAAAATCCGCTATTGAAGGAAATGTTACTTATAATAATTAAACAAAGTTAAATTGCCTTAAAATGTTACATAGGTTGGAAAAAGAGATCGGAAGTGAAGATAATTTTTACAACCGACTTATGTCGAAAAATAGTACATCCACTTAAAATAGCATTAAAAACTTTTTCAGTTATAAAACTCAACCCTTCAACAATTAAAATTTGACATTAAAATCCCCAAAATTTATAAAAAAATGTATTTGAAAACAAAAATTAGCAAATTAAAACAAAATGAAATATTTTTGAAAAAAAAAAAAAATAAAATAAGATTAAAAATAATAATTTGTGTATTCGAATTCTTAAGACAATTGAGTTAATTTAGCATTTAATTAATATTTTTTTTATAAATTAAAATTTTGCTACATTTTATTTATTTTATTTATTTATTTTATTTATTAATCATATAATTACAAATTATATGTTAATACCCTAACCGAGCACTAGCAACAAACGCCTTCGGCTCGTTGTAGCGAAAACAGACCAGAGCCTCTGGTGGGAATTGAACCCACGACCCCCGCACTGATAAGCTAGCACGCTACCAACTAGCCTACCGGGGCGCTCTGCTATATTTTAAAATTCATTGAGTTTAAAGAAATTCACTAAAATTTAGTATTTTTTTTGCTGATTAAAGCAAACCGATTTTTAATTTTTACTTAACAAAGAGTTTACTAAAATTTAGTAGCGGCTACTAATTTCATTGTCTACACGTCGGCAGACATGTGTTGCTTAGATTACCAAAAAATACCGCTGGCAAAATTTCCCGTAATAACAGCATAATTTTTAGTTGCCATTACAGACTTTTTTGGTGTGTGTAAGACGGCACTGGCATAGAGCTTGTGGAGAGAACTTCAAAATAACTTGCCAATGTTCGAAAAACAAAAATTGATTTTCAAAAAGCTTATACAGAAACAAAAAAAAATTATTTTTTAAACAAAGATTATGAAAAAATTAAAAACTTAAAAAAATATGAATGCTGCCGAGCTCGATTTTGAAACCTTCTTTTTAACAAAGCATCACTATTTTTATAAAATCAATACTCTAACAGAACATTTATTCTGGTACCGTTGGAAATTTTTGACTGGGTAGTACTGGATACTTTTTTTCGGAAATGTTTCCCTTTTGTTTGCTAAACCACTGAAATTGTTGTAAAGCAAATAAGTCTTTTGTCATTAATTAATTATTATTATTATTTATTTAAATGGGTACCCAGTTGTTTGCCAGTACTTGTTTTTTTATACCACTGCCAATTTCTGACTGCGTAAAAAATACACGCACAACCACGCGACTTATTCCGACATTATGTCGTCTTCTACACACTAAATATAAATCATTCAAATACGTAATTGTAATTTTTTTTAAATTTAAATTCCCAAATGGCTCATTTTCCACGAGGTATCTAATACGAGGGCGCTCCCAATTAGCCGACCTAACAAGAAAAAAAAACACAAAGAATTTGGGAAACATTTTCTTTATTTCATAAAATCACCTAAAATTTTTTGTAAGTTACAAGAAATTATATTTTATTTAAAAACGGGTCTATACACTTTTCATTTAAATTAAATGGTTTTTGTTATTTATTTTTAAATGTTGTTTAAACAACTGACAAATCCATAAAAATTTTTAATCAGTTAAAATAAATATTAAAATTTACCTATCAATACCGTAAAAAATAAATGATTTATTTGAAATTGTTTCCGTTTTTGTATTTTTGTTTTTTTTTTATCTACAAAATGTATATATGTATGTGTCTAAAGACACATTTTGTTTAAATGTGTATGTGTGCTTATGAAGTTCTTTTAATTTTAATTGAAGTAATTTTGTATAAAAAAAACATTTAAATAAAAAAACAAATTGGAATTTTTTTAATATTTTTTTTTTGAAACAAAACAAAATTTAAATATGTAATAACTTTAACGGGCATAATTAAACCACAAATTTCCGCTTGGTAGTAAATTTTTATTTATTTTCAAACAAATGAAAAAAAGTAAATGTAACTGAAAAAAAATCGGTAATCATTTTGAACAAATGTATAAAAAAGTTAAAATATAATTTTTTTTAAAAATAAATATATGTTCCTTTATTTGTAAATTAAACGGACTACTTTTTTTTACTAAACTACATAATGATCTGAGTAATAATCTTTTTTTTTAGCTCGATACACTTTTCCATCACTACCCAGCAAAAATATAGTAATGGCAGGTCGTTGCTGTGTGGGTTACCACGTAATGATAGGTTGTTACTTTTTGCATTACTTTAAAAACCAAAATAATGACATACTGATAAGAGGTGAAATAAGTACTTATTTGTACTATTATATTTATTAACTTCTTTATAAAAAAACTTTGCAACAAAATAGAAAATTATCTGCTGTAAAAATTGACTTTTTAAAAAATTTTAATGTTTTATAGGCTGCTTTCTAATGAGAAATTGCATTTAATTATGAACATAAATTTTTGAATGCAAAAAGTTGGTATTTGTAAAATTTTACTATTCCCATGTAAAAATCGAAATATATATAAACATACATGATCATACATGGGCTTGTATATGATCATACATGGGCATACATGGTCATATACGTCCAGACATGATCTCATATATGACCATATATCTTCGGATCCGAAATTTGCTCCGAAATTTGCTCATATATTATTTATGTATGCTCGTATATGATCATATACGTCCATATACCCTCAAATTTCAGATCCGAAGATATATGATCATATATGAGATCATGTATGGTTATATATTGAACAATGTATGGACGTATATGACCATGTATGCCCATGTATGATCATATACAGGCCCATGTATGATCATGTATGCTCATATATATTTCGATTTTTACATGGGTTGTCTTATTAAGACTAACTGCTTATTTTATTATTGTACGTAACCACTTATTTTTTCACTATGAGTAACCATGCTGGTAACTCATTATTCTCCCTTTTTTTGTTAGCGAGAGGGTAATGATCACCCATGATATTTTGGACATCGCGAACAAAAGTAATTAACCCTCCGTTGCCACATGCAAGTGCCAAAAACTCAATACACTCATACTTTTTTACTACCACAGTTACACTTATGCTACTTGCACAACTTGAAGGATAACGAGAAAGGCTATAAAGTCGCCTTTTAAAGGTTAGTTTAATAAATTTACGTTTTTATAAAAGAAATATAATAAACTGATATATATCCCTAGGTACCGCAGAGTGTTAAGCACTTGGCAATACTGTAATTCCTTTAAGACAGCCATTTTGTATAGCACTTCTCCTATTGACGACATTTTAAAAAAGAACTTGCACTGTACAGTGTAGCCACTCAAAAAATTTTATTGTTTTTCGTTGATATCACGTATACACTACTTAGAAGGAATTACTTGCATGTGACAACGGAGGGTAAGCGAGTAAATAGACTGGAAACCAGCGAAACCCTTTGTGGGCTACTTACCTCTTTAATTACTGGGCAATGTCTCTTTTTTCTGGGTAATGTTCAATAACTTCGATACCCTGTTCATAATAAAAACCGTCCTTAAAATCGCCATCAACCCCAAATTTTTTACCACCTTGCCATTTTTTAAAGTTTGGAAATAGAAAATAATTCGAGGGAGCTAAATCTGGAGAATAAGATGAGTGATGAAGAAATTTGAACTTTAATACATTGATATTGGACAATTTTTTCCATGCTTACAAATTCCTTGAGATTGTGTATTTTTTATGGCTCAAAAAAAAAAATACAGGTTGGTTGAAAAGTCCCTGCGCTCACCAAGAGATGGCACTGCTAGCTCTAAACTTTTTTTCTTCTCAAGTTGGTATAACTGTCCTGAGAACACATGCAAACTTGCAAGTCATTCTGTCAATTCTTTCTTTGTTTACAAGCCATTTGAAGTTGACGTGTCATTGATTTTTTTTAATATGGAAAAAATTTAATATCGTACAGTCATTATTCTTTGTTTTGAAGGGTTTAAAAGCAAAGGAAATTTATGAATAATTGCTAGAAGTGCATAAGAAGTCCTCATCTTCAAAACGCACCGTTTGGGCTGTTGAATTTAAACGTGGTCGTACCAGCCTTAAAGACGATCCACGCGAAGGAGGCCAAAAACTGCAACCACAGCAGAAATCATTGAGCAGGTACATAATATGTTTAGTGAAGATCCAAGTTTGACTAAGCGTGAAATTGCTAATGCCATAGACATCTCAGACGAACGAGTACTTCATATTTTACATGAAGAATTACGTATGAAAAAACTGTTTGGAAAGTTGGTGCCGCACACATTAACAATTCAACAAAAACTGAATCGAAAACAACTTTCTCAGCGTAATTTGGAGCGTTTAAAGCCGAATTAAACCGACTTCTTGACTGGGATGACACTTGGATGTATCACCATGATCCCAAATTGAAACAAGACCGTTTACATTGGACTGAAGCTGGTTGTTTAGCTCCAAAGCAGGTGAAGTCACAACGATCAGCAAAGAAGCCGATTGCAGCCTTTTGGATCAGCTGGATAAAAAAATTCGTGAGAAAAGACCTGGTTTAAAGAAGAAAAAAATCATTTTTCATCAAGAAATGCACCTGCTCACAAAAGTGTTTTGACGATGGCTAAATTCAAAGAATTAAAGTACGAATTGCTTGAACATCCACCGTATTCACCAGATTTGGCTCCCAGTGACTACTATCTCTTCAGAAATCTCAAACAATTACTTCGTGGAAAGCATTTTTCGTTGAATGAAGAGGCCATAGCAGCCGTATACGGTTATTTTGCAGAGCTTCCGGAAAACTATTATAAGGATGGGATAAAATTATTGGAAGATCTTTGGAACAAGTGTATTGAGCTTCTAGGAGATTATATTGAATAAAAAAATATATTTCGTAACGAAAACAGTATTCTTTCATTTCGAGCGCAGGAACTTTTCAATCAACCTGTATTAAACAACGTGGCGCCTTGAATCTTAAAACATATGTTTTATAAGGTTGCCAATTTTTACCAAAGGATTTTTTTTTTCAAACTATTGCCGCCATTTATACGTCTGGTCGGCTAATTTTGGGACCGCCCTCGTACATGCGATATATAACACACAATTCTAAATACCTTAGCATGGTTAATGACGAATATTAATTCTGACTCTTCACAAAAAAACAAAAATATATATAAAGATGAGAGATAAAAATATAAACTTTCTGTATAATATTCTTCGTGAATAGGTTGCCTATGAATCATATTAAAAAAAACATATCAAACTATTTTTTATGTTGAAGGCGGGGGATTAAAGACTCTAAATTTTTAGTTTGTTAAGTTTTAAATATAAATTTCTCATTTTACTATTTTAATAAAATATTAAATTTTTATATTTTTCTAAAAGATATGGAAAAATATTTAATATTATTGTTTTATATATTGTTATTTTTTTATAGTTTACATTTTATCAAAAATATTACCCACTTGATGGCTCTTCTCATAATAAAGTGATATTAAAATAAGTTTTGTAAATAAGGATAAATCAGTATATTTATGTGCATGCATGTGTGTACATAAATTATGTGCTAAATTCTGTACTGATAAATATACTCGTACGACGATATCGACAGGAGCAATAACAATACCCTTAGAGTATATAGAAATTATGCTGGCAATATGATTACAAATACTACTAACTGCCACTTTCACATGAGTGTGTGCACTACAGCCAAAAATTAAGTTAAGTAATCGATAAAAAAAAAAAAAAACAAGTAAAAAAGGGCTAAATTCGGCTGTGCCGAATCTTTGAATACCCTCCACCATAGGGGCTGAAAATGATATACTAAATTTTGCATGAACTGTAATATGAATATGTTTTGTCAATTTATGTAACGAACTTTTATTTAGTTTCAGTAATGTTATTTATTTAGTTTTAGCAATGTTATTTACAGAGGTCTGCTCTGTTAGCGACTTTAACATTGTTGATTTTTACGTTAACTTAGTTATTACAGTAACACACATTTAGCTCTATGAATGTTATTATTCTCATAGTATGTAAGATAATAAATGTAGTCGAACAATAAGAAGACTTAATTTAATAACATTTTTACTTACTTAACAGAAAAAAAAAGAGACAGAAAAATTGTACAAATTTGTATGGAAAATTTAGAGGTACCTTCACATTTTCACTCATAACTTTTGAACCGCTGAACCGATTTTGCTCATTTTAAATACCAAACTGCTCGGGAGGATGTTCAATAATCTGGCTAAAAATAGGCACCCCCGCTTGCGTCTTCGCGTCGCGATCGCCATTTCAACATACAGACAGACGGACATCGCTAAATCGACTTAAAATTGCATAAGGATCACGAATATATATACTTTATGGGGTCTTAAACCTATATTTCGACATATTACAAACGGAATGACAAACTGATATATACCCTCACCATATATGGTGAAGGGTATAAAAACAAAAACAAAATTCGTTTAGGAAACAAAAAATACAATTTTATGAAATCGAATTTAAGAAAAAAAAGACAAAATTTTTACTAAAACCGTAATTTAACAAACATATTCTTAAATTTAGACGCCGTATACTTCTTTCTACAATTTTCCAGAATTGGTGATACAAATAGTCAAATATTTCACAATTTTCGGTTGAATATAAAATTTCATATCCCCAATTTAGGAAAATAGTAGGTCTGTAGGGTGCTCAAAAAAAAAATTTAATTGTTAATTATTTACCAGGCCTCCCCTCTAGAAATATTTATTTGGGTGTAAAACTATTTCTCCAAAAAAATAAGAATAATCGCATATCGGGTAGACGTGTGTGTGCCTCATCTACCCAATAGTTCGAAACGGACATTTTTGTTAATTTTATAAAAAATTGTGATATTTTAAATCCAAAGTAAAATACAATGATTAAAAAATTAAATTAGCTTTCCAATAAGACAATAAAATCTTAAATCGTTGGAAAAATAGTTAAATTATTACAATTTCTCCCGGCAACTGATTTATTTCAAACCATTCATTCAAGAAATTCATTCCAACATTTTAAAATTTAATGAACTAATCTACTGAAAAAATATTTTTGTGTTCTACTGAATCTAGTATAGTTAGATAAAAAGTATGTGGTGAGAGTATAAATCAGTTTGTCATTCTGTTTGTAACATGTCGAAATATAGCTATAAGACCCCATAAAGTATATATAGTTATTCGTGATCATTATGTAATTTTAAGTTGATTTAGCGTTGTCCGCCTGTCTATCTGTCTGTTGAAATGGCGATCACGATGCGCAGTCGCAAGCAGGGTTGCTCATTTTTATCTAGATTATTGGACATTTTATCTCGAGCAATTTGGTATTAAAAATGAGCAAAATCAGTCCAAGGGTTAAAAAGTTATGAGTGAAAAATTTTCATACAAATTGGTACAGTAAAGAATATTTTTTTAATATATTGGTGGAGGGTTTTCAAAGATTTGGCACAGCAGAATTTAAGCATTTTTTACTCATTTTAAATTAATGCCAACAAGGTTATAATTTTTAAACTCTGTTTTCAAATCTCCAATCTTAAAGATTTAAAATTTTTTTAAAGAAAAAAATAAATCATATATATGTTATATATAAATCACATATAAGGGGATTAAAAATTAAAAAAAAAAATTGTTTTAATTTCTTTTTTCATTCGGCTAGTGTAGCGATTTTATTTTAGCGAAATTCGAGAAAACAGTGATTTTTTTGTTACTTACTTAGCATTAAGGCAAATTTTCGTTTTTTTTTCTGTTAAAAAAAAACGTAGCAAAAGAAGAGAACAAGAAGCAGTGTTTGTGATTGCGGTATTGTGAAAATTTGGATCAGAACCAATGGAAGTTTTTTTATGATCCTTTTTCATTGCATCTTTTGATGTTCCCAAGTAAATTTTTAATTTTTAATTTAAATTTTATCAGGAATGTTAGTAATCGTCTACCTGGCCTGGAAATTTAACTGACACATTTGTTGTTGTTTCCCATATAAAGTTTAATTTTCTTGCAATATTGATAACTATGATTTAAAATCTGGTAAATTGTAAGTCAAAAATTTATACAAATCACTTATATCTAGGGATGGGCACGTGAGCGAATTTTGACTCACTTTCATGCACGATCACGAACCAAAAATTACAATCACGCACGAAGATTTGTTTTCTACACACGCTCACGCGCGATCATGTGAGTAACTTAACTTTTCGATAACGCTTACGAAATACTCACCCTCAAGAAAAAAAACTCTTGCTACATTACAACTAAAATCGAAAAAATAAAAAAAAATAAAAATATCGAAAAATTAAAAAAATTAAAAAAATTAATAAAAAGAATAATCACGAAATATGATAAAAAATCAACTCACGCACGCTTACGCAATACATTTTTTACCACGCTTTCGCACGATCACTTGAGTAATTTAAATTCGCGCTCCCGTATGATTCACGCGTCATTCACGTGAATCCCGAAAATTCGTGTCACGTGCCCACCTCTAGTTATATCTGATTACTTTTTTTTCAATTACAAAAGTTTAGTACTTAACCATAGTTATAATTGTTCAACCTTGGTTGTTTTTAAAATAAGTTACCCGTCATAGCATTGAAAAGTGTTAATTTTATTTAAAATCAAATTTTTTGAAGTTGTGAAAAAGAATTGCTTTAAACGAGGAAAATCGGAAATAACTGATACTTTGGAATCAATGAAAAATTAATTCCTTAAGAATCATTTCCATTTATTTTTGCTGGGTCCTCTTAATTGGAGCAAATGGAGTTACATGAAATTCTGCCTGTTTAAGATCAAGGTTCAAATTTAAGGAGATTTTATTAAAACAGATATTTCTGAGAAGATATTAATGAAATTACTTGAAATTACTTTGCTTGCTCTAAAAATAATATTCTTTATTTAATTCCAGAACATTAAACCTGAAGCGCTCTTGGGGTCTATATGACCATATGATGCAAAAAAAAAATATATAAATATAAAGTGTATTTTTATTTTATCACAGGTTCATATATTCCCCAAATTAAATTCAGAATATTATTTTTAGACCTAGAAAAATAATATCAAGTGCTTTCGCTCTGAAATATTTGTTTTAAATAATTTACTGGAATAAAATTTTTCTAAACTTGACAATTGACCTTGAATTTTGATCTAATTTAGCGGATTTAATTATTTTATCTTGTTTTTTAAAATTCCAACAAATTTTATATGGATTGTAAAAAATATCTAATGCAGAGATTAAGGCAAAACCATCATCTTATTTTCTTTCACTACAACTTTTGTTTAAATGAAAAATTCATTTGGTTGTTAACCGATTATGTTTCTTCGCACTTGTTAGTTTTCTTTCAATGAAATGTGGAAAACTAAATCCGACATATGGCCGTCGTTGACGTTGATGAAAATTTGGGCTATCTTAATTACATTTTGTCAATATCGCCTAGAGTGTTATTCTTTTATATCCTCCAAGGTGCAGGACTTGTTTAAGTTCACCAACCAATGTTTTTAAATATCCCCAAAGTATGAAATTCGGGACAGTTAACTCGGGAGATCTGGCTGGCCAATATAAGGGAAGGCATCCAGTAAAATATGCATTGTTTCACGTGCAGTATGACAAGTGCTACCATCCTGTTGGAACAAATGTCGTCCAAATCTAGATCAGAAGTTTCGCCGTTTACCTTAATAGCGTTACTGTCGGCACCTTCGAAAAAATAAGGTTCAAATGGTGAGGGTTTAATTGTGTTTAATGTAACACAATTAATGTATGTAGTATGTGTGGATTTTTAGTTTCACACATCCGAGAATTTTGCTTCGATGTCATTGACAAATTATTGCTCTCACACATTGTCACAATTATGGCGCATTTAGGAGCGTATAGCGATTTATTGTTATTCACTATAACTTTCTCGCGTGTCTACTTCATGAATTTCAAAATCAAACGGACATACGATGCCATTTGTAAAAATGGCAGCACTTTCCATTCAAAATTTGGGCTCGATTTTCTTGTTTAAGTGGGATATTGTACATTAATAACTTGCCTGCTTTTATTATCTTATTAGAAAAATAATTTACTGCTAATCACGACAGTTTTGTATCATAATTTCAACGCAAATTCTATTTAAAATATAAATACTTTGGAAAAAATTAACAAAAACTTATATTCTGCCCCTGTAATCTGTTATTTAAACTTCAGATGTGATAAAGCACATCTTCCCGAAAACCTATTATTATAATTTTTAAGAGAAACGAAGTTTTACACCCAAATAAATATTTCTAAATGGCACACCGGTCAATGACTAATAATTTTGATTTTTTTTTTCATATCAGGTTAGAGCACCCTAGTGGTGTGAACTGTTTAGAGTGTGAATTGACCTAAATATACTTTATCATTATATGTTTTAATGAATTTGAATTTTCTTATATTTTTCTAAATCAGTACATTTTACCAACATATTTTTATCGAGTGTATAAATTAATATTATGCCCAAAAACCATAATATTGGTGTTATAAATAATATACAAATAAATGACATTATGACCAAACATTTGTCGCCTTCCGGTCATATACAATGTATTGCCCCAAAAAACAAAATATTTATAATATCTTTAGTTGCTTATGAATTTGTCGAAGGAGTTAAACATTAACGAAATATTCAATAATATTTGTATCTTATGTAGTGATTGCTATAAACCAAAAATTGATTTACTACAAATACGCTTGAATATGATTTATTTTCAATTTAATTTAATTCAATTTAACATTGAAAGTAACTATTCAATTTTATACAAATATTTGCAGTAATATGTGTGTGTGTGTACGTACTACTATGATTTCTACGTAATTTGTGTCTAATTAATTACACATGAACAAATAAAATATAAAGTACACTTGATTTGCATATTTCAGCCAAATAAAATCATATAAAAATACCACAATTACTATAAACAAACACATTGTTGTTGTTACAATTGAAACAGGCAAACAAACAAAGAACCTGCATGTACATTAGAGTTGTCCAAAAAAAAAAAACATAAAAGTTTGATTTTTATTTTATTTATATATTTCATATTAATTATGTAATTATAAATTATATCCTAATACCCTAACCGAGCACTAGCAACAAAGGCCATCGGTTTGTTGTAGCGAAAACAGACCAGAGCCTCTGGTGGGAATCGAACCCACGACCCCCGCACTGATAAGCTAGCACGCTACCAACTAGCCTACCGGGGCGCTATATAAATGTAAAAGTTTGATTTCGCAATCTCGACAATGTTGACCCTATTTCTTAATGTCTAAAAACTCTCTGTGCCAAATTTCAGCAAAATTTGTTTATATTTAGAGATAGCACAAAATATTAACTTTTAAGAATTAGTAATTTGTCGTTAAAGTCCTCGTAATTTATAAAGGGTGGTTTAATTTTAAGGGCCGACCACACCAAAACGTCAAGTTTTTTTCTGCATTTCATTTGACATTTATCAATTTCAGACTAACTCAATTTTAACCATGGAAAGATACACAATCGAGCAACCCGTTAAAGTTATTCAGGCTTTTTATGCAAATGGGCGTTCAAATCAAAGTGCATTTCATGCACTTCGTGATTTTTTTTTTGGTCAGCATAATCGACTAAATGTGTCCACAATCGGGAAAACTGTAGGCGAATTTCAGCAAACCGGGTCTGTGAAAACACCTGTGTATGCTCGCCCAGTTCGTTTTGCGGAAAACATTGTTGTTGTTCGCGATAGTGTGTCATAAGGTCGGCCAAGCATTTACCGTGAATGGTGTTCGCTATCGCGAGATGATAACGAACCTATTGTGGCCAGGAATTGAGGATATGACCATGGACTATATGTGGTTTCAACAGGACGGTGCCACTTGCCACACAGCTAACGAAACAATGGGTCTTTTGCGCAACAAAAAAAAGAATATATTAATGTGCATTAAAGGAATACGAGATCAAAAATTTAAAATAAAATTTGTAACTTTTAAGTAGTTCGCGATTTTTTTTTTAATTTATGCATTAAAATACATATTTTAGTTAAAATATCAAAATTTTCTGAAAATATGTAAGTAAAAATTTGTGCAATTTGTGGTTTTTAAATTATGCGCGGTTTTGAAAAATTCAAGAAAATTCGATTTTTTTGTGATATTTTCCTAACTGTATAAAAAGGTTGGTCTCGAAAAATCCAACTTATTATACTTTTGCAATTTACTTTCCAAGAGCTTTCATTAGACATGACATGACATTGTTTTTTTTAAACGATAATAGTTATCCTTACATCTGAATGTAAAATTTTACTTTTTTTAGGTTTTCGCTATTAAGCGTATTAAAATTAAATTTTTAACAAAATCCTGTCTCACTCAATTAAGAATTTTGTGCAGAGGTAAATATAAGCAAATTTCTTGATAAAAATCGAAAATTTTTTGTATGAAATTTTTGCGAAATTCGCGACTCCGAATTTTATTTTGATTTTATATTCGCAATGTTTACCCAAAAATATAATAGATTTGATGACTGCCGATCCTAATAATTATATTTAATTTTTCTCAATTTAATTTTTTTATTTGTTTAAATTAATAGAACAAGTACAACTGTGAAACTTCAATGCGACCTGTTAATACAACTTTTTTTTCTTTGGCAGACCATAGTTTTTTCCATAATGTGTGGAGTTCGTGAATTCGAACTTTTTTAATTTTATGGACCTCCTTAATGTACATATATACAACCCACGTAGAATAGAATGTAGGAGTATAAGTTTAAAAATAACACGCATATCAACATTTGCATACAACCGAAAATATCCTGGCAAATAACAAAGTTATTTTATATAACAGAGCTGGCATGACTTGGTAAATATTTTTTTCCCACAAAAAAATATGTTGGTTGTTAAAATTGTTCATTATTTAATAGTGTTAGTTTACTTTCCTGTAAAATCCCACAATTTTGAAGAACTTCAATTAAAAAGAAATCTTTTTAAAATTCTAAAGCAAATCAAACAAATTCTAACTTGAATTCAACCAAGCAAAGAAATCGGGAATGCCGATAGCCCCTACATCAAGTAAAGTTCGGGAAGGGTCCTTATCCTTATCTTATGGACAGAGCAGAAAATATTAAGATACATCTTAATAAAGCAAATATGAGGACTAAAGTCCAAATAAAATATGATTTTTTTTTAAATTTAAAGACATCATTTAATTTATAATTTATATAAGTAGCTTAAATGACTTAAGCTAGGTATCGGTATAAAATGAAAATTCAAAACCAGTGATGCCAATTACAGGGAAAATTACCTTTTTGTAGGGATTTTTTCCTACAAATTATTTTGCATACCCATGTAAAAATCGAAATATATATGAACATACATGATCATACATGGGCTTGTATATGATCATACATGGGCATACATGGTCATATACGTCCATACATGATCTCATATATGACCATATATCTTCGGATCCGAAATTTGAGGGCATATGGTGATATATGTGCATGTATTATCATACATGCTCATATATTATTCATGTATGCTCGTATATGATCATATACCCATATACCCTCAAATTTCAGATCCGAAGATATATGACCATATATGAGATCATGTATGGTCATATATTGAACAATGTATGGACGTATATGACCATGTATGCCCATGTATGATCATATAAAGGCCCATGTATGATCATGTATGCTCATATATATTTCGATTTTGACATGGGTACTAAAAATTTTTGGAATCCTTTTCTTTTTCAAAAGAACCCGGCTAAGAATATCCGCATATGTTCACATATAATCTATCCATACATGTCTCATATATGTACATTAACGAAAATTGAGGACACTTAAAAAAAAGACATGAACTAAAAGTTAATCAAAAATTTCCTTAAAAATAATTTAAAAATTTTCCTCAATTTAAGTAAAATTTTATTAACACTTTGAAAAATTTTCTTAAAATAAATAAAAAGTCCTATGTTTGGATAAAAACAAAATAGTTTTTAAACTCAGAAATAGTTCTTAAGTAATATTTCTTGATTTTAGGAAAAAAGAAAACAAGTAGTATATTAAATAAAAGTTTATCAATTTTTAAGAAAAATATCTTAGTTTTAAGAAATTTGCATATTAAAATATAATATAACTAAGTTTAGTTAAAAAAAAAATTTTGAACATAATTTACTTCCATTTAGTTCAGAAAATGTCTAAAATGAGAAAGTACTTCAACTAAATGTGTGTTTATTTTTTTTCGCGAGTAGTAAAATTAACTAAATTTAAGAAAGCCATTTCTAAATTCTGTGTTTGGGTCTACCACTTTCTAATTTTTATGAATTGTTTTCTAAAAATTAGTTCAGGCAATTAAAAACAAAAAATAATAATTTTTTTCCTATGTAATAACAAAAATTTATTTGAAACTGATGAACTATTTAAAAGGAAAATTTTCATGCAACTTAGTTCAGATAAATTTGAAAAATTTTAATAAAATATTATTTTTTTTCAAGTAAAAGTTTTCTAATTTTTCAGAAATAATAACCTTAGGTATAGGATTTTTTTTGTTGGAAAACGTTTAACTTATTTTCAATTTATTTATTTATTATTTTTATTAAACATATAATTACAAATTATATCCTAATACCCTAACCGAACACTAGCAACGAAAGCTATCGGCTCGTTGTAGCGAAAACAGACCAGAGCCTCTGGTGGGAATCGAACACACGACCCCCGCACTGATAAGCTAGCATGCTATCAACTAGCCTACCGTGCATGATTGTAATTTTTGTTTCGTGATTTAAAAATCCCACATGTGCCCATCTCTAATCTTAACAGTCTTAAATATTGAACTTAAAGAAGCTTAAAATATATTTTTATGTTTTGTTAGCAAAAGGCAAAAAAAAAATTCAAATTTGTGCTTTTATGTAATAATTTTGTTGTGTTTTTACAACAATTTCCTTAAATTAGTTAATTTAAGAAGACAAAGGACCCCCAGTGTTCCTTAGCCACAGATGCCGCGTGTCACTTTGGGCATTCCTTTTTGTAGTTCTCCTTAGAAGCACCATTAATTAACTATAAAATTCTCTGACTTTGTTACAATTCATTACATTTCAGGATATCATGCAGTACATTTTTTAATTTGTTTACCTATTTGCTAATGAAATTGAATTTATATTTTAAATGCATGAGTTCAGTATAATTCAATTTAATTTAAAGAGAAAGATGTGTAACAAAAAGCTTGTTAAGAACACAAAGTGGAAGTCCTCTGAAAGTGGAAAAATACTTATGGTTAAATATATTATTTTTATCATGGAAACTGTTTCATATTTATTAGAAAATTTCTATGAAATTTAAGGATGATTTTGACTTAAAAGAAGTGCTATTTAACTTGATGTTAGAAAATATTTTCTTATTTTTTAGGGAGTTAAGTCCCAGTTTTTAGTAAAAAAAATATCTAATGAACTTAAATAAAAGAAAATTTTTCTTAAAACCAAGAAAAAATTTCCTAAGCAACAGTAAAATTTAAGATGATATATAGGAGGAAATTTTACTGTTAAAAATTTTGATCAAATTTTAAGTAAAACTTGTTTCTTAATTTCAAGGAAAATTTTATTATATATTGGTAAAAAGTGTCTTTGGCGTCGTTTTCATTTCAATTTTTCCTCCAATTAAGTTAATTTTTCTCAATTCTGGTTCAGTTTTGTTCGGTTATAGCGTTGTCAAAATATTTAAAATTGTTGCTTTCCCAATGATTTTATTTCACAAAAAGTGGTAAATTTTGTATTGACAGTATTCGTAAAGCAGTTTTTCCAAACGTTGGACCATCATTGCATAATTTTAGTAAAACAATGCTTTGTCAATGTTTTGGTTTTTATACCAATATCAAAAATATTGTATTTTTTGCATATCCAAAAAATATAACCAAGAGCAAAAGGCGTATCTAGTTGGAAAGCTTGATCAAGTACCTTCAAAATGATATTTAATCTTATATCATATCCAGAAATGGGAGAGTTTAAAAAATATTTTATTTTAAATAATTTTGTTCGAGGAAATTAAGCAATTAAGTTCACTAAATACGAACGTAAAGGAGGAATATATTATAAATATATGAAAGCAAAGTAGTCTTACCTTGAACAATTTTACGAAAATTCAAAAAATCTGAAAAGGAAATAATATTCTTTTAATACACATTTTACAATTCAATTAAGAAAATTGTTTTTTTTTTTTTATAAAATTTGTTTATATTATGAGAAATATAAAAATAGGTACCAACGAAAGATAATTTTTGATTTAAAATAATTAAATTTATGATATATATGTATATCAGATAGAGAGTTTATTTCGGGTCTACCTTATACAGTCAAGGAAAAAAGTCTACATACACCTTACAATTTTGAAGTTTTAGGGAATTAGTAGCGATAATTTAAAAAGATTTTATAGCAATGTTTAAGGCATGTATAGTATAGACTATTTAAAGAAAAACAAGTAAGAGCGGCTAAATTCGGCTATGCCGAATCTTATATACCCTTCACCATGGTTGGGAAAAAAACTGAAGTTTATATATGGACATATAAGGAATGGACAGATTTATATACGGACGCCTTTTTTTGGTGATAAAACTTGGACTCGGAAGATTTATGGTTCCAGAAAATAGGTATTTTAAAAAAAATTATGTTTTGGGCATAACTTTTTTGTATCTGAACCGATATTTCCGAGTTTTTCAGCAAATATGTTATACTAAAGATTTTCGATCTTTTTCTATATAAGACGTATCCATAGGTCATATTACAGCTCTAGAATAGTGTTTGTTGTTTGTGTATAAAAGGTGAAGAGGTGAAAGAAAAGAATTTCAACAAATCGTTAAAAGAAATCACTACAACTGCATGTGTTTTATTTCTACAAAAACGTTTGATTTAGCTGGCAAATTTGCATTTGGGATTTTTTTTCGCTTTTTTATTAAAAATATTTTTAATTTCTTTAGCTTAATTTTGAAAAATTTGAAGGAAAATAATTTATAATTTTTTTTTATAAATTATTATAAGTTATGACCTAAAATAGTTGCACTCAAAGGGAAATTATGTATAAAATTTTCTTAATATGTGAGAAATAAAATGGGTTAAAAATCTTTTTATAAATTCTTTTAAATCGGAGCAAAAAATAGAAATAAAACCGTTTGTATTTTGTTTGTATCAGAGGGTTTTTATAAAAATGTTGATGTTTTTAGCCTATTTATGGATTATTTAATTATTAATATAAAATTTTATATAAATTAATTATTAAATGTTTAAAAAAAACCAAAAAAAAAAGTCTTAAGAAAATAATAAAAAAAAAAATGTAAAAAAAAAGTGAATTGACCTGACCGAGATTTGAACCTCGAACCCCGCGGCCTTAGAGAAAAAAAAAGTATTTGTGACGCAGCGTCTAGACAACTGAGCTATTGAAGCTCACACAAAATCATCGTCAATAGAGGTACATATATAAAAGTCTTCGTTTATTAGAGATTTGTTTAGTTTTTATTTAAATGACAAATCTTTGTATGTGTGTTGTTTGTGTATAAAAGGTGGAGATGAAAGAAAAGAATTTTAACACATGGATGTGTTTGTTATGCGCAAAGTTCTACATACATATTAAACAAAGGGATTTTACCGGAAAAATTAGAGGTAGTCCTGGTTTTTTGCTAATATCTCAGCCATTTATAAACCGATCTGTCTGATTTTTAATAGAAAACAGAAATGGATCACATGTAACAGAAATAAAAAACAATCAAGTCCTCATCATGTGTGGGTTCTTCGAAAAACCCATTTCAACACACAGACGGACATCGTTAAATCAACTTTGCTCTTCATACTTTATAGGGTCTAAGATCAACAGATAAGATATAACATAGAAATTATTAGGAAAAAACAAAATAATTAGCGGGAAAAAAGCAGCTCCTATTATCAAATTGAAAATTAAAAACAAAGAAAAATAAATAACCGTTAACTTTGTCAATTTATTAAATTTACGTTGACAAAGTGATAACTAAAGAAGATATTATTTATTTTTTATTTAAATTTAAATCCTTGAAAATGGAAAATCGGAAAGAGATTCATATTTCAGTTAGAAATATGGTAGTAAATCTCCGAAAGGAAAATAAATCTTATCGATAAATTGCTAAGATTGATAAATTTAGTCTTACTACTGTGCAGACGATCATTAGAAATTGTGATAGTACCAAAAGTACCGAAAATAAGCCACGATCTGGTAGATCCAAAAAGCTTTCGAGACTCGATGTTAGCAGCACTATTGAAGTAGTAAACCAGGATCCGAAAATAAGTGTCCCAAAATTGGCGGAACACATCGAAAAATGTTCCAATATAATTGATACTCCACGAATAATAATAAACGTTTTGCATGACAATGGTTTTAAACTCAGTTAGCACACAAAAACAACTAATTTTAGCGGTGAGTTTGCTGAAGCACATCAGAGTTTGCTAAGCACATCTGGACAAGGGTATGGATTTTTGGAAGCGTGTTATATTTACCGACGAAAGTAAGTATAACATTTTCGGAAGTAATGGCCTACCTACAGTTAAACATGATGGCGGCAACGTTATGGTTTCGGGCGCAATTGCTTCGAAGGTAATATGGAACGCTATCAATATAAAAACATATTGGAACAAAATCTAATGGCATCTGTTGATAGCTTGGGTCTGGGAAATCAATGGATTTTCCAACAAGATAACGACCCTAAGCATACTGCACACATAGTTCGACACTGGCTTCTTTACTATGCCCCCAAGACAGCTGAATTCACCACCCCAGTCACCGGACTTAAATCCAATAGAGCACATATGGGACGTTTTAGAAAAATTGCCACAAAAATTCGACATTAGTAGCCGTGAAGCATTAAAAACGGCCCTTATTCGTGCATGGGCCGACATAACACCCGATATTACAGAGAATTTGGTGACATCAATGCCCCGTCGTCTTCAAGCAGTAATTGATGCCCAAGGTGGGCCGACCAAATATTAAAAGTTAAAATCTTTTCTTTTTATTTGCAAAATTTTCGTATGAATTTTTCATGTTTTTGTTATTATTGTTTTTATTATAAAAATGAATTACTTTTTTATTTTATAAATAAACTTATTTATTAATGCCTTAAATATTTGTATAAACTTTTTTTATATTTTCTTCGCAAACTCTGTTAAGCCCATAAATCAAAGCGTGTATGTAGACTTTTTCCTTGACTGTAGGTGTATAAAAAAAAGCAAAAAAATTTTATGCAGAATATAAAAATATGTACCATTTTTGTCAAAAAAAATTTTTTTATACCAAATAACAAAAATACTTGATTTTTGATATAATATTAGATAGAGAGTTCATTTCGGTTCAATCTTATAGGCAAGTAGTTAAAAAAAATCATTGTTATTTGAAAGTTTTAACCCCATCCATAGCACTCTTTTTTCACACACATTAAAAATGTTGTTCTAGAAAAATTTGTAACTTCTAGGGCAATATTTATGGTAAGTTAAAAAAATTTTTATTTTTAAAGTGGAACGGTTTTACTAATTTGCTTTATATAAAATAAATAAAATATTTATAAAAGATTTTATAATAAATAAAAAAGGGGCTTAATTTGTAATAAATTACGAACATTATTCAAAAAATTACATTTTACTATAGGTTAGTTTTTTTTCGAATTGTATATATATATAACTATAACTAATTGTAAAGAAAATTACTTTCCCTACTTACCAGACTTTTCTTTATTTTTCGTAAACAAATACAATTGAAACTTTTAGGCCGCCATTGTACGAAAGCTTTTTTCATATATGTTCTTTGCGGGATCGCGAAATGGAGCAATTTTATTATTTGCCCTGCTCTACCTTCACCAACAAACACATAATTTATTTCTTAGGTTTTGTTATTTTAAATATTTTATCAAATTAAATATCCAAAAATTTAAAATATTTTTATGACAAATATTTTTGATTACATTTAAAAGAGAAAAGCTAATAATTTCTAAAACTTGGCAGCATTTTTATGAATTCTTAATTTTTAAGTTGCTGTATCTATAACTACTATCTATCTATTTCAATTTGTATGGAATATTTATAAAAAAATTCGAAAAAAAACAAACTTTATATATAAATTTGTTTTAAAATCATTTTTCTGATATTTTTAATAAACTAAGTCCTCAAGAGAAAAAAAAGAGTCTTAAGTTAAGATCACTAATATTTATTAATTTAAATGGAAATTTATAAGAAAATTTAATAAAAATCATTGAATACAAATGCAATTAAAATTTTTTAATTATAAAATTTTGTTTCATGCCAAAAACCGCATTAGCCACTTAAGCCAATTATGTTTCAGCCTTAATGGTTTTATTTTATATTTTAAATATTTGCAAAGCTTTTATTTTATCAAATTTTATTTCTATGATTAAATTTAATATATTTAAACTTTAATCGCAGATAAAAAACAGCACATTGCTTATACAAAATAATTCAACCGAAATGTGTTTGTTTAAGCCGTTTTGCAATCATGCTTAAAAGCCTTGAATAAGCTGATATTTAGAAGGTGTAAAAAAAAGAACATTGGATTAAAGCCGTTAAATACAGGAAAAAAGTTTTTTTGTTTAGATTTTTGCACATGTTGATGCCGTTTTGTTTTATTTTTTTTTTTTTTGGTATTCACAGTTTTATTAGTTGTTAGCTTTGTTTCTTTTATTGTCCTGCTTATTGTTTTCGGTTGAATGTCTGTTGGTAGGGTGGCCTTTTTCATTATAATAGAAAATAGTAGGGAACAAATTAATGTTAATTTACACAGCTGTTGCGGTTTAATGATATTTTTCGTGTATTTCGATTTTTTTTCTGGATTAGTATTATTTCAATACGGCAGTGGTTTTTGGAATTGAAAAATGTTGTTATATATTTTTAAGAATATTTAATAGTCTCAAGTAAATTAATCATAATTTTGTGTTTTATAAAACTTCATTTGTAGTAAAAAAATATTGGTGATTTTACGAAATAAATATTTTTTAAAAAGTTTTAACTTTTTTATATAAAAATAAATTTTTAAGCGAAAATAAAAATGATCCTTTTTACTCCAGAAGCCTCAAGTCATTTTAAAACTTGAAACAATTTATTTTATAAAATTCTATTTTTATTGGTAAATATAGAAGAATGCATATAAAATAATTTAGCCTTAAACCAAATTTCAGCAGTCCTTTCTTTAAAGATCATACAAGGAAGTCTTTTATCATGAATTTAATCTTAATTAGTGTGTGCCCAGGAAGAACCCTTTCTTGTTAGTGTAGAAAATTTATCAATTTAAATATTTTTAAAAAGTTTTATATAAAAAAATTATATTAATTCGTTTGACTTTAAGTTCTTTAAAACACAATTTCTAATATTGTTAATTACACTAGTTTAGAAAATAATTAAAAATTTTGTGCACCAAGAAGGAAGGCACTTTAAACAAAATACTTTGTTTAAATAAATCTTTTTTTTAATTTATTCTTTTAATAACATTTATTTAAAGCATAAATGCAAATCTCGTATCATTGGAAAAGGCTTTTTAAAGGGTTATTTACTGGTACTTTCGTATCATTGGAAAGGGATTTTAAGGGCTATATCCTGGTACTTTTTTGATCTTTCGTACACTCAAAAAAAAAAAAAACAAAAATGAACTAGAATTTAGAAAAATTAACTTATTTGGAAAAGAGTAAAATTTAGAAAACAGTAAAATTTTCTCCTATTAGATCATACATCATCTAAAATTGTACTGTTAGTTAGAAAGTATTTCCTTGGTATTATGAAAAATTTTATTTAATTTAAGTTCATTAGATAATTTTTTTTTTGCTAAAAATTGGGACTTAACTCCCTAAAAATAAGAAAATATTTTCTAACAACAAGTTAAATAGCACTTTTTTTAAGTGAAATTTATCCTTATCCTGCTTCTATGGTAAAGGTAATATATTTTACCATATATTTCAAAGTACTTTACACTCATTGAGTAGGTATTTTCCCACTTTCGGAGGACTTCCGCTTTGTGAGGACACTGCTCTTAACAAGCTTTTTGCTATATAATTTTGTCTAAAAACTAAATTGAATTATACTAAATTCATGTATTTAAAATATTAATTAAATTTCATTAGCAAAAAGGTAAATAAATTACAAATAAATGTACAGCAGGATATCCTGAAATGTACAGTCAGATCCTTTTCGTAGTTAATTAACGGTTCTGCTTGAGAGAACCACAAAAAGGGACGCCCTACGTGACACACTGCATCTATGGCTAAGGAACACTGAGGGTCCTTTGTCTTCTTAAATTGACTAATTTAAGGAAATTGTTGCAAAAATACAAAATATCACAGTTACATTGCTTGTTATTATTGAAAAATGGAAAAGTCATAAGTTTATTTTATGGGATTTTTAGCTTAAACTTTATTTGACATATACAAATTTAAACTTTTTTATTATCAAAATTTAATAAGCGCTATGTCAATTATAGGAAAGCCATTATACCGATATTTTGTATTGTAGTCAACAAACAAATTTATTACATAAAAGCGCAAATTCGAAATTTTGTACCCTTTGCTAGCAAAATTTTAAAATATATTTTAAACTACTTTAAGTTCAATATTAAAGACTGTTAAGATTAGAGATTTGATGAGATTATTGACTTACGCTCACGCACAATTACGAACCAAAAATTACAATCATGCACGATAGTTTTTTTAAATGGTTACTTTAATTTCTTTTATATAAAATATATTTTCTTGAAAATTAGGAAAACTAACTGGTTTGTTTTTAATTGATGGTTTTTTTGGAATAGAATATTAAAAAAAAATTTAAACGTTTTCCAACAAATTTGATTGTTTTTTAAAAACTTTTACTTGAAAAAAGTATATTTTATTAAAATTTTTAATTTTTATCTAAACTAAGTTGCATGAAAATTTTCCTTAGAAATAGTTCATCAGTTTCTAAAATCTAGTAAATTTTTATTATTACATAGGAAAAAATTTATTACTTTTTGTTTTTAATTGAGAAAGTGCTATACTTAAAAACTGAATTTGGAAATGGCTTTCTAAAATTTTGTTATTTTATTACTCGCGAACAAAAAATGAACACACATTAAGTTCAAGTACTTTCTCGATTTAAGTTAGACACATTTTTTGAACTAAATGGGAGTAAATTATGTCCTTAATTTTTTTTGTTTTTGAACTAAACTTAATTTTATTACATTTGAGTATTCAATTTTCTTAAAACTAAGATATTTTTTCTAACAATTAATAGATTTTTATTTAATTGGCTTGTTTTTTTCCTAAAATCAAGAAATATTACTTAGGAAATACATATATGAACTATTTTTGAGTATATAAACTATTTCGTTTTTCCTCAATCTTAGGAATTTTTATTCTTTTTAAGAAAATTTTTCTAAGTTTTAATAAAATTTTATTTAAATTGAGGTCAATTTATAAACTATTTTGAAGAAAATGTTTGATTACATTTTAGTTCATGTCTTTTTTTTTTTGAGTGTAGATGTTGTAAAAAATATATGGAGAAGAAGAAATGACTTCCGAATTCACAATCCAAATGTTGTACAAATCGAAGGGTTGGAATACTTTCCTTGCTGACGTGTCGATTATTTTCAATTTGCTTTTAATATTACATTTTACTTCACCAATACTAGGAATAGTAGAACTTAAACCTTAAGAAAAGTACTGCGATTTTAGTATTTTACAGGCCAGAATACACAAAAAAAAATATATTCAGTGCTCAAAATGGCTGTAGACTAGTGTAAAGCACATTTATATGCCTATTAAAAGATGTCTTGTTATAATGTCTTTAAAAACATTCTCTTAAGTAAAAAAGCCCACAAACAGGAAAATAAATTGAAAAACAAAAACAATAATTTTAATATCATTTAATCTTAAAATACCACAGCATAATATTTTAAAAATAGAAAATATTAAAACATTACACGCAATAAAAGGTAAATTTTATGTTGGTTGTTTTCATCTTTCAACTTTTCTTGTCATTATGACTTCGGTTTCGTTTGACAAAAAAAAAAAATCAACAAACATACAAAAGAAACTCTCAAAAAACTCATAATAACTTAAATAAATAAACAGAAAAACAAAATAAAAGAAAAAAAAACAACTTAAATAAATCTGATGACCCTCCAAGACATGAAAACTGAAAAATCAACAAACGTTCCATGTTGACTTTGTCATTTACAACAACTACTTGCGATAAAAACAACAATAAAACGCACATATAAATACTAGTATGTGAGGGAGAATAATGTTGGTACAAAAGTAGGTACCAATAAAAAGTACAATCTTCAAAAAAAAAGCAAATTACAGTTAAAGCCAGGTAAAAGGTAATGAGAATTTTTTTTGAAACAAATATTACAGCTGATATCGTATATTGCACAGTGGGGTATATTTAAAATTTGCCACTATCTCCAAAAATGTGGTTTAAGACCCTAGGCCAGCGATTTTCTCATAAATATAACAGACACTAGCCAAAATTTACAGGCGAACTAGCATTAAAGCCTGATACTTTGATACCTCGTTTACACAGACTATTACAGGGGAAACTTTTCATCTTCTTAACTTTATGATTTAATTCCAAAAATGATCTCTTCACTGAATAAGCTCCTACCCCAGGTATTAAATATTTAAACAAATTATACAAAATGATGAAGATGTCTACGCTGGTGGCGGCACCTACATGTTAAACTTGAAGTTTAAACTCCAGCGGTTATGCTTGATAATTAAGTACGAACTTTTTCCCACTTTAACCTAATTTTTGTCACGTTCTTGTTGGATATTTCACAAAGTGCTTTACCAGTGAATTAGCTCATATCTTCAAGAAAATATGTTTGAAAATTTGAGATTTCTAGCAAAATGGGTTTGGTCAAGGCGTTAAGGGGCAGATTGTTCCCTCATTTGTTGTTTGATTTTATATTGTACTTTTTTATAGAAATTCAATTCCACTCCTTTTTCATTCCATTTCGTGGGTCTTGTTTAATGTTTCAATTCCACTCGTTCTCTAGTCCATTTCGTTTCCCTTGTCAAGTGTTTCAATTCCACTCATTACCCGTTCAATTTCATTTCACATCTTACGATGTTCTGGCGTGAATTCCAAAAACCTACAAATGGACAAAAGGGCCTTCACCGGACAGGTCTTTAAGAGCCTAATAGCTTTTTCCACTGACCTACATCTTACATCTTTCATCAATTTGCAAAGATGTTAACATCTTCCCATAAGAATTATACAGGCCAATTTTACATCTTTCTACATCTGCAAAAGATGATCCTTTCTCATTTAGTTCCATCTTACATCTTTCGTTATTTTAAGTGTCATCACTAAAAAATGGCAAAAAAAATCGATTTTCTCTGTGCCATCACTAGCAAACTGACATTGCAGAAAATAAACTCCAATGATTAATGCTTTCTCTAAATTCATTTTTAAATATTTTTTTATTTTTAACAAAAAATATGCATCTTTTTCTTTTATTTTTTGACAGCTAAATAAATGACAAATGAAAGATGTTGCCAATGTAAATTCATGTTTCACGTTTTCAACATCTTCCATGCGTTTTACAAAGATGTTGTTTAGTGTAAAAGACTATTATGCATCAATTTTTACCACGTTGCAGGTAAAAATTCTTAAAAGTTGCTTGTCAGTAAATTTTCTCATACTTTTTTTACCACGATACTGAAGAAGATTCTTAAAAGTTTATTATCACTGTGCCAGTCAGATTTGAACGCTATTTTTAACACGTTCCTGAAGAAAATGCCATAAAGTGCTTTCTTCTGTGTGTTAGCCCATCATTTGAGGAACACACGCAGAGAAAAACATGAATGTGCCAATCATATCCGAAAGGCATCATATATTTTACGTATTATGGTTGTGCCATATATGGTATATTTATCATATTATGATCATAAAATCATCATAATTTTACCATAATATGATTCGAAGCTATGAAAAAGTTCCTTATTTATATGAATATTTCTTTAATGTTTTCAGTAAATAAAAGATTTTAAAGAAAACTACTTGAAGACATTTTTAAATGCTAGGGACTTTTTTGATTAAAAAACATTGATTTTATAGACTTTTTCTAATTGAAAAATTCTTAGATTGTAAGGACATTTTTAAGAGTTTTTAGATAGTCCTTAGAGTCACAGGATTTTCCTTTTAGCAGAAGTCCTTTGAATCTAAGAATATTTCTATTATATTTGTCATGATGAAAAGTGCCCAGAATCTAAGAATTTTTAGAGTCTGAGGGTTTTTAAGAATATATAAATTTTTATCTAAAAAACAGTTTGCAGAATCTGAGAATTTTATTTTAGGAAAAAGAAAAAGTCCATAGAAGCTAAAAATGTTTCTATTAGAAAAACTTTAAAAAAAAACTATTATTTTATATAAGAATCCTTTTCGTTCAAAACAACTATTGGGTTCTACAGACTATTTATTTAAACAAATTATTTTATTAATATTCTGAGTACTTTTTTTTCACAAGAAAGTCGTTATTTTACAAGAATTGAATTATATATATTTCTTATTATTGTTTTTATTAAAAGAATTACAAATTTAAAATAATTATATCAAATCTTTTTGACAATGAATTGATAAGTGTAAATTATAATGTTATATGTACATATAAGGCATTTTGGAAAATAAAACCCTCCCGGTGAAAATTATCTTACATGGGTGACTGAACTGATAGAAAGTCAGTATTATGACTGTAAATTCCAAAGTCATGTTTTATTTGATTTATAATTATTCATTGACTGTTGCCAGCATTTTATAGTTCTATAATTATCATATTTATTTCATAGTCGGAATATTTGTTACCAGAGTATGGTTACAGCTAATTATGTTATCAAATAGATAGTGGCAATCATGAAATAATAAAATATTTACTATAATAATGATGGTAGCGACCAATTTATAAACCAATAACTTGATTGTGACAACCCTACCTGAATGCCGCAAGTATAATATAGTAGCAGTGATCATATTGCAATCATGTTTTTTCTCAGCGTGCACATTTTAGATTTCAGGTTTCTAACCAAAGGCGTTTGGAGAGGCCATCAAGGGGAATACTTTTCTTCCTTTTGACCTTTTTCCTAGGGAAAAGAAACCTTTGAATCAAATTACAAATTCCAAGATAAAGCAGCTCAGGCTGGGCGATGTTACGCTAGTAAGTCAGTTACGTAATTCTTTATTGACACAAGTAAATATTAATCCACTAAAATAGGGGGTTGCTATTGGTCTTGTATAAATCAGGTTTTTTCATCAAATAAGAAACTGTGATTTTTTGAAGTTTTATTTTTGTTTTTATTTTTACTGCAAAATAAGATTTTTTTTAATGATTTAAAACTGATTTATATATATTTAACGATACTAATTTAGAACTTGCGGTTTATTAACCACAAAGCTTTGCCTTTTCGGTTTATGCTCATTGAAAAAATAAGACGGGAAATCACCGAGTAATTCGTGGTGTGTATAATTCAGTCATATGCATGTAAAATTTCATAAGTTTGTACACATTTGGATTGATGACTGAAGGTCAAAGTGAAAGTTGCTCATTTGGGTGAGTTTTTTTTTTTTTTTAAAATTACAAATAAACGTAAAAATACTTTTTTTTTGGACAGTAAGGTAAACTAAATGTTAATAAAAACAAATTATTTTGTGTTGAAATAAAGCTTGAGAAACTAGATTTATTACTATTTCATAATTTTCTATGACAAAAAAAATTTCCAGAAATTAGAACTTTTCAGAAATTAAAACAACCCGAGAAACAAAGTGGTACTAATTTGTAGGATTCTACTGTATTTATAAAGGGTGTCCCAAGAAGAACGCAATTTTTAAATTTTAAATAAAATACAGATATTTAACTTTATTATATCGTAAAGTAGACAGAATGAGGTTATGTATGGAACAATATATCGTGCAGATGGCCGCCGCGGCTTTGCTGGCATGCACGCGATCTTTTAATGAAATTTTCAATGACCATTTTGCATGAATGCTGCGGTATTTCATTAATGCAGCGTCCAATTTCCTTTTTTAAGGCTTGAGTCGTCGTCGGCTTATTCGCGTAAACCATCGACTTCAAAAAACCCCAAAGAAAAAAATCTAATGGTGTTAAATCGCACGATCTAGGCGGCCAATTCTGATCTCCAAAACGCGAAATAACACGACCGGGAAATGACTGATGCAGCAATTGAATTGTTTCTCTGGCTGTATGACATGTGTCGCCGTCTTGTTGGAACCACATGCCCTCCACATTCATTTCTTCAATTCTAGGCAAGAAAAAACTGGTTATCATTTCACGATACCGAACACCATTGACTGTTTGCGCTTGACCTGCCTCATTTTCATAAAAAAAAGGTCCAATGATTCCTCCAGCCCAAAAACCACACCACACAGTGACACGTTGAGGATGCATTTGCTTCTCGTGAATCACTCGAGGATTTTCCTCACCCCAAATGCGACAATTCTGCCTATTGACGAAGCCATCAAGATGAAAATGGGCCTCGTCACTGAAGATGATTTTATCGGCAAAATCAGCATTTTCATGTTGTCTCTCCAATACCCAATTAACGAACTCCCTTCGCTGTCCATGGTCAGCTGGCTTCAGTTCCTGAGTCAATTGAACTTTGTATGCATGAAGATGAAAATCTTTCGTCAAAATTCGCTGCAAAGTGGATTTGGAGACACCAATTTGCTGAGCTCGGTGTCGAATTGAGGTGGATGGAGTTTGAGCGACATCATCACATACAGCTGCGACATTTTCGGTCGATCGACCTGGTCGATGGCACGTTGTGGCACAGACCCAGTTTCGGCAAATTTATCCATTAATCTCTTTACAGTTGACTCTTTTGGAGCATTATTGTGACCCCAAATTGATCGCAATTTGCGAACTGTAGCCGCAAAACTTTCACCATTTTGGTAAAACAATTTCACAATGAGAATGCGTTGTTCATGCGTGTAGCGCTCCATTTTTACTAACCTCGTACCTTCTTCTAGCAAACAATAACAATTGTTCAAATGTCAAACAATGACACTTCGAATGTTGCCAGATTTAAAAATTGCGTTCTTCTTGGGACACCCTTTATTTGCGAAGTTTAGCCTGCCAACAAACATATGAGACAATTTTTGGTGAATCTTTATGTAGGTGTTTGATCTTAACATAAAGGGTGACCTTTATATGAGCGCTTGGTCTAAACATGGGTCCATTCTGGCTGAAAACAATTTGTTTTGCCCTTGAGCCAGATGAGTCAGAGAAGTTACCAAATTTCATCTTAATATTTCGACGTGTAGCGTGCAGGCAAAATTACATGGACAGTCAGGCGCACGGACATTGCTAAAACGTGTTCCAGAACATGAAAGTTTTAGGTATAAAACTTATTTATCGCACAAAAATTGGTTAAGACAAATTATAAAATCTGGTACTTTTTTTTGTACAAAATCAGAAATTAGTCGCTCTGCTGAAGTTGTTGTGAAATAAAATACACACACACACATTCAATAATTTAGAGTTTTTGTTGTTGTTTATATATTAAAAAATTGTTGTATTTAACATATATCTTTAAGATATCAAACCATTATACTGTGCAACATGTTTGAAGGTTGTACTACACAGGTTTGATATAAAAAATTTCATTTAGTATGATGATATTATGTGTTAGTGTAAAAAGTTAAATGTATAAGACCAGTTTCGTATTAACAGTTGACGAGTGTTAAACGTTTGCTGGTTCTGAGAGATGCAAATTTTTTTCAATTAAAATCAAACATTTTAAATGCAGCTGATGTTGTTATCGTTATCGTCGTGTTGACAAAAATACATATTAAAATATTTTTTTGTGTGTGACAGATTGACTGTTAATTTTGACTATTTTTTATAGTCATTATTATTGTATGTATTTTTGTTTTTACCACACATAGTTGTTGAACAACTATTGTTGTTAGCCATTTTACCGCTCGCGCCTCCATATGTCATCTTAACCAAGTGGTTAAGCTTACAAGTTCTTGTCTCCTCTCCACCGTAAACGTGTGCGTGCGGCGTATGTAGTCGTTGAAAAGTTTGTTCGTACATTCATACTTTTAAGGTTCGGCTGCTGTTGTTGTTGTTGTTTAAAACGTGTGTTTGTCTGCTGTGTGCCGCCTTTTGTTTTCATCGCCACAATCGACTCCAATCAGTTTGTTTATAACCGGTCTATGGTAGAGATTGTTAAAAATCTGTTTCCATTATTAAATAAAATTTTACAACAAAACAAATTTTAACGAGATATTTAAAAAAAGAACTGTTTAAATTTTATAAAAAAAATTATTTAATAAGATTTTTTTCGGAAAAATTTCCATTCAAAAGTGTTTAATTAAAACTCCTTACTTTTATATGTGAGAGTGTTGTGTATTGATGTTCTGTAAGATTTTGCAAAAAAAAAACCTGTTTAGGGCAACAAACGCCTTTTTGTCTGTTCTGAATATTATTGATATTCTTATTGTGTTTTAATAATTTTTATTTGTACGATTAAATTGCTGTATCTTTAGAATACCAAGAATCTTAATAAAGTCAAGTTTTCGCAAAGAAGATACAAATTTCAATAAAAAGATACAAAAGAATTTTAAAAATATTTATTAAAAACAAAAAATAACAAATGTGTTAAAAATAAAAATAAAAAATTCTTATAAAAAATAAAAGATACAAAAGTATTATTAAGATACTGTTTAAAAAAAATTTAAAAAAAGTTTATATGTACTCATATTCCAAAGAAATCAAAAATATCTTAAAGATACATATTAAAAAAAAAAAAATACAAAAATAAAGTTAAATTCCATCTAAAATAAACAAAACCGACAAAATTTGCATAACAACCTTAAAAATACTTAAAAAAAATAAAAAAGTTGTAATTGTATGTTTCAGCTGTTTCTCAACATAATAAACAAAATCGTAATGTGTAACACATTTTTAATTTAAAATTAATAGAATAACAAAGCAGAAAAAGTTTTTTCAAAAAAAAAGTGCAAAAGTTAAAAAAAAAACTGCAAAAGTATCTTAAAGGTAGTTGTTTAAAAGCTAATATAAATTACTAAAGTGTGTTATTGTATACCACGCCAAACCTGTAGAAAGTCAAACAAATAAGGAATTCATATATAAAAAAAAACTTTAAACTTAACGAGAAATTATTTAAATTAAAGCTTTCGCAAGTATCATAAAGATACTTATAATAAATTACATTTGAAATTAGATTTATTTTTTTTTATAAAATTACTCTAATTTTAATGTCAAATAGTGTTACAAAAAACAAAATATTATTAGAACCATTAAAAGCTCAATCGAATCAAAAAATTCTCAACATACCTGTTTAAAAAGGAATTGTAAAAAAATACATTGTTTTTTTTATAAGGATATTGAAGCAAAATCTATATCAACAGCAAGGTAAGTTATTTCATTGAAAATTCTAAAAATCACTGCGCACTTTTATCAAAACAAATTGGTTTTGGTGTTTGTACTGATTTCTCTTGATTTATTTCAAGCTTCTTTAGAGATCGCTCTATACGTGTTGTAATAGACGACGTTCAGTTAAATTCAGGGGTACCGCATGATTCCGTTCTTTCTCCTTCTCTATTTCTTGTCTTTTTTAATGACTTTCTTGGTTTAACTTTCAACCCTATCTTCTCTTTTGCTGATGACAGTAACATTTGTCATTAATTTTCTTTCGATCGCAGGCAAAGCCTCTTAGAGGTCGAGGTCAGGAGGCAAATCTTGAAACACTTAATCGGGACCTCTCGTTAGTTTTAGAATGGGGTCGTACAAATAGGGTGGATTTTAATGCACATAGACCCAATGTTGTATGATGACTCATAGGGTTGTGGTGTCTCCAGCGTCATCTGTCCAATTGGAGAGTATCGATATTGAGGAATCGGAAACTCTTGATGGAATAAACACATTTTTGAAGTGTCGAAAGAAGCACTCAAGTGTTTAGGTTTTTCAAAATGGTGCAAGAAGTACTTCACTCCGTCCGATCTCTTTACTATCTATACCACTTATATTCGCCTAAAATTGGAGTATAACTCCCATATATGGGCAGCTGCTTCCAGGTCTATTTTCGAACTTTTGGACCGTGTTCAAAGAAAAGCTTTGGCGCTTATCAATGACAGTAGGATATCCAGTTGTATTGATTCATTGTAGCATCGACGCAATGCGGGCTATGTGACACTGCTCTATCGATACTACCATGGGAAATGCTCTGCTGCGATAAGTGAACTGATCCCTCGGGTCCGGGTTTTCGTCCGGAATACTCGCTTCTCCAGTAGAGTCCATCCCTTTGTGGTCGATTGTCCAGTGAACCGCACAACACATTACAGGGAAAATTCGTTCATAAGTCGGACTAGTCCTCGCAGAGGTCTTCCCTGACAACTATAATATAGGGAAATTCAAGTCTAATATTCGAAAACACTGTTCCCTCTTTTCTCCTTCTCATAACCTATTTTCCCTGACATCAGCACAATGCACTGCATTCATAGGGACAACCCTGAGTGTTGATACATAAAAAAAAATCAAAAAACATCAAGAACAAAAAAAATCTTTGTATATGGAGAATAATAAATAAATAGCTTAACTTTATTCTTAAAGTCTTCTTTAAGCGGAGTTTACACTACGCTCAGAAAAAAACTTAGTGGAGCGATTAGTAAGCGATTTTCACTCCCACTTTACTATTTTTGTACTGACTTTTAGTAAAAAAAATATTATTTAGAAAATTTTTTTGCTATTTACATTTTAAAAATTTCAGAACTATTACCGAATATTTACAAATTTTTGTTGTTAATTTCAGAAAACATTTTGCTAATTTTAAAAAAGTGTATATTAAAGGAAATGTTATTTATAATAATTAAAACTTATACTTACAAACTTAAATTGCCTTGAAATGTAACATAGGTTGAAAAAGGGATCCGAAGTGAAGCCACTTAAAAAAGCACTTAACAATTCTAAAAATCAGCCTTTAAAACAATTAAAATTTGTTCTTTAAATACAAAAATTTTATTAAAAATATTTTTTACTTCAAAAATAAGCAAATTTAAATAAAATTATAAATTCGTTTATGTTTTAACTATTTTTTTTTTTAATTTTGTCTAAAACATTTTTTTAAAACAAATAAATAATAAATATGTATATTCGAATTCGTAAGGCAATTTCAAAAGAAATTAGAAATTTTAAAGTGTAACAAGAGTATATAAAAAATAATTGAGTTAATTTGTGCATTTTAATATTTTTTTTTTATAAATTAAAATTTTGCTGTATTTTACAATTTACTAAAATTTAGTAGCGCTTACTAATTTTTTAAACTAATTAAATTGTACTAATTTTAATAATAATTAGTAAATTTTTTTTGATAATTTTAGCAAACCGATTTTAAATTTCACTTTACAAAAGGTTTACTAAAATTTAGTAGCGGCTAATAATTGTTTCTACTAATTTCATTGTACTACACATCAGCAGACATGTGTTGCCGTGATTAGCAAAAAATACCGCTGGTCTCAAATTAGCAAAATTTTCCGTAATATTAGCAAAATTTTCAGTTGCCATTACAGACTTTTTTTGTGAGTGTATCTGATTTTTCATCTGATTTTACCTAAAGAAAATCAAATTTAAAATTCTATGAAATGATGCGCTTCTATAAAAAAATCTGTTTGGTAAACCGCTTTGGGTTTACACCTTCAGCTGCAAATCTTATACAATCAGATGAAAACAGCTGTTTTTGTTTGTTGCTTAATTGTTTTTTACCGCCAATTTATTTCACGTTACTGCGTTTTGCTTTGAAAAATGCAACACTGATACCATTTGATACACATAATTTTATGAAATATTTTAAAAAACAAAGAAATTAATCTGATGTAAAATTTGTAATCGGTTTTTTATACGTATCAGACAAAATAAATTTACATCATAGGATTTTTGCTATCTCACTAGTATTTTTTTTTTACAGATCCTACGACTTGTGGTAATGGAAACTAATTGTAACTCCCTATAAAGAATTAAATGTGTCTGAACACCGTCCAGCCCAAACTGCTGGAGATACGAATTTGAAAATTGAAACATTGGTACACCCTTAGTAGTAGACATCCAATAAGATGGGATTTTTTGTAAATTCCTTTGGGGACGGACAAATATGGGTATCTCCCTCTTGACGGCCTGCCCAAACGCCTTTGTCTAGAAACTTGAAATCTTAACTATGTGTTCTCTGTAATATGTTCCAAATAATTCACAGATACACAGAATAAAATCACAAAATTGTGTTTGTAATATTGAACATCTTTCATAGAAAATTTTTGTAAATACAAAAAAAAAAAAAAAAAAAATACTTTTTAAAAACGCACCAACAATGGAATTTGTAAATACAAAAAACTTTTTGTTATTTTTTTGTAACTTCAATATTTATTTTCAATTATTTTTTATATGAAAAATAAAAATTTACAAACATTTCAAAAAAAAAATTGTTAGAAATTTTGTGATACTATTTTCTGTGTATGGTACCTTTTCGATTTTTTTTTTTTTGCAGGAACGAGATAAAAAAAAATGAGGCACAAAATGGAAAAATTCTGTCTTTTAAAGGCCTTGGCTTAAAACACCCTGATAAAAAAAATCAGAATTTTCCTCAGGAACGTGGTAAAAAAATGTCCCCTCCTGAACCGTCTGCACAAGTCGCACTGATAAGGTACTTTTTGGCTCAGAAGGGGAAAAGTAGCCGCTGTGTACTTTTTGGAAAAATTTCAAATATAAGGGAGTTGAATACGAGAAAAGTCTCCCTTAAAGTGAAAAGTCTTCCTTAAAGTAAAATTCTCAGATTCTGCAAACTATTTCTTAGATAACAATTCATATAATCTTAAAAAAAAACTTAGATTCTAAGAGCTTTCTTTGAATAAAAAAATTCTTGAATTCTTAGAGTTTTCATCATGAAAAATACTTAAATTTTAAGGACTTTTGCTAAAATAAAAATTCTGAGACTAAGGAATATTTAAAAAAAATCTTAAAAATGTCCTTAGAATCTATGCTTTTTTCTCATAAATATTCTCAAATTTAAAGATTATTTAAATACACTCCCTAAAAAAAGACTGTAATGGCAACTGAAAATTTTGCTGTTATTATGGGAAATTTTGCTAATTTGAGCCCGGGGGTATTTTTTTGCTAATCTTGGCAACACATGTCTGCACATTTTATTTAGTAAAATCAGCAAAAAAATTACTAATTATTATTAATATTAGCACAAAATTTTGAATTTATTTTTTTTATCGAGCATCAAAATTTTTTATTTTTTTTTTCAAAAAATATTTTAGACAAAATTAAAAAAAAAATCAAAGGCTTAAAAATTTTAAAAACAAACGAATTTATCATTTTGTTTTAATTTGGTAATTTCTGTTTTGAAAAATATTTTAGTAAATTTTTTTGCTTTTAAGGTCATATTTTAAATGTTTTTTGAGCTGATTTTTAAACTAAAAAAACTTTTTAGTGCTACTTAAAGTGGATGTCCTATTTTTAGACATAAGTCGGTATATTCAATTCCGATCACTTTTTTCAATCTACGAGTATGTATATATTTTAATAAGAAATAAAATTTCCTTCAATATCCACTTTTTTTAAAATTAGTAATTTTTTTTGCTAATTTCAGCATATTGATTTTCAAAAATTTGTAAAATGATTTCTGAAATTAGCAACAAAAATTTCTAAATATTCTATAAAAATTTTGTAATTTGTAAAATGTAAATAGCAAAAAGATTTGCTAAATAATAAATAATTTATTTACTTAAAATCGGTGCAAAAATAGTTAAGTGGGATTGAAAATCATTTACAAATTTTCCTAATAATTTTTTTTCTGAGTGTAGTTTTAAATCATAATATAACTATAGGGACTGTATTATGGTAAAATTATGGTTATATTATTATCATAATATGATAACTATATTATAGTACTACTAAGGTTGGTACTATCATAATCTCAAAAATATATAATGCTCTTTGAATATGATTGCCCCAACCATATTTTTTCTTTGCGTGTATAAGTACTATTTACAATAAATTTGCTCACAACAAATAATTGTAGAATTATTCATTCTATTCTTCTCTTCTGTGTTATAAATTTATGATATGGATTCTATGTTTAAAATAAATATTTACTTTTATATAAAAAAAAAAAACAAAACAAACTGTTTTGATTTTCAAAGTAATGTTTTTAACATTTATTTATTTGTTTAACAATATTTCTGATAAGATAATTTATATGCAGAGCTGGGCGATCTTAATTACCATTATTCATTTGTAAAATTTGTTCATATTAATAATCCTATTAGTGCACATTTGTGGAATTAAACGTTTCCTTTAAGTTTTTTTTAATACCAGTCATGGGAAATAATGAATGTTTTTGTTTCCTTAAATATTATGCCATTGAATGCAATCACTTCGTTTACATGTAAAGGATGTAATGGGGTAATTACCGTGTAATTAAGTAAACAGAATTACTTTAAACTTTCCATATTTGGTATCCCAATGTGAGCGTAGCTCTGATAGACTAATTAATATAAACAAATTACACAAGTGAATAATTTTAAAATATAATTGAGATCGCCCAAGTAAGTTATATAAACAAATAATAAAATAAATGTATCTTGACATCTATGTATTCACCTTTCATGTTATATTTTATCATAAATAATTGTTTGTAATTATTGTGTGTATTGTATTGTATTTATTAAATTGTACTCTTGTACTAAATACACATAGTTTGTATCTAATATTTATTACATACAAAAAAAATTATTTGTTCCCTGTTTTTTATTTATTAATATTGCAAGTGTTTTATTTTTTTTTTATTTTGTCGGTTTGTCTATTTAGTTTCTTTACAATATAAAATTGTGTGTTTGGCATAATTAATTAACACAGATATTTTTCTTTTAAGGTAGGTTTTCCTTAAACAAATAAGTGGGGTTTTGCATATTTAATAACACAGTACAACAAAATATGAAAAATTTAATGGATGGTTACAATTTAAGTAATATTTGAAAAAAAAATCTAGGAAATTTCAAGTTTTTGTTAAGCTTTTTATTAAAACATTTTACTCCAAAATTTCTAGAGTTTGTTTGTGGATTGTTCTAGATTTCACCAAATTTACAATTTTTTAGTTTAAATCGTTTAAAAAAGGTTTTAAGGCAATCTAGGACTAATATGGTACCCAGCAAAAATAAAGCTGCCAAAGAAGCAATAAAAGCATTACTACTATGGCAAAGGCATCACTTCTTTTCTGATGGTTTCATCGATAAATTTAACATTAGCGTGTCATAGGATGGAAGTATTCTAATGTAGCTACTAGCATTACTTATACTTTACTCTAAGGAAGCAATGACAATACAATGATAAGGTATTCTGATGCATGAGTGGAAAATGTTCATATACCTTGTGGTATTTAAACTTTGATGAAAATTTAATTCATAAGAATGCAAAAAAATAAGTGTAAAGAAGTGAAATTTATGCATTGATATACAAATACTCTATATCAAAACAAAAAAATAATTCTGCATTAGGGAAAAAGCATTTTTTTTTATTTTTGAATAATATAAAAACTGGTACAATTTTAAAACATTTTTAGACGATTTTCAAATATTTTTGAACAATTTTAAATAATTTTTGCACAATTTTAAAACATTTTTGGGCAATTTGAAATAATTTTTTCACAATTTTAAAATTATTTTTGTAAATTCTGATTGCGTCGTCATAAATATTTAAGGCTGAAAAAATTCAAATGACAGGCCAGCTAGTTTCAATTAAAGGTAAAAAAATCTGTTTTCTTGATTTTTTTAAAACTTTTAAAAAAATTGCAAAACTGCATAAATTCTAATCCTCATAAAATTTTATTTTATTTATTATTATACAAAAACTAAAATTTAAAAAATGATTTTGTAAAAAAATTAAAAAAGTCCATCAGAACTATTTTCTCAATTTGAATAAATGCTTTAGATTAAAAAAAAATATACACGATATACTATAACTTATGCTTTAGAAGTAAAGAAGAGTGATTTTTTAAGATATGCATCGGGTTTATATCCAGATCACTGCATTTGAAATATGAACACATGAATTCTTTTGGAAGTGTCTTAGAATAACAATAAAAAATCATAAAAGAATGCCAACTTAAGTTTAGGAAGCAATGAAAGAAGTTATAGTCACAGAATGACTACCATTTATTTTTGCTGGGTATATATTATATCATATAAAATTATATATAACACTATATATGGCTTATACGGAACCACATTTACTTATATATGACTTATACAGAAGAATATATAATCATATATGCTATCTAATATATGAGATATAATAATATATGGTCCATTATCAAAAATATCTCTCAATATGGTATGAGATATAATTGTATATGATTTAATATATGGTCCAATATAAAAAATAATTTTTGATAAATGATACAATATTTGTAAACAATACAATTTTTTTTCAGTGTTTTTTAATTTATTAATACTTTTCAGAAAACTTTTAAATCATTTCGAAACAAGACCTAGAAATTTTTGATATAATATTGTTTATAAAATTATAAAAGATCTTTGTTTCTAAAATTCCTATAAGTGGTTAAAAATTATAATTTCCATAATATATGATTTTATATAATTATATATTATATTGTATATAGTTATATATAATTTTATAAAATCAGTTATGTACAAAACCAATTTAGTCTCATTAATTTTTAACATTTTTCCCAAATTTCCGAATACTTAGTTATATATAAGTACCGCAGATATAATTATATATAACACAATTATACGAAAAATGCTGAGTGCTTAGTTCCCTACAACTCTGGCAGACCAAGTTCAAATCCTGGCGAAGGCATTTTTTTAGAATTTTAATATTTTTTTTTTGAATATAAGAAATAGATCATAGATTATTTTTATATGGGAGACTGAACTCATATAATTTTTTTTAATGAAAACAAGACGTTGTTAAAGTCATGTCTAATTTGATTTATAATTATTTACAGGTTGGTTGAAAAGTTCCTGCGCTCATCAAGAGATGGCACTGCTAGCTCCAAACTTTTTTTTTCTCAAGTTGGTATAACTGTCCTGAGAACACATGCAAAGTTGCAAGTCATTCTGTCAATTCATTCTTTGTTTACAAGCCATTTAAAGTTGACGTGTCATTGATTTTTTTTAATATGGAAAAAATTGAATATCGTGCAGTCATTAGATTTTTTGTTTTGAAGGGTTTAAAAGCAAAGTGTTAAGACGCTTGCGATGTAAGGGGAATGGAATCTGGACCTGATGGAAACTGGATTTACCAAACTGCTCTGAGTAGCAATAAAATCAAATGGTGATTTTATTGCTCAGAAGGTTTAAATAAAAAGCCCCAATATGAAATGGATCGAAAAAAAAGAATTAGAAACAAATTAGTCAATGTTCGGAAAAATTGGACAATTTATTTATGGAAACAAAATGGAGAACAATCTTACCCTGATGGATGTTGAATTAATAAGAAGGAATAAAACTTAAACTAAAAAACGGAAATAGTATCTATGACAGGTTTAATTTTGACATTAGAAAATTAAGCACAATCAAGATAATTAAGCAATTTGGATCGTAAAATATTCACAACATTCAGCATTTTAATATGCCTGATTTTGGGAGTTGTGGGATTGCAATGACGGGGTAATGAGAAAAGTAGTTTAGCACTTTTCGCATTAACATTACCGCCCGCCTTGCAGTATATGTGCAAAAAGAAATAGAAGTCGGATAAAGCTGTGTCATAGATAATTTTTCTTGTTGTTTAAAAAAAGGAATGGATTAACAATTGTATAAAGGACTTAATCTAATTAGTAATTCATGTAATAAATTCTATATAATTGAATAAAAAATCTTTTTCCTTTTTTTTTTTCAATAAAAATGGCTATGGAAAACTTATTGTATATATGTATTCACTAATAAGATTTTAAGGAAATGATAAATAGTTACAAGAACGTTTGTTTTTTGCTTATATAAATGTTTGATAGTGCATTCTGAAAACTAGGAAAATAATATTTAAACGGAGCACGAGTCATAAATGGCCCAGCCAAACATTGTACTCTGTGCTGTAGGAACCCCACTTTTTGTAATGACCCCTTCGCAAATCACCCTAGGATAGAGATCAACACCTATGATCACGTCAATTCCTGCAGTCTCATAAAACTTTGGGTCAGCGAGAAAGAGGTCGCGAAAGTTTTTTTTGAAAGATTCGGGCAACGATTGAGCCGGAGTTTGAATGGTGAGACGATTATCAACACGAAAGGTTCCGTCGATTTTTGAAGCAGAATCGAACCTCGATTTCAAAGTCAAGGGACAAATGGTCTCATCTTGGAGTGTTAATGTCGTGAGATCATGTTTTTCGACGAACTTCTTAGAAATTCGGCTAATCGGAGAGCCTGAATCAAGGAGACAACGTGCGTGTGCTGTTTTGGTGTCGAGTTTGACTAGTACCGTCGGAAGAAGGATTAAGCTATTTGACGTAAGATAGCAGTGAGTGATGGTGACTTTGACGTAGATGGAGTGGGATGCGGTGAGGTTCCAGAACTACCTGGTGATGTTGAACGCGATCGTGAAGGTGAAGGCATGAATTCTTTAACAAGTCGTGGATCAATGTGGAGAAGAGTATGATGAAATTTCTTGCAGTGCTTGCAGCCATGTTTAGTGAAGCAGGTTCCTTGTGAGTGATCATGAGCAAGGCAATTTGAGCAATATTTGTGTGTTCGGACAGCTCGGATACGATCGTTGATATTCATGGCTAGAAATTGTGTACAAGTTTTTAGAGGATGTGGTCGCTTACAGATTCTGCACAAGTATGAATTATATCCTGAGGGAAGCTTTGAATAAGGATTAGTTCGGCGACGTTGCTGATTGTTATGGGTTTTACGAATCGAGTTTTTAGGCATATTGAGTTGCAAAAATGATAGAAAACGTATGAGAAAAACTTGACGATCGTGAACAAAGACACTCGGTATTAGTCAGTCCATATGACTACCAACTTTGTAATGGGCCTTGTTATCTTTCCTTTTTGTGTAAATACGTCGGCAACACGAACACGATTATCGGATCCGAAGTATATTTTTTCGATTCTACCAAGACGCCATGAATTGGGAGGGAGGTTTTCATCCTTTATCGCCACTAGAGTATTTTCCTTTAGGTTATCTTCCGGTTGTTGCCATTTGACGCGTTTCTGTAATTCTTTTAGATATTCGTTTTTCCAACGAGTACAAAATTTTTGATGGACAAGTTTTAACCGTTGCCAACGGTTGATTATGGATGCTGGCGTGTCACTGACGGTCGGATCTATGGGGGCTAAAATTGGAGAGCCGATGAGGAAGTGACCTGGCGTTAAGGCAGATAAATCTGTAGGATCTTGTGACATAGGAGATAGAGGTCGTGAATTTAAACATGCTTCAATCTTGGATAATAAGGTTGAAAACTCTTCGAAAGTATATTTAAATCCACCTGAAATCTTGCGAAAATGTAGCTTAAAGCTTTTTACACCGGCCTCCCATAGGCCACCCATATGTGGAGCGCCAGGAGGGATGAAATGCCAAGTGATATTTTGGTGCCCGTAGTTTGCAGTGATGGCTTGATGGGATGTTTGGATAAATTCTTTAGCGAGGACCTTGGATGCACCGACAAAAGTGGTACCATTATCTGAATGTAAGTGTAAGGGACACCCTCGACGAGAAACAAAACGATTGAAAGCAGCTAAGAATGTAGAGGTGGACAGATCAGTCGTAGCTTCAAGATGTATTGCTTTTGTGGAAAAGCAAACGAATACACAGACATATCCCTTCGTTATGCGACAAGCTCTACCTGAATAGCTTTTTATATCGAAAGGGCCTGCAAAGTCTAAGCCAGTGTGGGTGAAGGGACGCGTTATTTCAGCTCTTTCCGGTGGCAATGCAGCCATTATCTGTTTTTGACACTTTTTCCTATACAAAATACAAGGCTTGCATTTACCAATTGTCGTTTTTATTAAATTTTTAACTTTTGGAATCCAAAACTGTGTTCTAATAGATCGGAGGACGAGTTGATTACCTCCATGAAGTGTTATAGCGTGCACAAATTTAACCAAAAGACGAGAAAACCGACAATTGTAAGGAATAATTATTGGACGTTTTCCATTGTAAGATAGTCCAGGAGCGGATTCGAGTCTGCCACAGGAGCGAATTAACCCTTCAGGATCGAGAAATGGATTTAGACTTAGGATCGGACTAGAAGAAGCTATCGGCTGCCTGGAGGATAAGGCTTTATATTCATTTGGATAATAGGCTTTTTGGCACATTGAAATGAGTTTATCACGAACTGCTACAAGTTCTGAGCTTGTAACTAATGTCGATGGTTTATGAAAATTGGAATGAAATTTTGGATGAGTTCGGTAATAGAATCGGTACACATATGCCATGACTCGCATTGCTCTTTGGTATGAAGAAAACCGTTCCAAAATATCTTCAAATTTTTGATAATATGAAAACTGAACTTTAAGAGATTTCTTTTCTAGTTCGGTTTCTGAAGAAATTTTAGATTCATTACTAAACCAAGGATTATCAGAGACTTTGAGCCATTTTGGTCCATGCCACCAGAGGTTATTACCGATAAGTTCCTGAGGGCAAAGTCCTCGACTAGCTAAGTCTGCAGGATTATCTTCAGAACAAACATGGTGCCATTGTTGTGGATCGGTAACCTGAATTATTTTAGAGACTCTGTTTGCGACAAAGGTTGACCAGAAACACGGGGGCTTAGCGAGCCATGAGAGGACTATTGTGGAGTCAGTCCAACAAAAAATTGTGTACTTTTCTATATCTAATCTTGGAATCAGATTATCTATCATTTCGGCCAAAAGAACAGCTCCACAAAGCTCTAATCTGGGAATAGAAAGAGTTTTGACAGGGGCTACCTTGGTTTTAGAGGATACCAAGTGAGTGGAAATAGAATTGCCATTAGCTATTCGAATATGTAATGTTGCTGCGTATGCCTTTTCGGATGCATCACAGTACCCATGGAACTGGATTTCAGCATTCGGAGTAAAATCAATCCATCGAGGAATTTGGATTTGATTAATGGCTGGATAATTGGATTGGAACATTTTCCATTGAGAAAGGGACTCTGGGGAAAGGGATTCATCCCAGTCTGTGCCCTCAATCCATATTTTCTGCATAAGGATTTTGGCAATAACAATGCAAGGAGATAACCATCCGGCAGGATCAAATAGTTTTGCGATCTGTGATAAGACTTCTCGCTTAGTGAATGATGAGGATTCAACTAAAGGCTTTGTAGTAAAATAAAATGAATCAGATAGAGCATTCCATCGGACGCCTAAAGTTTTAGCTGTACTGCTGTCATCGAATTCGAGAAAGTCTTTATTTAGTAAGTGATCAGCTGGAAAATCTGCCAGGATATCTTTCGAGTTTGCTGTCCATTTTCTCAATGAAAAACCTGCTGACTGGAGAGCAAGAACTAACTCATTTTTAGCTTTGATTGCTTTGGAAATCGAATGAGCACCAGCAAGTGCATCATCGACATACATGTAGTTCCGGAGAATATTACTAGCCATTGGATAAATGGAATCTACATCGTCAGCTAGTTGGAGAATAGTTCGAATAGCTAAATACGGAGCGCAATTGACTCCAAAGGTTACGGTTTTTAACTCATAATCTTGGACAATACCGTTCGGATCTTTTCTGAATAAAATTCTTTGATAAGGACTGTGTTCTGGATTTACCAAAATTTGTCGGTACATCTTCTGGATGTCCGCATTGAACACATATCGAAAGAAACGCCATTTTAGGATCAACAGTGTTAGGTTCGTTTGAAGAATTGGACCTCTGTGAAGAATGTCATTCAAACTTAATGAATTGGAAGATGCGGAAGATGCATTGAAAACCACTCGCACTTTTGTGGTTGTACTCTCAGGCTTTATTACCGCATGGTGAGGTAAGTAGAAGTGCGCTGGCGTTTTGACACATTCAGGAGCAGTTACTTCAAACATATGATTTAGTTGAATATATTCTTCAACAACTTTATCATATTCTTGTTTGAACTTTGGCGTTCGAAGCAATCTCGCTTCGTTTCTATAAAATTGTGCCATAGCGCTGATTCTAGACTGTCCGACATTTAGCCTTTCAGGAAAACCTTCTTTAAATGGAAGAGACACAACATATCGACCATATTCATTTCTCTTTGTGGTTCTGATGTAAAGATCTTCGCAAAATTTGTCGGAGGGGGACTGAAAGTTCTTCCGTGGAAGATTCTCCACCTCCCAAAACCGTGAAATCTCTTTAGCCAAAGTGATTTCACACATATAGGAAGCCAGTCTGGAATTGGATGTATTAGAATTAAGTGAAACCGGACCAGTAAGAATCCATCCGAAGATGGTTTCCTGTGCCATTAAGGAACCACAAACTTTATGCTTAAAACCAGAACGCATGATGGATGGAAAAAGGTCACCACCAATCAAAATATCAATCTTTGAACTTTTATAAAAGTTTGGATCAGCTAGCTGAATTTGAGGAAGGTTGCTAAATGCTGCTGATTTGATAGATTGGGATGGCAGATTACCTGCTAAATTTGGAACAACTAATGCATTTGCAGAAATTCCAATATTATCGTCGAATGGAGAGCCAAGTACAAAAGAGCATTCTCGTTGGACAGTGGCAGAAATGGTATTATTTAATCCGGAAACCTGAGCACTTGTTCGTTTAAACGGTAGTTTTAAGAGATTGAATAAACGTTCGGAAATAAAGGTCCCTTCGGACCCGGAATCTATAAGCGCCCGAGTTTGGTATTTCATATTTAAATAACATACATGCACTATTGCTGTACCTAGCAAAACTCCCTTAGAATTAGTAGCGAAACAGGATTGAACGATCTCAGCTCCAGAACTAGAAGTGGACTGTATTGAGCTAGAAGTCGAATTATTTGAAAAAGGAGCTGAGTTTGGATTTAAATGAGAATTGGAGGTTGTGCTAGGCATAGTCGGATTCAAGCTTGAGTCATACGAATCTCTATGGAGTAAAGTATTGTGGCGTTTGCGACATTGATAACAACTATGTTTGCTGTTACAATTTTTGACTGAATGAGTTTTTGAAAAACAATTCAAGCATAAGTTTTGCTTTTTTATCTCATTGAATCTCTGAGTGTAGTTCATTTTTAAGAAAACAGGACACTTTCGAATTGTATGGAGTTCTTTAGGGCATAGAGAACATTGTGGACCTAAGACATTATTTTGAAAAGAGCTGATCTTTTTGGAGGCATTGGAATAGTTGCAGGATTTATTAGGATTTTTCGATTTGGAATCACCTGACTGGATACTAGTCAGGTTACGAATTTCAAATACAGATTCTAATGTTCTGTACCGATTAGTTAAAAATAAATCCAGATCAGCCCATTTTGGAATGGAGGTTTTGTCACTAAGACCTTGTTCCCATAGGTTGAGTGTACTATCAGGAAGACGACTTGAGCATAGAAAGACAAAAATAGGATCCCAACTATTGACATCGATATCATATAGCTGAAGTGTAGAAATACAGGAGTTTATGTCCCGTTGAAGCTCTTTTATCGCTTGCCCAGATTCGGAATTTATTTTCGGAAGATGAAAGAGAGTCTTGAGTTGACCATTGACCAGGACCCTCCGATTTTCAAAACGAGTGCAAAGATTTGTCCATGCTAAGTCAAAACCCTGATTAGTAAGTGGACTCTTTTTGACTATTTCTCGCGCTTCACCCTTGGTTTTATTAGTTAAGTGGAACAGTTTCTCTACCGGACTTAGTTTGGAATTTTTTATATAGATGGCTGTGAACATGTCACGGAATGTAGGCCAACCCATATAATCTCCATAGAAGACATCTATTTCACATGGTGGAAGGTGAAAACTGTATGAATTTGAACCACTACTAGGACCTCCAAAGGAAGCAGGGGAAGTGAGGGGTGGCGCTGGACAAATTGGTTTAGGAAGTGTTTCAGAAAGTTTAGTGTCATAAAGTTCGGATAACTTCGCAAGACAATTACAGTAAGTAATGTACGTACTTTTGAACTTTACCTTGAATGACTCTATGTCTACAGGGTCACTATTTTGTTCATTGTCCGCTTCTTCGTTTTCCACATCTAAAAGGACCTTTTCGTATGCGGCTTTGATTCGAGACCACGTGGTCCTGATCTCGGATCTATGTAACTCAATTGCGTGAGTTGAAGAGACAGGATACCGATTATCCGTTAAATCGGCATCAAATTCCACTATGCTATCAGCTAGACGGATAAAATGGTCAAGCGACATTCTTAATTTGAGTTCAATAAAGGTGTAACCAAGAATAGGGAAGGGAATTAATTTAGCGATTCCAAAAAAAAAACGAAACTACAAAAGGTGCCTATTAGTTTCTAGAAACTTTAACAAAATCTTCTTAAAAAATCTTTTTATAGAAATTCGACGTTTCAGTCAAAAGTTTTGCGAAATTGTATAACAATAGATTTAAACACAAAAGTTGCTGCACTCGTGCTTAGGGGCGTACAATGACACTGGTTATTGTTGCTTTTAATTGAAAAAATTGCAATTGAGGTAAAGATAATTCAAATATTTTTAAATATTTTGTTAATTTTTAAATAATTTGTTCTATATTTTCAAAAAAAATAGTATAATATAAAAAAAATAATATACTTATATCAAGAATTTAAAAATATTCGATAGACAATTGAATATAATCATCCAATTTATCGTATTTACTACGTTGGAATTTAAAAGATTACAAAAAAAATTGAAAATATGAAACGAAATGCTGGAATTTTATAAAATTGTATTTACAAGATACAATTGGAATATGTATCTAAATGGTAAAATATTTATTTCCCAGGTATTTGGATATCAAAGTTCAATGACCCTCATTTATTGGAATATTTGTTTTGGAAATGATTTCGTATTTTGTTGTCGTTTAACTCATGTAAGAAAATAATTATTACAATTTCTCTGCGAACAATAAATGTAAAAATAATAATGCAAAAAAAAAAAAAAAAAATAACAAAAAGCTTTATCTTGATGAACGCATTATGTTCTTGTAATGTTAAAGGCTATGCAGACAAACTTATTGTACAAGAAGAATGTTGACAAGATGTAACGTTAGGCGTTTGTGTGTAGGCTCTTGTTACCCAACATGCAAAAAGAGACAGTTACGTGTCAAACCAAAAATAATTTTGTGCACAACTTTTCTATAATATCACCAGTCGGTATAATTTTTGCCTTTTATTATGGACAATGTATGATAACCCGGTGTTCAAGTAGGCGTTTACTCGAAATAAATATTTATATTTTTTATTTATAAAAGAAGTTGAATTTAATTTAATTATATTTGAAATTTTGTTTTGAGTTGAGAAGTAGATTGCATTTTGTTATTTTAATGGAAAATTGAAATTAAGTTGTATAAAACCTTTGTATAATTTGCAAAACCAATTTTAAATTTTTCACTAATAAACTAGTTTTTTCTAGCTTATGCGAAATTGTTGACTGGGTTGTCAATTGATGTAGTATTGGAATAATACTGCAAAAAAAGTGAGACGATTGAAACTCTCTTGTTTTAATTATTATTATTATTATTATTGGAATTGAGAAAATGAGCCCACAGTGAATTTAAAAAAAATGTTTGTTAAGAGTGGACTATTTGTAATGTATGATCATTACGTAGGAGGAGAAATAGAAAAGAGATTGAGTGAATGTAAATCTGGGAAGAGAAATTTAATTAAGGGAAATTGACTAAAGTAAGAGTATTTTGTAGATTAGTTTTGAATAAAGGGGAAAGTGATCGCGTATGTTTGGTATGTAAATAGGTAAAGGATGAGAATTTAAACTAGTTTTGGAGATTTTAAAAAGCTGTAAAAAAGGGGAAAATGTATACATGCAGAATCATGGAATAAAAGAAAAAACGCGGGAATTCAATCAAACATGTTCGATACAAGTATATTCTTCGAAAATATACTAGGTATATGCCACTATAAATAACCCTATATGACGAAAAAACTTTATTATTTTTTCCCAAATGTATGTACAATTTAAAAAATGCGCCTCTATTTAAATCAAATTTTGTAGACTCACCGAGAAAAATATATGGCTCACTTACTCGGAATATGCTGAGACACAAATAATGATGATACCTTCCACTCCACAATTCCTTGGCAGACTTGTATTGCAATTTACGGCCTTTTTCTTTTTTATTTTTATAATTTATTTTTAGGAAATTTCTTTTAAATTTTATATTGAAATATATCTACCTATTGTCACTTGGATCTTTTTTTTTTTTTTTATTATTTTAATTTCAATATTTACTTTTTAATTTCAAATTTAATTTAATTCTCTAAATAATTGTATGCAGGCTGCGTGTATGGTAGCAGTAAAGGCAAAATTCAAATAAATTCTTTTTCCCTATTGCACTATATCAAACACTCAAAAAATAAGCAAAAAGAAAACAAACGAACCTGTTTTTGATGTACGTAATGTATGCGTGTAAATATGTTGCTCCAATTATTTCCAAAAAATGTGAGTAGCAATCTCAGAGAAATGTTGTTGGTAATGTTCCCACAGAAATTATCCGGTTCGATGGGCCAAATGTTAAGACGCTTGCGATGTAAGGGGAATGGAATCTGGACCTGATGGAAACTGGATTTACCAAACTGCTCTGAGTAGCAATAAAATCAAATGGTGATTTTATTGCTCAGAAGGTTTAAATAAAAAGCCCCAATATGAAATGGATCGAAAAAAAAGAATTAGAAACAAATTAGTCAATGTTCGGAAAAATTGGACAATTTATTTATGGAAACAAAATGGAGAACAATCTTACCCTGATGGATGTTGAATTAATAAGAAGGAATAAAACTTAAACTAAAAAACGGAAATAGTATCTATGACAGGTTTAATTTTGACATTAGAAAATTAAGCACAATCAAGATAATTAAGCAATTTGGATCGTAAAATATTCACAACATTCAGCATTTTAATATGCCTGATTTTGGGAGTTGTGGGATTGCAATGACGGGGTAATGAGAAAAGTAGTTTAGCACTTTTCGCATTAACACAAAGGAAATTTATGAACAATTGTTAGAAGTGTATAGGAGTCCTCACTTTCAAAACGCACCGTTGAATTTTGGGCTGGTGAATTTAAACGTGGTCGTACCAGCCTTAAAGACGATCCACGCGAAGGACGACAAAAAACTGCAACCACAGCAGAAATCATTGAGCAGGTACATAATATGGTTAGTGAAGATCCAAGTTTGACAAAGCGTGAAATTGCTAATGCCATAGACATCTCAGACGAAAGAGTACTAAATATTTTACATGAAGAATTACGTATGAAAACACTGTTTGAAAAGATAGTGCCGCACACATTAACAATTCAACAAAAACTGGATCGAAAAAAATTTCTCAGCGTAATTTGGAGCGTTTTTAGCCGAATAAAACCGACTTCTTGCGTCGTTTTTCAACTATGGATGAGACTTGGATCTTCCATCATGATCCTAAATTGAAACACGAACGTTTACAGTGAACTGAAGCTGGTTGTTCAGCTCCAAAGCAGGTGAAGTCACAACGATCAGCAAAGAAGGTTATGGCATCAGTTTTTTGGTATGCAAAATGAATTTTGTTGATTGATTATCTTCAGAAAGGTACAACAATCAACTCTGAATATTATTGTAGCCTTTTAGATCAGCTGGATGAAAAAATTCGTGAGAAAAAACCTGGTTTAAAGAAGAAAAAAATCATTTTTCATCAAGACAATGCACCTGCGCACAAAAGTGTTTTGACGATGGCTAAATTCAAAGAATTAAAGTACGAATTGCTTGAACATCCACCGTATTCACCAAATTTGGCTCCCAGTGACTACTATCTCTTCAGAAATCTCAAACAATTCCTTCATGTAAAGTATTTTTCGTCGAATAAAGAGGTCATAGCAGCGGTAGACGGTTATTTTGCAGAGCTTCCGGAAAACCATTATAAGGATGGGATAAAATTATTGGAAGATCATTGGAACAAGTGTATTGAGCTTCTAGGAGATTATATTGAATAAAAAAATATATTTCGTAACAAAAACAGTATTCTTTCATTTCGAGCGCAGGAACTTTTCAACCAACCTGTATTGATTGTTGTCAGCATTTTAGAGTTCCATAATTATTATATTTTTTTCCATGTTCATAATTTTTGCTACCACAGTATGGTTACCGCCAATAGAAAGTAGCAATCATGAAATAATAATTTATTTACTATAATAATGATGACAGCCAGCATATTAATGGCTAAAACTTATTAATAAACCAATAACTTGATTGTGATAACCATACCCGTATGCAGCAAACATAATATAGTAGCAGTGATCTGCGTGTTAATAAACCTCAAAGAAGATAAAATAACTCTCAAAAATATTTACATAATTTTTTATTTGTTATTTGTTTCTTTCACTTTGGGTGTTACTTCGTAGCGCCGTAATTATGTTATCACAATCAAATTTCTACTGTCTCGAAACGGATCTTTTATTGCCACAATCGCATTTAGAAAAAAAAGTTTTCAACCACACTTTACTATTTTTGTACTGACTTTTAGTAAAAAAATTATACCAAATCTTTTTGCTATTTACATTTCACAAATTGCAGAACTTTTACAAAATATTTACAAGTTTTTGTTGTTAATTTCAGAAATCACTTATACAAATTTTTTAACCCTATTTGCTAAAATTAGAAAAAAATTTACTAAATTAAAAAAAGTGTTTATTGAAGGAAATGTTATTTCTAATAATTAACACTTATACTTACAAACTTAAATTGCCTTAAAATGCTACATAGGTTTAAAAAAGGGATCTGAAGTGAAGGTACCGAAAATTGGCCAATAATTTTTTTCAAAACAGAAACTAGCAAATTCTAACAAAATGATGAATTCGTTTGTTTTTCCAATTTTTTGATTTTTTTTGCTGAGTGCAAAATATTCAGATTGGCAACAAATTTGGTTGTCAGAAAGAATATGTTTAAGTGAGTATGAAAAATTACCTCTAAATTTTTAAGTTTTGTTTCGGATCGAGTCTCTACCTGCGGGAAAAGGATACGTCACATAACTGCTTCATTGTGATAAAGACCGGTCATGAGAACGGTTTTGTAACATGAAAAGGACTCGGATTGTCCTAGGAGGCGGTCAATTGCCTTATGTGAAAGATCACAGGGCTGGTCAGTATATCGTGATATGAATTTTCGAAACCGGTCCAGTTTTCTCCCATCACGATGCAGGTCCCAATTTCTAACTGAACGCTTTTTTCCCGCAGGGTTTATACAACTTTTCATTGTTAAAATTTACACTTAAAGCTGAGATAATAAAATAATGGATATTTTTTTGCATATCATACATTTCATGAAATAGTAATTTTGATGTTCTGGTTAACCGTAATGAAACGCAATTCTTTTGACTTTTTAGCTTTAGGACTAAAAAGTCTTAGAAACGCATTTTGCATTCGTTTTCGTGTGTTCATGTAGATAATTTCTATATCATGTTTTTGTGGTTGTTCCTACTCCGTTGTTATGTTAGACTTAATGAACGAACGCATGCTTTAAAACAAAAAATACAGTACAATCTTCATTATACATAAAAAATTTCACATAAAAATTTCAGTTTTAAATAAAAAAAAATATTCGAACTTTGAAATAAAACTGAAAGGAATTTCGTAAAAGTTTTTAAAAAATAAATATTCTGTTCGAGAAGTTTATTGTTGATCTACATTAATTTCATTTGTTCATGTTTTTCATTCGGTTTAAGCTCATGAACATTTTTACAAATGAAAATTTACTAACGAACCGTAGCTGTGTTAAATAATCTCCATTAATTACATATGTTCACTATCAAAACCACACGCACGGTACGGTGCAGAATTGTAAAATATCTTTAAGTCAGAATAATCAATACTATCGACAAAAAATTGTTGAAGTTGTCCGGTTTGACATTTCCACTTGCACGCAGAGGAAAAAACATAGTTGCAACATAATCAGTGCTACTATATTATACTTGCTGCATTCGGGTATGGTTGTCACAATAAATTTATAGGTTTATAAATAACCATCCATATGGGTGCTACCATCATTATAATAGTAAATATTTTATTATTTCATGATTTCCACTTCCTATTTTATAAGATGATTGGCTATAACCATACTGTGGTTAACAAAAATTCTGACTATAAAAAAATTATGATAATTAAAGAACTGTAAAATGCTGACAACAGTCAAGGAATAATTTAAAATAAAATAAAACATGACTGGCATTAACGGTGATAATACTGGCTTTTTATAAAAAAAATTTATCAATTATAATAATATAAAATATGATAATTTTCACCTGGGGGTTTCGAAAATGCCTTATACATACATACAACATTATAATTTACAGTAATCAGTTTATTGTTGAAAAAATTCATTGTCAAAAAGATTCTACATAAAGATTTTAAAATTTGGATTCTTTTTAATAAAAAGAAAATATTTTTTTTAATATAATTATTAATTCATATCTTGTAAAATAAAGACTTTTTTATTGAGAAAAAACTCAGAATATTAATACAATAATTTTTTATAAGAAAAAGTCCTTAGAACACATGAGTTGTTTTGTACGAAAACGTTTCTTGTAGAAAATACTAGATTTATAGAAATTTTTCGGATCGAAACATTTTAAGATTCTCAGATTCTACAAACTGTTTCTTAGATAAAAATTTATATATTCTCAAAAAAAAATACTTAAGATTCTAAAAAATTCTTAGATTCTGAGGACTTTTCATCATGAAAAATACTTGAATTCTAAAGATTTTTTTTTTAGTAGAACTTTCTTAGATTCTAAGGACTTAAGAACTATCAAAAAAAAATCTTAAAAATGTCCTTAGAATATAGGAATCTATGTTCTTATTAAAAATTAGTCCTTAGAATTTTAAATTTTTTTTGTAGTATTTTTTTTTTAAAGTCCATAGTATCAAAGAAGTTTTTCTGAAAAAGTCTTTCATATCAAATTTTTTCTTAAGGAAAAACATGTTTTAAATATTAAAAACTTTTTCATATTTTTTAATCATAATATAACTGTAGATTGTGCCTACATGGTAAAATTATGGTTATTTATCATAATAATATGTCAACTATATTATAGTATGACTATGGTTGGCATAATCATAATCCCAAAAATATATGATGCCCCTACCATGTTTTTTCTCTGCGTGTGCATTGCGGTAAAGGGTAACCGAAAAACATATGTCTTTCAATATCAGCTGGTATCTGATTCGCCCATAAGTAGTTAATGGATATAAGAAAACACAGTTAGAGATCGTAAGAAAATTTCATCAATTTTAATTAGCAAAATTCGTGATTATAAAAACTCATTTGGTATATTGTTCAATGTATTAATCTAAATTCGACTGTACCAACATACACCAAGTGCGTTCTGCTGTAAAATGTTACATTTTTTTCTACAATAAACACAAAACACCTTTTGTGTTTTTTTTTCCATGTACAATATTTTGGTTTTGAATATTATTACACAATGCTCCAGAAAACATAGAAAATATTATTCTTTTGTGGCTGCAACGGCTGCTGCACGTGTGTGTGTGTGCGTGTAAAAAAACATGCATGTCACATGGCTCAATTTCTTACAAAGTTGGGTTTCTTTTAACATTTATATTAAGTTTGTTGATTTTTAAGCATTTTTTTTTGTAGGTAGACTGCAAGAGACATGATGTTCGACTTCATATACTGAATGTAAGTGTGCTTGTATTAGTTAGTGTTGCTTTAAAAGCAGTTTACTTACAACATGTTGTCGTAGTTACTACAGATGTTCTAATGTATGTAAATTGTTACAGATGTTGTTATTGTTGTTCTAGCTTGGGTTTACGTGCTGTAAGTGGATGTGCTTACACATTTACACACTCACCTCTTTGACACGTTCGCCAATTAAATTTTAATTTTGTGGCTTTAAACCTAAAGTAAAAAAAAAAGAAACGCCAGAAAAACATACAATATAAAACGCAGTTTTTGACTTCATATGCATATTAGTGGCGTTCAAAATGGACCACTTCCTCGTTTTAAAAGGAATATGGACTTACCCAAAAGATGCCACCGACAAGGGAGAAAAGTATTCCAATCTAAACTACGATTTTCATGAATTCTGGATATGTAATTGAGAAAAGAAATCTAAGATTAAGCTGCTTGGTACTTTTGTTTGTTTGGTAACATGCCAACGAAATATATTTATATATATATTGGCGTTGCCGAAGTAAGATAACATAACAGGGCTATGAAATAAAAAGCCTCAACCATTTCGCCAAATCTCTATCATATGGCGGGCAAACAACTGTTCTACACTCAGAATATTATGTAGTAAACTGTTTGTAGTTTAATAAAATAGTTTTCCGTTCCATTTAAAAATAAAGGAAGATACATTTATTTTTCAATGAAACATCTATATTAACTTTTTTATACATTTATTCGAAATAATTTACTATCATTTACCGATTTTTTCAGTTTCATTTATTTTTTTTTATTTGTTTGAAATTTAATAAACATTTACCCACAAAACGGAAACTTGTGGTTTATTTGTGTCCGTAACAGTTATTACAAATTTAAATTTTGTTTGCTGTCTGTTTCCAAAAAAATATTCAAAAAATTTCAATTTGTTTTTTTTATTTAAATTTGTTGTATATATACAAAATTTTTCAATACAATTTATAAGAACTTCATAAACACACAACAATATACAAATGCATTCACACAAAAAGTGTTTATAGCTTCATATGCATACATACATTTTGTATTGTACGAGTATATTAAAAAAAAAAAAACAAAAAATACAAAACCGGAAATAATTTCAAATAAATGAAAAAAACATTTATTTTTTAAGGATTGGTGGGTAAAATTTTGACATTTATTTTAACTAATTATATCAGTTGTTTCTTACGGATGTGTCAGTTAATTAAGCAACATTTAAAAATAAATAACAAATGACATTTTATTTAAATGAAAATTAAGTAGACCGGTTTTTAAATGAAATATCATTTCTTTTAAATGATATTTTCAGTTATTTTAACTTACAAACTTTTTAAGTGTATGATTTATCATCACACGCAATTATAATGCTGCCATATTTAAAGCTCTTCATCTTTCCCTATTCCCTTTCCAAGAAAAATAACACGGTATTTCTAAAAAACAATATTATATATGTTTTTATATGAACGATTTATATTTATATCTCTTGTCTGTTTTTAGGACAATCGTTATATATTATCATATATTGTCATAACCTTTATTCAACTATATATGTTGCATATAGAAAAAAATGGTTGGGGCAATCATATTCGAAGATCATCATATATTTTTGGGATTATGATTGTGCCAACCATAGTCGTACTATGATATTGTTATCTTATTATGATAATAAAATAACCATAATTTTACCATAAAATGGTCTCTATAGTTATATTTATCATTAGTTGTATTTATTATTTGAAACTATGAAAAAGTTCTTTAAATTTAAGAATATTTCTTTAAGAAATGTTTTTTCTAAAAAAAATGTATATTAAGAAGTTTTTCAAGAAAACTTCTTTGATTCTATGGACTTTTTTAAAAAATGTTTCAAAAAATTTTAAATTCTAAGGACTATTTTTGATAAAAGAAAACATAGATTCTATGAACTTTTTCTAATAGAAAAATTATTAGATTTTAAGGACCTTTTTGAAGATTTTTCTTCTAGAAAATGACATTAAAATCTAACAATATTTCTACTAGAAAAAGTCCTTACAAGCTAAGTATTTTTTATGAATTTTTATCTCAGAAACAGTTTGCAGAATCTGAGAATTTTACTTTAAGGAAAAGTCCATAGAATCTAAAAATGTTTCTATCAGGAAAATTTCTAAAAAAACAACACTTGTGTTTTACAGACTTGTTCTTATAAAAAAAAATATTTTATTAATATTCTGTGTACTTTTCCAACAAGAAAGTCTTTATTTTACAAGAAATGAATTACACAACTAAAAAAAAAATATATAATTGTTTTTATTGAAAAGAATTAAAAATATATCAAATTTTTATATAGAACCTTTTTGTCAATGAAGTTTTTCAACAATGAACTGGTTAGTATAGATTATTTTATATGTCTAAGGAATTTTTGAAAATAAAACTCCCCAGGTAAAAATGCTTATGTATTATCATTTTTACATGGGTGACTGTACTGATACAATTTGTTTTATGAAAACTGTGACTGTAAATGTTAAAGTCATGTTTTATTTGATTTATAGTTATTCATTGATTGTTGTCAGCATTTTATAATTCCATATTTATCATATTTATTTCATAGTCATTAAAGTATGGTTACAGCCAATCATGTTATGAAATAGAAAGTGGCAATCATGAAATAGTAAAATATTTACTGTAATAATAATGGTAATGATCATATTGATGGTTAGAACTTATTTATAAACCAATAACTCGATTGTGACTACCATACCCTTATGCAGCAAGCATAATATAGTTGCAGTGATCATGTTACAACTATATGTATAATTATATACAATACAATAAATCTAAATATTCGATCACTTTTATATATAATTATATATCACATTATACACTCATAAAAAAAGTTACTAGAAAAATTTGTAATCCCACTTTACTATTTTTGTACTGATTTTTAGTATTATTATTTAGCAAACCTTTTTGCTATTTACATTCTACAAATTTCAGAGTTTTTTTTGGAATATTTACAAATTTTTTTTGTTAATTTCAAAAACCATTTTGCAAATATTTGAAACCCGATTTGCTAAAATTAGCAAAAAAAAATTACTAATTTTAAAAAAGTGGATATTGAAGGAAATGTTATTTCTAATTAAAACTTACACCTACAAACTTAAATTGCCTTAAAATGTTACATAGATTAAAAAAGGGATCGAAAGTGAATATACCGACTCATGTCTGCAAATAGGACGACATCCTCTTAAAATAGCACTAAAAAGTTTATTTTTAGTTCTAAAAATCAGTCCTAAAAACAATTAAAATTTGACCTTAAAAGTAAAAAAAAGTTGACTAAAAAATTTTTCAAAACAGAAATTACCAAATAAAAACAATATGATTAAGTCGTTTATGTATTAACAATTTTAAAGATTTGTAAGCCTTTGATTATGTTTTTAATTTTGTATACGTAAAATATTTTTCGAAAAAAATAAATAAAATAAAAAAAATTTGATGCTTGATAAAAAAAAAATAAATTTAAAATTTTTTACTAATATTAAAATATTTAGTATTTTTTTTTTTTTGATAATTTTTAAATTCCACTTTACAAAAAGTATACTAAAATTTAGGCCATCGGCTCGTTGTAGCGAAAACAGACCAGAGCCTCTGGGTTGGTAGCTAGCACGCTACCAACTAGCCTACCGGGGCGCTCACGATATTACACTATGGCAATAAAATTGTAGTGGCTTCACCTGCGATGATATTATCTTGACAATTGCTTGTTATCATTTTATTACATTACATGTAATATCGAACTTAAAAAGTGTGTCAAATGCCATTCATTTGATGTGCAATATATGCCCTAATTTCTTCGAAAAAATATTTATTAAAATTTTTAAAATAACTTTAGAATCTTTTAATTTACTTAAAAAACAAAGAATCCTGCTTCAATCGTGACATGTTTTTTGCCATCATAGCAAGTACATTTTTTTTCTTACTATCTAATTTTAAACATTCTCTACTGAACCACCCTAATTCATTCATTTGCAAAATTTTGTCTGGCTGTGTATGTTCTATTCACAGAATGAAAAAAAAAAGTCCCTTGAGAACAAGCTACTCTTCTACTCTAACAAACAGGGTTCATTTTTTTCTCAAAAGCATCTCCGCAAAACTGAATTTTTTTTCTTTCTTGTTGCAAATGTATAGACAGACAGACATGTATGTGTAATATTGCCTGGATTTTTATGCTTTTAAGCCAGTTATTTTTACAAAAAGGTCTTATGGCGCAGTAAAGAATAAAAAAAAAAAAACAAAACTCAATTTGTTGCAACATTTCTATTCATTTTCCATGTTCTGGTTTTTTGTAGGTTGTATTTACAATCAAGGTTTAAGTTTATCCTGTTTTTTCTTTTTTTTTTGTATGGTATGTGCTACGTAAGCATGTTAGTTTTGGTTCTTGTAAATTTATACATAAAGCCCAACAAGTTGTTAGCTTATTGCCGAGTTTAGCTTCTGTAGCCACTTTTTTATTGCCACAAAACTGCTTTACTAAATATAAAGTTTTTTTTTTTATATTATCTTTTGTATGCCAATGTCTTGTAATATCTTGTTAAATTATATTTTCATACACAATAAAGAGAGTTTTTGTTTAAAATAAAAAAAGAAGAAAACGAAGCAAAACATGCTTACAACACTAACTAATAAAACCGTAGGCGTTCTTACTTATTGCCATTAAGATTTAGTTTCTTTTATTGCTCTGTGTTCATCTTTTCCTGAGAGTCTTTCAAATCTTTTGAGAGTGTATTGGCTTTTGTCAACGAAATGTAATCATACTGTTAAGTTAATTTCAACTTAATAAAGAAAACATTTTATTTAAAAGATAAACGAGTTATGAGATGAAAAAATACAAAAAATGCAAAATATTAATGGGGAATTGAAGAAAAAATATATATATAAATATGACAAAAGAATATAAAAAATGCTTTGATTTTTTTTTGCCTAATTGTGAGAAATTTTCTGAATACAGAGAAAACAGATTGATTGCAACAACCGAATTTCTTGCCAACTGAATAGTTCGGTTGCAGTTACCGAATTATTGGGTTTTCGCGACCAAATGTATTCCTGATCCAATTGAAAAATATGGACGGTTCCCCGAACTTCAACTGCACATAATATGTGGCAAACTTCCCTGATATACACTAGATCAGGTAACCTCCAGGAATCGCCAGGAGAATGACCCAGAGCTTTCACAATTCATCTTTGAAACGTTGATCGCACATGTCCTATTCATCTCTCTCTATCTCTCTCTCTCTCTCTCTGAGCTGAAAAGGTATATCAAAGTCAATACTAGGAGTAGAGTACCATCTTGAACCAAACATCTTCCTCCATGAGTACAAATCAGTCTTCGCCTTCCTAACCCTTTGTCTGGTGTTAAGATTCTCTAATAGTTTCTAAGACAAGATATTTAGCATGTTCGGAGAGGATGAGTTCGAAGCCCTTAAGCCGCGATAGTCTGAAGGTTGATTTGGCCCTAGTGGTGAAAAGCACGAGTTCTGATTTACTCGTATTCACTCCCAGACCACAGTCAGTGGCCCAGTTGCTGAGAGTACCCCGAGCACTGGTAATGATGTCACTTATCACATATAGAAACATACCTGATGCTAGTATTACCACATCAATCGCAAAACACCTTGATTTTGCAGCTTCTCGAAAACTGAATTAATAACTAAAAACCATTGTTTTTACCTCTCGCTATTACCCAGACGAGCATTGACAAAAGTCTCAACATCCAGTTTCAAAAGGGCGATATATATTGCATCACTTCTGACATTGCTGAAAGCTTCTTTTTTATTTAAAAGACCTGTCACGGTATATTGTCTGAATTCCAAACATCTCTCTACTACCCCGAAAACCATGTGAAGTGCAGTTTAAGTAGAGCGTCCTTGAGAGATACATGTTGATTTTTAGAGAGTTGTTGCGATTTCTCAAGTTGTAGTCTTATGTGTGCATCGATAAGTCTTAAACAGAAAAGATTAGAGACGGATTGGCGTGAAGTCTTTGGCAAGGTCTTATCCCCTTTTGCTAATTTTAGGAAAAATACTGCAGCTGATAGGCGCGAAGTTAAGAGAGAGACAAAGTTTACTACGAATAGCCTGGGAATGATCAGATTCTGAGCTCTCTGCAGCACTGTAGAAAAACTGTCATCCACACCTGCCGATTTGTATGGAGGGAAACTTTCAATTGGACAGGTTTTCATTCCCTCCGTTTAAAGCAGCGGCGTGCATTTCCAAAATTGGTCGCATTTGTGCTTCAGGAGAAGTGAGTATTAAGTAGGATATCTAATGACTCGGCCGACCAGGATCCATCCTTCCTCTTTACATCACTAAAATTAAAGTAACACTTTGCCAGCAACTAACTAAACCTGGCAGAGTCGCGAGTGTTGTCTATTCACACACAGAACTTTTCCATTCATTCCTTTTCGCCTACTTTCAACTTTTTACGAGACTTCTGATGTCGTCTTTGTAACAATTTTTCATATAATTGTACATCGTGTGAAGGAGAAAATGATTTACACCACTTTCTTATTGACCAAACTTTTTCATTTGTATTTGAAGGATACATTTATCGAGACATAGGTACAGTATTATAGAAATTCCCCCAACAAACGAAAATGATGGATCTTCTTAACTAGTCATCCAATCGGGGGAAGAGTGTAACTTAAAGAGGAGAACATAAGCTTTTGAAAAAACATTTTTAAAGTCATCCTGTTTAGGCACAGGCTCTGCTACAGAGTGTATAAAAGCTTTATGGTCGTATAACTTTTAGAAATGTGGCTGGATCGGCTGATTTAAGACTTTTTTTTAATTTAGGTTATGCTTGAAATACCATCCCAGTAAAAAAATTCATAGGTTTTTGGAAGCAGGAGTAAAGAAATGCGCTGTTGCGTATTCACTATTCTGACAATGGATTCTGGTAAAGGAGAAAAAAAATACGTGTATCGCCGTTTTAAAAGAAGACATGAGAATTTTACTTTGGGGGGAAAGGGCCATGCGGGAAAAGGACCTATCCCAGAACACGTCAAATGACGGGTTCATTGTGATAGGGGCCGGTCACGGGACCGTTCACTTTAACATGGGCTTGTCCTAGGAGGGGATCAATTGCCCCCTGTGACATGTGACAGGACTGGTCTAAAAGGACATGACGTGACTTTAAACCGGTCACGTGATAGGTAATTTAGGAACCGGTCATCTTTTCACCTATCTCGTGATATGTTTTTTTGGAACCGGTTCAGTTTTCACCTATCCCGGGACAGGTCCCAATTCCCAACTGACCCCTTTTTTCCCGCAGAGGGTTAAAGTTCCCCCCTTTGGCCTGTTTGTGCTTGCTGCACATCTGAGCTGTAGGGTATGTTCAGCAAACTTTGTAGAAAATATTAATGCAAATATTTTTGTAAAACATATTAACACTCTTACTAGCCCACATAACGGTCATTTTTGGCTCCATTCCAAGAAATCGGAAAACACACCCCAAAAAGAGGTGGATGGCTGGAATAAAATGTTCTATAAAAATGTTGGCCATAAAATTTTACTACATATGTGAGAACACACCAAAACATAATACAAACACCAAAAACCATTTAAATTCAAGATTGCTCATTAGTTATTATTTAGAGTATATTTTTTTGTCTCCTCTACCAGAATCCATTGTTAGAACCCCGCAATTTTCAAAAAAGTTCGAAGTTGTTGAGCAGTGTAATCCACTTACGCCCTTTACGAAGGAGGTATCATCGGGTCCTATTTTTTCGAGGGCGCCGTGGGCAACACGGTTACTGTGACTGCTAAAGAGCGCTAAAGATCCATGATCCACGAGTTTTTTTTTGTCTCAAATTAATGAATTCTGACGGCGAATCAAGACGGCGTCTTGTGGACATTTTGAAGAATGCATTTCTCGGTCACCTAATCTCTTGTTTTGAGGATTTTCTTTGTGGTTTTTCGGTAACGGGTGTATGTGAATAAGCCATATACTGTGAAAGCTTTCAAACAGGTTTCCGACATAGCAATGGCGGCGCGCACTTGTCCGATATAATCTTCAGAAAATTAATATAAAAAAACTTAAAGGTACCAAATAAGCATTTAAAAAAAAATAATTGTGGCTGTCTTCTAATAAGCCTTTCATTAAAATGTGTAATTGTGTAAATTCAATGACTAAAAAAATGTAATTAACTCGATTCATTTAGTAGTGATCATTTTTAATACTAAATTTTTCACTTTAAACTTCATATATTTAAAAATTTTTTAACCTTTTTTTTATATTTCCCAGGCAATTACTGTTTCTATAATTAAAATATGCAACTTTTTTTGCTATTTAAAATTCATATTTTAATTATAATTTTTTTTTTTTGGTAGTAAAAATCCATTAGTACATATCAAAGCTGATGTAAATTAAAGTTGAACAAACTTTAGACTAGAAACTAAAGTTTGAGTATGCAAGCATAAACTTAAATAAATTTAAGGGAGTTATTTTTTCAAGTCTTGTGTTATTTTATAAATTAGCATTTCAAAAAAAAAAACAAGTAAAAAAGGCTTAAATTCGGCTGTGCCGAATCTTTGAATACCCTCCACCAATGTTCTCTTTTGTTTTTGATGCAAACAATGTAAAAAACTTTTGAAGTAAAATTATGGAGGTGAAAAATTTTTTGAGGTGAAAAACTTTTTTGGATGCAGAAACAAATTTTTTTAGGGGAAAAAAATTTAGAGGTGAAAAATTTTTTTTGGTGAAAAAAATTTTTTGTGGTCAAAAAAATTTTAGTGGTAAAAAAAATTTTCCGAGGTGAAAAATATTTGAGGTGTACAAAATATTATTAATTTCTAAGCGATTGGTGAATTAAATATGAGAAAATATATTATATACCAGTCGCTATTATAAAATTGTACTAAAATACACGAATTTGTATGGAAAATTTAGAGGTATCTTCACATTTTCACCCATAACTTTTTAACCGCTGGACCGATTTTGCTCATTTTCAATACCAAACTGCTCGGGAGGATGTACAATAATCTGAGTAAAAATAGTCATCCCCGCTAGCGTCTTCGCGTCGTGATCGCCGTTTCAACAGACAGACAGACGGACATCGCTAAATCGACTTAAATATGCATAAGGATCACGAATATATATACTTTATGGGGTCTTAGACCTATATTTCGACATGTTACAAATGGAATGACAAACTGATATATACCCTCACCATATATTTTTCAATTTTTAAAAACCAATCAGAACAATTTTTAAAAACCAATCAGAACAAATTAAAACAAAAAATGATAATAAAAATGATCTTGTAATTGTCGTGACGACACAAAAAACAATGAAGCGGAAATTGCATTTTTTATAAATAAAGTAATAATGTTTGTTCAAGTGTTAGTTGGCCACACCCTATGTTATTAACAAAAACAGTTTCTTTTTATTTATTTAAATGACACACTTTTTATACACATATTTATTTATATACAATTATATACAAATTCACATACTAAATAACCATTTGCGAAATTAACATTAGTCAGCACCAAAACGAAAAAAAAATGAATGAATGAAAAAAAAAGAGCAAACAAATTGGAAAAAATTGAACTAAAAACGACAAATATGTACTAACGACAATATATAGCGGCGTCAGATGCATCCGTTACATAATATTCATACCAAATTCAACAACATCTGCATACCACGTATATTTTTTATTTTTTTGTTAGATTTACTTTTTCTTTCTATTCTATCAAATAAAACTCTTTATAATTCATATTAACTTGATAGTATTTTTTTTTTTATTTTGCTATTTCTTGTAATTTATATTTTTTATTTTGCTGCATTTGCACAATTTTGTTGGTCAGTTTTGGCACAAACCACTACATAGATCAAAATATATATGTATATATATATATGAATTCTAGTAAAACCAGCAATTGACAGATTGTATTTCTTTCCCAAAGTTTTAAATTTATTGGAAATTTTTAAGTGGAAACTAAAATGGAAAACATTTTTTTAATATTTATTTCACAGTACAGTAAACAAAAAAAAAATCGAAATGATTAAATCAAACGAAAACGTCAGAATTTTTTCGAAATTAAAGAGAAAAAATCATAGTTAAATCAATTATTATATTATATTTGAATTATTATCTTTTTTAACGGACATTTTTATATCAAGTATGAATCTGATTAAAGTAAATATGCTTCTAGTTAAAACAAATTTTTTCGTATTTAAATTACTATTTCAACAATTTAGTTTTGTTTTTGCATTTTAATTTTATTGCTTAATTTTGAAAATGTATTTTATCGTTGAAAAGGGATTCTTTTTGGCACTTTTTTCTTAGCTTTTCGTAAGTTGTTGTAGAAAATATATAAGTTTTTGAAAACTTTATATGGATAAATATATTGCAATAATCGGTTACATTTTGTTTATACCCTACACTCACCAAAAAAAAGTCTGTAATCGCAACTGAAAATTTTGCTGTTACGGGAAATTTACACTTTTTACAATTTAAAGCTGCTAATTTCTTTTGAAATTGCCGTACGAATTTGAATATACAAGTTTATATTTTTTTTATCGAGCAACATTTTTTTATTTTATTTATTTTTTTCAAAAAATATTTTAGACAAAATTAAAAAAAATTTCAAAGGATTAAAAAATAGTAAAAACATAAACGAATTTATCATTTTCTTTTAAATTGCTAATTTTCAAGGTCAAATTTTAATTGTTTTATGTTCTGATTTTTGCAACTAAAAAAGTTTTTAGGGCTATTTTAAGTGGATGTCTTATTTTTGGACATGAGTCGGTTGTGAAAAGTATCTTCACTTCCGATCCCTTAATTCAACCTATGTAACATTTTAAGGCAATTTGAGTTTGTATGTATAAGTTTTAATTATTAGAAATAAAATTTCCTAATATTGGCAAATCGGTTTTCAAAAATTTGTAAAATAATTTCTGAAGTCAGCAACAAAAATTTGTACATATTCTGTAAAAGTTCTGTAATTTGTAAAATGTAAATAGCAAAAAAATCCACTAAATAACAATTTTTTTACTAAAAATCTGTACAAATATAGTAAAGTGGGATTGAAAACCGTTTAAAAAACAATTATCCATCGATTCAGAAGAACTTTCGGAGTGAATTTATCTTTGTCTGTCCCTTGCAATCAGATCACAAAATTGAATGTAATTCGACAAAATTTGGTATAGAAGTTAGTATTACTGCAAGGACGAACCATATCGAATATGGTTAAAATACATCCACGTTTTGACCTTTTTACCATATAACGATTCCATCTGAACTTTACACAGATAAAACAGATTTATCGTGACAGCCGAATTTCCTGCCAATTGGATATTTTGGTTGCAGCAACCGAATTATTTAGTTGTCCCAACCAAATGTTTTCCTGATACAATTGAAAAAGTTGGTTTCAACCGAAATTCTGTTGCATCAACCGACCTTCGTTTGCGATCGTATAAATTTACTTTCGTAGACCAACCATTGAAATTTTACCTGCTAGAAAACCAAAAGCTGGACATCTAAAGATTCAAGATCTCCGAAAAAGTGGAAATAGAATACAAAAATATTTTTTTAAATTATAAATTTTATTTTATAAATAAAAAGAAGAAAAATCTCCCCCTTGACGGCTTGCCTAAACCGCTGGAGCAAGGAATGGCTCCGGATTAGGCTCAGGAAGTTCCTACGGCAAGGGGAAAAAGTGGAGTCTCCCCGTTAAGGATATGAGGGTTTCACCTCCGGCGTAGATATCAGCTTAGGTGGGATTTTTAAAAAGTCCTTCAGAGAGGTGCAAAAGGTAAAATTTCTTAAGCGACCTGTCCAAACCCCTTTGGATAGAAAATTTGAAATATGTGTTCCCTGTAGTATGAGCTTATTCACTAATAAGGTACATTTTAAAATTTTCACCAAGGACGTGGTAAAAACGGGAGTTCGAAGGGTGAAAAGCTTCTCTCTTAACGGCCTGCCCAAACAGAAATTTGAATTTACTTCTTCGGAGTAGACATCAGCTAAGATGGAATTTTTAAAAATCCTATGGCGAGGGACAAATTTAAAGAAAAAAATTCACTACCTTTACCGCTAGAACTTTCAAGTTGAAATTTAATATATATGTTCTTCTTCCGGCATAGAAATCCGTTAAGCGAAAATTGTAGAAATTGATACGTGGAGGAGCAAAAACAGGGAAAGTCTCTTTCTTAACGCCCCCCCCCCCTTTGTTTAGAAATCGTAAATTTGATTGGAGCACGTGCTAACTCATTAATAAGGTATATTTTAGAATTTTCGACAGGGACGTGGAAAAGGTAAAAACCTCTCTCTTAACCGCATGCCCAAACCTCTAGATCTAGGAAATTGAAATTTGGTATGAAGTTTTCTCCTCTGGTGTAGAAATCAACTAAGATGGCATTTACAGAAAAAAAGGGGAAATGTCACCTCCTAACGGAAAATTCACCTCCTGACGGTCTTTCAAAATCGATGGCACGCGAAAGATAACATTTGGTATGTATGTTAGGTTCCTTTTTCTGTGTAGAAATCTGATAACAACAGATTTTCGGGAACTCCTAGGAGGAGGGGCAAAAATAGGAATAGCTCTCCCTTAACGGTCTGACCAATCCTCTTTGATTAGAAATAAATATTCGCTGGAGTTAGCCGATACTCTAATAGGTTCGACATCGATAGCGGAAAGGCCAAAAAGAAGAAATCTACACCTTGACGGCAAGCACTGATAAACCCAATTTTTAAAAGTTTACAAGAGGCGGCCTCCCCAAACTCTTTTTGGCTATATATATTTCAATGTACATATATATTGCATTGTTAATTGAAATTCCATTCCCGGAATTTAATCGCTTAGAGTCGGCATGGCAACTTTAATATTTTGATATTTTTTGCCATTTTTTGCTTCTTTTTTGTTTGATATTTGTGATATTTGAATTTTTCCCTTTATGCATCTCCAATTTTATCTTTTAAGGAATATAACCCAATAAACATTTTTGCTGGAATTAAAGCTAAAGTCAAGTATTATTCAAGTCATGTTTTCCAGTTTCAAGCCTTGCTTTATACGTTAATTACACTTTAATTCAATAGCATATTCCAGAAAAACGGATGCAGGAATTCAAGTCGAACAATACAGTGAGAATATACTTTAATTCAAGCCTTGAATCAGTTCAATTCAAATTCAAACACCATAATTATAACACTTATTTTCAAGCCCTAACTTCAAGTTTAAACAAAGCCATAAAATGACGGTAATGAGTGGTTTTGTTACAATTTATTAACTCTTTTAAACATACATACATACATACATTTGTATAATTTTAGTTTTGTACACTCAGAATATTATGTAGTTAACTGTTTGTAGTTTAATAAAAATATTTTCCGTTCCATTTAAAAATAAAGGAACCTACATTTATTTTTCAAAGAAATATCTATATTAACTTTTTTATACATTTATTCGAAATAATTTACTTTCATTTACCGATTTTTTTCAGTTTCATTTATTTTTTTCATTTATTTGAAACTTAATAAAAATTTACCCACAAAACGGAAACTTGTGGTTTATTTGTGTCCGTAACAGTTATTACAAATTTAAATTTTGTTTGCTGTCTGTTTCAAAAAAAAAAATATTCAAAAAATTTCAATTTGTTTTTTTATTTAAATTGGTTGTATATATACAAAATTTTTCAATACAAATTACAAGAACTTCATAAACACACATACATACACAAACGCATTCACACAAAAAGTGTTTAAAGCTTCATATGCATACATACATTTTGTATTATACGAGTATATTAAGAAAAAATACAAAAACGGAAATAATTTCAAATAAATGAAAAAAACATTTATTTTTTAAGGATTGGTAGGTAAAAATTTGACATTTATTTTAACTGATTATATCATTTGTTTCTTACGGATTTGTCAGTTGATTAATCAACATTTAAAAATAAATAACAAATGGCATTTAATTTAAATGAAAATTAAGTTGACCGGTTTTTAAATGAAATATCATTTTTTTAAAATAATATTTTCAGTTATTTTAACTTACAAACTTTTTTAAGTGTATATTTAATCTTGATTGACTTACGATGTTTTTTCACTGATCTGTTGTTTAGAAGCGTAGAAATTTGTATAATCTTTCTGAAATAAGAAAAAGATTGTGTTAGGACAGAGTTTAGCTCCAAATAAATGTGGCTTACCTTTTCGTTAAAATCCATGGAAGAAATTCAGATTTTATAAAAATCTTCACAGGAAAATTGTAAATTTTAACAAATTTTTGAATTTTAAAATATTGACAATAAACGAAAGACATGAAACAAATTATTTATATTTGTATGAGCTTGATTTTGATTGTAAAAAAAACACTTTAAATAAAGCACAATACAAGCAATATGTAAAGCACTTGAATTTTTAACATTTCAATGTTTATTGGGATTGTTGTTTCGCAAATTTATTTCGAAATTTGCACAAAGTTTCAAAAATGGCCACGATTCATCCCCACTAATTGAAAAAAAATGGGACTTCCATTTACAGGTTGGTTGAAAAGTTCCTGCGCTCACCAAGAGATGGCACTGCTAGCTTCAAGCTTTTTTTTTCTCAAGTTGGTATAACTGTCCTGAGAACACATGCAAAGTTGCAAGTCATTCTGTCAATTCTTTCTTTGTTTACAAGCCATTTGAAGTTGACGTGTCATTGATTTTTTTAATATGGAAAAAATTGAATATCGTGCAGTCATTAGATTCTTTGTTTTGAAGGGTTTAATAAAAGCAAAGGAAATTTATGAACAATTGTTAGAAGTGTATAAGGAGTCCTCACCTTCAAAACGCACCGTTGAATTTTGGGCTGGTGAATTTAAACGTGGTCGTACTGCAACCACAGCAGAAATCATTAAGCAGGTACATAATATGGTTAGTGAAGATCCAAGTTTGACTAAGCGTGAAATTACTAATGCCATAGGCATCCCAGACGAACGAGTACTCCATATTTTACATGAATAATTACGTATGAAAAAACTGTTTGGAAAGTTAGTGCCGCACACATTAACAATTCAACAAAAACTGCATCGGAAACAAATTTCTTAGCGCAATTTGGAGCGTTTTAAGCCGGATAAAACCGACTTCTTGCGTCGTTTTATAACTACGGATGAGACTTGGATCTACCACCATGATCTTAATTGAAACAAGAACGTTTACAGTGGACTGAAGCTGGTTGTTCAGCTCCAAAGCAGGTGGAAAAATTCGTGAGAAAAGACCTGGTTTAAAGAAGAAAAAAATCATTTTTCATCAAGACAATGCATCTGCTCACAAAAGTGTTTTGACAATGGCTAAATTCAAAGAATTAAAGTACGAATTGCTTGAACATCCAACGTATTCACCAGATTTGGCTCCCAGTGACTACAATCTATGAGATTATATTGAATAAAAAATATATTTCGTAACGAAAACAGTATTCTTTCATTTCGAGCGCAGGAACTTTTCAACCAACCTGTAAATCGAACTGACAACGAAAGTATGTGTTTTAAACTCATACATACTTTCGTTGTCAGTAAAATTACAAATCAGTTGTCAATAAAATTAAATTCAAATTTGTTAAATTTACCAAAAATACCTTAAAATCAACAAATCTGATCTTAAGCCAAAAAACAGGAATGCATTTTTTTAAAGTTACAAATTTTTCTGTTAAACCAACGCACATTATTTTGAATACAGAAATTTTAAGGTGTGTTGTAAATTTCAATTTATTTCCAATACTCGTTTTAAATTTTCCATATTCTTTTCTTATTGCACTTAACTAAACTACTGTACTGATTGGAATATAAATGTTTGCAATCTTTTTTTTTTTGGTCCTATTTATGTCATATTTTTGTATTTTTAGTAGGTTTTTCTTTAGAATTAAATTAATAATTAATTTTTAACAACAATGAAACAAAACACCTTGACACACATGATTACATCACTAGTTTTTTTATTATTTGTTTGCAATGATTCATATATTTTCAAAGTCTTGTTTTACAATCGCTATTAAGAATTTCCTAGTGATGATTTAATTAAAACAACATTACAAGCATTATAAAAATCATTCAAACGTAAATCTCTCAATACTATACAATGTTTAATCGTAAAAAATAATACATACATATATTAACAAAACATAATCTATACTAACGAATTGCTATTTTTTGGAGCAAAAAAGAATTGAAAATATAAACAAAAAAAAAAAAAATCCATAAAATCACAACGAGTTGCAGCAACAAACAAAAACCATTTTTGCAACTAAAATATGAAATAAAAAAAGCATAAAATCATGAATATTATTTGAGAAAACCTTAACATATAACAGTTGAGAAGGAAAAAAACAATATTTATTCAACAACAAATATAGTATTGAAAAAACCGGTTTTCGAAGCATTCGAAATTCGTTTTTTTATAAACACCGTTTTCGATTTTAACAAAAAAAAAAAACCGGTTCACCGGTTTTCCGTTTTTTAATTTTACATTAAAACAGCATTAAAAAATGTTTGAACGGCTGTAAAAATAAATTCATGTAATTTGTATCGAAAAACAGTTTAACACAACCACCGTTCAAAAGGTGCTCCAGAGAGTCAATTGAGCTGGTTATACCACCACTGTCATTGATAAGCTTTCACGCCTTCCTTTGAACACCCTTTAGAAGCTGTAAAATACACTTTGAAGCTCCTACCCATATATGGAAGTTATATTTTATTTTTGGACAAATTTAGGTGGTATATGCTAGATAGTGAGAAGATCACATGAAGTGAAATAGTTCTTACACCGGTTAAGAAAACCTAAACACTTGAATGCTTTTTTCGACACCTGAATGATGTGTTTTTTCCAGCACATTGAATTCTATTGCCCAGAACATCAAGAGGAACCCGTTCCCCAATATCGACACCTCCATTTGTACGGATGGCATTGGTTGGTACATGCAAAGGAGTATGAATGACAGATGTTAAATAAAGGGTGATATTTTTACTAATTGGGTTTTCAGTGTAAAAAATAGATTCTTGACAATGCCAAATATGCTCAGTAAGGTTTGCCATTTCACTATGAATAGAGTAATAAGCGAACAATGCTTGCAAATCATTGAATTTTATTATAAAAAGTCTTGCGTGAAAAACGTGTTTCGTAATTAACGTCCATTTTATGGTGGTCATAATTGACCCACCGAACCAAATTTCGCACCAGTTTCACTTTATTGGAGTAGAATATTGCTTTGTATCGGCCAGTGTCAATGAAGATCGCGATATGTCAATTCGTCGCCGTAATCAACAATTAGGCTTTTGGATCAATGGGTCACTAAACAGAATTGCCGAATTTAATGTTAAAGGCTAACACAGGCAGTTCAAGACTTGATAATGCACCCTGAAACATGCACTGTTTGGTGCGGTTTGTGGGCCGACTGCCGACGGACCGTACTTCTTTAAGAACGATGAAAATCGCAACGTTACAGTCAATGGAGTAAGGTACCATGCGATGATAACCGACTTGTTTTTGCCAAAAAAGGAAGAATTGGACTTGCTTGACATGTGATTTCAACAAGACGGTGCCACATGACACGCAATACCGTGCGAGTTTGGTGAGCAATTAATCGCACGTTTTGGAGCAGACCATTGGCCGCTAAAATCAATTTTCAAAACCCAAACCGTTAAAAATTACCCTTCATAAGACTAGATGAGATCCAGCTATAACAATCCTTTAGAAAACTCGATATAAATAGTGAGAAGTCATCACCGACCTTAAAAACATTATGGTCTGACACTAGTGCTTTATGCCATACACGAGATCGAATGCCTTGAAAATACCCTGGGGAAAGGGACCTATCCCAGGACACATTACGTGACCGGTTGATTGTCATAGGGACCGATTACGAAATCGGTCACTTCAACATGGGCTTGTCCTAGGAGGGGATCAATTGCCCTCTGTGACATGTCACAGAACTGGTCTAAAATAACATGTCATGACTTTTAAACCGATCACGTGGTAGTTACTTTGGAAACCGGTCCTAATTTCACCTATTTCGTGATATGTATTTTCGGAACCGGTCTAGTTTTTACCTATCACAAGGTAGGTCCCAATTTCCAACCGAAGAATTTTTTCCCGCACGGTATCTAGAATAACCACTTTGTTCTCACCAAATTGGTGAATAGTCCGACCGAACAACTCAAACGCTACGAAAGGAACACCATCAGGTCTCCCGTAGAACGATTTCTATGAAAGTCATACTGGAGATCGTTGGGGAGTGAGTTGTTTTCTATATAATTTACAAGATGGTAATTAACCATGCTCTCCATAACTTTCGAGAGCGCAATACATATTACAATTGGGCGGTAATTATCAGGGCTGCTATCCGCACCCTTTTCTGAATTAACCTAACCCACATGATGGAAATATACCCATACGGTACTATGTAACAAAAATGCAACGATAGCATCGAAGAGCACTATTTTAGCACCGGTCCGGGCCCGCTGAAATGTTTATTGTGATATCCGAAAGAACCCTTTTAACGGCATAAACTCGAAAGAATTTCTTGGGCATAGTATGAGACACTCTCTCTAGCTCGGGCAGTTGATTGCTTTCCAGCAAGAACGAATTTCTTGCGAATAATTCAGCCTGAAAGTTGGCTTAATGGTTCAGTGAATTGTTAATTGGTTATCCCTTAAAAAATTAGAGATAGAGGAACTAGCAAATTCCCTTTCTCCTTTAACGAATTACCAGAAGGTCTTACTGCCCCGAGAAGCAGTTAGAACCTTGACAGGAAGATGCTATTCGTAAAGAAACTTATCGCGGCTTAGTTCCTGGCACATTTAGACCTCGTATGTTTGAATTGCAGAGAAGTAAAGGTGTATCTTTCTCTACGCCAATTACTACACTCTTCCTCTGTGGATCTGATTGCATCCTTGCATCAACATCGTCGTACAGAAAGCCAAGTTCCTAAATAAATTGCCGATAAATATTGTTGAGGTCTACCCAACGAGCATTTTAATAAACAAAAACTGATCGTTTCGTGGCTGTCCGTGAAACGAAGAGCAGAATATGAAAAGGATACGAAAATGATTATTAAAATATTTGCAAAGATTAGAAAAATATATTAATAAAAAACTGTTTTAACCATCATCAAAAGTCCGGGTTTCAGTTTATTCCAATTTAGGAAAAATCCGAAACCGGCCGGTTCTTTTGAAATGAAAAAAACCCGGTTAAGCGGTTTTCGGGTATACACTAAGTAACAGCCACTACTAGATATTCATATTGAATGTTGTTAAAAACAACACAAAAAACACATGACAAGAATACAAAATTTTGTTTGTTGGAATAATATTTTTGTGAACTAAATTTGTTGTTTTATACTCCATTTACACTTGAACAAAGCAAAAAACCCGGTAGTTTTTGAAAACTATTTATATTTACTTCTTAAATTCCATACGAAATTTGAAATTAAAAACTGAAAGTTTTTAAAAAAAATTACTAGTTTTTGGCTGTAGTGTAAATTGAACTTTTAAGAAAATTTTAGTTTAAAGATAGTTTTTGCTAATGCAATTTAATTTTTAAAGGGTAATTTAGTATATTTAGCATTTGTATATAGAAATAATATTGCTTTAAAAATATTAATATATTATTCCAACAAATTGGGTTATAATGATTAAGTTCTAAGAAGGACAGAGGTTAAGTTTTCTTTTTCTCTATTTAATTTCCTTACAAAAGTTGTTTTTTTTCAAATTTAGTTAACACTTTTAGTTTGTGGTTTATTTCCCAAAGTTATGAAATATTAATGTTTTTTTTTTACTTGAAACATGAAATCCGTTTACTTAAAAAGCTAAAATATGATATTTGATGTACCATCAATATGTCTACGAGTATTTTATTTTCTATCTAAAGCTTATACACACATGCATACCTGGAACTATTTTCACTCCTCTTCCACTTTATATCTGTTTATGATTGTAACATGGTTACCATGTCAACTATTATCAAAAACCAATAAATAACATAAAACGTGTATAGGTTTTTTTGTTGTTGCGGAAAATGCCACAAAAACCAAATCAACTTTAAAAGTATGAGAGCTCGTATGTATTAAAAAATAACATCATTTTAAATTGTCATGTTAAATTTGGCAAAAAGTTTCATTATATATTTTTTATTTTTGAAGTTACGAATAAATAATACAATAAGTTCGAAAAATAATAAAAATGAATGCTATGTTTGCCATTAATGCAATAAATGGCAAACATAGCATTCAAATTGGGAAATAAATAGGACGGACATTTAATTACCACACATACATTAATTGAATAATTCAAGAGCTTATATTTAATACACTCTATGAAAAATATTTTTCTAGGAACAAAAGATTGGATCTGGTGCCAGATCTGATCTTATCTCGTCTTACATTCACCAAAAAAAGTCTGAAATGGCAACTGAAATTTTGCTAATTTGAGCCCAGCGGTATTTTTTGCTAATCTTAGCAACACATATCTGCTGACTTTTAGTACAATGAAATTTGTAGAAAAAAATAGCTGCCGCTACTTAATTTTAGTAAACTTTTTGTTAAGTGGAATTAAAAAAAATATTTACTAAATATTATAAATTCCAGGTAATAAGTATTCAAGCTCAAGGTCTATTTTATACAAAATTACTTATTTTTCATCCAATATTTCGCAATTTCAATGGATAGCTTCTTCAGGGTTTTTTTCCATTTTTTTTTTCAATTGAGATAGCGAAATATTGGATGAAAAATAAACAATTTTGTATAAAATAGATCTGGAATTTGTATTAAAAAGGTCGAAGAAATTGAACTGAATAAATATTATTAATATTAGTATAAAATTTCAAAATTATCTTTTTTTAACGAGCATCAAAATTTTTTTATTTAATTTTTTTTTCAAAAAATTTTTTAGACAAAATAAAAAAAAAAATCAAAATAAAAAAAAAAAATCAAAAATTGTAAAAATATAAACGAATTTATCATTTTGTTATAATTTCTGTTTTAAAAAATATTTTAGTCAATCTTTTTACTTTGAGGTAATTTTTTTAGGGCTGATTTTAAGAACCAAAAAGACTTTTTAGTGCTATTTTAAGTGGATTTCCTATTTTTAGACATGAGACGGTATTTTAACTTTTGATCCCTTTTTTTAATATACCCAGCAAAAATGAAGCTGCCAAAGAAGCAATAAAAGCATCACTACTATGGCAAAGGCATCACTTCTTTTCTAATGGTTTTATCGATGAATTTAACATTAGTGTGTCATAGGATGGAAGTATTCAAATGTAGCTATTAGCATTACTCATACTTTACTCTTAGGAAGCAATGATAATAAAATGATTAGGTATTCTGATGCATAAGTGGAAAATGAAATTTATGCATTGATATACAAATTCTCTCTATAAAAACAAATAAATAATTCTGCATTAGTGAAAAAGCATTTTTGAAACATTTTTCAAATATTTTAATGAATTTTTAGACAAATTCTAAAATATTTTTGGATAATTTAAATCTGGTTGTACAATTTGGAAATATCTTTAGACAATTTTGAAATATTTTTGAACAATTTTAAATAATTTTTGTACAATTTAAAAACATTTTTGGGCAATTTGAAATATATTTTACACAATTTTAAAATTATTTTGATAAATTCTGAATTAAAACTGGAAATGGTGTAGTGTTAAATAATAATAATGCAAAAATGCACAGATTGTGTCGTCCTAAATATTTAAAGCTGAAAAAATGTAAATGACAGGCCAGCTAGTTTCAATTAAAAGTCAAAAAAAATCTGGGTTTCTTGATTTTTTAAAACTTTTATAAAAATTGCAAAACTGCATAAATTCTAATCCTCATGAAATTTTAAACTAAAATATAAAAAATGATTTAATAAATAAAATTAAAAAAGTTCATCAGAACTATTTTTTCAATTTGAATAAATGCTTTAAATTCCAAAAAAAAATATACGATATACCATAACGTATGCTTTAGAAGTAATGAAGAGTGATTTTTTAAGATATGCTTCGGGTTTATATCCAGATCACTGCATTTGAAATATGAACACATGAATTCTTTTGGAAGTACCTTAGAATAACACCAAAAAATCATAAAAGAATGTCAACTGAAGTTTAGGAAGCAATGAAAGAAGTTATAGTCACAGAATGAATACCACTTTTTTTTTGCTGGGTATGTAACAGTTTAAGGCAATTTAAATTTGTAGGTGTAAGTTTTAATTACAAATAATATTTCCTTCAATATCCAGTTTTTTAAAATCAGTAATTTTTTTTGCTAATTTTAGGAAATCGGCTTTAAATAATTTGTAAAATAATTTTTGAAAAATTTGTAAATATTCTTTAAAAATTCCGTAATTTGTAAAATTTAAATAACAAAGAGATTTGCTAAATAATAATTTTTTTACTAAAAATCAGTACAAAAATAGTAAAGTGGGATTGCAAACCGTTTACAAATTTGTATACTAACTTTTTTTCTGGGTGTATGAACAGATCTGATCAGATCTAGTGCCAGAACTGTTTGTATCTAAAGGCTTCTGGAAAATTTTATGATTTTTGTGGCAAGATATGAGCAAATCTGGTCATATGGAATCATATCTGGTGTCAGATCTGTTAATATCTAGTACATGGCTCAATGGCTACAAGTGTTGCTATTTTCAAAGATTTGTGTAGATTTTATTAAATCTAATAAGATCTCAAATGTGTCCCCAATTTTGAGATCTAAATAGATCTAGAACAATTAGATCTAACGAGATCTGTTCAGATCTGATCTTTTTTACGCGGCAGAGCAAAAAAACTAATTCTTAAAATTCTTAAAATATAAATCAATTTATCTTCTACAATATTTATTTATATTTTTTATATCCAACGTAAAAAAATAATGTAGTATTTTACGTTATTCAAGGCACTATGGTTGATAGAGGGTATTGCAATTGAAAAAAAAATATTTTTTTGCTGATAGATAAAAATTATATAATTTGCAATTTTATTAAAGTTTTAACGTCTTTAGCCCCCCTTTTACACCCTAAATATAATAAATACTTGTAGCATAGGCATATATTCTTTATCACATATCCAAATTTCAACTCAATTGGAATTCTGTCCTTTGGTGGAGTTATCTTGTCAGAAACACAACAGATTTTTTTAGCGGCCTTATTTAATACCAAAACGAAAATGAAATAAAAAACACTAACTTTCAATAACACAAATTTTTTGGAGCTCGTAGAGCATCAACCAATTCATTAAACTTAAGAAATTTATATATTTTTAAATCATTAATTCAATTTCAACTAACCCTGCAAACATTTAGAAGTTATCTTTCAAGAAGATATTAAAGCAAAATGTACTTTGAAATTATTTTTCTTTTATTAACTATTTCGATGATACTTGGAAAAAAAATGTTGTATTTTGTAATTTTTTTTATGGAAATATCAACTTTTTTTTTATCCAACACAGAAAAAAATTACAAACTTCTGTTTGTAATATTAAACATTTTTTATAGAATATTTTTGTAAATACAAATAAAAAATATTTTTAGACACTAAAAATCTAATTTATAAATACAAAAAACTTTTTGTTATTTTTTTTTAAATAATTTTTATATGAAAAGTACAAACTTTACAAACAAATAATTGTTAGAAATCGAATTTGAATTTTAAGTATACGCAAATAAAATGTTTGCAACATGATCACTGCTACTACATTATGCTTACTGCATTCGGGTATGGTTATCAAAATCAAGTTATTGGTGTATAAATAGTAAATACCCAGCAAAAAAATGGTAGTCATTCTGTGACTATAACTTCTTTCATTGCTTCCTAAACTTCAGTTGACAT